>CM060954.1:131148181-131826107 GCA_030765055.1 Mantis religiosa
CCCAATTCGACAGGAAGTTAAAGGAGACACGGCCCCATATGGCGATGAAGAAAGTTGTATTTCACCACAATAATGCCCCAGCACATTCATCGGAGTCATCGCCACCAAAATGCATGAATTGCTTTATGAATTGCTGCCACACCCCTATGTTCTCCTGTTTCCGAACATGAAGAAATGGCTCGCAAAATTTATATGAAATGAGGAGGTCATCATGGAGGCAGAGACGTATTTTGCAGAGCTTGACAATTATTATGATTTTGGAGGGGTTAAAAATGACAGGAGTGTTGGAAGAAGTGTATATCCCTAAAAGGGGACTATGTTGAAAAATAAATAATTTGTGTTTGAAAAAACTAGCGTCTTCATTCTTTACACGGGTACTTCTTGAACCGCCCTCGTACAGGATAGTTCAGGTTTTCTTCGCAATCTTTGTGTCACGCCCTTAAAACATTATGAAATTAAATACCAAAGCCTGGAATTTAACCGACTATTTATTTTTGGGTTATTCTATTCATAGCGATATGGAGACACGTAGGTATACATAGCTTTACATTTTTACATAATCTTTCCTTTTCATAAAATCCAGGAGCTTCAAAACGAGTATTTCCAGTGAACTCCTGTTACCAACTATTTGGATGGAAAAGAATGCCGTGCTACTGTGCGTAGTAGAGAAAGTAACTTAAGTCACATCTTTCCAATGTATAAATATAGGGTACCAATGCACCTACTCATAATAACAAACAGGGGCGGCTTCTGAGGTAGTGCCGCTGTGCCATGGCACCATCTGTATGAAAGCGAAAGAAAGAGAAGTGTATAAGAATTGCGCAAAAGGAACTGTTTATGAGTAGTTGCTCCCTCGTTTGAATAGGCGCGATGAACGCCAGCGCTCTCTCTTGGTTGTTTTCCGTAGCTTGGTGCCATTTCTAGAACGGCACCGTCTACGCCCATAAACGCCTATATTAGGGCTAGGGGCTAAGATGTCTGCTTATACACGGCTCTTATGGAAGAAGGTCATAGAAGGTAGTGCCGGAATTTCTCTGGCGCATAACTTACGCTTTGCCCGCTAGAGTGCAGTAAAACACGGGACTTCAGAGAACCACGATCCTGTCACCTAGCGAAAGACAACGGTAAGAATACATTTCGCGCTTACCTTCCTTTAATGTAGTGTCACCATCCTTATGAAAGTTAATTCTGAGGAACTTCAAAACGCAAATTAATGCTTAATGAAATCAGTTGCAGAAACACAACACATAGATATCCTTATACATAAAATTAATTGGGTTTCAATGTGAATATAGTATTAGATTTTAACATTTAGAGACAGTATTTCAACATGTGCATATTTCACAGCAGCAGTTTTGTTGGTAGAACATAAAACCAGCGCGTTGGACACATGTTTTCAAAGCAATGGTAGAGTAGTTCTGTATGTGCTCCTGTAATGCTGTAGTTCATCGTGAGTACGGATTTTTGAAACAGTGTTCAGTGCTTTTTCTTGAAGTTAAAATTTACAGTAAAGTTACGAACATGAATAAGGTGAGTGAATTACTGAAAACTTCATTTAGTAACAGGACTCTAAGTGAAAAAATTCAGATAAAAACAATGGGTAGGCCACTCCCGAAACTGAATCTGCAGCAGCAAACAAAAGATCGATACCGTAAGTTTAATCCGGATATTTATCAAAAGAACAAATGGATTTGCGGCTGTGATGAAAACAATGCTGTTTCTTGTTTTCCTTGTGTGTTATTTGGGGGAGATGTCCATTGGTGTAAGACTGGAATAACTGATATTGGGCATTTATGGTCTAAAATGAAAGTGCATGAAACATCGAAGCAACACATGGACAATGATCTGAGTCTTTCATTTCTAGGCTAAACCAATATTCAGGACAAATTAGATTCGCAGTATAGGCAAACAGTCAACAGCCATAACAAGTAGACAAGAACAGGTTTATAAACTGTATTCGGTTCTGTGGTGCTTTGGAGCTGGCTCTTAGGGGACACGACGAATCTGACGCCTCTCAAAATAAGTTTTTTTTTTTTTCGTGAGCTCATTCAATTTAGTGCGGAGTTGGATAAAGAACTTCAAGTGCATCTCAGTCAGTCATCAGTATTCAAAGGCATTTCTAAGACTATTCAAAACGAACTCCTGCAGTGCATGGTGGAAGTGTATCACGAGGAAGTTCGCAAAGAAATAAAGCGTGCGGATTATGTTGCAATAATCGCGGATGAAACCACTGATGTGTCTTGCGAATTTCAGTTGGTTATTGTTTTGCGATACATTGTTTATGGAACCCCCGTTGAAAGATTTTGGAAATTTGTTAATCCAGAAGGTCAGAATGCTCAGTCTATCTCGGAGTGTATTCTGAAAGAAATCGAACCCTTAATTGTAGATGACCGAGCAAAACTAATAGCTCAGAGTTACGATGGTGCAAACGTTATGAGTGGTGAGTCAAACCGAGTACAGAAATTAATAAAAGACAAATACCCAAATGCGCACTACATTCATTGCTATGCGCACCAGTTAAACCTTATAATGTCTACTGCAACCTCAATTAATCGCAAAGCCCGCATCTTCTTTGCACATCTTTCAGGCATTTCTTCTTTCTTTTCAAATTCGCCACAAAGATCGAAAGTGTTGCATAGCATAATTCAGAAAAGCTTACCCCGTGAGTCTCTCACATGATGGAATTACCATTCGCGAGTAGTAAGGGATATTTATGAAAACAGAAAGGAGCTTATTACTGTCATGGAAACAATTGAAACGAGTGAGAACATAAAATTACCCTTACTATTGAAAAGTTGGTTCATACAAAGACTGCAAGATAGAGACTTCATTTTCTGGCTATCGTTTTTCTATAAGATAATGCCTCATGTGGACATACTTTTTAACCAATTTCAAAAGAAGACAACTAAACCAACCAAGGTAAAACAAGACATTCATAACTTTGAAACAATAATGCAAAACATCAGAGATGACATTGACTCCATCATCAGTCAGGTTAGTTTTGAAAATGACGAAACAATGCCTTACAAGAGAGCAAGGGTTGATGATAATAACAAAAAGCAAAATGCTTTGGAGGTATGTGATGCCATCTTTTATGAAATAAAATCACGTTTTCAGTTCACTGGGCACCTCATTACAACCAACTTATTTGATGTAAGCCAGTTTGACAATTATGTAACACATTTGCCAGACAAATATCTTGAAATTACGGACACATATACATTTCTGGAGAAAAGAAAGTTGAAGGGAGAGCTTCAAGTGTTCTATGCTAGGCCTGAGTTGAGAGCAGTTTCCGGTGCGCTTCCGTTTCTTTCGCTGATTCTAGAGGATGAACTCAGTGCTACTTTTGAAGAGACTGTTAAAGTTTTGAAACTGTTAATCACTATGCCTATCTCGACATCAGAAGCTGAGCGGTGCTTTTCAATGCTCAAGAGGATTAAAACTTTTCTACAAAACACAATGAAAGAAGAGCGATTGAGTGCCTTAGGAATGCTGTCCTGTGAAAAGCTGTTCGTGTGCAAAATTGACAATTCCAATTCAAAGGTGATAGATTTATTTGCCAACAAGAAGGAGCGATGAATGGATTTTCAATACGGTTCCTACTAATTCATTTAAAGCTGTCTTCATAAAGTCATGGAGTTGCTGCTTTCGGTGAGTACAATGCTTTTAATTTTTAAAAGTTAGTAATTTCATTAAACCATTTTTAAAAATTCAAATTACTCATTTTGCAGTGAAAAATTGCGTCTTGTGTGTACGTGCGTGCGTGTGTGCTCGCTCGTATGTGTTTTTGGTGTGAGACAAAGATTTCTCGAGTTTGTTTCGTTTGATTTCAGCGCGAGAAAAATTATGGCTAAAGCAATAACAATAACTGTCTCTTTATCACGAAATCGTACACGAACGCTTCGTATCACATTCTCCATGAACTGTATTATCAAACCGTTACTGTACTCATTACACCTGTGCGTAACAAGAGTACGGATATAATGAATATCTATTTCCGTTTCCCTATACGTTCTGTATGGTACAGTATATTATAAAATAGGTTGGATTATTGATAAGATTACCTAAATCGTTCGTAATTGGTGCACATATTTATATTTTAACAACCCTTATTTATTTATGGCACCATCAATACAATACCTCACCGGCCGCCCCTGTCTTTGTCCAACAATCTATACAACGAGGAGGTGACCGCAGCAATGAAAGTGTTTTAGTGTTTAGTATAAAATCGTATCTTATGAAAATTTTAGGGGAGGGATTGCCCACCCCTCAAATTAAATCTTATTTTGAATAGTGTGAATATATATTGTGTGTATATATTGTTACCGTGGCGGCAGACTCGCGATGCCGATCAATAAATGATGGCCGGTGGAGATTCGGGAAACTTCGGGGCCGACCCTTACCGGAAGCGACAGTCAGTTGAGCGAAGTGATTTTAAAATAAAAAGTTTTAGGTTATCTAGCAAATTGTAATTGTGAACAGTGTATTGCTACGAAAATAAAGTGCAGTTTTTTTGTGTTTTTAACCTCGACTTTTTATTTCACGAACCCACAAAGTCAAAACTGTCATCAGGAGTGGGATAACGGCCATGGCATCGGCACTGGAAATGATTTTACACAAAATGGAAGAAATGAAGATGGCCAACGACAACATCGCCGAGAAGATGCAAGAACTGAAGGCCGAAATAACAGCGACGACGGAAGCGGCAAATAACAACCTGGCCGCGGAAATAACAGCGAAGACGGAAGCGGCAAATAACAAATTGGCCACGACAATGACCGTAAAGATGGCCGAACTGACCACAGAAATGAGGGCAGCGAACGACAGCCTGGCCACGGAGATGAAAGCGGCAAACGAGACCCTTGCCGTGAAGTTTGAAGAACAGTTGGCCGGCGTGAGGGATAACGTGACGGAGCTGGGCAAGCGGATGGGCCAAGTGGACGAGCGCGTCGAGGACCTGGCGAGCCGCGTTGACGACCTGGAGGGAAAGGCCGACAGCAGCGTCAAGTCCCTGAACGCCATAGTAGAGGACGTCGTCGGCAGGAAATGAAGGATTTGAAGGCCGACGCGCCGGGACGTGACACAACATCTGCGCGCGTCAAACCGCCGAAATATGACGGCGCGTCAACATTTGAGGTCTTCCGCCGCCAGTTCGACACAGCGGCCAAGCACAACAGATGGTCACCGGAGGAGGAGGCCACACAGCTAATAGCCAGCTTCTAGGGACGGGCCGCGGAAGTCCTAAACGCGATGCAGGCAACGGCGGCGCCCAAGGACATCTGGGAGGCCCTGGAGAAGCGTTTCGGGAACCACCGCTTAGCCGCAGCGTACCGCAGCCAACTAAAGGCGAGGTCACAGCAGCCGGGGGAGACGCTGCAGGAGTTCACCATAGCGATTGAGCAGCTAGCTGGCAAGGCCTTGGTTGACCTGCCACTGGAGTTCGTATCCCGGGCCTACAACTTTGTCGACGGGGTACGGGACACGGAGATTCGTCTGCGCCTAATGCTCGGCGATTATAAAACCATCCAAGAGGCGCTGACAGCGGCATTAAGGATGGAGGCGGCCAAGGTAGCATCTATCCCGACATCGAGAACGAGGAGTGTCCGCTACGCCGGAGACAGAAGACCAGCTGAGGGACGCCGGCGAACACCTAGTGGCCTGTGTTGGGGGTGTGGACAGCCCGGTCACCTGCAGAGAGACTGCCCACACCAGGAGGAGCGGCTGGAAGAACGAGTAAGGCCCGGCGTGGAGAGGGGCATGTCGGCGCCATTACCACCATCCCCTCGAGTGACAATCCATGCCGTCAGCCGGCGGTTGGATGACAACCTCATCGCGGACGGCTGGGTAAGAGGAAAGCCGTGCCGCGTGCTGGTGGACACCGGGGCGGCCGTGACCATCACCAGACCTGACGTGGCGAAGGGTTTGCCGACGAGGAAGCCGAACCACCATACGAGCTTGTGACGGCATCGGGCGACACCATGCCTTTGGAGAAGGAGGCCCTGCTGGAGCTGACCTTGGGACGGAGTGCCGTGCGTCTGTGGGTGTTCGTCGCGAAGGTGGCTGAGGAGGTGATTCTGGGACTGGGTCCCCTCAGGAGCCACGAGGCGACGGTCGACGTCGGCAGGAAGGTCCTGAGGCTCAACGGAGAAGAGGTTACACTCCGTCAAATAGAAGAGCGCCTTGGAATTTGCAGGGTCATCTTGAACGAAGACGTGGTTGTCCCCGCGAGGAGCGAGGTGATGGTGACGGCGCGACCGGAAGGCAAGACAGCAGGTTCGGTCCAGAGGCTGCATGAGTACCACTTTACCTCGGAACATCGCAGAGGGAAGAGTCACGGTAACGCGGACGCTGTGTCCCGAAGACCCTGTCCAGAAGAGTGCGGCCAATGCATAAGAGTGCAGGAGAAGGAGCGTGCCACAGCAGTTCGAGTAGCCACGGCAGTGCCTGCGGATGGCTGGGATAGCGCAGGCCTGAGGAGGGAGCAGCTGGCGGACGCAGACTTGGGGCCACTCTTGAGGGAAGTATAGGCAGGGACGAGACCAACCTGGGCGGACGTCGCACCAAGGAGCGCCACCTACAAGTCTTACTGGACCCAGTGGGACTTTTTGAAGACCAGAGAGGGTGTGCTGTTCCAGGTTTAGCGCAGAGGTTCTACTCCCATTAGTCCTGAACCCGTAGGAATTGGACACGGGCCTCCTTCAACCAGGGAGTATCCGATCTGTCCCAAAGGGCGTTCGTCCTCCTCCGAGGTGCTTTCCATAGGGCAACACCTAGAGACTAACAAGCCCCCCCCCATCTGGTTCTATGGACTCATGACGGGATGGAAGTGGATACGCCATTTACGCGCGTCAACACTCAAGGTGAAGACTACCAAAAAACCTCGGTGCGGCCGCCTGGTGATCGAGCACACCTTCTACTAGCTTTGCAGGCTAGTACCCGGGACACTTAATGGCTTCCCTCAACCCCGTCCGAAGATGTACCCGATTCCCACGGGTTTCGGGAACACACTTCCCCCTCGAGTGCATCCCAATCCGAACAACTCCCGAAGGAGGGGCTCGGCTGTTCGGCCCGAGGTTCCTCTAGTAACGTCAGAGGTACCACGAGTGCTAAGGGTCCGCAGCGCCCGCACTTTGGCAGCTGAAAGGGACGGATCCCTTCCCCTACGGGAGCTATTCCGGGTATGGGAATTACCCGATGGGAAGACGCAGAGAGAACAGTTGGTACTTCCCCGGAGTAAGGTTCCGGTGGTCTTGGAAGAAGTGCACGCCGGTACTTCAGGAGGACACCTGGGAGCGAACCGGACGATTGACAAACTACGGCAGCGCTACTACTGGCTGAGGCTCCGAGCAGACGCTGAGAGATGGTGCCGTCAGTGTCACGTGTGCGCGGCGAGTCGCGGCCCCCAGACTAGGAGCCGGGGTCGCATGCAACAGTACAACGTCGGAGCGCCATTCGAACGGATCGCCGTTGACATTGCTGGACCGTTCCCAATATCCGACCGAGGCAACAAGTACCTGGTGGTGGTCGTGGATTACTTCACTAAGTAGCCGGAGGTGTATGCCATCCCGAACCAAGAGGCAAGGTCAATCACAGACTGCCTCGTGGAGCAAGTGTTTTGCCGATTTGGGGTGCCATTGGAGCTGCACAGTGATCAAGGCACCAATTTTGAGTCCAACCTGATGAGGGAGGCACTAGAGAGACTTGGGGTTAACAAGAACCACACAAGACCTCTACATCCCCAGTCGGATGGCATGGTCGAGAGGTACATCAAGACCATAGAGGAACACTTGAGGAAGGTCGTGGCCAGCCATCAGCGAGACTGGGACGTCAAGGTGCCTCTGTTCTTGCTGGCCTACCACTCGTCAACACACGACACCACGGTGATCATGCCAGCCAGCTTAATGTTCGACCGAGAGTTACGCCTCCCCTGTGACCTGGCTTTTGG
This sequence comes from Mantis religiosa, assembly GCA_030765055.1. Taxonomy (NCBI): domain Eukaryota; kingdom Metazoa; phylum Arthropoda; class Insecta; order Mantodea; family Mantidae; genus Mantis; species Mantis religiosa. Next base: position 131,156,127 of record CM060954.1, read on the forward strand.
TAGCCCTCCGGGGGTGAAACAGCCAGCGACCGAGTATGTGGAGAACCTTGTGGACCACCTCCACGACATGCACGAGATGGCTCGCCAGAACATCCAGAAGGCGAGCGACCGCATTAAAACCCGATACGACAGGCAAGCCAACAGCCAAGGGTTCCAGCAAGGTGACCTGGTCTGGTTGTACCGCCCGACCCAGACCAAGGGACGCTGCCCGAAGCTTCAGCAGCCATGGCAAGGACCATACCGTGTGGTGAAGAGGATTAACGACGTGGTCTACCTCATCCAGAAGGTGCCCCGAGGAAATATGGTGGTACACCTGGATCGCCTGGCCCGCTACGAAGGTGCTGTTCGGGACGACCAGCCTTGAGGAGAGAGCAGTGTTACCATGGCGGCAGACTCGCTTTGCCGAACAATAAATGATGGCCGGTGGAGATTCGGGAAACTTCGGGGCCGAACGTTACCGGAAGCGACAGTCAGTTGAGCGAAGTGATTTTAAAATAAACAGTTTTAGGTTATCTAGCAAATTGTAATTGTGAACAGTGTATTGCTACGAAAATAAAGTACAGTTTTTTGTGTTTGTAACCTCGACATTTTATCTCACGAACCCAGAAAGTCACAATATATTGTTTTTGGGGAAGGGGCTTTACTTCTCCCCCGTGGTGTTCAATGTGAATTAATGAAGTATATTTGTGGTTTAGCTTGGGGAGGGATTTTCCCTCCCCGGAGTAAGATGATGAGAAGTGTTGTAAGTGATAATGTGGTGATAATGAATGAGGAAGCATTCTGTATATTACATTTATTGAGTATGATAAAATATTTCTGGTATGGAATGCTTGGTTGAAACACAATACTTCTACTTAACGTAAGTTTGCAGAGAAAGTATATTTCAAAAATTAGAGCTCAAAATCTCTCAATGTGGCAACACAGCTTCAACTCTCGTGTATATAAAATGGAAGATGTCGGTTTCGGAATTTAACCGCCATCGCGAGGAAGCGCAATTAGAGGAATCGCCCAGCCTAATTGCTTATTGGCTAGCGGGACGGGATTGACACGCCTTCAAGGGTTATTGGTGGCTGACGTCATGAAAAAGTCACTTGTCCGGGCGGAAATGTTTTGTTACTATGCAAAAAATCGTTCGATACTTTTTTTTTCGAGAAATTTCTAGTTCCTGAAAGATCTACCGCGCCCGACAGGTATATAAAGCCGAACTGAGAAGTAGTGAGAGAGTGGTGTGTGGAGTTGTGTGTGGTTCTAGGCTAGCGGAGGGGGGCGGGGTAGACGAGGTAGGAAACGGCAGGTCATTGAACGTGCAGGAAGTAGTTCACACGTCTGTAGGGGCGGCTCCGTTGTAAGGAATCGCCGAAGTGTGGCACCAGCAACGAAGCAGCTTATATGTGAATATCGGAATTATGTTCAGATTAGGCTTGTATCTGCTTGTGGGTGGTCGTGTGTTGTGTAGATCAGCAGAAAACATAGACATTATTATTAATTATTATTATTGTTATTGTGGTTGTCAATCATCAATCATCATCATCATCATCATCATCATCGTCGTCGTCGTCGTAATCGTCATCATCATCATCATCATCATCATTATTGGTAAAAACTATTGTAGAAAGAAAAATCATTACGAAACACCTATAGGTAATCTAATTTAAGGTGAGGGATCTGTGAAATTTGAAAATTGTGTACCATTCATGCTGTGTGACTGAAACTTATATCGGTTATTACTAGGGAGCGGATTTATAGGCACTAAAAATGTGTGAAATAGGCAGGCAAAAAGTAATTAAAAATAAGGAAAATAGGCATTAAAAATTTGTTAAGTAAACACTTAGAAATACACAATTTTAATAAAATGGCCCTTAAAATGCACTATAAATGAACTTTAACAAAATGACAATCATCGCAACACATGCTGCAATAAATTCAATAAATGCATACTATTTTGCGGTTCCCTAGGTGAAATAGTTCTACGTTTATTTCAAATTCCATAAATGGCTCCTCAGCAAGTTAAAATAACAGATATTGTCGTAAAATTAAAAGATTTATAAATCCACTTCACCACGTAAGAACGATAATTGGCAGAAAGGTGTCAAAACAGAAAAACGTGGATTTTGGAGGGGGGCTTAAGGGTGAAAATTGAAATATCTGAAGCTTTTGTTAGATTTGTTTTAAATTTATACCATTTATTTTGCGATCGATCAAGAATGGTATAATATCAAGTTTCAGCTTTCTAGTTACAATAGTTTCTGAATGCTTGGGGTATAAGTTTCTGTACCCATTTTAACCTAATATTGACCTGTACCTATGTGAAAAATTTGCCTTAGCCATATCAAGGAAGGGAAAAAATAATCGCCCCTATTTAACAATTTTTATTTTCCTAAGTATTTTAAGCAAGATTTAAGCATTATAATCCTTTTCAATACAAATAAAAAAAGCACAACAAATGTAAATGGATGCACTTATATGCAGTTGCCTTTACAGTCATGTTTAGAATTTCATGAAGATTAATAGAAAACTGCATCCTGTGGAACACTTTGAAGTTATGAAGGTACAGGAAATATGGAATCTGAGAAATCTGAGGTTAAAATTATGTAATAGCAGCTATGGTATAGGTGCCGGGTTATTTAAATAGTCATGTGACGTTTTATGTAGTGCCGCTAGAAAAAGAAAATTATTGAAGTATGTCTATATTAATTTTAAGAAAAAAAAAGGAAAAAAGAGGAACTTAATTTAGCATTGTTGTAATTTTTGGGCCAATTTGAACAGATGTGTCTCCTTAATAGAAATGATTGTTGGAAAGATAAGAAATTTAAAAGCTTATCACAGCAATTCTAATATCACTTAAAATGGTATTATGATGTGCCAGTAAGATACAAAGCACAGAACAAAAATTAATCAAAAGCTAAAGCTACAGAATCCTAGTTTCGGTAATAAAAACCCTAAATGCCCCATTGTCAATTCAGAACAAATATTAAAGCACAGCTTTGTATTAAGCGTTTCCCATTCATTCAAATAGAATTACAGCAATTACAGTTTTGTTAAAAGAATTTTTGTACCTACTTTTATATAGGCATTTCTGTCAAATTTTGTATAATCCCTCCCCCAAGTATTACTATTAGCTCAAAAAATAAGCATTTCTAACAGCATCAAAATATCATGCTATTGCATTGAAACTGCCAAAAGATAATACTCTGAACAAAATTGTGAAATCCAGTACACTAAGTTTACAAAGCTGTACCTATATGTTTCAAATAAATAATATTCTAATTAAGATGAAATGGATTAGATAGGCTTGTTTAACCATTCAGTGAGTTTTAACTAATTCTCAGTGTAAAGTCATATAATGTGATGAAGAAAGTTTTCACATTAGGCAAATTTGTGCTTTACTTTGGAAAACTGAAAACATTCGGTTTCTCTTCTGTCGGCTTTCCTCAACATACTAATTTGTGTTCAGCATAACGTTACTACAGGGGTTGATTTTTAAAAGGTTTTTGAAACTACGCTAATATAGTGTTAATTCAAACCTAAAAGTTTAAAGTCACCTGTTTCACACCTGTGGCTAACCTGTTTCGCACAAGCTGACAAGAAATTATTTTCCCATCTGTGCTGAACGATGAATCACGATTTATCCATTGTTTAAGAAAGATGCTTCTGTTGCTTCTCTCTTTTGACATATTTGCGTAGGAAACTGATCTATGTGTGCACTTGAAACACTGCTTAGATAATGGGCTTTCCATTCCCCACATAAATAAGCGTCATTTTTCAATCCATTGAAATATAATTTAGCTGGTCTTTGCTACTCGTGTTTGAGGGAATTCTAAGACTTTTCCATGATGTTGTTAGCCCATTGTGACACGTCTGTAAGGTAGATAACCAACTAGCTGAATCCATTTTTGTATATCCAATGTTAAGTAGTAAGTAATTTCTCTTCCCCAAACTCTTCACGTTGAAACCAACAAATGCAAAAGCTGTAGTCACAAATTACAAGAAGAAGAAATTGGCTAAAAAGGCAATTTTAGGCACTAAGATATAGAATAGGCACAAACATATGAAATAGGCTCTTATAGGCACTATAAAACTAAGAAGTTGGGCTAATAATTGTAGGAAGCTTGCTTATATCTTAAAAGCCTACGTTTCTGAACAAACGAATAAAATAGGCAAATAGGGCAAAATCTACTCCCTAGTTATTACACACAATAAGAGTAATCATTCTGCTAAATTTCAAACTTCTACCTTTTATTGTTACCGAAATATTAATTTTATATTATGTAAATTCACTGCGCTGAGCAAATTGAGGCACACAATGTATTTTTAATTTCTCCCCCTAAATTTTCCACTGTTTATATTTAACAAACATACAAAGTGATTTGTCATATTAGATTTTTTATTAACTTTCAGCTGTGTAAGAAAAAAAAATTTTCCTTTTGCATAATTCATAAATTTGTGAAATTTTAATTTTTTCCTATTTTATTTTTTGATAAGAATTTTAGCATATTTTGAAAAAACTAATATGACCGTTCCATTTAATTGGCTTTTAGGTTATTATAATAAAAATTTTACACAAATACATAAAAAGCTGCATTCTGTGTCTAGTTCTCCACATGTCAAAATGTTAAAAAAAAAAGTTTACGAGAAAAGGAGTTTAAAGTTTCAGCATGCAAAATTTGAGTATTGCTGACGTTCAGATCTCTTAAAATTCACCAGCTTCATAAGATGGACCCTTGTTATTCATGTTCTTCTCTTCTACAGCAATTTCAGAGAGGTATAGCTTTCTTCAAGAATACTTTGAGGAATGTTGACCAGATTTCAAGCCTCTCTGTGGTCGATGTTTGTGCCATACTTGGCTAATGTTCTTAGAAGCTGGATTGAAGAGAAGACTGTGAGCTTCTTTGATTATTTTGTCATTAGCCATGCATCCCATACTGGACTGGCACAATCCTCTTGTCATCCAAACATGCAATTCTTTCTTTGAAATAAAAATATCCTTTGGAGTTTTGAACCATATTATTTTAGTTTTCCCTGAAGCACATCTTTTCAACAGTTTCTCCTTTGCTAGGCTATAATATATAGGAATAAGGTTTTGAATTACTTGGGTTGTCAGTGGAGGTTTTGGAAAAATCTCAGCTATGGCATTGTTTCAGTCTGGCTCTATGCTTTCATAGTGGAGTTTTTATTGTTGAGTTATTATGTGGAGGAATCACCACACCTTCTTCGATGGCTCTCTTGTAGAAACACAAAGAATTTGAACTTCTAGGGCATTTATAATGTTGTGGAGTAGTCTGTTCAGCTATATTGATATTAGTTGCATATATTGCTGTTTTTATATACCCTACATTAGCATAATTTTCTTCGATAGCTTTCCTATACTAATTAGTTTTACTATCGACCTTCTTTCAAGCTTTCAAACCTTTTCCCACCCAAAGTGATTCCCTTTATCTTCCATTCTTTTACCAAATTTTTTATATCTGTTCCCAACTCCTTAGCTACATGCTTCAAGCATTCTTCTTTTATCTCAGTATCACTATAAACTACCAAATCCCATACGTGCTTATGTCTTGGAGTCTCCGTCTGACAAAATTGTTGAGTATCACGATCTACTTGAGATCTCTTCCACAATATAGCTGCAGATGTTATTTACATAGCACTGATAAAACACTATAATTAGTTTCACAGTTTCCATTGTGTTTATGCTTTGTAACCCATTTCTGATAACCATCACTTTTGAAATCCAATGATTTTTGTTTTGGTGCACTGATACTGTAGTGTTTAGACATAACCTCAAAGTCAATAACAGTACCTGTAAGTATATCTATAACTCCTATGCCACATAAAGAAGAAACTTTTCGTTCGTTATTTCCAGTGGTTATCTTGTCTGCCAGTCCATTCATTGCTAAGATGCCCAGTTATATAGGCTAAGGCTAAAGCTAAAAGGTCTATATTCAATGCTATTTTCTATTTCCTAGAGACACAATGCACAACAGCGTAAGGTTCTATTTCAGTACTATAAAAACTTAAAAGCTACTATTTGTAATGTACCACATTAGTTGTAGATTCCTGTAACACTAAAAGAAGCACAAACAACCAATAAAGCTCTGTAACAGAAAAACAAAACTATATTTCACAGCTCCAACGGAACCAAGTGTATGTACTTTCTTAGCACAAAATACAAAATAGGCGATAAACTGTGTTCAATTGTACTTTAAAATCCTTATTGAGCAGTCTAGCCAAAACAGGATATGCAGAACAAAACTTTCCTGTCACTGAAGGGCCCTAAATTCAAACTTGGCAAAGTATATGAGTATAGCAACTTCGAAAGCACATGAATCTGTGGGAGCGGCAGGTACGAAGCATGTGCACCAGCATTTAAAAGGTCACATATTTCAGGGTTTAATTGCTTCAAACACAAAGTGTGACGACTTTTCACAAAGTTTAAAGTCCATACTAATTTAACATACAAAAACATAATTTTTCAAGTTTTTGGTCAAATTTCACTATTGCATCACCTGCAGGATCTACATGTGGTGCAGTGAGAATTTAAAGCGAACAAAGTAACATAATTTCTATCTAAAACGTTAAATTCATTTTTCTCCACTTTCAACTTTTCAGCAACTCTTTATCATCAAAGCTATCTAAAAATTGTGATTCTCATATAATTTGTTTAAAATTTAGCATACACAGTCCTAAATATATTTAATAAATCTGGTATCATTTTAACTGTAAATTTGTTAGCTCATATTATAGAATTATAAACCCCGAATTGCCAAACCTTTAAGAGAAATGTATATATTCGCACCTATATATATTTTTGCTCCGAAACTACTTGACACACTAAAAAGTATACCAACTTCCGTAACTGACGTGCATAGAAGCTTGAATCTAATATTAAAGTTCTAAAAGAAAAGCTGTAGGACATTTTATACAACATACACAAATAGCATTATATAAAATGAAATATATATTTTAAAAAATCATTGAAGATAGAAGGACGAAATTTGGCATCTCAACTAAGTTATCTCTTGCCTTAAAACATGCCTCCTGCGAAGTATCAAAGATGGCGTTTATTTTCTCTCTCCATAAACTCCCTTCGAATATTATTTGACCTTACTATTTTATTTTATCTGCGTATGATGGGAAGTGTAATAAAGAAAACTTGTTTACTATCACATTTATTTCACAGCCTGAAAGGCAAAAACAACATGCTGATCACAGTTGCTTTTAAACCAGTTGTAGTTGATCAACACATACACATATTATGCGATACATCTGTAATCGTGTGGAATCTTCCAAAGAAGGCACAGGATCCCTTGGTGTCCAACAACTCACGACGGATGACCACATCAGGAGACAATCAAAAGAAACACAGGACCACGTACATCTCCGAGCAGATTCACGGAGGATGGTCTTATTTCGTCTAGCACGGAACTTATTAGCTCCCAAACGATGATGACGATGATGGTGTTCGGCCGCGTTGGCGACACAGTTTGTCGCGAAACGGGCCGGTAACTGTAGGCTATCGCGAAAACGGCTGCACTTTTGCAGCGTCGCGAAAGTGCATTGGCGCACCGCCAGCATTTGCACTGTGTACTATAAAAGGGTTGACACTCACGTAAATTTTCATTGTGTTACCAATGTCCGCCTTAACTACACCATCATCGTGGCTAGTACAGTCCACCGAGCTTAGTGTGTTATCACAAGACGACCTGTTCATTCTTGTTACCGGCATCTTCATAACCGGAAACACAACTTTCGAACGTCGAGGCCAGGACTCTGTGGTGGTGAAACTACCATATTCTACACGCTTGGAAACCTTTTTGGACAAATTTGGAGACTACAAGGAAGACATCAGAGTGGTTCCTTTGAGCAGCCACCATTCAGAGCAACAGTCGACCAGATTTTTGGAGCTGATATCCCGGAAGAGAGTATACCCAGTGTCACCTGAACGAGAGCCCACTGCAGGTGGATCCGGAGATCTTCGAGCTGGCCGAGGAGGATCGCCAACGAAAAGGTTTAGAAAATTTGTATGACGTAATAAAGAAATACCGAGCAACGTCATATACGGCGTTGCTCGATTTGTGTACACCTCAAGAATGGCAAATGATCTTGAGCACATGTAGTAATCACCGTTTGTTGGTAAATCAAATAAATTCCAATATTTCATTGTATATCAAGAACAGACTTGCTTTAGAACGTAAGGATAGATTTAAGCACTTGTTAAGTTGTGCAGAGAATGGCAATAGCTACAGCAGAGATACAATTAGCGGGCTTTTTGCTCGAAATAATATTATTCCTGGTGATTTTATTAGAAACCTTAAAAAAGTACTTAATACTGAGACGCCAAAGACCAACTGCCTCTTCCTCGTTGGACCCTCCAACTCTGGAAAGAGTTTTATAGCACAGGGTATAGCGTCACATTTCATAACCGGTTACGCTAGCTGTGCCAATTCCATGTCCGAGTTTTCGTACGAAAACTTTCTAAACAAGTCTCTGATACTTCTCGAGGAACCTTTTATTACCGATGGTACGTGTGATGATATGAAAAATATATTGGGTGGTGCCAATTTGCAGGTGGGTAAGAAGTATATGCCTAAACAGGATTTAATACGTACACATGTGATTATGACGGGAAATCATTTAAAGCTCGGCAAAGGTTTTTTAAATCCAAAGGATGAAGAGGCATTTCAAACAAGGATGGTTACTTATGAGTTTAGTGAACCCTTTTATTGTGAGAATTACATTACGCCTGAACAGGTTGCTGATTGGGTCCTATTTATGTGTGACAGGAATTAAGAATGCTGCGCTCAGGAGGAACCTTTTCTCGCAAACGCACCCTCAGTAATCCATCAGTTTTTGAGACACCTCCTCCGAGCCGTCCAAGGCACGATGACGACGAAGTCGACGCATCGGAGGAAGCAGGTGTACGTGTGGCACGTTCGGTTCCAGGCAGCAGTGGCGGAACTGGGAATTCTGGACAACATGGCATCAATCCTGGAGAAAGTGTTTCGCCGATTCCTCGACCACTTCCCTATAAACATGTGACATTCTCGTTCGTCCAAAGGTCATGGGAAGAGATAGATACAGGTCTCAGCACGTTGCCAATTAGCATAGCACTCCTGCCGGTGTTGGACGATGAGATGATTAAAGTGATATCTAGTGTGCTACCTTGTTGCCTAGGGTTTCGCATACACACTCCTCACGTGAGGATGTCAAACTTTATAGTGTTAACGGATGAATTGCAAGTGAAAGGTAACACACCTACGGAGATGTCTTCTTTCGTGCAGCAGAGTAAAATAATACACTATATGCCTAAGTACTTTGTTACAACTGGATACACTTTGTCTAATAAAGATTCGCCTACAGCTATAAAATATTCAGAGCTGGTGGGAATGAACAGAAAGAATCAGATGCTAAAATTGCCAAATACCGATGATTTCGAAACAGTCAACATTATGGGGATAGATCACAACATTCACGGTAATTTAATGAACAGAAATAAGATGTATCAGGGTTACGTGTTAAATGACTTGGAATCACAAAAATATGAATTGTTAACTGCTGCCTCATCCGATGAGGATCGGGCATGGGAACGATTAACATGTGCCTATGGTGTAGTGGACGAGAAGGGTAATCAGAATGATGCAACTAGTAGCTGGTCCCTAGATAAGCGAGCCATATCCAAATGCAGAAATCTAGATAAAATTGAGATAGTGGGTGCATCCGATACCATCGAATTTGATATAGAAACAAACTTAGACGGCGAGGTCTTATACCCCGATGAAATAAATACTACTACTCCTAGTATATTTTCTTACTTCTCGGTTAAAGGTACCGAGCAGAAAACACAGAAGACACTGTGGAAGGTGGGTTTTACACCTTGGCCAAGTACCTTTAACCCGAAAATGCATAGAAGTACGGCTGCATTGGGAGATCAGTGGCTCCATGCACAATACAAACCGCTGCAACATCACTTTTTTACCATGGTGCCAATACACAAGAGTAATGGCACCCTGATGAAGCAGCGTGCTTCGTGTATGCTGGAGCAATCATTTCAGGTTTCCTTCATATTTAGGGATGAGGAGATTTCAGCCATGGCTCCATTGGATATGACTCACTTAAGGGCCAGAGGTTCATTGAGGTCAGGTGTACAGAGTTATATTGGACAAACAACACTTCCATTTCTTACATAATCATTGAATTTATTGTATAGAAACAAAGTTTACAATAAAATATAATGTTTCACATATTGTTCACGTACTTGATACCTTTATATCCGTGAGGTAAGGTGTGAACCCTATCCTTCAGTACCACACGCTTCCTATCCTCAGATATTAATGCAAGTTTTTTCTGAAAGATGCTGTATAAGGTGTGGGATTGTGACCTGATCAAATACTGGTCGACAAAAATGTGTTTGTTTTCAAACAAACATTTCTTATAATGCTCAAAGCTAATTCTGGTGCTAGAGCCGGACACTGTAGCGCAATCGGTAATTCCTTTATTCTTGGAAAGAGAATCACCGTCCTCGAACCTCACCGCATACGTCTTAGCCCGCAAACCAACAAATTCCACTATTTTCTTAAAACCTACCTGATCAGACCACAATCCCGGTACCTTGTGCGTACACGTAGTATGAATTGCATAGTCAACCGGTGCACTTTCAAAATCCAGGCATTTGCCCAACTTCTGGTCGTTCTGCATAGTCACCAACGGATGCTCGTGACAGTTTTTGAAATACAATATTAGACTGTCCGTATCGTGGTAAAGTAAACTCACGCGATCGCTAAACTTCCACTTAAGTTCATAAAAGAACCGGTACACCTCCAATTTCGCTAATTCGAGTATTGCAAACCCCAATTGCACAGGTTTGTTTAAAGGAATTACGTTGTTTTCTGTTTCGCATAGGAAATAATTACCAACCTGAATAAAATTCCTCACCTTAGACAGGAAGGAATTTCGCCTACCGTACGGACCGTCAGTGGACGCCGTTCGTACTGCGAAACGTCGGTATCGGAAAGTATTTTCTAGCGTTTTCCCGTAGAGGCTATTATTAAGCAGTTTGTACATGTCCGAGAGAGCTTTGTTAGTGCTGTGTTCCCGTCGTTTGGCAACATTCGTCTCGACATATGATTTGAATACTGCTTCCTGGTTAAAAATCCAAACTGAATGTACCTTCGAAATGATAAGTCCATGCTGTACATAGAACTGCAATATGGACGAATGAACCAGGTATTCCTTCTTATCTCGTAAAGTGGTGCACAGCCTGTCGTTGTAATGCTCAGGTGCGAGAGGAAAGTCACAGTGCATATCGTGTAAGCTAGTGGGATAGGTAATGTCTACCAAGGCTATGAAACACTTATCGCCTGCGGGGTCCCAGGTCAACCAGTCAAGCGGCAAATCTGGCACGCTCGTCTGGAGCTTGGTCGGCAGATTATAAGTCATGACCTTGCTATAAAGTGAATTGATATCGAGAAACAGTATGTACTCATCAGCATTTTTAACATGTGCGTGCCGCAAGCCACATTGCGATATCCCACCACGTATCTGTTTTTGAATCAATGTGTACAGGTCTTTGTTATTAACTATTCGGATCCTATTGGGGTTATGCTTTACTGCACAATACCATGTATAGGAAGGCAATCCCTGAAAGTAAACTGGATCTATACCATTGGCGGTAAAAGCATTGCTACGAAACGTTTCATACACATCCGCAAGCAACATCACGTCTAGACGCAAATAGTAATTGTGATAATCCACGAATCTACTAAAACCCTTCGCATACCAGATTCTAAAAGCCTTCCCCTTATCCTGCTGCACACCCTTCGGTTTGGAGTACCATGCACTATCTTGTGTTGGCAGCGAAAATCCTAGTTTTTCCTTACAATCGAACCAATCGTAAGGGAACGGAGCCTTTTCTGTCGCGTCCAGGGAGGCGTACCGGAAATGAGTGACAGTATCCGTTAGTTTTGCAAGTGGAGCGGCAAGGTAATTGAAGGTGTCCATAAAGCGAATTCTATGATTTTCCGTGAGCACTGATATTACATCCAACTTTTCGAATGTTTTGGCGGACACCTTCACGTTCGTGCCGAATTTTGCAATTAATGCACGAACGATCAGGTGACAGTCGTAGCCTTTAAAGTTGTGAAAGTATACCTGGCAGGAATTTTCAGGTACCATCCAACACCTGGTGTGATAGGAACCACAGCTACCATCGATGTAATTTCGCCTACCGGATATATGAGTGTCCGCCCCTTCAATTTTATTGCCACAAATACAACAATCTACGGTGCGAACATCGTGCGCAACCGACCATTCGCGAATATAGGTACAGATACCATCAACAAAGTCCACCGCTACATCGTCACAGTCTAAAACCGTTTTAAGAGTTTCATGTATTACTGCATGGTTCGATATTGCACACCAACCATACCCCGAAGGCTTGTGCCTACCCTCCTGATCAATGTAGGCCTCAAAATCAGCGTAACATACCAAATTATGGAAACAGTTCGGTTTATCTGTAATTCTTACCAGATCATTTGTTCCCACCGTTTCAACGCGGGTACTGCATACGTCTGGTGTATGATATTTTAGGCATGAATCGCAAAACTTTCTAATTGTCCTCGACCTGTCATTTAAAAATGCATCCAGTTTAATTATCAACTTATACCTACGGTCGTCGGTGTAGTACAAGGGAATGTATTCCTTTGCGGTATCAAAGGCGCGTTGGTACACTACATTACCTCGTTTGTTAAATAAACTAATGTTAAACCTCTTACACTGGTCGTGCCAAGCGGGGAGCTCGGACAGGTGAACACCCACAGTCGTTGCCGCATCCCATCCACCCTCTCGGATCCACCGCCGAACAGCCTGCAGGCGTTGTCTCTTGTTGTGACCCGGTACATAGCAATGCCAGAGGGCGATAGATCCTAGCAGAGTATCCGCTCTTGCTGTCACCATCACGTTCGGGAACGGACCATCGGTGTCATCAGCCTCCAACATGGTTACTTCGCTGCTAACCGTATTCCTCGTGGTGGGATTTGCATCGTTATTTGGTTGACAGGCAACCATGGAAAACCACCATCGATGCAACCTTAGAAAGGTCATTCCTGACCCTGCTACCGAGGGAAAATCATCGGGGTCGGTGAGCTTAGCAAACACCTCCCCGAAAAAGTCCTGCACTTGTAGGTGGTCCACGTCCAAAATGGTGTCCACTGAAGTCCTAATGTGAACGATCACCTCCTCACCGTCCTTCAGAAACACTGCAGATGTGTGTATCACCAGCTTAATCGAATGCTCCTGCTCCAGAAACTGAACAATAAAGTTCACTGCATCGTCGTAGTTATCGGTGGTCCAATAACCAGCGGCAGGGGTTGCAGCGTGAGTCACAGGTTTAGCCATCTTCACGACGTTTAAGATGAGTACAAAATATCGCATGAAAATCCTTCCTTTTATAGTGCACAGTGCAAATGCTGGCGGTGCGCCAATGCACTTTCGCGACGCTGCAAAAGTGCAGCCGTTTTCGCGATAGCCTACAGTTACCGGCCCGTTTCGCGACAAACTGTGTCGCCAACGCGGCCGAACACCATCATCGTCATCATCGTTTGGGAGCTAATAAGTTCCGTGCTAGACGAAATAAGACCATCCTCCGTGAATCTGCTCGGAGATGTACGTGGTCCTGTGTTTCTTTTGATTGTCTCCTGATGTGGTCATCCGTCGTGAGTTGTTGGACACCAAGGGATCCTGTGCCTTCTTTGGAAGATTCCACACGATTACAGATGTATCGCATAATATGTGTATGTGTTGATCAACTACAACTGGTTTAAAAGCAACTGTGATCAGCATGTTGTTTTTGCCTTTCAGGCTGTGAAATATAGGCAAACAGTCAACAGCCATAACAAGTAGACAAGAACAGGTTTATAAACTGTATTCGGTTCTGTGGTGCTTTGGAGCTGGCTCTTAGGGGACACGACGAATCTGACGCCTCTCAAAATAAGTTTTTTTTTTTTTTCGTGAGCTCATTCAATTTAGTGCGGAGTTGGATAAAGAACTTCAAGTGCATCTCAGTCAGTCATCAGTATTCAAAGGCATTTCTAAGACTATTCAAAACGAACTCCTGCAGTGCATGGTGGAAGTGTATCACGAGGAAGTTCGCAAAGAAATAAAGCGTGCGGATTATGTTGCAATAATCGCGGATGAAACCACTGATGTGTCTTGCGAATTTCAGTTGGTTATTGTTTTGCGATACATTGTTTATGGAACCCCCGTTGAAAGATTTTGGAAATTTGTTAATCCAGAAGGTCAGAATGCTCAGTCTATCTCGGAGTGTATTCTGAAAGAAATCGAACCCTTAATTGTAGATGACCGAGCAAAACTAATAGCTCAGAGTTACGATGGTGCAAACGTTATGAGTGGTGAGTCAAACCGAGTACAGAAATTAATAAAAGACAAATACCCAAATGCGCACTACATTCATTGCTATGCGCACCAGTTAAACCTTATAATGTCTATATTGGTGTTCGGCCGCGTTGGCGACACAGTTTGTCGCGAAACGGGCCGGTAACTGTAGGCTATCGCGAAAACGGCTGCACTTTTGCAGCGTCGCGAAAGTGCATTGGCGCACCGCCAGCATTTGCACTGTGCACTATAAAAGGAAGGATTTTCATGCGATATTTTGTACTCATCTTAAACGTCGTGAAGATGGCTAAACCTGTGACTCACGCTGCAACCCCTGCCGCTGGTTATTGGACCACCGATAACTACGACGATGCAGTGAACTTTATTGTTCAGTTTCTGGAGCAGGAGCATTCGATTAAGCTGGTGATACACACATCTGCAGTGTTTCTGAAGGACGGTGAGGAGGTGATCGTTCACATTAGGACTTCAGTGGACACCATTTTGGACGTGGACCACCTACAAGTGCAGGACTTTTTCGGGGAGGTGTTTGCTAAGCTCACCGACCCCGATGATTTTCCCTCGGTAGCAGGGTCAGGAATGACCTTTCTAAGGTTGCATCGATGGTGGTTTTCCATGGTTGCCTGTCAACCAAATAACGATGCAAATCCCACCACGAGGAATACGGTTAGCAGCGAAGTAACCATGTTGGAGGCTGATGACGCCGATGGTCCGTTCCCGAACGTGATGGTGACAGCAAGAGCGGATACTCTGCTAGGATCTATCGCCCTCTGGCATTGCTATGTACCGGGTCACAACAAGAGACAACGCCTGCAGGCTGTTCGGCGGTGGATCCGAGAGGGTGGATGGGATGCGGCAACGACTGTGGGTGTTCACCTGTCCGAGCTCCCCGCTTGGCACGACCAGTGTAAGAGGTTTAACATTAGGTTATTTAACAAACGAGGTAATGTAGTGTACCAACGCGCCTTTGATACCGCAAAGGAATACATTCCCTTGTACTACACCGACGACCGTAGGTATAAGTTGATAATTAAACTGGATGCATTTTTAAATGACAGGTCGAGGACGATTAGAAAGTTTTGCGATTCATGCCTAAAATATCATACACCAGACGTATGCAGTACCCGCGTTGAAACGGTGGGAACAAATGATCTGGTAAGAATTACAGATAAACCGAACTGTTTCCATAGTTTGGTATGTTACGCTGATTTTGAGGCCTACATTGATCAGGAGGGTAGGCACAAGCCTTCGGGGTATGGTTGGTGTGCAATATCGAACCATGCAGTAATACATGAAACTCTTAAAACGGTTTTAGACTGTGACGATGTAGCGGTGGACTTTGTTGATGGTATCTGTACCTATATTCGCGAATGGTCGGTTGCGCACGATGTTCGCACCGTAGATTGTTGTATTTGTGGCAATAAAATTGAAGGGGCGGACACTCATATATCCGGTAGGCGAAATTACATCGATGGTAGCTGTGGTTCCTATCACACCAGGTGTTGGATGGTACCTGAAAATTCCTGCCAGGTATACTTTCACAACTTTAAAGGTTACGACTGTCACCTGATCGTTCGTGCATTAATTGCAAAATTCGGCACGAACGTGAAGGTGTCCGCCAAAACATTCGAAAAGTTGGATGTAATATCAGTGCTCACGGAAAATCATAGAATTCGCTTTATGGACACCTTCAATTACCTTGCCGCTCCACTTGCAAAACTAACGGATACTGTCACTCATTTCCGGTACGCCTCCCTGGACGCGACAGAAAAGGCTCCGTTCCCTTACGATTGGTTCGATTGTAAGGAAAAACTAGGATTTTCGCTGCCAACACAAGATAGTGCATGGTACTCCAAACTGAAGGGTGTGCAGCAGGATAAGGGGAAGGCTTTTAGAATCTGGTATGCGAAGGGTTTTAGTAGATTCGTGGATTATCACAATTACTATTTGCGTCTAGACGTGATGTTGCTTGCGGATGTGTATGAAACGTTTCGTAGCAATGCTTTTACCGCCAATGGTATAGATCCAGTTTACTTTCAGGGATTGCCTTCCTATACATGGTATTGTGCAGTAAAGCATAACCCCAATAGGATCCGAATAGTTAATAACAAAGACCTGTACACATTGATTCAAAAACAGATACGTGGTGGGATATCGCAATGTGGCTTGCGGCACGCACATGTTAAAAATGCTGATGAGTACATACTGTTTCTCGATATCAATTCACTTTATAGCAAGGTCATGACTTATAATCTGCCGACCAAGCTCCAGACGAGCGTGCCAGATTTGCCGCTTGACTGGTTGACCTGGGACCCCGCAGGCGATAAGTGTTTCATAGCCTTGGTAGACATTACCTATCCCACTAGCTTACACGATATGCACTGTGACTTTCCTCTCGCACCTGAGCATTACAACGACAGGCTGTGCACCACTTTGCGAGATAAGAAGGAATACCTGGTTCATTCGTCCATATTGCAGTTCTATGTACAGCATGGACTTATCATTTCGAAGGTACATTCAGTTTGGATTTTTAACCAGGAAGCAGTATTCAAATCATATGTCGAGACGAATGTTGCCAAACGACGGGAACACAGCACTAACAAAGCTCTCTCGGACATGTACAAACTGCTTAATAATAGCCTCTACGGGAAAACGCTAGAAAATACTTTCCGATACCGACGTTTCGCAGTACGAACGGCGTCCACTGACGGTCCGTACGGTAGGCGAAATTCCTTCCTGTCTAAGGTGAGGAATTTTATTCAGGTTGGTAATTATTTCCTATGCGAAACAGAAAACAACGTAATTCCTTTAAACAAACCTGTGCAATTGGGGTTTGCAATACTCGAATTAGCGAAATTGGAGGTGTACCGGTTCTTTTATGAACTTAAGTGGAAGTTTAGCGATCGCGTGAGTTTACTTTACCACGATACGGACAGTCTAATATTGTATTTCAAAAACTGTCACGAGCATCCGTTGGTGACTATGCAGAACGACCAGAAGTTGGGCAAATGCCTGGATTTTGAAAGTGCACCGGTTGACTATGCAATTCATACTACGTGTACGCACAAGGTACCGGGATTGTGGTCTGATCAGGTAGGTTTTAAGAAAATAGTGGAATTTGTTGGTTTGCGGGCTAAGACGTATGCGGTGAGGTTCAAGGACGGTGATTCTCTTTCCAAGAATAAAGGAATTACCGTTTGCGCTACAGTGTCCGGCTCTAGCACCAGAATTAGCTTTGAGCATTATAAGAAATGTTTGTTTGAAAACAAACACATTTTTGTCGACCAGTATTTGATCAGGTCACAATCCCACACCTTATACAGCATCTTTCAGAAAAAACTTGCATTAATATCTGAGGATAGGAAGCGTGTGGTACTGAAGGATAGGGTTCACACCTTACCTCACGGATATAAAGGTATCAAGTACGTGAACAATATGTGAAACATTATATTTTATTGTAAACTTTGTTTCTATACAATAAATTCAATGATTATGTAAGAAATGGAAGTGTTGTTTGTCCAATATAACTCTGTACACCTGACCTCAATGAACCTCTGGCCCTTAAGTGAGTCATATCCAATGGAGGCATGGCTGAAATCTCCTCATCCCTAAATATGAAGGAAACCTGAAATGATTGCTCCAGCATACACGAAGCACGCTGCTTCATCAGGGTGCCATTACTCTTGTGTATTGGCACCATGGTAAAAAAGTGATGTTGCAGCGGTTTGTATTGTGCATGGAGCCACTGATCTCCCAATGCAGCCGTACTTCTATGCATTTTCGGGTTAAAGGTACTTGGCCAAGGTGTAAAACCCACCTTCCACAGTGTCTTCTGTGTTTTCTGCTCGGTACCTTTAACCGAGAAGTAAGAAAATATACTAGGAGTAGTAGTATTTATTTCATCGGGGTATAAGACCTCGCCGTCTAAGTTTGTTTCTATATCAAATTCGATGGTATCGGATGCACCCACTATCTCAATTTTATCTAGATTTCTGCATTTGGATATGGCTCGCTTATCTAGGGACCAGCTACTAGTTGCATCATTCTGATTACCCTTCTCATCCACTACACCATAGGCACATGTTAATCGTTCCCATGCCCGATCCTCATCGGATGAGGCAGCAGTTAACAATTCATATTTTTGTGATTCCAAGTCATTTAACACGTAACCCTGATACATCTTATTTCTGTTCATTAAATTACCGTGAATGTTGTGATCTATCCCCATAATGTTGACTGTTTCGAAATCATCGGTATTTGGCAATTTTAGCATCTGATTCTTTCTGTTCATTCCCACCAGCTCTGAATATTTTATAGCTGTAGGCGAATCTTTATTAGACAAAGTGTATCCAGTTGTAACAAAGTACTTAGGCATATAGTGTATTATTTTACTCTGCTGCACGAAAGAAGACATCTCCGTAGGTGTGTTACCTTTCACTTGCAATTCATCCGTTAACACTATAAAGTTTGACATCCTCACGTGAGGAGTGTGTATGCGAAACCCTAGGCAACAAGGTAGCACACTAGATATCACTTTAATCATCTCATCGTCCAACACCGGCAGGAGTGCTGTGCTAATTGGCAACGTGCTGAGACCTGTATCTATCTCTTCCCATGACCTTTGGACGAACGAGAATGTCACATGTTTATAGGGAAGTGGTCGAGGAATCGGCGAAACACTTTCTCCAGGATTGATGCCATGTTGTCCAGAATTCCCAGTTCCGCCAGTGCTGCCTGGAACCGAACGTGCCACACGTACACCTGCTTCCTCCGATGCGTCGACTTCGTCGTCATCGTGCCTTGGACGGCTCGGAGGAGGTGTCTCAAAAACTGATGGATTACTGAGGGTGCGTTTGCGAGAAAAGGTTCCTCCTGAGCGCAGCATTCTTAATTCCTGTCACACATAAATAGGACCCAATCAGCAACCTGTTCAGGCGTAATGTAATTCTCACAATAAAAGGGTTCACTAAACTCATAAGTAACCATCCTTGTTTGAAATGCCTCTTCATCCTTTGGATTTAAAAAACCTTTGCCGAGCTTTAAATGATTTCCCGTCATAATCACAGGTGTACGTATTAAATCCTGTTTAGGCATATACTTCTTACCCACCTGCAAATTGGCACCACCCAATATATTTTTCATATCATCACACGTACCATCGGTAATAAAAGGTTCCTCGAGAAGTATCAGAGACTTGTTTAGAAAGTTTTCGTACGAAAACTCGGACATGGAATTGGCACAGCTAGCGTAACCGGTTATGAAATGTGACGCTATACCCTGTGCTATAAAACTCTTTCCAGAGTTGGAGGGTCCAACGAGGAAGAGGCAGTTGGTCTTTGGCGTCTCAGTATTAAGTACTTTTTTAAGGTTTCTAATAAAATCACCAGGAATAATATTATTTCGAGCAAAAAGCCCGCTAATTGTATCTCTGCTGTAGCTAATGCCATTCTCTGCACAACTTAACAAGTGCTTAAATCTATCCTTACGTTCTAAAGCAAGTCTGTTCTTGATATACAATGAAATATTGGAATTTATTTGATTTACCAACAAATGGTGATTACTACATGTGCTCAAGATCATTTGCCATTCTTGAGGTGTACACAAATCGAGCAACGCCGTATATGACGTTGCTCGGCATTTCTTTATTACGTCATACAAATTTTCTAAACCTTTTCGTTGGCGATCCTCCTCGGCCAGCTCGAAGATCTCCGGATCCACCTGCAGTGGGCTCTCGTTCAGGTGACACTGGGTATACTCTCTTCCGGGATATCAGCTCCAAAAATCTGGTCGACTGTTGCTCTGAATGGTGGCTGCTCAAAGGAACCACTCTGATGTCTTCCTTGTAGTCTCCAAATTTGTCCAAAAAGGTTTCCAAGCGTGTAGAATATGGTAGTTTCACCACCACAGAGTCCTGGCCTCGACGTTCGAAAGT
This sequence comes from Mantis religiosa, assembly GCA_030765055.1. Lineage (NCBI taxonomy): Eukaryota > Metazoa > Arthropoda > Insecta > Mantodea > Mantidae > Mantis > Mantis religiosa. The sequence continues at coordinate 131,176,462 of CM060954.1, forward strand.
TGTGTTTCCGGTTATGAAGATGCCGGTAGCAAGAATGAACAGGTCGTCTTGTGATAACACACTAAGCTCGGTGGACTGTACTAGCCACGATGATGGTGTAGTTAAGGCGGACATTGGTAACACAATGAAAATTTACGTGAGTGTCAACCCTTTTATAGTACACAGTGCAAATGCTGGCGGTGCGCCAATGCACTTTCGCGACGCTGCAAAAGTGCAGCCGTTTTCGCGATAGCCTACAGTTACCGGCCCGTTTCGCGACAAACTGTGTCGCCAACGCGGCCGAACACCAATATATATATATATATATATTGGTGTTCGGCCGCGTTGGCGACACAGTTTGTCGCGAAACGGGCCGGTAACTGTAGGCTATCGCGAAAACGGCTGCACTTTTGCAGCGTCGCGAAAGTGCATTGGCGCACCGCCAGCATTTGCACTGTGTACTATAAAAGGGTTGACACTCACGTAAATTTTCATTGTGTTACCAATGTCCGTCTTAACTACACCATCATCGTGGCTAGTACAGTCCACCGAGCTTAGTGTGTTATCACAAGACGACCTGTTCATTCTTGCTACCGGCATCTTCATAACCGGAAACACAACTTTCGAACGTCGAGGCCAGGACTCTGTGGTGGTGAAACTACCATATTCTACACGCTTGGAAACCTTTTTGGACAAATTTGGAGACTACAAGGAAGACATCAGAGTGGTTCCTTTGAGCAGCCACCATTCAGAGCAACAGTCGACCAGATTTTTGGAGCTGATATCCCGGAAGAGAGTATACCCAGTGTCACCTGAACGAGAGCCCACTGCAGGTGGATCCGGAGATCTTCGAGCTGGCCGAGGAGGATCGCCAACGAAAAGGTTTAGAAAATTTGTATGACGTAATAAAGAAATACCGAGCAACGTCATATACGGCGTTGCTCGATTTGTGTACACCTCAAGAATGGCAAATGATCTTGAGCACATGTAGTAATCACCATTTGTTGGTAAATCAAATAAATTCCAATATTTCATTGTATATCAAGAACAGACTTGCTTTAGAACGTAAGGATAGATTTAAGCACTTGTTAAGTTGTGCAGAGAATGGCATTAGCTACAGCAGAGATACAATTAGCGGGCTTTTTGCTCGAAATAATATTATTCCTGGTGATTTTATTAGAAACCTTAAAAAAGTACTTAATACTGAGACGCCAAAGACCAACTGCCTCTTCCTCGTTGGACCCTCCAACTCTGGAAAGAGTTTTATAGCACAGGGTATAGCGTCACATTTCATAACCGGTTACGCTAGCTGTGCCAATTCCATGTCCGAGTTTTCGTACGAAAACTTTCTAAACAAGTCTCTGATACTTCTCGAGGAACCTTTTATTACCGATGGTACGTGTGATGATATGAAAAATATATTGGGTGGTGCCAATTTGCAGGTGGGTAAGAAGTATATGCCTAAACTGGATTTAATACGTACACCTGTGATTATGACGGGAAATCATTTAAAGCTCGGCAAAGGTTTTTTAAATCCAAAGGATGAAGAGGCATTTCAAACAAGGATGGTGATGAGGTTGATATTCAACAGGACGACGTCTTCTGCCTCTTGGGGCCATATATAAGCAGAATACGACTCTCCAGATGATGATGGTCAGTAGTAGAATCCAGCACTGCATTACAACTCAACAAATTTCCGCTTTGAAGCTTTCAGTTTTCGCATTATCCTTCAGGAAATTATTCACAATGATTCACAGCTAAATCGTTAGATTCGTTGCCTAGGAGAACTTATATAACAATCTTGTTCACATTGGATGTAGAGGGCTATGCATAGCTGGCTTTGACTTGGAGCTAAATCATGGGAGTATATGTTCCGTGGTTGTGCCTATATTCTTAGTAATTGTCATACTTAGTTCATGTGTTACACTTTTTGTGTTATATGTGTTTATTATTTCTTTGTATTTATCTGTAAGAGTTGCTAAACATTTAACTAAGTTACTACATTGTATCGGTAGTAATTAATAACTTAATCTCTTCGTACATTTGAAAAACGAATGTGAACGGACATTGTTACATTCAATAGGAAAAGAGTGCAATGCAAACTTTTGCTAGTAGTAATCCCTTTCAGCATCTGGCAAGCTTGCCAGATGCTAGTGATGATCACGCGAGTACATCTAACAATAAAAATCGAACACCTAAACCTCCCCAAATATATATGTGATATCAACATGGCGTTGCAAGGCTCAGAGAAAACGTTGGCTCATTTAAACACGCAACACTGGGCAGTAAGATAGTTACATACAAGTTTGACTCTGTTGACGGCTACAGGACAGCTGTTCTGTATATTGAACAACTTAAATCAGAAAACCACACTTATCAAATGAAATCTGCACGAAGTTTGTGATTAGTAATATCGCGACTAGCGGCAACGCGTACAGAGGGACAGTGCGGCGCGGTGAGATAAGGAACTTACAGTACAAAATGGAGATAAAGCTTATGCCGAAACAGATAAATATAGCGCGGAGATAAAAGGTCTACCGAAACAAGTAAAGTTAGATAAATTGAAAATTCTAGTGACATCTTAATTGATAGACAATATTCCTCAGCCGCCAGGATTCATGAATGGTCGTGTATAAAAAGAAGCTGTGGCTCTTCCCTCTACGTTGTACAAAGGTGAAGTCGTACTCCTGCAGCCTCTGGACCCAACGTGCTGTCTGGCATTCCAGGTTACTAAGCTCAGTAGCCAGGTGAGGGCGGAGTTGTCAGTCCTCAGGTGGAATGGCTGACCGTACAAGCACTTGTGGAAGTGCTCCAAGTTCTTACGACTCACTCGGGACCCGCTACTTGGACTGGTGACGAGTGGACAGCCTTAGCCTTACGTAGCGACAAGCAGCACTACAGCAGCAATCATACAGCGATACATAAGGGGGGACCGCCGGCTTCTTCTTGGCAGCGCCTTCCTTGCAACCGTTCAGCAGGAAGCAGTTTGCAGTGACCCCCTTCTAGTTTCCTTCTCGACCGCCAGAGTGCGTGCCCGTACAGCAGCCAGCACAGCGGCAAGTAGTGGGCTCTGACCATTTACGTGGAACGTTTTTGGAAAATGTTGGGTTTCTCAAATATGACTGTTAACGATTTTGATTAGCAAAGACCTAATCTATGCTGTAAGAAAGAATCGTATGTTTAAGATGGTCTCATAGAAAATATAATGTAAATTTAAATTTTCTGGTAATGTCCTCAGAAATCCTTTTTATTACTAGTGAAGTTTCATAATGGGTAATTCGTAAGAACTACACAAAATCTTACCAGCACGAAAATGTAGACATCTTTAAAAACACAATTGATATTAAAATACATTTTTGAAAAATTGCAGAATGTTCTTTCTTTGTTGTTTGAATTTTTTCAAAACATAATTTTCTCAAACGAGACACTTTCAAACCACTTTCCATGTGCCAACGTGCAAAGAGAATGGAATATCAAAACCATCACATAGCGGCCGGCTGTTAAAACATCTGACTATAGCTCAGGCTTAGTATTCTCCTATTCTCTTTGTAAGTATAAGGAAATATGTAATAAAATATTTTCTACAAACGTTTATCTTGATTAAAATAAACAGAGAATAAGTGATTATTAATAACTTGTAGACGGGTGGACGGAGTGATGACGATGATTTATATATATATATATATATATATATATATATATATATATATATATATATATATATATTTGTGCTCAACTGCTTTGTCATCAATGTTTTTTCAAAAATTATATCATTGCAATAGCCGGATATAAACTTATATAAAATTTAAAAAAAAAATGAACAAAACAAAAGGGCACTAAAACAAATAAGCAATATTAGGAGAAAAACCAACGAAAAGCAATAAACAGCATTTTATAAAACACCAAAGGTATAAGAAGAGTGTTCACAATTATACAATGCATGACAAAACAAACTACCTGCCCAGCGGTGGTGGAATCAATTTGTTCCTTTTTTTTTTTTTTAGGTTGGCCTACGCTAACACTTTTTGCAGGTTTAACCTGACGTTTCTTATCTGCCGTTCCGGCAGTGAGAACAGGATCTTCCTACTCCACATCCTCAACGAAGGAGGACCGCTTTCCTACTGATGACTTCGATTCAAGGCTCTCGAACCGATCGGAAACTGCGATCGGCGTAGATGACAATCACCGATCTGAGTCCCCTCCAGATGATTCGTCAGAAGATGATCTACGAGGAGATGGTCGTAGACTTTTACGCTGGTTTTTCTTGGTGCTAACCTTCTTATTCTCCCTGAGAAAGCCGGTTCTTTAATATGAGGTCTCTAACATTCTGGGCGATGCATTATATATTACTGGTTCACATGTTCTTGAAGTAGATGCGGTCTGCGGTGACTTGGCTGAAACGTTTCTCACAGGCCCGGACTTGGTAGGCGTGCTCCCTGTTGTTCGTGCTAGTGTCTGTTATTTTAGGTGTGATCTTGGTGTAATTGTTATTTGTCCAACAATCTTTACAATGAGGAGGTGACCGCAGGAATGGAAGTGTTTTAGTGTTTAGTATAATAAAGTATCTTATGATATTTTTAGGGGAGGGATTGCCCACCCCTCAAATTAAATCTTATTTTGAATAGTGTGAATATATATTGTGTGTATATATTGTTACCCTGGCGGCAGACTCGCGATGCCGATCAGTAAATGATGGCCGGTGGAGATTCGGGAAACTTCGGGGCCGACCGTTACCGGAAGCGACAGTCAGTTGAGCCAAGTGATTTTAAAATAAAAAGTTTTAGGTTATCTAGCAAATTGTAATTGCGAACAGAGTATTGCTACGAAAATAAAGTGCAGTTTTTTGTGTTTGTAACCTCGACTTTTTATTTCACGAACCCACAAAGTCACAACTGGCGTCAGGAGTGGGATAACGGCCATCGAATCGGCACTGGAAAAGATTTTACACAAAATGGAAGAAATGAAGACGGCCAACGACAACATCGCCGAGAAGATGCAAGAACTGAAGGCTTAAATAACAGCGAAGACGGAAGCGGCAAATAACAAATTGGCCACGACAATGACCGTAAAGATGGCCGAACTGACCACAGAAAGAAGGGCAGTGAACGACAGCCTGGCCACGGAGATGAAAGCGGCAAACGAGGCCCTTGCCGTGAAGTTTGAAGAACAGTTGGCCGGCGTGAGGGATAACGTGACGGAGCTGGGCAAGCGGATGGGCCAAGTGGACGAGCTCGTCGAGGACCTGGCGAGCCGCGTTGACGACCTGGAGGGAAAGGCCGACAGCAGCGTCAAGTCCCTGAACGCCATAGTAGAGGACGTCTTCGGCAGGAAACTGAAGGATTTGAAGGCCGACGCGCCGGGACGCGACACAATATCTGCGCGCGTCAAACCGCCGAAATATGACGGCGCGTCAACTTTTGAGGTCTTCCGCCGCCAGTTCGACGCTGTGGCCAAGCACAACAGATGGTCAACGGAGGAGGCCGCACAGCTAATAGCCAGCGTCCAGGGACGGGCCGCGGAAGTCCTAAACGCGGTGCAGACAACGGCGGGATCCAAGGACATCTGGGAGGCCCTGGAGAATCGTTTCGGGAAGCACCGCTTAGCCGCAGCGTACCGCAGCCAACTAAAGGCAAGGTCACAGCAGCCGGGGGAGACGCTGCAGGAGTTCGCCATAGCGATTGAGCAGCTAGCTGGCAAGGCCTTGGTTGACCTGCCACTGGAGTTCGTATCCCGGGCCTACAACTTTGTCGACGGGGTACGGGACACGGAGATTCGTCAGCGCCTAATGTTCGGCGATTATAAAACCATCCAAGAGGCGCTGACAGCGGCATTAAGGTTGGAGGCGGCCAAGGTAGCATCTATCCCGACGTCGAGAACGAGGAATGTCCGCTACGCCGGAGACAGCAGACCAGCTGATGGACGCCGGCGAACACCTAGTGGCCTGTGTTGGGGGTGTGGACAGCTCGGTCACCTGCAGAGAGACTGCCCACACCAGGAAGAGTGGCCCGAAGAACGAGTAAGGCCCGGCGTGGAGAGGGGCACGTCGGCGCCATTACCACCATGCACTCGAGTGACAATCCGCGCCGTTAGCCGAGGGATGGATGACCTCATCGCGGACGGCTGGGTAAGAGGAAAGCCTTGCCGCGTGCTGGTGGACACCGGGGCGGCCGTGACCATCATCAGACCTGACGTGGCGAAGGGTTTGCCGACGGGGAAGCCGAGCCGACCATACGAGCTTGTGACGGCATCGGGCGACACCATGCCTGTGGAGAAGGAGGCCCTGCTGGAGCTGACCTTGGGACGGAGTGTCGTGCGTCTGTGGGTGTTCGTCGCGAAGGTGGCTGAGGAGGTGATTCTGGGATTGGATGCCCTCAGGAGCCACGAGGCGACGGTCGACGTCGGCAGGAGGCTCCTGAGGCTCAACGGAGAAGAGGTTATACTCCGTCAACAAGAAGAGCGCCTTGGAATCGGTAGGGTCAGCTTGAACGAAGACGTGTTTGTCCCCGCGAGGGGCGAGGTGATGGTGACGGCGCGACCGGAAGGCCAGACAGCAGGTTTGTTTCAGAGGCTGCATGAGTACGACTTCACCTCGGAACACCCCAGAGGGAGGAGTCACGGTAACGCGGACGCTATGTCCCGAAGACCCTGTCCAGAAGAGTGCGGCCAATGCACAAGAGTGGAGGAGAAGGAGCGTGCCACAGCAGTTCGAGTAGTCACGGCAGTGCCTGCGGTGGCTGGGATAGCGCAGGCCTGAGGAGGGAGCAGCTGGCGGACGCAGACTTGGGGCTACTCTTGAGGGAAGTGGAGGCAGGGACGAGACCAACCTGGGCGGACGTCATACCGAGAAGCGCCACCTACAAGTCTTACTGGGCCCAGTGGGACTCGTTGAAGACCAGAGAGGGTGTGATGTTCCGGGTATGGGAATCACTCGATGGGAAGACGCAGAGAGAACAGCTGTTACTTCTCCGGAGTAAGGTTCCGGTAGTCTTGGAAGAAGTGCACACCGGTACTACAGGAGGACACCTGGGAGCGAACCGGACGTTTGACAAACTACGGCAGCGCTACTACTGGCTGAGGCTCCGAGCAGACGCTGAGAGATTGTGCCGTCAGTGTCACGTGTGCGCGGCGAGTCGCGGCCACCAGACTAGGAGTCGGGGTCGCATGCAACAGTACAACGTCGAAGCATCATTCGAACGGATCGCCGTTGACATTGCTGGACCGTTCTCAATAGCCGACCGAGGCAACAATTACCTGGTGGTGGTCGTGGATTGCTTCACTAAGTGGCTGGAGGTGTATGCCATCCCGAACCAAGAGGCAAGGTCAATCACAGACTGCCACGTGGAGCAAGTGTTTTGCCGATTTGGGGTGCCATTAGAGCTGCACAGTGATCAAGGCACCAATTTTGAGTCCAACCTGATGAGGGAGGCACTAGAGAGACTTGGGGTTAACAAGACCCGCACAACACCTCGACATCCCCAGTCGGATGGCATGGTCGAGAGATACATCAAGACCTTAGAGGAACACCTGAGGAAGGTCGTGGCCAACCATCAGCGAGACTGGGACGTCAAGGTGCCACTGTTCTTGCTGGCCTACCGCTCGGCAACACACGATACCACGGGGATCACGCCAGCCAGCTGAATGTTCGGCCGAGAGTTACGCCTCCCCTGTGACCTGGCTTTTGGTAGCCCTCCGGGGGTGAAACAGCCAGCGACCGAGTATGTGGAGAACCTGATGGACCACCTCCACGACATGTACGAGATGGCTCGCCAGAACATCCAGAAGGCGAGCGACCGCATGAAAACCCGATACGACAGGCAAGCCAACAGCCAAGGTTTCCAGCAGGGTGACCTGGTCTGATTGTACCGCCCGACCCGGACCAAAGGACGCTGCCCGAAGCTTCAGCAGCCATGGCAAGGATCGTACCGTGTGGTGAAGAGGATTAACGACGTGGTCTACCGCATCCAGAAGGTACCCCGGGGAAAGATGGTGGTACACCTGGACCGCCTGGCCCGCTACGTAGGTGCTGTTGGGGACGACCAGCCTTGAGGAGAAAGCAGTGTTACCCTGGCGGCAGACTCGCGATGCCGATCAATAAATGATGGCCGGTGGAGATTAGGGAAACTTCGGGGCCGATCGTTACCGGAAGCGACAGTCCGTTGAGTGAAGTGATTTTAAAATAAACAGGTTTAGGTTATCTAGCAAATTGTAATTGTGAACAGTGTATTGCTACGAAAATAAAGTGCAGTTTTTTGTGTTTGTAACCTCGACTTTTTATTTCACGAACCCACAAAGTCAATATATTGTTTTTGGGGATGGGGCTTTACCCCTCCCCCTGGTGTTCAACGTGAATTAATGAAGTTTATTTGCGGTTTAGCTTGGGGAGGGATTTTCCATCCCCGGAGTAAGATGATGAGAAGTGTTGTAAGTGGTAATGTGGTGATAATGTATGAGGAAGCATTCTGTATATTACATTTATTGAGTATGATAAAATACTTCTGGTATGGAATGCTTGGTTGAAACACAATACTTCTACTTAACGTAAGTTTGCAGAGAAAGTATATTTCAAAAATTAGAGCTCAAAATCTCTCAATGTGGCAACCCAGTTTCAACTCTCGTGTATATAAAATGGTAGATGTCGTGTTCGGAATTTAACCGCCATTGCGAGAAAGCGGAATTAGAGGAATCGCCTAGCCTTAATGCTTATTGGCTAGCGGGACGGGATTGACACGCCTTCAAGGGTTATTGGTGGCTGACGTAATGAAAAAGTCACTTGGCCGGGCGGAAATGTTTTGTTACTATGCAAAAAATCGTTGATACTATTTTTTTCGTGAGATTTCTAGTTCCTGAAAGATCTAACGCGCCCGACAGGTATATAAAGCCGACGCGAGACCTGAACTGAGAAGTAGTGAGAGAGTGGTGTGTGGAGTTGTGTGTGGTTCTAGGCGCGCGGAGGGGGGGTGGAATAGACGAGGTAGGAAACGGAAGGTCATTGAACGTGCAGGAAGTACTTCACACGTCTGTACGGGCGGGTCCGTTGTAAGGAAGCGCCGAAGTGTGGCACCAGCAACGAAGCAGCTTATATGTGAATATCAGAATTATGTTCAGATTAGGCTTGTATCTGCTTGTTGGTTGTCGTCTGTTGTGTAGATCAGCAGCACAACATGGACAATTATCACCATCATCATCATCGTCGTCGTCATCGTCATCGTCATCATCATCGTCATCATCATCATTCGTAAAAACTATTGTAGAAACAAAAATCATTACGAAACACCTAAAGGTAATCTAATTTAAGGTGAGGGATCTGTGAAATTTGAAAATTGTACACCATGCATGCTATATGACTGAAACTTATATCGGTTATTTCTAGGGAGCGGATTTATAGGCACTAAAAATGTGTGAAATAGGCAGGCAAAAAGTAACTAAAAATAAGGAAAATAGGCATTAAAAATTTGCTAAGTAAACATTTAGTAATACACAATTTAAAAAAAGGGCTCTTAAAATGCACTATAAATGAACTTTAACAAAATGACAATCATCGCAACACTTGCTGCAATAAATTCAATAAATGCATACTATTTTGCGGTTCCGTAGGTGAAATAGTTCTACGTTTATTTCAAATTTCATAAATGACTCCTCAGCAAGTTAAAATAACAGATATTGTCGTAAAATTAAAAGATTTATAAATCCACTTCACCACTAAGAACTATAATTGGCAGAAAGACCTGGATTTGGAGGGGGGCTTAATGGTGAAAATTGATATATCTGAAGGGGATGGTCGTAGACTTTTACGCTGGTTTTACTTAGTGTTAACCTTCTTATTCTCCCTGAGAAAGCCGGTTCTTTAATATGAGGTCTCTAACATTCTGGGCGATGCATTATATATTACTGGTTCACCTGTTCTAGAAGTAGATGCGTTCTGCGGTGACATGGCTGGAACGTTTTTCATAGGACTGGACTTGGTAGGCGTGCTCCCTGTTGTTCATGCTAGTCTGTTATTTTAGCTGTGATCTTGGTGTAATTGTTCTTCGTCCAACAATCTATACAACGAGGAGGTGACCGCAGGAATGAAAGTGTTTTAGTGTTTAGTATAATATAGTATTTTATGAAATTTTTACGGGAGGGATTGCCCAATATTATTTTGAATGGAGTGAATATATATTGTGTGTATATATATTGTGACTTTGTTAGTTCGTGAAATTAAAAAGAGTTCAATTACACTACTCAAAATGTTCTTTATTTTCACCTTATTCCAATATCACAATTACAATTTAATGTACACAATTACATTTTTGACAGTTCGTCTTTACACGTACGCTCGACGCTACTTACACACCGCACGCCACAACGACACTACTCTCAACTGACTGTCACTTCCGGTATTGATCGGCACGAAGTTTCCCGAATCTCCTTTTATGGAGGGGGAAAACATTCTCGAAGCTTCGTGTCACTTCCAGTGGCAGGAGAAGGGGTAAACGAAGACTCAGCTACCCCTCCTGTCTTCCCTCTCTCCACCGTCCATCATTTATTGTTCGGCATCGCGAGTCTGCCGCCTGGGTAACACTGCTTTCTCCTCAAGGCTGTACAGCGGGCGGTACAACCAGACCGGGTCACTTTGCTGGAAACCTTGGCTGTTGGCCTGCCTGTCGTATCGGGTTTTCATGCGGTCGCTCGCCTTCTGGATGTTCTGGCGAGCCATCTCGTGCATGTCGTGGAGGTGGTCCACCAGGTTCTCCACATACTCGGTCGCTGGCTGTTTCACCCCCGGAGGGCTACCAAAAGCCAGGTCACAGGGGAGGCGTAACTCTCGGCCGAACATTAAGCTGGCTGGCGTGATCCCCGTGGTGTCGTGTGTTGACGAGCGGTAGGCTAGCAAGAACAGTGGCATCTTGACATCCCAGTCTAGCTGATGGCTGGCCACGACCTTCCTCAAGTGTTCCTCTAAGGTCTTGATGAACCTCTCGACCATGCCATCCGACTGGGGATGTCGAGGTGTTGTGCGGGTCTTGTTAACCCCAAGTCTCTCTAGTACCTCATTCATCAGGTTAGAATCAGAATTGGTGCCTTGGTCACTGTGCAGTTCTAATGGTACCCCAAATCGGCAAAACACTTGCTCCACGAGGCAGTCTGTGATTGTCCTTGCCTCTTGGTTCGCAATGGCATACACCACCGGCCACTTAGTGAAGTAGTCCACGACCACCACCAGGTACTTGTTGCCTCGGTCGGATATTGGGAACGGTCCAGCAATGTCAACGGAGATCCGTTCGAATGGCGCTCCGACGTTGTACTGTTGCATGCGACCCCGGCTCCTAGTCTGGGGGCCGCGACTCGCCGCGCACCCGTGACACTGACGGCACCATCTCTCAGCGTCTGCTAGGAGCCTCAGCCATAGCTGCCGTAGTTTGGCAATCGTCCGGTTCGCTCCGAGGTGTCCCTCTCTGGTCTTCAACGAGTCCCATTGGGCCCAATAAGACTTGTAGGTGGTGCTCCTCGGTGCGATGTCCGCCCAGGTTGGTCTCGTCCCTGCCTTCGCTTCCCTCCAAAGTGGCGCCAAGTCTGTGTCCGTTAGCTGCTCCCTCCTCAGGCCTGCGCTATCCCAGCCATCCGCAGGCACTGCCGTGACTACTCGAACTGCTGCGGCACGCTCCTTGTCCTCCACTCTTGTGCATTGGAAGCACTCTTCTGGACAGGGTCTTCGGGACATAGCGTCCGCGTTACCGTGGCTCTTCCCTCTGCGATGTTCCGAGGTGAAGTCGTACTCCTGCGGCCTCTGAACCGAACCTGCTGTCTGGTCTTCTGGTCGCGCCGTCACCATCACCTCGCTCCTCGCGGGGATTACCACGTCTTCGTTCAAGATGACCCTACCGATTCCAAGGCGTTCTTCGGGTTGACGGAGTATAACCTCTTCTCCGTTGAGCCGCGGGACCTTCCTGCCGACGTCGACCGTCGCCTCGTGGCTCCTGAGGGCATCCAGTCCCAGAATCACCTCCTCAGCCACCTTCGCGACGAACACCCACAGACGCACGGCACTACGTCTCAAGGTCAGCTGCAGCAGGGCCCCCTTCTCCACAGGCAAGGTGTCACCCGATGCCAACACAAGCTGGTATGGTCGGCTCGGCTTCCTCGTCGGCAAACCCTTCGCCACGTCAGGTCTGATGATGGTTACGGCCGCTCCGGTGTATACCAGCACGCGGCATGGCTTTCCTCCTACTCGGCCGTCCGCGATGAGGCTGTCATCCAGCCGCCTGCTGACGGCGCGGACTGTCACTCGAGGGGATGGTGGTAATGGCGCCGACGTGCCCCTCTCTACGCCGGGCCTTACTCGTTCTTCCAGCTGCTCTTCCTGGTGTGGGCAGTCTCCCTGCAGGTGCCCGGGCTGTCCACACCCCCAACACTGAAGGTTTTGTTAGATTTGTGTTAAATTTATACCATTTATTTTTGTGATCGATCAAGAATGGTGTAATATCAAGTTTTAGCTTTCTAGTTACAATAGTTTCTGAGGAATTAACGTTTTATGTCTAAATTACAGGCAATTTTCAAAAAGTCCCAGTTTCTGCACCCATTTTAACCTAATATTGACCTGTACCTATGTGAAAAATTTGCCTTCGCCATATCAAGGAGGGGAAAAAATAATCGCCCCTATTTAACAATTTTTATTTTCCTAAGCATTTTGAGCAAGAGGTAAGCATTATAATCCTTTTCAATACAAATGAAAAAAGCACAACAAATGTAAATGGATACACTTATGAGTTGCCTTTACAGTCATGTTTAGAATTTCATAAAGATTAATAGAATACTGCATCCTGTGGAACATTTTGAAGTTATGAAAGTACAGGAAATGTGAAATCTGAGAAATCCGAGGTTAAAAATTACATAATAGCAGCTATGGTATAGGTGCCGGGTTATTTAAATAGTCATGTGACGTTCTATGTAGTGCCACTAGAAAAAAATATATATTATTGAAGTATGTCTATATTAATTTTAAGAAAAAAAAAAAAAAAAAAGAAATAAACTTAATTTAGGATTGTTGTAAATTTTGGTCCAATTTGAGCAGATGTGTCTCCCTAATAGAAACGATTGTTGGAAAGATCAGAAATTTAAAAGTTTATCACAGCAATCCTAATATCACTTAAAATGATATCATGATATGTCAGTAAGATACAAACCACAGAACAAAAATTAATTAAAAGCTAAAGCCACAGAATCCTAGGTTCTGTAGTAAAAACCCTACATGCCCGATTATCAATTAGGAACAAATATTAAAGCACAGCTTTTTATTAAGCATTTCACATTCACTCAAATAGAATTACAGCAATTACAGTTTTTTTAAAAGTATTTTTGTACCTACTTTTATAAAGGCATTTCTGTAAAATTTTACACAAACCATTACGATTTATTGGTGTGCAGTTTCATTTTGAATGTTGGAAGCAACAACGGGAGTCTACAAGCAATCAATTTCAGGATGCATGTAGAAAAACCTAAACATGAGAAAATCCAAGTTTTATATATATATATATATATATATATCTAATCCTAGTCTGTGTAGCCCAGCTAATTAAGCGTTGGCCTTACAAGTTTAAGTTGTAACCTGAATAGAGTCCCAGAGTGGTGATTTTAAGATTGGGTAAAACAACAGCTTCGTGTCAGTAGATTTACACACATGTAAAAGAAATCTAATTGGAGTAAATTCCTGCTTACCAGAGGTAATGACTGTGATCTGATATAACTGTTAACAGTTGACACCATCAATAATTTAATTAATAATCCCTCCCCCAAATATTACTATTAACTCAAAAAATAAGCTATTCTAACAGCATCAAAATAACATGCTATTGCATTCAAACTGCCAAAAGATAATACTCTGAACAAAATTGTGAAATCCAGCACACTAAGTTTGCATAGCTGAACATATACGTTTCAAATAAATAATATTCTAGTCAAGATGAAATGCATTAGACGGGCTTGTTTAACGATTCAGACAGTTTTAACTAAATCTCAATGTAAAGTAATATGTGATGAAGAAAGTTTTCACATTAGGCAAATTTGTGCTTTACTTTTGAAAACTGAAAACATTCAGTTCTCTTCTTTCGGCTCTCCTCAACATACTAATTTGTGTTCCGCATAACGGTACTACAGGGGTTGATTTTTAAAAGGATTTTGAAACTACGGTAATATAGCGTTAATTCTAACCTGAATGTTTAAAGACACTTGTTTCACACCTGTGGCTCACCTGTTTCACACAAGGCTGACAAGAAATTACTTTCCCATCTGTGCTGAACGATGGATCACCATTTATCCATTGTTTAAGAAGTATAATTCTGTTGCTTCTCTCTTTCGACATATTTGCGTAGGAAACTGATCTACGGGTGCACTTGAAACACTGCTTACAGAATGGGCTTTGCATTCCCCACATAAATAGTGGTCATTTTTCAATCCATTGAAATATAACTTAGCTGGTCTTTGCTACTCGTGCTTGAGGGAATTCTAAGATTTTTCCATGATGTTGTTGGCCCATTGTGACAGGTCTGTAAGGTAGATAACTACCTGGCTGAACCCATTTTTGTATATCCAATGTTCAATAGTAAGAAATTTCTCTTCCCCGAAAACTTCACGTTGAAACCAACAAATGCAAAAGCTGTAGTCACAAATTACAAGCAGAAAAATAAGCTAAAAAGGCAATTTTAGGCACTAATATATAGAATGGGCACAAACATATGAAATAGGCATTTATAGGCACTATAAAACTAAGAAGTTGGGCTAATAATTGTAGGAAGCTTGCTTATATCTTAAAAGCCTACGTTTCTGAACAAACGAAGAAAATAGGCAAATAGGGAAAAATCTACCTCCTAGTTATTACACGCAATAAGAGTAATCATTCTGCTCAATTCAAACATCTACCTTTTGTTGTTACCGAAATATTAATTTTACATTATGTAAATTCACTGCGCTGAGCAAATTGAGGCACACAATGTATTTTTAATTTCTCCCCCTAAATCTTCCACTGTTTATAGTCAACAAACATACCAAGTGATTTGTCATATTAGATTTTTTATTAACTTTCAGCTGTCTAAGAAGAAAAAGATTTCCTTTTGCATAATTCATAAATTTGTGAAATTATCATTTTTCCCTATTTTATTTTTTGATAAAAATGTAAGCATATTTTGAAAAAAGTAATATGACCATTCCATTTAATTGGCTTTTAGGTTTATATAATAAAAATTTAACACAAATACATAAAAAGCTGCATCCTGTGTCTAGTTGTCCACATGTCAAAATGTTGAAGAAAAAGATTACGAGAAAAAGGAGTTTAAAGTTTCAGCATGGAAAATTTTAGTATTTCTGACTTTCAGATCTCTTAAAATTCACCAGCTCCATAAGATGGACCCTCGTTCTTCATGTTCTTCTCTTCTACAGCAATCCCAGAGAGGTATAGCTTCCTTCAAGAAGACTTTGAGGAATGTAGACCAGATTTCAAGCCTCTCTGTGGTCGATGTTTGTGCCATACAGGGCTAATTTTCTTTGAAGCTGGACTGAAGTGACTGCGAGCTACTTTGATTGTTTTGTCATTAGCCATGCATCCCATACTCAACTGGCACAATGCTCTTGTCACCCAAACGTGCAATTTCCTCTTTGAAATAAAAATATCCTTTGGAGTTTTGAACCATATTATTTTAGTTTTCCATGAAGCACATCTTTTCAACAGTTTCTCATTTGCTGGGCTATAATATATGGGAATAAGCTTTTGAATTACTTGGGATGTGAGTGGAGGTTTTGGAAAAATCTCGGCTATGGCATTGAATGTTTCAGTCTGGCTCTATGCTTTCATAGTGGAATTTTTATTGTTGAGTTATGTGGAGGAATCACCTCACCTTCTGCGATGGCTCTGTTGTAGAAACACAAAGAATTTGAACTTCTAGGGCATTTATAATGTTGTGGAGTAGTCTGTTTAGCTACAGTGATATCAGTTGCATAAATTGCTGTTTTAAATAAACTACATTAGCATAATTTTCTTTAATAGCTTTCCTATACTAATTAGTTTTACTATCGATCTTCTTTCAATCTTCCAAACTTCTTCCCACCCAAAGTGATTCCCTTTGTCTTCCAATCTTTTACCAAATTTTTTATTCCAGTTCCCAAATTCTTAGCTACATGCTTCAAGCATTCTTCCTTTATCTCTGTACCACTATATATTACCAAATCCCATACGTGCTTATGTCTTGGAGTCTCCGTCTGACAAAATTGTTGAGTATCACATTCTACTTGAGATCTCTTCCACAATATAGCTGCAGCTGTTATTTCCATAGCACTCATGAAACACTATAATTAGTTTCACAGTTTCCATTGTGTTTATGCTTTGTAACCCATTTCTGATAACCATCACTTTTGAAATCCAATGATTTTTGTTTTGTTGCACAGATATTGTGGTGTTTGGACATAACCTCAAAGTCAATAACAGTACATGTAAGTACATCTATAACTCCTATGCCACATAGAGAAGAAAATGTTCGTTTGTTATTTCCAGTGGTTATTTTGTCTGCCAGTCCATTCATTGCTAAGATGCCCAGTTATATAGGCTAAGGCTAAGGCTAAAAGGTCTATATTTCAATGCTATTTTCTATTTTCTAGAGGCACAATGCACAACACTGTAAGGTTCTGATTGTAGTACTATAAAAAACTTAAAAGCTGCTATTTGTAATGTCCCACATTAGTTGTAGATTCCTATAAAACTAAAAGAATCACAAACAACTAATAAAGCTCGTTAACAGAAAAACAAAACTATATTTCACAGCACCAACGGAACCAGGTGTATGTACTTTCTTAGCACAAAATACAAAATAGGCGATAAACAGTGTTCAATTGTACTACAAAATACTTATTGAGCCGTCTAGCCAACACAGGATATGCAGAACAAAACTTTCTTGTAACTGAAGGGGCCAAAATTCAAACTTGGCAAAATATATGAGTATAGCAACTTCGAAACCACATGTTTCTGTGGGCGCGACTGGTTCGAACCATGCACACGGGCATTTAGAAGGTCACATTTCAGTCTTTAAATGCCTCAAACACAAAGTGTGACGACTTTTCACAAGGTTTAAAGTCCATACTAATTTAACAAGCAAAAACATAATTTTTCAAGTTTTTGGTCAAATTTCACAATTGCATCACCTACACGATCTACATGTGGTGTAGTGAGAATTTAAAGCTAACAAAGTAACATAGTTTCTATCTAAAACTTTAAAATTATTTTTCTCCACCTTCAACTTTTCAGCAATTTCTTATGATCAAAATTAATTAAAAATTGTGTTTTTCAATTATTTTGTTTGAAATTTAGCATACACAGTCCTAAAAATGCTTAATAAATCTGGTTTCATTTTAACTGTAAATTTGTTAGCTCATATTATAGAATTATAAACCCCGAATTGCCAAACCTTTAAGAGAAATTTATATATTCGCACCTATATATGTTTTTGCTCCGAAACTACTTGACACACTAAAAAGTATACCAACTTCCGTAACTGAGGTGCATAGAAGCTTGAATCTAATATTAAAGTTCTAAAAGAAAAGCTGTAGGACATTTTATACAACATATACAAATCGCATTATATAAAGTGAAATATATATTTTAAAAAATCATTGAAGATAGAAGGACGAAATTTGGCATCTCAACTAAGTTATCTCTTGCCTTAAAACATGCCTCCTGCGAAGTATCAAAGATGGCGTTTATTTTCTCTCTCTATAAACTCCCTTCGTATACTATTTGACCTTACTATTTTATTTTATCTGCGTATGATGGGAAGTGTAACAAAGAAAACTTGTTTACTAACACATTTATTTCACAGCCTGAAAGGCAAAGAGAACATGCTGATAACAGTTGCTTTTAAACCAGTTGTAGTTGATCAACACATACACATATTATTCGATGCATCTGTAATCGTGTGGAATCTTCCAAAGAAGGCACAGGATCCCTTGGTGTCCAACAACTCACGACGGATGACCACATCAGGAGACAATCAAAAGAAACACAGGACCACGTACATCTCCGAGCAGATTCACGGTGGATGGTCTTATTTCGTCTAGCACAGAACTTATTAGCTCCCAAACGATGATGACGATGATGAGGTTGATATTCAACAGGACGACGTCTTCTGCCTCTTGGGGCCATATACAAGCCGAATACGACTCTCCAGATGATGATGGTCAGTAGTAGAATCCAGCACTGCATTACTACTCAACAAATTTCCACTTTGAAGCTTTCAGTTTTCGCATTATCCTTCAGGAAATTATTCACAATGATTCACAGCTAAATCGTTAGATTCGTTGCCTAGGAGAACTTATATAACAATCTTGTTCACATACGATGTGGTAGGCTATGCATAGCTGGCTTTGACTTGGAGCTAAATCATGGGAGTATATGTTCCGTGGTTGTGCCTATATTCTTAGTAATTGTACATACTTAGTTCATGTGTTACACTTTTTTGTGTTATATGTGTTTATTATTTGTTTGTATTTACCTGTAAGAGTTGCTAAAACATTTAACCGAGTTACTACATTGAATAGGTATTAATTAATAACTTAATATCTTCGTACATTTGAAAAACGAATGGGAACGAATACATTGTTACATCCAATAGGAAAAGAGTGGAATCCAAAATTTTGCTAGTAGTGATACCTTTCAGCCTCTGGCAAGCTTGCCAGGTGCTAGTGTTGATCACGCGAATACATCTAACAACAAAAACAAACACCTAAACCTCCCCAAATATATATGTGATATCAACATGGCGTTGCAAGGCTCAGAGAAAATGTTGGCTCATTTAAACACGCAACACTGGGCAGTAAGATAGTTAAATACAAGTTTGACTCTGTTGACGGCTACAGGACAGCTGTTCTGTATATTGAACAACTTAAATCAGAAAACCACACTTATCAAATGAAATCTGCACGAAGTTTGTGATTAGTAATATCGCGACTAGCGGCAACGCGTACAGAGGGACAGTGCGGCACGGTGAGAGAAGGGACTTACAGTACAAAATGGAGATAAAGCTTATGCCGAAACAGATATATATATATATATATATATATATATATATATATATATATATGGCGCGTAGATAAACGGTCTACCGAAACAAATAAAGTTAGATAAAGTGAAAATTCTAGTGACATCTTAATTGATAGACAATATTCCTCAACCGTCAAGAATCATGAATGGTCGTGTATAAAAAGAAGCTGTGGCTCTTCCCTCTACGATGTACAGAGGTGAAGTCGTACTGCTGCAGCCTCTGGACCCAACATGCTGTCTGGCATTCCAGGTTACTAAGCTCAGTAGCCAGGTGAGGGCGGAGTTGTCAGTCCTGAGGTGGAATGGCTGACCGTACAAGCACTTGTGGAAGTGCTCCAAGTTCTTACGACTCACTCGGGACCCGCTACTTGGACTGGTGACGAGTGGAAAGCCTTAGCCTTACCTAGCGACAAGCAGCACTACAGCAGCAATCATACAGCGATACATAAGGGGGGACCGCCGGCTTCTTCTTGGCAGCGCCTTCCTTACAACCGTTCAGCAGGAAGTAGTGGGCAGTGACCCCCTTCTAATTTCCCTCTCGGCCTCCAGAGTGCGTGCCCGTACAGCAGCCAGCACAGCGGCAAGTAGTGGTCTCCGACCATTTACGTGGAACGTTTTTGGAAAATGTTAGGTTTCTTAAAATTGACTGTTAACGATTTTGATTAGCAAAGACCTAATCTATGCTGTAAGAAAGAATCGCATGTTTAGGATGGTCTCATAGAAAATGTAATGTATATTTCAAATTTTCTGGGAATGTCCTCAGAAATCCTTTTTATGACGAATGAGTTGTCGTAAAGGGTAATTGGTAAGAACTACACAAAATCTTACCAGCACGAAAATGTAGACTTCTTTAAAAACACAACTGATATTAAAATACATTTGTGAAAAAATTGCGGAATGTACTTTCTTTGTTGCTTGAATTTTTTCAAAACATAATTTTCTCAAATGAGACACTTTCATACCACTTTCCATGTGCCAACGTGCAAAGAGAATGGAATATCAAAACCATCACATAGCGGCCGGCTGTTAAAACATCTGACTATAGCTCAGGCTTAGTATTCTCTTATTCTCATTGTAAGCATAAGGAAATATGTAACAAAATAACTTCTACAAAAGTTTATCTTGATTAAAATAAACAGAGAATAAGTGATTGGTAATAACTTGTGGTGGACAGAGTGATGACGATGATGTATATATATATTTTTGCCCAACTGCTTTGTCATCAGTGCTTTTTCAAAAATTATATCATTGCAATAGCCGGATATAAACGTATCTAAAAATTAAAAAAAAAATGAACAAAACAAAAGGGCACTAAAATAAATAAGCAATATTAGGGGAAAAACCAACGAAAAGCAATAAATAGCATTTTATAAAACACCAAAAGGCATAATAAGATCGTTTACAATATTAACAATGCATGATAAAACAAACTACCTGCCCAGCGGTGGTCGAATCAACTTGTTCCTTTTTTTTCGATGTTGGCCTTCGCTAACACTTTTTGCAGGTTTAACCTGACGTTTCTTAACTGTCGTTCTGGCATTGAGAACAGGATCTTCCTACTCCACATCCTCAACAAAGGAGCATCGCTTTCCTACTGATGACTTCGATTCAAGGCTCTCCAACCAATCGGAAACTGCGATCGGTGTAGATGACAATCACCGATCTGAGTCCCCTCCAGATGATTCCTCAGAAGATGCTCTTCGAGGAGATGGTCGTAGACCTTTACGCTGGTTTTGCTTAGTGTTAACCTTCTTATTCTCCCTGAGAAAGCCGGTTCTTTAATATGAGGTCTCTAACATTCTGGGCGATGCACTATATATTACTGGTTCACATGTTCTTGAAGTAGATGCGTTCTGCGGTGACTTGGCTGAAACGTTTTTCACAGGACTGGACTTGGTAGGCGTGCTCCCTGTTGTTCATGCTAGTGTCTGTTATTTTAGCTGTGATCTTGATGTAATTATTCTTTGTCCAGGGGCGGCTTCTGAGGTAGTGCCGCTGTGCCATGGCACCATCTGTATGAAAGCGAAAGAAAGAGAAGTGTATAAGAATTGCGCAAAAGGAACTGTTTATGAGTAGTTGCTCCCTCGTTTGAATAGGCGCGATGAACGCCAGCGATCTCTCTTGGTTGTTTTCCGTAGCTTGGTGCCAATTCTAGAACGGCACCGTCTACGCCCATAAACGCCTATGTTAGGGCTAGGGGCTAAGATGTCTGCTTATACACGGCTCTTATGGAAGAAGGTCATAGAAGGTAGTGCCGGGATTTCTCTGGCGCATAACTTACGCTTTGCCCGCTAGAGTGCAGTAAAACACGGGACTTCAGAGAACCACGATCCTACCACCTAGCGAAAGACAATGGTAAGAATACATTTCGCGCTTACCTTCCTTTAATGTAGTGTCACCATCCTTATGAAAGTTAATTCTGAGGAACTTCAAAATGCAAATTAATGCTTAATGAAGTCAGTTGCACAAACACAACACATAGATATCCTTATAAATAAAATTAATTGGGTTTCAATGTGAATATAGTATTAGATTTTAACATTTAGAGACAGTATTTCAACATGTGCATATTTCACAGCAGTAGTTTTGTTGGTAGAACATAAAACCCGCGCATTGGACACATGTTTTCAAAGCAATGGTAGAGTAGTTCTGTATGTGCTCCTGTAATGCTGTAGTTCATCGTGAGTACGGATTTTTAAAACAGTGTTCAGTGCTTTTTCTTGAAGTTAAAATTTACAGTAAAGTTACGAACATGAATAAGGTGAGTGAATTACTGAAAACTTCATTTAGTAACAGGACTCTTAAGTGAAAAAATTCAGATAAAAACAATGGGTAGGCCACTCCCGAAACTGAATCTGCAGCAGCAAACAAAAGATCGATACCGTAAGTTTAATCCGGATATTTATCAAAAGACCAAATGGATTTGCGGCTGTGATGAAGACAATGCAGTTTCTTGTTTTCCTTGTGTGTTATTTGGGGGAGATGTCCATTGGTGTAAGACTGGAATAACTGATATTGGGCATTTATGGTCTTAAATGAAAGTGCATGAAACATCGAAGCGACACATGGACTTTGTTCTGAGTCTTTCATTTCTAGGCTAAACCAATATTCAGGACAAATTAGATTCGCAGTATAGGCAAACAGTCAACAGCCATAACAAACAAGTAGACAAGAACAGGTTTATAAACTGTATTCGGTTCTGTGGTGCTTTGGAGCTGGCTCTTAGGGGACACGACGAATCTGACGCCTCTCAAAATAAGGGTTTTTTTCGTGAGCTCATTCAGTTTAGTGCGGAGTTGGATAAAGAACTTCAAGTGCATCTCAGTCAGTCATCAGTATTCAAAGGCATTTCTAAGACTATTCAAAACGAACTCCTGCAGTGCATGGTGGAAGTGTATCACGAGGAAGTTCGCAAAGAAATAAAGCGTGCGGATTATGTTGCAATAATCGCGGATGAAACCACTGATGTGTCTTGCGAATTTCAGTTGGTTATTGTTTTGCGATACATTGTTTATGGAACCCCCGTTGAAAGATTTTGGAATTTTGTTAATCCAGAAGGTCAGAATGCTCAGTCTACCTCGGAGTGTATTCTGAAAGAAATCGAACCCTTAATTGGAGATGACCGAGCAAAACTAATAGCTCAGAGTTACGATGGTGCAAACGTTATGAGTGGTGAGTCAAACCGAGTACAGAAATTAATAAAAGACAAATACCCAAATGCGCACTACATTCATTGCTATGCGCACCAGTTAAACCTTATAATGTCTACTGCAACCTCAATTAATCACAAAGCCCGCACCTTCTTTGCACATCTTTCAGGCATTTCTTCTTTCTTTTCAAATTCGCCACAAAGATCGAAAGTGTTGCATAGCATAATTCAGAAAAGCTTACCCCGTGAGTCTCTCACATGATGGAATTACCATTCGCGAGTAGTAAAGGATATTTATGAAAACAGAAAGGAGCTTATTACTGTCATGGAAACAACTGAAACGAGTTTGAACATAAAATTACCCTCTACTATTGAAAAGCTGGTTCATACAAAGACTGCAAGATAGAGACTTCATTTTCTGGCTATCGTTTTTCTATAAGATAATGCCTCATGTGGACATACTTTTTAACCAATTTCAAAAGAAGACAACTGAACCAACCAAGGTAAAACAAGACATTCATAACTTTGAAATAATAATGTAAAACATCAGAGATGACATTGACTCCATCATCAATCAGGTTAGTTTGAACATGACGAAACAATGCCTTACAAGAGAGCAAGGGTTGATGATAATAACAAAAAGCAAAATGCTTTGGAGGTGTGTGATGCCATCTTTTATGAAATAAAATCACGTTTTCAGTTCACTGGGCACCTCATTACAACCAACTTATTTGATGTAAGCCAGTTTGACAATTATGTAACACATTTTCCAGACAAATATCTTGAAATTACGGACACATATACATTTCTGGAGAAAAGAAAGTTGAAGGGAGAGCTTCAAGTGTTCTATGCTAGGCCTGATTTGAGAGCAGTTTCCGGTGCGCTTCCGTTTCTTTCGCTGATTCTAGAGGATGAACTCTGTGCTACTTTTGAAGAGACTGTTAAAGTTTTGAAACTGTTAATCACTATGCCTATCTCGACATCAGAAGCTGAGCGGTGCTTTTCAGTGCTCAAGAGGATTAAAACTTTTCTACAAAACACAATGAAAGAAGAGCGATTGAGTGCCTTAGGAATGCTGTCCTGTGAAAATCTGTTCGTGTGCAAAATTGACAATTCCAATTCAAAGGTGATAGATTTATTTGCCAAAAAGAAGGAGCGATGAATGGATTTTCAATACCGTTCCTACTAATTCATTTAAAACTGTCTTCATAAAGTCATGGAGTTGCTGCTTTCGGTGAGTACAATGCTTTTAATTTTTAAAAGCTAGTAATTTCATTAAACCATTTTTAAAAATTCAGATTACTCATTTTGCAGTGAAAAATTGCGTCTTGTGTGTATGTGCGTGCGTGTGTGCTCGCTCGTATGTGTTTTTGGTGTGAGACAAAGATTTCTCGAGTTTGTTTCGTTTGATTTCAGCGCGAGAAAAATTATGGCTAAAGCAATAACAATAACTGTCTCTCTATCACGAAATCGTACACGAACGCTTCGTATCACATTCTCCATGAATTGTATTATCAAACCGTTACTGTACTCATTACACCTGTGCGTAACAAGAGTACGGATGTAATAAATATCTATTTCCGTTTCCCTATACGTTCTGTATGGTACAGTATATTATAAAATAGGTTGGATTATTGATAAGATTACCTAAATCGTTCGTAATTGGTGCACATATTTATATTTTAACAACCCTTATTTATTTATGGCACCATCAATACAATACCTTACCGGCCGCCCCTGATAACAAATGTGGTGTAATATTCACATTAACTTCTCCAATTTTTGGTTCTTTTTATTTAGCTTCTACAAACTATCCTTACAAGAGATAATTTTTCTCCTTACTTTATTTTAATGGAGATAAACCCTACATAAAATGTTCATTTACATATTTCGTTAAATGTACAAGTAGGATATAGAAAACTAATCAAGTTCTTCTTCTTCTTCTTCTTCTTCTTCTTCTTCTTCTTCTTCTTCTTCTTCTTCTTCTTCTTCTTCTTCTTCTTCTTCTTCTTCTTCTTCTCTTCTTCTTCTTCTTCTCTTCTTCTTCTTCTTCTTCTTCTTCTTCTTCTTCTTCTTCTTCTTTCTTCTTCTTCTTCTTCTTCTTCTTCTTCTTCTTCTTCTTCTTCTTCTTCTTCTTCTTCTTCTTCTTCTTCTTCTTCTTCTTCTTCTTCTTCTTCTTCTTCTTCTTCTTCTTCTTCTTCTTCTTCTTCTTCTTCTTCTTCTTCTTCTTCTTCTTCTTCTTCTTCTTCTTCTTCTCTTCTTCTTCTTCTTCTTCTTCTTCTTCTTCTTCTTCTTCTTCTTCTTCTTCTTCTTCTTCTTCTTCTTCTTCTTCTTCTTCTTCTTCTTCTTCTTCTTCTTCTTCTTCTTCTTCTTCTTCTTCTTCTTCTTCTTCTTCTTCTTCTTCTTCTTCTTCTTCTTCTTCTTCTTCTTCTTCTTCTTCTTCTTCTCTTCTTCTTCTTCTTCTTCTTCTTCTTCCTTCTTCTTCTTCTTCTTCTTCTTCTTCTTCTTCTTCTTCTTCTTCTTCTTCTTCTTCTTCTTCTTCTTCTTCTTCTTCTTCTTCTTCTTCTTCTTCTTCTTCTTCTTCTTCTTCTTCTTCTTCTTCTTCTTCTTCTTCTTCTTCTTCTTCTTCTTCTTCTTCTTCTTCTTCTTCTTCTTCTTCTTCTTCTTCTTCTTCTTCTTCTTCTTCTTCTTCTTCTTCTTCTTCTTCTTCTTCTTCTTCTTCTTCTTCTTCTTCTTCTTCTTCTTCTTCTTCTTCTTCTTCTTCTTCTTCTTCTTCTTCTTCTTCTTCTTCTTCTCTTCTTCTTCTTCTTCTTCTTCTTCTTCTTCTTCTTTTCTTCTTCTCTTCTTCTTCTTCTTCTTCTTCTTCTTCTTCTTCTTCTTCTTCTTCTTCTTCTTCTTCTTCTTCTTCTTCTTCTTCTTCCTTCTTCTCTTCTTCTTCTTCTTCTTCTTCTTCTTCTTCTTCTCTTCTTCTTCTTCTTCTTCTTCTCTTCTTCTTCTTCTTCTTCTTCTTCTCTTCTTCTTCTTCTCTTCTCTTCTTCTTCTTCTTCTTCTTCTTCTTCTTCTTCTTCTTCTTCTTCTTCTTCTTCTTCTTCTTCTTCTTCTTCTCTTCTTCTTCTTCTCCTCTCTTCAACTCCCCTACTTGTAGTACTATCGCGATGTTAGAGGATTCCTTTACGTCTATCCCTTATGCCTTTAGACGTCTGGTTGACGAACAAAACTCTGGTTTACATAGAGAACCCAGGATGGGCGATCAGCTCAATGCCTGATATGAGTGAGAGAAGTAGATAACAGAATGAGGGTGAAATGAAAGAACAGAAAAACGATAATGGAGCAATCGGTAGATCGTAGGAGGGGGAAACTGAAGATCCTGGAGAAAACCCGCTCCAGACTTTTTCCACCACAAATCTCATATGCGGTCACCTGGGATCGAACCTGGACCGCCTTGGTCAGAGGCAATCTAATCGAAATAAATCCCTACATAAATAGTTCATTTACACTTTTAGTTGGTGGTACGAGGGAGATATACAAAACCCAATCCATACTCACGCCTAGAAATTCCGCATTCTTTCTTTGAGTTGTCAAGATGAACCGAACAATAACCTTATTATTTAAAATAAGAAAATAATTGTCAAATTTCAGCCAATGTATTGGTCACTAATGCCACCAAGGATGCTACTGCCCGCCTCCGTAACCTAGATATCAACGTGTCTTCCTCGCGTTCAAGAGGTCCCGAGTCGAATCTCGGTCAGGGTGAGTTAAGTAGATAAGGTTTTTTCTTCCGGAATTTTCCCTTATCCTAAAAGATGAATGTCAGGTAACTAAGCTTTATGAACCCAGGACTCATTTGAACATCACTTCACTCATTTCATTCCTCGTCCGATATGATGAGAGAGAGAGAGAGAGAGAGAGAGAGAGAGAGAGAGAGAGAGAGAGAGAGAGAGAGAGAGAGGAGAGAGAGAGAAGAGAGAGAGAGAGATAGAGAGAGAGAGAACGCTACTGAAAATTATCGTGTGCTTGTAAGATATCCACAAATTTGGTTCTTTATCTATCTCTTAAGGTTTACCCGTTCCACAAACTTCTTCCTAAATGAAAAGGAATTCAAAAGACCTCTCAAGATATGTGTATTTCAATTGCCGTAAATATATTTAATACTTTCATCAGAATCACCAGAACCATTTTTGAAGAACAATAAACAGCAAAATATCTGCATGTAAAGGCTATTTGAACTGGGTTTTTTTTTCAAAATTATCCCGTTTTTTTTTTTCCGGGAAGATGGTGCACTTAGATACCAATTTTGATAATTCACCTACTTTTCGGATTTCAGTTATACTGTTTGCAAACATATATGTACATACAGACACACGCGTGCCCGCCTCGGTAGCGTAGATGGCAGCGTGTCTACCTCACTTTCAAGAGGTCTCGAGTTCGAATCTCGGTTAGGGTGAGTTATCTGGATAAGGTTTCCTCCGGCGTTTTCCCTTATCCAATGTCGGGTAACTCACCACATTCGGGGGGACAGATTCCGAGAAGTGCACATTGTGGACTGAAGATGGGACGAAAAAGGCAGGAAACTACCGCAGCTCGCAGGAAGAGTAAAGAACCATCACCGCAGACTTCACCAGGCAGCTCGGTGCCCCCGTCTCCCTACCCGCTACCAATACCGGCAACTGAGCGGGGACCTACCGGTGCCCTGAATGGGAAGTTCTGGTCAATTGCGCTTGAGCACGACGCACCCAACACATCTGACGCGCAACAGGCAGCACCCAATTCACCTTCACCTGCCTACTCCACAGTGATCACCACAACTCAGAAGATTCTCCTACCAGCACCTGACCCGTAGTCCGCAGATTCTCCAGCTGCAGAAGCACAAATACCGCCACCAGCTAGTGCAACCGCGCAGCGGCTTTCCTACGCCGCTGCTGCACAACAGACGTCACCACGATCGCTGCATTCTCCATCAACACCAGCCACGTACACAGGACCCTGCACCGTGGTCATCAGCTGGGTACCCCGTGATCTCCCGTCAGATTTGTTCTTTTCGCCGCGAAACAGAGGTGACCCTCTGCCTGGAGAGCCAACCGAATTATGACGAGAGTGGGTACCACCACGCTTGTGCGCCTGCATCTGTCGACAGCTCGGAGAAGGATACTGCCTTGAGGACGGTACTGCCCTTATTAGGGCGCTGTCTCAGAGTCGAGGCAAGCAAGTTACAGCGACAGGTCCCCTGTCGGCGATGCTGCAACTATGACCACTGTGCGTCCAGCTGCACCGCTCCTTCTAGATGTCACTACAGTGGTACAAAGTGCCTCACCGCCGAATGCAGGAAGCATGATCTACGACACCGATACAGATACTGCGCCACCTGCAATGGTCTAGGCCATTTTACATGTCAGGCGCAGTGCCCACGCTACCCAGAACGAGGCTTCAAGTACAACGCAGCACACCAGTGACCAGTAAGGAAGATGTTCCACGCTTACCATCTATCGTAGCAGCACCTGCCTCCTTTCCCGAAGAATGCCTGAGGGAAGCCCTGCAGGATCTTCGGAGGGGGGTACAGACCATTGGAGCCCGTCTTGCCTCACTTGAGAACGCCATCCCAGCCTCACAGTCCTCCAGAGAGGACATCCATGACCTCCACTCCGAGGTGCTCAACATTGCTCCACGTCTGGGCCAACTAGAAGAAACAATAACCACAAGCATCGCAGGACGTCACTCAGATCTGAACGACCAACTCGCGAAGTTAACAGCAATCGCCCAACGCTCTGCCGAAACCACAACTGACCTCCAGACCCGACTAGACTTTCTCCAACAACAGCTTCAACAACTCGCAGCAGTGACCAGGAGGAGAGCCATTCACACACAGGGGCCAAACTCAACCAGCCTCTAAACCTCAAACCATCAGCTCAGCAGCATGGTTGAGCAGCACATACAAGCAAAGGCGGACACATTTAATGTTTCTATGCGAACGCATATGGAGACTGCACGGACTCAACAGTTCCCAGCAATAAAGACTACCCTCAAACCCCAAAATAATGTACGTCCAATCTTCTTCGTGCCATGCTCAGGACCTCGGTCACGGTCATGGTCATGGCCAAGGAAACCAACCCCTACGCACTCCCGCACACTGTGCGGCAGCGTGCTAATGTGGAACTCTGTAATAGGCAGAAGCATAACTGCCATCCCAAACTCCATCCTCAAATCTCTCTTTCTAACTCTTTGTTATTGTTTAAATAAAAAAACAGACTCATTTAAGCATCACTTCACTTATTTCATTCATCGTCCGATATATCCTAACGCTGGAGAACATAAATCACAAAAAAGACACACGTACACACCTCTGCATGCACTCACATTATCTGAAATAGTTTTTTGCTCTTTTTTTAACAGGGTCTCAAGATGTATATTTCCTATTAAATTTCGGAATCGAAATTTTGGATGAAATGCAATATTTCGTGTACTTAGTAAAAGTGAAGAAAGTAGAAAGGCTTGGTAGAAGCTTGTTTATGAAACGTAATTGCTTGAAAACTTTCTGCTCTCTTGCATTGGGAAAATGCGACAGATGCACAGAAAATTGGAGGAAGAGTTCAGAAATATGTTACCTGTATAAAGTTTACATTCAATTATGACGTACTTACTAAGTTAAGTAAACTGTAACAGCTAGGCATACAGAGGAACTATACCTCAGACCATGTTCGATGTGCAGAGTCCGATACGATGAAGATGATAACAAGGAACACAAGGACGCAGATAGAAAGACCCAGATGTCGTGTATACTGTCCCGTGTCAGACAGGGCTCCATATAGCGTCATCGTAACTGCCGTGAAAGAAAGTACTGACAGGTGTCCGTAAGTGTCAAACATGAAGTTGCCAGTTTGGCGACACAAACTTGAGAGGCGTAGCCACAGCTGCCGGTACTCTTCCACTTGTCTGATTGGTTCCTGAAACAATAATCTCGATATAAGGGTGTTGAATGTGTTACCAGGTGTGATATATTATTGAGCCTGTATCTGTTGTCAACCTGAACCTACATAGAAAACAGTTTAACAACTTTACGTTTGTTGGAACGTTATTTTTGACTACCTCTTCATCCACCAATATCCTCCCGAATATTTTCACAAGATAATTCGCAAATGGATTCCTCTAATGGTGGGTTACTCTTTCAGACGAATCATCCTGCTTTTCATTCTGATGAATCACTATATATTCCGACAGTGACAATATGTTATGTCCTACCAAGTTCATAAGGGACTCTCGGCACCCCAATGCACATTTTTATTTGATTCATTCATTTTAAGAGATGTTAAATACAAGTAAGGGGATGCTTAAATATATATTAATATTATAAACAGAGCACACATTTTATGTGTATGTAGGGCATACTTTAAAACCATCCAATCAAATTTGATAATTATTTCAAAACCGAAAAGCCCAAGACTTTCGGACCGATATGGGATATAAAATACCTAATTTCATTTCATAAACTACTAACCACTTAAAACTGATTTACAATACCCCTGTATGCAGTGAAACCATAAGAAAACTTACTTGCCAAGAAGGTATAAATAGCCCTCCTCCGTAGCGAAGATGGCAGCGTGTCTGCCTCACGTTCAAGAGGTCCCGTGTTCAAATCTCGGTTAGGGCGAGTTACCTTGATAAGGGTTTTCCGGTTTATTCCCTTATCCTGATAGACGAATGTCAGGTAGCTTTAAGCTACGTGGGCCCCGGACTCATTTGAGCATCATCTCACCCATTTCACTCAGCGTCCGATATGACTTAACGTTGGAGGACATAAATTATAAAAAATAAAGAAAAGAAAAGGTATTAAATGTTAATTTATATCAAAATGGAGTAAAAATCAGTGCTATTCCATACAATATGCATATAGGATAATTTAAACAGAGCAAATGTTTGATTCCAAGCGGTATAGATGTAGACGGTCAAGACTTAATAAAACACAGGAAAATCGAATCTGAGTAGAACACGACAACTGACATGCGATACCACTGCTAATGGCGTATGAGGTCTGTTCAAAAAGTATCGCAAATTTTGTATTTTCGAGGGGTAAGTATATTCGCTTTTCGATTGTTTTGTGGCGTTATGTTGGTACTCATGTCCCTCACTTATGTCGACAAGCTCGGCCATTTTGAATGTTCAGTTAATTGTTGACAGCTATTTTGCTTGAACGTATTTTGACTCTTCTTCGACTTTTGCCTATTCCAAAAAATGAAATAAAGAAGTTGTATCAAATTTTGTGTGAAAAAATTAAGTGCGCGGATGCATCTGGAATGTTGACTGTGGCATATTTTGAAACTACCTTGGACCAAAGCAACGTTTATCAGTAATACAAAAGGTTCTCAGAGGGTCGAGAGGATGTGAACGATAAAGAGCAGCCCTGACGCCCGAACTCGTCAACAACTGACGAAAACATTGAAGAAGTGAAGAAAATAGTATTGGCCACAGGGTCAGCTTCTGAGTGCACCTGATCATTGCACCTGATCACTTCTAAAGACTCATCTACTTCGTGCTCTCCAGCTCGTTAGACTACCAGCCCTGCTGCCTAGTTACATCTAGTCTCTTACGAGTTCCGTTGCTGAGCGCTAGGAAGCGCTACTTTCGCCTGTAGAGGGAGCCAAAAGCTTGTGGACAATTGCTTGACACTGCACCAGGGGGATCGGCCTGGATTTTTCGTCTGGGAGGCTCCGGTACAAAAAGAGTACTTCTGACTTGGATCTCGGACACTGAACATCACATCTGCTCTTCGTCGCTCGGTACGTAGGAACATTGGGGACAACATTGTTTGGCTTCGCTTCATTATGTAAGTTCTGGATAAACCTTCTAAATTTATATTCCAAATTGTTCCCTGTATTTATCGCGTCAATTAAGACAAATTTCGTGGAATTAG
Source organism: Mantis religiosa (assembly GCA_030765055.1). Classification (NCBI taxonomy): domain Eukaryota; kingdom Metazoa; phylum Arthropoda; class Insecta; order Mantodea; family Mantidae; genus Mantis; species Mantis religiosa. Next base: position 131,208,052 of record CM060954.1, read on the forward strand.
TGCACTGTAAACAACAAAATAAACCCTAAAGACTTTCAATGGAGTTAAAGAAATAATAATATATAACCAGTGGCAAGGATAATTAATTGACATGTTGTTAAAGATTTGAAGACAAGAAAAATTGTGTATTGTTATATTTGAAATTTTAAGAGTATAAAGATATCGTTAAAAACATCTAATTTTGAAATATTTTGTGACTTTCCTTAACCATCCTATACGGACCTCTAGTAATTTAACATTTCCACGTTTTAAGTCATCCCAAGAAACGGTACGTAAGGTAGTGTCGTTGTGCCATGGCACCATCTGTATGAAAACGAAAGAGAAATGTATAGGAATTGCGTAAAAAATGTTGTTTCTGAGTATCTGCTCCCTCGTATGAATAGGCGCGTTAAACGCAAGCGCTCTGTCCTGATTATTTTCCTTAGTTTGGTACCGATTCCAGAACGGCACCGTCTACGCTCATAAGCGCCTGTGTTAAGGGCTAGGATGTCTGCTTATACACGGCTTCTTATGGGAGAAGGTAATGCCGAGATTTCTCTGGCACATAACTTACGCTTTATCCGCTAGAGTGCAGTAAAGCACGGGACTTAAGATACCTGTCTCTCTGTAGCGAAATCATACACGAACGCTTCGCATCACATTCTCCATTTTTTGTTGTTGTAATTTACGTTCTCCAACGTTAAGTCATATCGGACGATGAATGGAATGGGTGAAATGGGCTTAGAGTTACCCGACATTCTTCTTGCAGGATAAGGGAAAACCCCGGAAAAACCTTATCCAGGTAACTCACCCTGACCAAGATTCGAACTCGGGACCTCTTGAACGTGAGGCAGACATGCTACCACCACGTTACCAAGGCGGGCGACATTCTCCATGAATTGTATTATCAAACTTACTGTGCTCGTTACACCTGTGCGTAACAAGAGTACGGATGTAATAAATATCTATTACCCTTTCCCTGTACGTTCTGTTTGGTACAGTATATTATAAAATAAGATGGATTATTGATAAGATTACCTAAATCGTTCGAAATTGGTACACATATGTATATTTTAACAACCTTTATTTATTTTTATTTATTCATTTATTATTTATTTATTCCTTTATTATTTATTGATTATTTATTTAATTAATTAATTAATTCATTATTTATTTATTATGGCACCGCCAGTACAATGACTCACCGGCCGCTCTTGATTGGCCAATTGTCGAATCACCGTTACAAAAGTTGCTAAGGACCTAAACATATGGATTGGCTCGTGCCATTTGATTTTGACCAATGATTTGAGCTCTGACAGTTATTTCATATTTTTTCAAATATTTAAAAAAATGTTCTGGATTGTTCTAGAAAGTGTGATTTGTATGAAATAGAATGTGAAATTGAGTGGTCCAGAGAATGACACAGCTTACGAAATAGTGTACCTATTGGTTACTACAATAATATACTTACGTAATGTTGTGACGTGGACCAATAGGATAGAAGTCATTTAGATGTTCTAGAAATATCGTGCGCAGAGAATCCGGAAGATGTAAACAATTTGGCGTCATTTTGCACAAAATCACCGTTGTAGTAAAACTATCTTTTGGTGTCGCTCTACAAGTCTGCAGAAAATTAAAGTGTAACGATATAGCAATAATTGTTTTACGAAAGGACGGAATCAACGAAATTTAACATTGTAATATAATATCTTATTAATGTTTCTCGGAATAAATTCCAAGATTTTTAAAGGTGGGGAATGGTTGTTATTTCCTACCATAACATAAAATAATTCTCACCTCGATACTACGACCAGAGATAATACTCATTGCTCCAGAGCGCCGAGGCAAGAATTCTACCAGATAGTCACCAAAGGTGAGAATAATTCATGATTTACCATCCCTCGCGCATTTTTGCACAATTTACCCTTGCAAAATTATCGCCACAACGTGGGGCTTTTAGAACATAGTCGTGGTCTCTCATCATCGCGCATTTTGCACAGATCATACTGTTGCAGAGCATGAGACGGGTCGTAGCAAAATTCATACCAAAGTTGCTCAATTTCAACACCATCGCATTGACGTTGCTATGGAACTGTTGAATTCTGTCCCAAATATTCTCCAGAGGGCCACAACTGGTGACGAATCATGGATTTATGGTTATAACGTAGAAACTAAAGCTCAGTCATCCCAATGGATGCTGAAACACAAGCCAAGACAAAAAAAAAAAAAAAAAAAAAAAAAAAAAAAAAAAAAAAAAAAAAAAAAAAAACGCTAAGTTCGTTGAATGTGAAAGTTATCTTCGATTGCAGGGGCATGGTGCATATGAGTTCTTGCCACAGGGCAGAACGGCCAATAAGAAATATTACTTGCGAAGTAATCCGCCAGAAACTCCCGGATTTGAGGAAGAACAAAAATTGGCTTCGTTGCTTGTGCGGAAATTTTTGGCCAAAAGTATCACACTTATAATGTCGCAGCTACCGTGCTCCTCAGACTGGGCACCATGTGACTTTGTTTTGTTCCTAATAGAGGCCCATGACAAGACAACGCTACGCCACGGTTGAGGAGATAAACACGACATCGAAGGAGGAGCTGAATAAGATCACACACGCACACATACCCACAATTTAAACTGCTTCGAGGATTGGAAAAAAAAAGTTGGCACAAGTGTATAATATCTGGTTGGGATTACTTTGAAGGGGACAAAATAGATATTCATTAATAAATAAATACTTTCGAAAAACAATTACGATATTTTATGAACAGACCTCGTATTATGTACGGAGAAAATGTAAATGATATTTCTAACTGGGCAGCTAGCCATAAGTTCGAGGATAAAATCTTGCCCAGAGGATTAAAATCTAGCTCTAACGATGCCATCCACAAAAGTGTTATTATTCACATCCGTCGCAATACAGTTAAGCCAAGCATATTAGTACACGCTGTGTAAATCATTTGAAACAATCTTAAACACCGCATGACTGACAGAATGCTAATATCACTGATTTAACTGTGTGTTCTGCTTTATAAACACGAGACCATTTGATGTTATGTACGGTTCATCCATCTGCACATTCAAACTTGTATAGATTACTACGCTTGCAATATTAAGTATAAAGATATGTATAAGTATACTAAGATATGTATATTATGAATAAGTCGATACAGTTATATTGCATAATTAGTAAGATGTTTAAATGAAATGTACCTCAAAAAGTGCTGCGCTGAGAGTTCGAAGGGCGGACCTCTGAGCAGCGCACGTGAGCCACCACCATGCAGCGTGCAGCTTAATGACGGCTAGAATGTACCAATAAAAGGGTAGTTCCAAATCTGGCATCCCCAGTATCAAAACATGCTCGGCCAATGAGAAGCTCAGAGCAAACAATGGCAGAATGATAGCAAATAAATATGCTATGTTCCTTATGCGAAATGAACCAGCACAACTCAAAATGAGCTTTCTGCCCGTCACCTTACGATATAAAACCTGCAACAACAAAAATGTGCTTATTAGTCACAGTTTTGAACATTAATATATGCATTTTACTTAATGTACATACGACTACAAAATAAGCAGTGAAGTAGTCGTACTTCCATAAAGTCCATGGCAATGGCGCCAATTCCAGTATGCCAGCCGTCCAGCCGTCTCATGCGCAAACCTGGTTGTGCGGAAGTCAGTGTATTGTTGCTTAGAGACGAGTGAAGTACTATGTAGGACCAAGCTCTGTGTGGTCGCTGGATGCGAGGAAGTCGAAGTAAGGGGATTTGCTGGTGACGTGTGGCAATGTTTGCATAAACAGAAATTATCAGGTGAGATTGTGATTGTTACTCACACCAGCGAAGCAGACGATGATTTGGATGGCATCACACAGCTTTCCCATTCCCCTTAGAGCAGTGTACCAACGTCCCACCTTACACTGAACTGATGGGGCATGCTTCTAAGCTTACTTCCTTTAAAAGCAGAGACTTTATGGAAGTACGGTTACTCTACACCAGCTTAACACCTAAGATTTTTACTTATTCATACTTGTACTACTAAATACCTATGTTTAACAAAGTAAATGTAGATGCCACTAACAGTTTACTGGAAACACACATTTTGAGACCCTTTGAATGTAAAATGTGTCTGTCTCATGTGAGCAGCGTAAGTCCAAAATGAAAAGTTAGTTACATAGCAAACTTGATATTCAAGTTTAGCATACTCTGAAGATACAATTCGAAGATTTATAAAAACAATCTCCCACAGCCCAAATTACCGTTAACATGGGAAAAGATTAAAAGCTGACTGTAATTATTTTGATATTGATATATTTATTATACCAGATGAGTCACTGCCCCTGTTTATTTTTGAATTTGTGCAATGTTAAACATATGTGTATAAGCGATATATGGGACTTACACCTTTCTTGAATACATTCTAATGGATGACTTGCAGAACAGTTTATAGAGGCAGGGAAGATAACTCAGTACATAAGTGTTGTATGGGACAGAAAGCTAAAGGGGTCAATGTTTTCACATTAGATTATAAACTACGGGTTGTACAGGAAATAATAAATAGGGGCATTTGATTCACCCGGTATATTCATGGAAAATGAAATATGTGTCTTGAAATTTGTGCAAATAGCCTGGTGAAGCTCGCTTTACTCTGATTTTCTGTAGCTGTTAAACCTAAAGTAGGTTGTTCCAGTGAGGGTCTGTCTCCAGCACACGGGGCTAGCTGTTGGCACGATTGAAATAGCTATGTAATGATGATCTCCTTATCTCTTCCTCGTGGAAATTAATGTACAGAGTTTTTCATTTAATATCTAACGGAGCACTGAAAAGATTTTTCCTTTTCGCTGAAACATAACAGACTTTGTAAGCGGCCATTATTACGTTACTATTTTTGCTGAGCTGGCTTCGTAATTATACTTTTCTGTAATGTTAATTCACATTTTAGCCTGTAACTTTATTTTTTCGTAATTCGGAATTAATAGAAATTTACAATTGAAGTTTGTATGAATTGTCGAAAAATGAGTTCTTACTTTTCTTAAGAACAGACACACTACTAAGGGTTTTACTCCGAATTCCACGAAGCTATATTGCTCCTTCCAATCACTGTTGAATTTAGTGTAAGCTCTTTGTCTCTTTTGTTAGCCATACAGTGCGTTACAGTGATACCAACATAGTGGAATTCCGCTACATTCTACGTAGTGACACTTCAGCATTCGGGAGACATAGCGGAGAAATACGAAAAATGGAAAAAATGTAGCGACTTTTGTCAATTATTTTTAAATCAAACTTAACCTAAAAACCAATGTCATAATACTAGAAAACTATATATTCTTAGGGAAATCGGGTTGAATAAATGCTCATGTGGATGGTAGTTTATGTTATCTATTTATTTACGTTAAGCACCACAGATTACTCGATGGGTGTCAAGTTATCAACAAGTTTATGCTAGCTACGTACAGATGTATTTTTATATCTTGACGGAGAGCGATGCGCAGTGGTATCTGGACCAGTCAATTTCAGAAGTTACAACTGGAGGGGAGGGTAGGTCAGTTGTGTATGAGTTACGAGCAAGTAAACAAGTGCAGAGCTACTCGGTAATACTGCAGCTTGTTTCAAAATGTGCGTGTCTCCTGGTTCCAAGAGAGCATTTAGAAATGACGCCTCCTAGCAGCACATTAGGAAATAAAGTGTTACATTTAAAAACACGAGAAGTAATAACCAATGTCTATAGATTGATAAAAAAGGAAGAATGATCTAGGTCTGCTACAAAAATCTGGGAAAGGGCATCTGAGGCAACAGTTGGTCTAAAACCAGTGATGAGTTATTAAGGAAAGAAAAGCCATTGGTGCTACTGCAACAACGTCCGTCTCTATGCCCGAAAACAAACATTAAGAACATGCACAACATCTAATTTGGATGTTTTAATTCATAAGCAGCTAGGCGAACTATGAATAATTTTTAAAGCACAGGAAAAGAAAGACCAACTCTGAAGAAAGTGCTTATGAAGCTTCAACATTCTATTGACTTCCAAGGCAGTGTCTGAACATTAAGAAGAATTCTTTTGAAGCCAGGATTTATATGAAAAACATAAAAAAATAAAAACACAAAGCTTGACAGACAAATTTTAATCGAACATCGTATCATATGGGCAAAAAGGCTTAATTATTTACGACATATTCGGAGATATTGAAGTGAAGTTTATATAGTTTATATGGATGAAACTTATATCGATGCAGCACATACTAGACCATATGCCTGGAGTGAAATTCGTTACAGGGAGTCTGCAGCGTTATCATGCATGCTGGAGGAGGACAGGGTTTTGTTACAAACGCCTATGTACTATTTAAGATCCAACAAAAACGTGGAGATTACTACCATAGTAAGAATTATAACTTAGTTTATAAGAGCTGCAATACTGGCTTCGAGAGTGAGATTTGCTTTTAGACAACTTATCGACCGCACTCCCCTCTCGTAATCTTCACGCGTATGACGCATTGTGGCGATAGGTGCACTATCCCCACCACAGTTGCTACTCATCCCTACCGCGCAGGATTCCTGTCAAGATAAAATAATACATCTGTAACACGATGCAACGCTCGCTCACCATCAGGGCCTCAGGCTCCATTGCAATTTATAATATATCTTCAATTGGTCAAGTGAAGCGTTTTAATACGTAGGAGGTTGCGTTTATGTGTCATCAATGATATAATAAGAAAACATTAACTGAATTAAAAAGTACTCTTGTGTTCTGGTACAGAGTAGGAGAAATAGGGTTTGAAGGAAAGTATTTCTTTTGGAATATTTCAAAATTCGCTCAACTATTACTTTGCTGTCACATAGAAACGTAGATGTGGAACGAGTGTTTTCCATGATGGCTGACATTAAATCTACAAAAAAAAAAAAAAAAAAAAAAAAAAAAAAAGAATACACTGAAGGCTCAAACACTAAGTAATCTGAGAGTAATAAAAGTGGCATTCAGAACAAAGGCAGTTCCTGCCCGTCTCGGTAGTGCAGACGGTAGCATGTGTGCCTCACGTCTAAGAGGACCCGAGTTCGAATCTGTCAGGGAGAGTTACCTGGATAAGGTTTTTTCCGGGGAATTCCCTTATCCTGAACGACGACTGTTGGGTAGCTCTAAGCTCCATGGACCCCGGACTCATTTGAGCATCATTTGACCCATTCATTCATCGTCCGATACGACTTAACGTTGGAGGACGTAAATTACAAAAAAAGTCAATTATTTTATCTCCTACCCAATAACTGATGAACATGTAAATAAATTTGGAAAATCCATGTACAATTTTCAAGAAGTGCTACAGTGACATTAGAATCTTCTGACAATTATGACTCAAACCATTTTAGGCAGCCAGTGCAGATCCCCCTTCGCTTATTTGTAGTGATAGTTATTAATTTATTTAGCATATTAACACCCTCATTAAACAAAAACAACAACAGTATCATCCTAATTACCTTAATCCATCGTTTTGGTTATCTGCACCCAAAATAGAAGGGTTTGTTGCTACTTTTTGGTATTCTTGTGTGGAATGTAGCGGAATTATTTTGGTCAACCTGTAGCGAGATTCAATGTAATTTGGTTGACAGCACTTGTGCGTTGATATGTGACAGTTGAGATGCAGGTGGCGACGTAGGCAGATACTGAAGAAGAGGAAAAAGGTGGAAAGGGCATAGAATCAGTGTACCCACTTCATAAGTACCTGACATGTATACAGTGTGTGTTCCACCTCCCAGTACAACTAGTGAAAGAAAGAAAACCTTAGTAAAGCTTTTAAATTATCTAAGCAGTCAGCTGATAGATACTGATCAAGTCACCGAATTGCTGTTAATTTATAAAAAGTTTTAATAATAATTAATAATTTTCTAATTTGTTTGGAAGTAGAGCCTTTATTGTAGTTACTTTCCTTTGGATGTGGTACATTGGACACGCGGACACTCATGTATTAATTCTGGGACCTGTATTCATGATTGTGTTATATTAACTAATTCTCAACTATTATTCAGATTCCTAACTTTACTTGACATACGTAGTTACGTTTATTTATGCATGTGTTTATATAAGATGCACTTTGTTGTGATACATGGTACATGTACTTACGAGCACCCTGGTAATGTGTGTTTATTTTCCCAACATAGGAACAATGTGTACTTAAGATACAGGAACTATTCGTGGTAGGCGGATAAGTTTGATTATACATTTCTCCAACAACAACCATACATGCAGAACCTCTAGTTGTTTATAAGATGTCGTGTGAGGAACATAGGGCGTCCAGGAAACAGAGGTAAGTTTGTACCAAAGTCTACAGAAGCAAACGTCGATAATGGCCCATTCGAGAAACATGTACCACCATAGAGCATGTTTGACATGCTAGATACTATATAAACATAGTCATCAGGTTCGTGATAAAACAGTATTATGGGGTCACGAGGCAAATTAAAAGTATGTTAATCGTATGACGCAATCTTCTGCACTGGTGCACAATGAGCTGTCGTGCAGATATAAATAGATACACAGAGGATAAATGGAGTAGTATTGGTACTGCAGTAATTGATGTAGAAAGAAATTTAGATAACACTGATGTATAAAAACAAACATTTTGGATAAATATACTGCATTAGCTCAACTAATTTTATCTTCAGTCATTACGCTCCTGTGCGATTTTAAGAACAGTAGATAGTTTCATATGCACTTAGTGTTAATCATAATAATTGTTTAAAATTAGACAATATGATGATGCTAAAGCGGTACGCTGATAAATATTAAAACGGAGAATTATCTCTTTTGTGACCCGAGAATATTATCTAAGTCCCAAGGTTCAGGCATACGCATGCGCAAGTAGACAACCGGTAGGTTCTTGCAGCCAACATGAGAACGATATGTAACACTTATAGCTGATCTCTGCAAAAATGCCCCAGATATTTGTCCAATAGGGGTGAAGAAAGACATGTGGGTGCAATTAGCAGAAGGTCAGTTTTGGAAAATACTGACCATGTTTCCTGTTAAGTTTTATTGCTTTACAAAGTTAGGCTTCCTGTCCAGCAGAAGTACTGTACTATTGGAAGTGAAGGCTCCATGGCTGAGTGGTTAGACCGCTTGGCACTCACCAAGGTGGCCCAGGTTCGGTCCCAGGCGAAATCAAAGGGAGATTTATGGTGGACAACATGGCGCTGGGACGGATTTTCTCCGGGTCATCCAGTTTTGCCTGTCAGCATTCCACCAATTGCTCCATCATAATCTTTCCTATCATTCATTTCACCCTCATATATCATCCACTTCCTTCACCTTCACACTAGGCATTAGGCTGATCACCTATCCTGGTTCTCTATCGGATCCAAAGATTTAGTTCCTCATGCCTGACATTAAAAGGGATAGAGGAACAAATATCCCCTAACACCACGATAGTGGCACAACTAGGGAAGAAGAAGAAGAGAGTGAAGGCTGTTCTTTCTGTGGATTCTAGTATTTATGATTTGTTCAGTGCCTTGTTGAAAATCCCGAAATGGCTCGACAAATAAGTAAATGGACTTGTCTTCTTATTCACACAATGAGGGATTACTGTGTGTGTTTAGTGTAGTTAGCTAGGTAGTACAATTTAGGTTATTTGAATTTAGTTTGCTAGATGTAACTTAGGAGCAAATAAGACCGTTGGCAGCATTGCGTTTAGTGGAGAATCACGGATAATTTAGTTGCACTGAATTCTGCAATATAGTTACATACGCAGTAAGTAAATAAACAATTAAGTGATGACTTCAGTAACGTTAAAACTGCCCTTCAGCACAAAATTACACTTAAAAGTAAAGAAATCATATTAAACATCATAGTTACGCACATGAACATGATAGTTGTATAAAAAGTGTGAAAGACAGAAAAAATCGCTGGCGTCACACAATGGAAAGAAGAGCCATTGAAACTAGGTAACGTGGCCCATTCCCACTTTATTACTATTTTTTTTTTTTGGTAATTTACGTCCTCCGACGTTGTCATATCCTAATTCAGTAAAAAACGGCTCATAATGCGCATCTCCTCATTAGAACTTCTGTGGGTTATATTTGAACTTGCTCTTGAATTCTGTTTATGAGTGAGTAGTTGTACGGTAAAACCGATTTCTTAGTAGGTCTCCAATGAAAACAAGAAATGAAACTGTTCTGGGGATGTTTATGCTCTGGACTATTAGCCCCAAAGGTGGCCTTAAGACAAATACCTCGGCGTGTCCAGTGCATAGCTGCCAATACGTTACTGCTGTTGGTTTTGGCTTAATACACACAATTGCTTTTTTATTAATGGCCAACACACTGTTTTCATATACCTACTCATACTAATCCTTGTTTCACATAAGCTTGCCCCGTATCTCTAAAGGGTCACGTGACCTTATCACCTCTCATTGGCTGCTATTGCAGTATAGACTTTTTTGCGGTAAAAATTAGTTCGTTATTTAACATGTTGATATATCTTTATATGTTGGAAGAGAATTGTCAAATTTACGTTTTCGTAACTGTTTTAGTTAAATATATTACGCAACAGTTGATTTATCAGAAATGCATGTTAATTCTTAAACGAAGTAAGGAGAAGGTTCCTTTGCTCTCAAGCACATGGCACGATAGCACGTGATTTAGCGGTAGTGATGACATATTTGTTTATATGACTTTTATCACTGACCTTTTTTTTTTAACTGGATTAGTCACATATCGCCATTCGAAGGTGTGTTGTGCCGAGTGCGAGAGCTAAATTATTTTATTGATCGTTTACTGCGCTTGTACTTATTATATGTATAGTGGCAGAGTCTACCGCCAGTTTTTCGCTGAAGCATCGCAAGGGAAAACCTTTACAAAGCGGCTAAAAAGAATTGTGTTCCATGTGTTTAATATACCCGCATAGAAGAATCCGTCTTTGTCAGTGAGAGAAGTCGAACTGTGGTCTGAACTTACAGGTGTGAGTGTTAGATGCGTAGTAACATCGCGACATGAAATTGAGACAACAGGAAAACTTACCACTCCAGGTGCGATATTGCTGTGTGGCGAAGACGTTATTTAAGGACAATCAGACTGTACCGGGATACAAATCGCAAAATATACTACCTTGACGAGACTTGGATGAATGAAGGACACACGACAAGTATTGCGTGACACGACTTTTAAGAACGAAAGACAAGCATTTTTGCAAGGTATGTGTGTTGGTTTTGAAACATCCCAGTGGAAAAGGCCGAAGACCTTTCATAATAAACTTGTTCCAGTTTCATTGCTCATTCATTCACTTTCAACTTGCTCAGTTTCATTATAAATGTCATTATTTTTGCATGCCTTCATACTCTTATTTGTATGATTTTATCACTGTTCCTGGCAATTATTATGACGTTTACTGCAGTTTTAAATGTGACGGGAAGGCACGGCCTATGGCCTATCGCGCGAAAGCAGTAGCCAATTAGGGTGAGGGGGAAGGTATTTGCACGCGGAGTGATACATGTCAGTTGGGCAAGGTTATATAAAACAGAGATTAGTATCTACATAATGCATCCGTTTTCTAGTCCAAGGTAAAACCTGTTATAAGGTATATATACTGTAATAAGGTCTTACTTGCCGACCAGCCAGGCTGCGGATTACAGTTGATAAACTTGGCGGCCAGTTGCATGTAGCCTTGCACCACTGCTGGAGATCAGTCTCTACAGCCTTGCCTTGCCAAAACAGCCACTGCCAGTGGCCAATGCTAACATGGCAATAACAACCCATACTTTCACGGAAGGTTGTCCACTCAAACGTTGTTTTTCGTTCTTTCCTTTCCCAATAACAGAAATAATCATCTAATATAACTAAACTTTCCCTAATAATGTTCTAAACCAGGAAATAGAATAAAAAGTTAAAGGCAAGCTTGATCAAAGAGAAATAATGTATGAGAGCAATTAATACGTTATTAGTGATTTAATCGATTAACCGAAACGATTAATCGACTAATTTTTTATTTTAAATTAAAGATTACAAAATTTTAATCGATAATCGAGTCGATTAAAATGAATCGATTTCAATAAATATTAATCAAAACTCTTTTAGCCAAATCTGGCCCTCTTTCTTTTGACGTATTGCTTCCAACCTAACCAGCCTTTCCAACGCATCAAGCTTTCACTAATCACGTAATGTTCTTTGAACTTTGAGATAATATAACTCCTGATAGCTAAAAGAAATCACTCTGAACCCCCAGAGAGTCTAAATAACACTTATGTTCTGAAATATTCTAAGAGGTACATAACTACATACAGATGCTGACAGAGAGGTTTCTTTCCTTACAGCTTGTGAGCCACAACATATCGTGTAGCTTACGCAGCTATGGAAACAATAGCTGTTCCCTCTTCTCAGGGCTGGTGGTGGTGTAACTTTGCTGTAAATTGCAGTAAGCCAGTAACGTTTCTGAGGTCGTGACAGTGAGTGAAAGCTTTGTGTTAAAAAGTTAAAATAAGGAAAAACGTTTCGTGCTGAGTGGAATTAAAATTCTGGCGCACGAAAATTTTCGAGGGAAACTGGGTGTACATTTTGGCTTTAAGCAAAATGAATCTTGTAAAATGTCTGATAGAAAAAAAAAAGTCTTTTGTAAAATTTGTGGGAAATCATTTAGTTATAGTGGTAATGTGCTAGTAGCTTGAATTATCATTTGAAACACACCCATCCATTTGAAAGTGCTAACGAATCATCTCCAACTGTTCCTCAGATGTCGCAGTCCAATCTAAATAATTTCATAGCCAAACCGATTTCTTCCATCAAGGAAGCTGAATTAAGAAATAAAATCGTAAAATGTGTAGTAAAGGATAGCCGACCTATAAATATTGTTTCGGATGAAGGGCTAAAAGAAGTTTTAAGAAAAGCCGTTGAAAACAGTTCGTATAATCTTCATCAAGAGATGTTGTTAGTAGGCGAATTGATTAGTTATACAATATTGAAAGATTTAAACTATTGAGCACATTAAAGTATGCGGAATATGTTAGCTTAACGGGAGATTTCTGGACTTCAGTAGCGAATCAAAGTTACTTAGGAGTCTACTTAGGATGAACTGGATGACGACTTCGCAAATCCTCTTTAGTGGTGGAAGACACATTCTATTCAGCAGCCAATTCATACATCCATAGCGATGAAATTACTTTGTGTAACAGCTACATTGGTTAACTGTGAACGTGTCTTTAGGGACGCAAGAAATATAGTCACCAAACGAAGAGCAGCACTTAATTCAAAGCATGTGAATGCACTTACATGTTTAAAATCATGGATGAAACAACAGTGACTAGGTGAGTCTTCATGTAAGCTATTATTTGCATGTCAGTCTCACAAATCTTAGTTGATATTGATATAATACGTCAAAAAATAGTTACAAAAATATTGTAGATCTAATTCAATATATAAAGCATATGCACTTGATTCAAACACAAATTTTGAATCTAAATATTTAAACGTTTCATAAATAATTATATATAGAGAGTATTAAAGTATTTTATATAATCCTTACACCTAATTTTCGAACAGATAATATATTGATTAATCCATAGATTAATCGATTAAAGCAACATGATTAATCGATTAAAATTTTTGATCGATCTACAGCACTAATTAATTCTGTATACCCATGACAAGAAGGCTACAGGGGCATGAAGAGGGAGAGGAGCTTGAACTGTTTATGTGCTCCGGTAGCGGATCTGTTTACTAGGAAATGAGTATATGAGAGTGCATATGAGTCACCCACGTTGCCATTTCTAATGCGCTTTGCAGTACTACAGAGATTTTTCTAGTATTGTACGTTATTTGGCTCTGGAAGCTAACACGCGCTACAGCACTACAGTTATACAGTCGTATTTTGTTAGTTTTATTCTTGCCTTAATGTTTACATATGGCTGCAGTTTGAAAGAAGGGCAAAGTATTCACAGTGAAGCAAGGGAGGCAATAAGAAAATTGATAGAAATATGTCACGAAGAAGCGAAATCAGGACAACTGAAATGTTTATTATCACAAAGAAATTTACGTGTGGCAAATTCTTGTGGGATATCGGAACATACTGTAACAAGAATAAGAAGATAAGGTGTTAAAGCTGGTGAAAAATAGCTTCATACTCCGGGGAAAAAGAGACCAAAGGCTGAGGAATGCAAATTTCACTGTCATGACTTTGATAGAACAGTAATTAAAAGGTAATTCGAGACTTATTTGGTTAAAAAACAAGTGGCCACTGTATCCAAGCTACTTGCAGCAATAAGGGAAAAAATAAGTTTTTCTTGGGGAAGAGAAACTCTGCGGAAGCTACTGCGCGATATGGGTTTCAAATGGAAACGATGTGGAAGCAAGAGAAAATTACTTATTGAACGTCCAGATATAGTTAACTGGAGAGCTAAATCCCTAAGAGCTATAAATGTGTACAGAAATTCTGGGAGAAATACATTTACATTGATGAGTCCTGGGTGGACAATAATTTGATATTTGGGAAGTGCTGGCAGAGTGATGCTATATCTATGGGATTACGACAAACACCAGTTCTTCTAACCTCTTGTAAATGCAGGCAGCAACGAAGGTTTGATACCCGGAGCTTCTTTGATATTCAAAGCTGGACTTGCTAGCGGCGATTATCATGGACAAATGACTGGAGAAAATTTCCTGAAATGGTTGCAGGCGAAACTTTTACCTAATACACTCTGCAATAGTGTTGTCGTGCTCGAGAATGCTCCATACCACAGTGTACAGGAAAATAAGCCTCCGTTGAAATATGCTGTAAAGCAAGAAATGGTACAATGGCTGGAGAACAATAACATTTCGAGTTCTGCTGCAATGCGAAAGGCCGACTTGTTTGATTTAATTCAAATATATAAGCCAAAGGAAAAAATATACCATATCGACAGAATAATAGAAATGCATGGGCATACGGTTCTTAGGTTACCTCCTTATATGTGCGAGTTGAACGCTATAGAATTGACATGGGCAGCAATAAAACGATATGTAAGAGAGCATAATGTAACTGGTGATCTATATTTAAGCAATATACAGCAGGGGTGTGAAAGTGCAGTGAACTGTGTTACAACAGCTGATTGGAAGGGCTATGTTATGCACGTTAAGAAACTCGAGGATGAGTTCAGGCAAAAAGATGGGCTAGTGAAAGATGCAATAGACAGTTTCGTCGCAACAAAGTACCAGAGCTCTATATAAATTTAAAAAAAATCGTGAATTAATTTGTGCACCATTTTGTAAAGGACTTCAAATTTGTATTGCATGTAAATATATATAACTAAAATAACAATTGCTCCTGAAGAGTGGAAGAAAGAAGCTAGTTAAATTCATTAATATGCATGCTACTAACGGTAATGTATGGAACGAGAAAGAATGGAGAGGAAATAGCACGATTTAACAACGGAAAGAGTAGTGAGTTCACCGCAAATGGCACCTCGCAAAATAGCGTGAGGGACCTATATACAAGTGTAAGTAATGACAGTCTGTGCAGAACGGAGCATCACATCATCCACATGTTCTCTTACCTTAGCTTTCAGAATAGGAAAAAGTGAGAAAACAACAAGCAAATACACTAGAATACAAATTATCTAGCCAAGTAAATACACTACAGGAAAAGCATTTCATTATGTGTTTCAAATGAGAAGGTGTTTGTGCTTGAGCGCTACTAGGTGAGAAGCCAATGGGAGTCCTGCGGTGTTATCGTATTGCATTCCCTCTAAGTGATGTGTGATGAGCGCCAAACTAATCAATCTGTATGAAATACTATTCGCGCTTAGACAAAAATTCCGATTTTGCAAAAATGATCCATGAGGAAGGAGAGATTAATGTATTTAACATAACCGTAAAACCCCATATTTTTAGCAGAAATAGTTTTCCTAATACAAATAAATAAAGTAGATACGATTATATTATAAGAATGTATTGCGACGTAAGCATTGTAATGAATAGCATTATTGGTTGGCATGTATGCGTGAACGTATATTTGAAATTACTCAGAACTGAAACGTAATCATTTGACATAACGTGGTAAAAGAAATATGTACTTTGAATAAGCCAAGATGTTTGTTAAATTCGATCAGAGCAAACGATACATTTCTTCTGGTCTGGCAGAACGTGTCTGGTCACATATCTTTGTTTATGAATGGTCCGTAATCTATATTTACGCAAGAGAGTTCAAAGCAGCATTATTCAGTTACTCTTCCATGAAAAAGTGTATGAACTGGATCAATGAGACACGATCCACCTCCTCCTTACTACTGCTAGAACAATCCAATTGAGTTAATGTGGGCTCAAATTATGTTGCAAACAGAAGTAATATTTTTAAACTGACTGACGTTGAAGGACTTATTCACAAGAAATGGACAAAGAACACAAAAAGACTGGGAAAACTACGTGAGACATCAGATAAACTAGAAGAAGATGACTTTTGGAAAGAAATAGCACGTGACGAGATTTTGGAATCTATCATCATAAATTTGCAGTACTCAGACGTCGAAGGAAATGACAATGACGTATTAATCTCTTAACGTAAGTAACATTCACAGCTATACGGATGCACCGCTGGCATTTTCGCTTGATTAGAAAAATAAGTAATTCATTAACTATAATTAACTTTAAACTAAATATTTAAAACATTTGCGTAATATACGAATATTCATGTTGCAATTGTGATTTCAACAACTGCATTATTATAAAACTTTGGAAAATTCAGTTTGCTTTCCCTTGCATCTAGCGCCACGAACACTTGCAAGTGCGAGAAAGAGAGAGATATAAAACGTGGGGGTAACGAAGTGGCAATGCTGAATACGCTAACGCCTCTAATTCGCTACAGGCAAGAACTCTTCCCATTTGAAACACATAATAGTCAAATAGTTTCGCCAGTATCATAACAAAAACTGTCTAGCCAACTATATATAGTAAAATTAATTATCAACTCAAGCATTTGTAGTAGAACTAGAATAATCTAGTCAAGTGGATACACTTGGCTCTCCAGGTATAAGTTTACGTATTTGCTAGATATAAAAACTAAGGAAAACAAGGGAAAGTATGAGTCAGGGAAGTCGGTTCTGGTGGGATTTGAACCACATGTTGTCTGTTCACAAATGTATACCTGTTAAGGTTGCCGTCAATAAGTAAGTAGGTAACATAAAAAATCTCACCTGATATTCGTTCCAGCGGTTCAAGAAGGATGCCACCTTGCCGGCCTCTTTCCAATGTGTAGGAAGCAGATATACATGTGGCAACAGATAAATAAACAGCACCAGTGAGAACATTAGATCATCAAACTTGCTAGCACAAGTTTGAATGAACTGTATCCTCTTGTAACCAACGAAATATGCATATACATTCATGGCCACGTAGAACACAATTGAGTACAGCATGGCAACATAGCTCCGTCGAAACTTCACGCCTTTCTCTATAAACAAAATATAGCAATTCACTCAACTTGACAACCAAACATAGTACCCTCATTTACATTTATGTTAATGATCATGATACATTCTAACTAGCCAAAGGCGAAATAAAAATGCATCAATTATATTATGATTTAGCGCCTATGGTCGAATGCGGAGGTCGAAACCAGGCAGTTAGAAACACAATACAGGTAGGAGTGTGCATCTCTCCCAACATCAGGATATTTATTAAATGTTATAACCACAAATGAATCACTGGATATAACACAAATATAAACAAAGACAAAACACTATCAAAATTCGAATTGCTGAACAAAAGACTGTTTTCAGAAAATTAAATGCAAGGTCAGGGGATGGAGTGAGTATAGAAGATTAATAGGGTCAAAGAAACGTAACTACTTAACTTGATTATCAAGCTGTATTCTTAAGTCGACGGATTTCCATTTAAGGCCGGTTTCCAAGAAGAGCTGAACTGATATCCAGCATCACGATTAAGCGTGCTCCTTTCGGAGGAAATGGCCAAAGCCTCCTTAATTCTCCGCTCCAAGTAACTGTTGCATTTAGCCAAGATGATCGTCTCCCGAAAGTTGGCTCTATGGTCGTTATCAAAACAATGCTCTGCCAGCCCAGACTTCTCAGGTCGCATTAAACGAATGCTCATTTCGTGTTCGTTTATTCTGAAAGCGATAGTCCTTCCTATTTGTCCTTTATATGGTGTGCCACATTCACAGGGAATGCGGTACACTTCCGGAACTTGGAAGTCCAGTTTGACTTTCACCGGTCTCAACAGATGTTTAATCTTCGGAGGTGGCTTGTGGATAGTCCTGATGTTGTATTTGGCGAGAATTCTGCTGATTCTGCCGGATAGATTGCCGGTAAACGGGATGCAGGCTGTAGCGGTAGGCTTATCTGACGCTTGCTGTATTACAGGTTTCCGTTTCCTAGCTTTGGTGATCGAGGCTTCAACGTCATATTCGGAGTAGCCGTTTTGACGGAAAGTCAGTCTCAGGTGCTGTAATTCTTGTTGTAAGTAGCTGGAATCAGAGATAGACAAAGGTCTGTGGGCCAGTGTATTGAGAACTCCCAGTCATTGAGACTTATGATGGAAACTATGAGCGTTCAGATAGAGATCGGTGTGTGTAGGCTTGCGGTAAACAGCTATGCACACTCCCGAAACGTCGATTTCTAATCGTCTTTTCTCCTGGCTTGCCTCCCAAGAACAACTTGAGCATATTCGTCGTCAGGAAAGCTTCAGATCTTAGTGCAGTAACCTTTTTTGTTCTTAGCTTTAATGTGAACTACATTTTAAATGTAATCACATTAGGTACTTTACATTGTGTATTTAAACTCCTCAGACACATACATTTGCTTGGTGGATTCTCAAAATGTTTTCCTTCCTGCACTGCATATTAATCTCGGCCGTATCAAAATTTTTGTCTAGGAAATGGACAAAAATGCCAATGGTTTCTTGTACTACATGAAGTGTTCCCTAAACTAAGTGACACGAAATTGAAAGAGGGGATTTTTATATATCCACAACTTAGGAAGTTTTTGAATGATAACTTCGAAGAAAAATTAAGTCAGAACTTGCAGCCTGGTGTTCCCTTAAGGATGTCGTTGAAGGTTTCCTAGGAAATATAAGAGCAGAAAACAGTGATATATTAGTGGGAACTCTTTTAGAGAACTATAAATGTCTTGGATGCAGAATGTCACTAAAAATGCACTTCATTCTCATTTAGATTTCTTACCCACTAATTTGGGAGCGGTTAGTAACGAATATGGAGAAAAGTTCCATCACGACATTCTGGAATGAAAAACTGCTATAAAGGTAGATGGAACCCTTCATTGTTAAACGACTACTATTGGTTTTTGAAGCGTGAAGGATATATATCCCACAAAAGGAAGTTGTCATCCGAAAGACTCAAACCTTCATCAGCTAAATCATGGAGCAAATGAATGTTGCAATATTTATTGTAAAAATGTACATTAGGCCCAGGACACTAGAGTAAGATAGTTTTATGGCATTGAGTATGTTATATATTGTATAAATATAGTGTAGACCATAATAGTCTGTGTTTTAGATATAGGAATTTAGAAACCTCCATAGCAAAAGTTTGGAGGGTGATGGTGAAAATCTAACTGCATTTTCAGAATCAGCAAGTCCAGATTAGTCAGGTGCACCATGCTCTATCTCTGTGCTTAAAAAGGTGTTTTGTTGTTGATGAGTGTTATTGGAAAGCAATTAACTATAACATTAACTATAATCAAGATATCAATTTATTAAATTAGTAGTATGTGCTTCAAATTGGAATTTAGTATTACGTGCTTTTAGTATTATTACTATTATAGTATAGTATTATAGTATTAATATTAAGAATCAATTATTATTATGTGCTTCAAATTGGAAGAGTTCTGGACCGCCATCAATCAGATGCGTCAGTACTTTCAGCCTTGCCACTCCACTCACTGCAGAAGTTTTTTGCTGCGTGTCCACCCGTTAAGGGTTTCACCGCAGGTAAGGTTTAGAAATTTGGAATTTGTAGGATGAAGGTGGTTTAGGTTTTGAGGTTGGGATTAATTTTGAGGTTACAGAATGTACCTTCGGGTTGAAGGGGAGGATGCAGTACTTTGCACCCAATTGTTGTTTTGTTTAACTTTAGTTGGGGAAAAATTTTGATGCCAAATAGCTTAGGAGAATTATGAGGAGCTCAGCTTTAGCTGCTGATAGGATTAGTTCCTGGGTTATCTGGGGTGCCCGCATGCCATACGGGGGACCCGATGTAGTCTAGATCGGCGTCTAGTTGGGTCATAATCTCCCAATGATCTAACAAGGGCGCTTCTGTGAGATGGCAAACTGGCGTATAGTTTTGAAGCCCGGCACCTATACCGCCACTCTTATATATCCCCCTCGCGGGTGCAGGACCGAAGCCTCTCGTACCCTACTTCGGTTACCTTGTTACCTTTTCAGGTAACAACCCAGAAGCCTCCCGCGAGCTTAGTAGGTGACAACCTCCAAGCCTCCCGCGAAACCAGTGTCACCTAGTCACCTAGTGAAAAAATTCAGAGAGAGAAAGTACTTTGTGATCTGAAAAGAAAAGCTACGGGAGATATATGTGAAAGGCCATCAAAACTAATATACCAGCAGCTGAAGAGAGAAAATACGGGAAATGTAACCTCTGCAGTTGTCCACAGTTTACGCAAGTCCATGTACAAACCTAGGCCATAAAATCGCCAAAATTACCCAGAAGTATAGAGGAGATTCAGATGTTCTGAATGTGAAAACTGTAGATGGAATCTAGCTGTTTCTACACATCGATGCTGCGAAAAACGTTATATTTTGTGAATCCAAAAAAAAAAAAAAAAAAAAAAAAAACTTAGAGTGACACAATATATGTTGATGGAACTTTCAAGTATTCTAGAAGTTTTTCTTTTCCAGTTATTTAAAATTCATGGGCTCGTTAATGGACATTACATTCCAATGATATTTTCTTTGTTGATGGACAAGAAAACTACATCATATCAGCAGGTATTTGCAGCATTATTGTTGCTAAATGTAATAAGCTAGGTCTGAAATTCTCTCCATCAACAATGTTTTCTGACTTTGAAGAAACCATTATGAATGTTGGAAGATAAGCGTGGACTGATGTTAAAATCCAAGGATGTAAATTTCATCCAGCACAAAGCTCGTGGCGAAAGTTATAAAAGTTGCGACTCGCACATGGCTACTATTATAAAAATAAAACCGTAAAGTTTCTGCACTACATATTTGGTTTGCCAATGCTGAATCCTGGGTGACTCTTTTGTTGAAGACTTCATGGCAGTGATTTATTTATTTATTTATTTATTTATTTATTTATTTATTTATTTATTTATTTATTTATTTATTTATTTATTTATTTATTTATTTATTTATTTATTTATTTATTTATTTATTTATTTATTTATTTATTTATTTATTTATTTATTTATTTATTTATTTATTTATTTATTTATTTATTTATTTATTTATTTATTTATTTATTTATTTATTTATTTATTTATTTATTTATTTATTTATTTATTTATTTATTTATTTATTTATTTATTTATTTATTTATTTATTTATTTATTTATTTATTTATTTATTTATTTATTTATTTATTTATTTATTTATTTATTTATTTATTTATTTATTTATTTATTTATTTTTAATTTACATACTCCAACGTTGTCATATCGGATGGTGAATGAATTGGATGAAATGATACTCAAAGGGGTCCAGGGTCCATGGAGCTTAGAGTTACCCGACATTCGTCTTGAAGGATAAGGGAAAACCCCGGAAAAACCTTATCCAGGTAACTCACCCTGACCGAGATTCGAACTCGGGAGCTCTTAAACGTGAGGAAGACATGCTACCACCACGCTACCGAGGCGGGCATGGCAGTGATGCCTATCTCGGAAAAACTGCAGATGTTTTGCGACTATTTAGTGGAAACTTGCATAGACGACAATGCACTCTTTCCTCCTTCCATGTGGGCAGAACTAAGTTGCAATAGACAGAGAACTACCAACGCTTCCGAAAGTTTCCCCAAGAAATACAACAATCAGTTTTACTCCTGCAGCCCAGATCTGTATAGATTTCTGGAAGTACTGAAGCAAATTCAGCTGGATACTAAAATTGCAATTAATTCCTCAACAAATAAAAAAGCAAAGTTCTTATCCACACTTGAAGCTCATGATGCACGAAGTAGAAAATTTCAAAGCTGGAAAAATTTCCAGAATGGAATAGGCGAAGTCGATTTCTTATAGAACCAAACCTGGAAATATATGGACATAAAATCTAAGGAAAAATATCCTTTATTTTAAAGACGAAAATACATATTACTGTACGATATAGGTTTATAATGTCAAAAAACAAAGCATTTAATACGGATCCATTGTGAGTAAATTACAGAAAACAAAGAAATAATACCGAAGCTAATAAATGTGGAATCTTCTGAAGTGCGAGCACCTCCTCGTGGTGCACCCTGGTTAACGATAAACGAACTGGAACAACCACCACTAATTCATATTTAAGTATTGGAGGTTCATTTTCTTTTGGTACTAGAACCACGTCTCTCTGCTATTACCTAATCATAAACGCAAAAATGTAACATCTTCCACTAGAAGTATGCAATAGCTCATCAAATATTATAAACACCAAACTGGAAGTGTTACCTTTTTTGACCGGGAGGCTTTGGGCCTTTGTAATTAGGAACTGGAACCGGAAGGCTTGGGGCTATGTAATTAGGGGCCTTTAAGAGTCCGGGAGGCTATTTTTCTGACCGCGGGAGGGTTGGGTCTCGCACCCTCTCTCCCAAATTATCCTAGACCTTGATCATAAAGGTAAGGGAACCCAAACTGAGTTTTCCAAACTTTTATAATAATGCTGTTTTATTCAAAATTACAATATGGATATTCGGATATTATGAACATGTTTTAAGTGCTAAAATTACATAGTTTATGAATTTGTATTTTTCTAATCCCACGGAACTGCCAGTGGCGCATCCATATAGCCTCACATGTCACTTACGCCAAGAGACAATTCGTCATTGTCATTGTCTTCGTCAGAGTATTACAAATTTCTCATGATAGACTCCAAAATCTCGTCACGTGCTATTTCGTTCCAAAATTCGTCTTCTTGTTTATCTGCATGTCTCACGCAGTTCTCCCAGTCTTGTGTTACCGTGTCTGTTTCTTGGCGAATAAGTCGTTTAACGCCAGTCAGTTTAAAAGCATTTTTACTATTTGCAACATTATTTGGGCCCACATTAACTCAACTGAATTGTACTGGCAGTGGTAAGGGGAAAGGTGAATTACCTCGTGTCTCATTTCAATTGCAAGTTGATCCAGCTGAAACACTTTTCCCTGCTTTTTAAACGGAAGAACTGAATAAGACTGGTATAAGCTCTCTAGAATAAATATAGATTACGATACCATTCATAAACAAACATACCTATAATATAACAACTCACCTTCTGCTAGGACAACAGGAATGTAGTGCTTGCTCTCAATCGAATTTAACACCTTGGCTTATTCGAAATAATTCTTTTATCACGTCATGTCAAAAGTCCTGAGTAATTACAAATATGCGCACATGCATATTATGCCAAGCAATAATGATTATCATTACGGTGGTTATCTACATCGCGATGCATTGTTATAATATTGTGGTAATTTATTTAATTTTACTTGTATTAGGAAAACTATTTGAGCTAAAATTATGAGGGATTTGCGGTTACGTTAGACTCATGAACGATAAATAAACGATTATATTCTTTAAATACCTTCAGGTTATAATGTTATTTATTGGTTTGAACAATGTAGTTACAAATTATACCTCTTTTTTATACATACACTCACCAGTTTTATAAACATGAAATGGAAATAATCCAAAAACCTTCATTACATATATCATGGGTTTCATCTCTTCAAAAA
The DNA here is from genome assembly GCA_030765055.1 of Mantis religiosa. Lineage (NCBI taxonomy): Eukaryota > Metazoa > Arthropoda > Insecta > Mantodea > Mantidae > Mantis > Mantis religiosa. The sequence goes on from CM060954.1 coordinate 131,231,868, forward strand.
ATTCTACAGGGTCATCTTTCTCCGTCGTATTTGGACGTGAAGTCATCACTTCTATGTTGTCCTCATACAAAGGGCGCCATCTGGATGGCAAATCTGAGCTAAAGCTTTCTGGACTTACTGCTCCCTTCTGAGGCATTACTGTGATATAAAGGCTGAAAAAAGAAAACAATATTTGTATTCAAATGTAACATTCCTTAAAAATTGGAACTTGATACATACACCCAAGCAAACGATTGTGAAACATTAGTTATGAGTTGGTTGGAGTGTGCTCAAATTATGTGCCATCCATTGTACATAACTTTTTAAGGATTGTTGACCCCGCAGATTTATGTAAATTGTTTTAAAGACACAACACAATAATGTCTTCTTGTATATCTGTCTGCGGGCCATCCAATCTGAATGCTTCAAAAGGCAGGAACCAGGGGCCATGACTATGGCTGTCATCTAAACGCCAATATTGCAGATACCCTTATGGATCTCATGCGTGACAGATGAAAATTGACTGTACTTGGGCTCATTCATCACTTACTGTTAAGTCCTGAGCAAATTTTCCCAGTTTTTAGACAAACGTGGACAAGAAGAATGAGATACAAGGTATTTGGACAGTTTATAAATTGTACATAGTGTATAAGTATTACTGATTTGTATTACTACTTTGCATCGCGCAAAGTCTGAGTGACCAATGAAGAATAGGCTAACCGACCTCAACACAGAGAGTGGCGACATCTGGCAGATAACCCACAATTTAACTAAGAAGGTCTCAGATGTATTCCTACTACACAAGCACAAAACAATGTGAGGAAAATTATCAGTAGACGACGCAGGCACTCGTAGATGCCCTCAACCGAAATTGACTCCCAGTTAACACTTCTTAACCCCAATTTTTATTAAGGAGATACCAAGGTTGTAAAATAGACATTTTAAATTGCTCCATTCACAACCAAATGCGCAGAACGCGCCGCTACATAATTATTGACAGTTGCCTTCTACACAGAAAAGTCGAGATGGTGATATAATTCCTGAACTAGTGGTTAAACCATCTACTGAACTAGCTACTGCAATCATTTGTCACTAGCTTAAATTACGAACAAATAATTTTCCCTCGCCGTGGAAAGCTGCTCATATGCTACACTTCCAAAAGCACAGATATCACCATATAGCCTTGATAGATCTAGATCGATCTGCCTACTCTACACACCAAATAAGGGCTAGAAATGGTCATCCCTCAGGAAGTATGTAACATACCATAAGCGAATTTAGTACGAACAAATTGATCAAAGCACTACTATATACCTTACCTAGAAACGTTTTGAAAAAGTATAGCACCAAGACCTACACCGTAAAATGGCGTAACCGATTCAGCCAACAAATTCACGGCTATCTCATGGCACGGTGCACAGTTAGCAAAACTATCTCTAGTGTAGCACACAAACAGGGTGAAAATGAAATTTGTAGTTTTTACTTAGTGTTTTTACTACATACGGCATTGTAGGCGGTGGCACTGGTGATAAATGAGAGTTTGATGGGGCACCGGCGGGGAAAACCCGCCCCAGCGCCATGTTGTCCGGCACAAATATAACTTTGCAGTCACCTGGGATCGAACCCGGGCTACCTTGGTGAGATTCAAGCGGTCTAAATGTCACTCATGACGGCATATTGGCAATATCCCATTGCATGTACATTGTGACTTTGTGGGTTCGTGAAATAACAAGACGAGCTTACAAACGCAAAAACTACACTTTATTTTCCTAGCAATACACCGTTTCCCATTACAAAATTGCTAGATCACCTCAAAACTGTTTATTTTTCAAACACTACTCTCAACTGTCTCTCGCTTCCGGTAACGATCGGCCCCGAAGTTTCCCGAATCTCCACCGGCCATCATTTATTCATCGGCTTCGCTAGTCTACCACCAGGGTGACACTGCTCCCTCCTCAAGGCTGGTCGTCCCGAACAGCGCCTTCGTAGCGGGCCAGGCGATCCAGGTGTACCACCAACATCTTTCCTCGGGGCACCTTCTGGATGCGGTAGACCACGTCGTTAATCCTCTTCACCACACGGTACGGTCCTTGCCATGGCTGCTGAAGCTTCGGGCAGCGTCCCTTGGTCCGGGTCGGGTGGTACAACCAGACCAGTTCACCTTGCTGGAACCCTTGGCTATTGGCTTGCCTGTCGTATCGGGTTTTCATGCGGTCGCTCGCCTTCTGGATGTTCTGGCGAGCCATCTCGTGCATGTCGTGGAGGTGGTCCACCAGGTTCTCCACATCCCTCAAGAGTGGCCCCAAGTCTGCGTCCGCCAGCTGCTCCCTCCTCAGGCCTGCGCTATTCCAGCCATCCGCAGGCACTGCCGTGACTACTCGAACTGCTGCGGCACGCTCCTTCCCCTCCACTCTTGTGCATTGGCCGCACTGTTCTGGACAGAGTCTTCGGGACATAGCGTCCGCGTTACCGAGACTCTTCCCTCTGCGATGTTCCGAGGTGAAGTCGTACTCCTCCTGCCTCTGGACCCAACGTGCTGTCTGGCCTTCCGGTCACGCCGTCACCATCACCTCGCTCCTCGCGGGGACAACCACGTCTTCGTTCAAGATGACCCTATCGATTCCAAGGCGCTCTTCAGTTTGACGGAGTATAACCTCTTCTCCGTTGAGCCGTAGTACCTTCCTGCCGACGTCGACCGTCGCCTCGTGGCTCATGAGGGCATCCAGTCCCAGAATCACCTCCTCAGCCACCTTCGCGACGAACACCCACAGAAGCACGGCACTCCGTCCCAAGGTCAGCTCCAGCAGGGCCTCCTTCTCCACAGGCAAGGTGTCGCCCGATGCCAACACAAGCTGGTATGGTCGGCTAGGCTTCCTCGTCGGTAAACCCTTCGCCACGTCAGGTCTGATGATGGTCACGGTCACCTCGGTGTCCACCAGCACGCGGCACGGCTTTCCTCTTACCCAGCCGTCCGCGATGAGGCTGTCATACATCCGCCGGCTGACGGCGCGCAGCGTCACTCGAGGGGATGGTGGTAATGGCGCCGACGTACCCCTCTCCACGCTGGGCCTTACTCGTGCTTCCCGCTGCCCTTCCCGGTGTGGGCAGTCTCTCTGCAGGTGCCCGGGCTGTCCACACCACCAACACAGGCCACTAGGTGTTCGCCGGCGTCCCACAGCTGGTCTTCTGTCTCCAGCGTAGCGGACACTCCTCGTTCTCGACGTCGGGATAGATGCTACCTTGGCCGCCTCCATCCTTAATGCCGCTGTCAGCGCCTCGTGGATGGTTTTATAATCGCCGAGCATTAGGCGCTGACGAATCTCCGTGTCCCGTACCCCGTCGACAAAGTTGTAGGCGGCTTCCCGGGATACGAACTCCAGTGGCAGGTCAACCAAGGCCTTGCTAGCTAGCTGCTCAATCGCTATGGCTAACTCCTGCAGCGTCTCCCCCGGCTGCTGTGACCTTGCCTTTAGTTGGCTGCGGTACGCTGCGGCTAAGCGGTCCCGAAACGATTCTCCAGGGCCTCCCAGATGTCCTTGGGCGGCGCTGTTGTCTGCACCGCGTTTAGGACTTCCGCGGCCCGTCCCTGGAGGCTGGCTATTAGCTGTGTGGCCTCCTCCTCCGGTGACCATCTGTTGTGCTTGGCCACTGTGTAGAACTGGCGGCGGAAGACCTCAAATGTTGACGCGCCGTCATATTTCGGCAGTTTGACGCGCGCAGATGTTGTGTCGCGTCCCGGCGCGTCGGCCTTCAAATCCTTCAGTGTCCTGCCGACGACGTCCTCTACTATGGCGTCCAGGGGCTTCACGCTGGTGTCGGCCTTTCCCTCCAGGTCGTCAACGCGGCTCGTCAAGTCCTCGACGCGCTCGTCCACTTGGCCCATCCGCTTGCCCAGCTCCTTCATGTGATCCCTCACGCCGGCCAACTGTTCTTCAAACTTTACGGCAAGGGCCTCGTTTGCCGCTTTCATCTCCGTGGCCAGGCTGTCGTTCGCTGCCCTCATTTCTGTGGTCAATTCGGGCTTTATTTGTTTCAACTCCGCGGCCAGGTTGTTATTTGCTACTTCTGTTTTTGCAGCGAGGTTTTCATTTGCCGTCTTCATTTCTTCCATTTTCTCTAAAATCTTTGCCAATGCAGCTTCCATTGTCGTATGTTCCACTTCTGGCACCAGTTGTGACTTTGTGGGTTCGTGGAATAACAAGACGAGGTTACAAACGCAAAAACTACACTTTATTTTCCTAGCAATACACCGTTTCCCATTACAAAATTCCTAGATCGCCTCAAAACTGTTTATTTTTCAAACACTACTCTCAACTGTCTCTCGCTTCCGGTAACGATCGGCCCCGAAGTTTCCCGAATCTCCACCGGCCATCATTTATTCATCGGCTTCGCGAGTCTACCGCCAGGGTGACAATATTAATGACATCTTCATTTAAAAATTTTTGTAAAGAGTAATTTTTCTTAGGTGGACGTTCTTGAAAATTTTCGTGTTGTGCCTTTAAAAGTTCTGACCTTAAATATCAAGTTTAGTGTTTAACCAGCTTAACGCTCTTCAATATTACTCTTCATAAACACACGGACGCGGACATCACGGACACACCAGGCGGGCAAGCACACATGCACAACTTCTCTAAATACTCTCTTTACCAAAAGAAGAACAGTAAAGTTATCTTCCGGGCTTGTAGGTCGTGGTGCAGTAGGATTGGAGTATCCGAGCTCTTATGAACACGGATCACGCTTCTTGAAGGTACCAAGCGCAGTCCTTGGCGAAACGTCGAGTTCTCTCAATCCATCGTGTTTTCACCTAGCAGACCTTATGACGGTTATTTAATGTTTTTCAAATATTTAAGAATTTGCTCTGAATTGTTCTGGAAAACGTAAGTTGTACAAAATAGGAAATGTAAATTGAATAGGCTACGAAATTATACAACGCAGGTATAATATTGTTGCTATTGGTAATTACAATAATGCATTTACGTAATGTGGTGACGTGGATCAATGAAGAGAAGTAGTTTAGTTGTTCTATAAACATCGTGTGCAGAGAACCCAGAATAATCAAATAGCTTTGGAGACGACCGTCCTGATAGTAAAATTTGTTTTTTGTGTTGTTCTGTGATCGTGCAGAAAACGTTTAGTAGTGAATGCATTTGTGTTACAATAGTGTCGTCTGCCAGAGATATAATGTTTATCAATGCAACAACAATTGTTTATGAAAGGACAGCATTGACATTATTTAAAATTGTAGCACAAATTACCAACTGTTTTGAGGAATAAAACCCACAATATTTAAAAGAGAAGACATGTTCTTTATTTTCCAACAATTGCAGTATCAGACTGTGACCAGAAGTAAAACTCATTGCTCCAGAGCTCCGAGGCATCTACAAGTTTTCTACCAGATCGTCACCAAAGGTGAGAAACTAATCAGCATCTTCCATCACGGCGTTTGAAACTCACAAACATAATCGGTTGCAACCTTCGGGAGTCTGCAGCTGCCGGACAGCGTGTCGTAGATCCTGGCGGACAATAACAAAGCATTTTTTTTCTTTTTTTCTTAGCGTGGCAGGCAATCATGGATTTTACCCACCCAGCCCATGGGGCTGGTGACATAGGAGTTCCCGCCTCGGTGGAGTGTACCGTTGCGGAATACCTATTAAAAACCCTCCACTACCTAGGGCAGCAATCCTGGCGATGTTTTGCTGGTCCCACATTAAACACCCAGATTCAAGATGTCGGTTATTTCTATGCGGCGAACCGCTATGGTGTATTGGGGAGTGAGGCGTCATGATCACAGGACCCTGATGCCCACCTTTCTATGATTGTTAGTCTTAGGCGATGTGCCGCGCGTTCAGGATGTAATCAGTTCTGCGCATAGCGCTTACGTTGTTAGTAGTATAATCTAAGTCTCCTTGTCCCGGTGTACGAGTGGGTCAAGTTGTATCTATGCTACTGTACATAACATGCAGGTGACATAAAAATCAGCCTGGGGGTGTCATCGCTATATAGTATAGCATCTAGAGGCAACGTGAAGCTTAATTGATGAATAGTGTATAATAACTATTGGTTAATGGAACTAATATATGTTTCTTAGCCTTACGGCTGCGTCTGACACTCGTGTGCAAATTGTCGTCATTAGTGCGCACATGGCGGGCGGCCTGCCTTTTCTGATGCAGGTGCGAGCCTGTGCTACTTGCGGGTGAGGGGGGGGGGGGGCTCTAGCCCCGGGTCCGCCTTGGCTGGGTAGTACAAGGACTTGACGGGCTACAGAAAGGCAGTGGGTGTCTTGATGGCGTGTTGTTAGCTAATTCGCTGGTTGCATATGTCGGGTGAGATAGTCATTCACGTCTTCGTCATTGGTGTATTTATTTATCGGGATGGTCCTGTTAAACAGCGACAGGGGCCTTTTGTGTTTGCCTATGTTGGCGTTATACAGTCCCAGGTTCGAAATGAGGGGATTAAAGTGATTCTTGCAACTTTTGTACATGTTAAAAGCTAACCGTTTAATAAATTGTTCTATGGTATGATTGTTGTGGAGTATATTGGTGCGCTCCGTGGTACTTTGGTGATTATCCTTAGTATTTTGTTTTGAAGTACTTGGAGCTGTTTTATGTGTCTTTGCGCAATGACCTCAGATAGGGGCTGCATATGTAATGATTGGTCTTATCAATGTTTTATAAAGTGTTAGACCTAATTTGGTGCTAATTTCAGTGTTTCTATTTAGTAAGGGGTATAGCCGGTGAAGCTGATAGTTGGCTCTTCGTTTGACGCTCTTCACATGCTGTGCGAATGTAAGTTTCTTATCAAGTAAAACTCCGAGATATTTAACGTGGTCGGTCCACTGAATATTTTCCTGAAATAGTGTGAGTGGCCTTAGGGTAACTTTATGGGATGTTCGCTGAGTGAATAAAACCAATTGCGATTTTGTTGCGTTCACTTTTATACGCCAACTGCGTAACCAGGGCGTTAGATCATCTAGGGCACTTTGCAGTCGTCTTGCCGCCATCTCCGGAAAGCGGTGGAAAGGGTTCTTCGCTATATCGCAGGAGTTAATTTTAGCATTTAGAGTTTGGTTTGTTTTTTGTTATCTCTGTTATATAGTCTATCGCTGGCTTTTGCCATTATTTGTTATAGTTATATATCTCTGTTTTATATTTATATTTAATATGGAATAGTTATATTTATAGTTCTTTCCCCATAGTTGTTTATAATTTCTGTTTTTCGTAATTTTATTTTTACCTTTTTTAAATATTTATATTTGATAGATCCAATTCTAGTGAGTGCTTAGGTTTATATCTGGCTTCTGCCATGATTGTTTTTAAAGGTTGTTGATGAGCTTGTCTTTGAGCGCCCGTAAGCACATCAGCACCGCTCCCTTGCATGGCCAGATCGCTTGACTGATAGCAGTTTCAGTTAATATGTTTTGTGTTAGTATCCTATACCATTATTAATTACTGCGCTATATTAAAGAGATTTTCAATGTCGCGAGATGTGGGTATCGGTGAAAGGGGGTGCTTTCCGATTAATGCCATGCTAGAATTGGATCCTCTGCTGGTACAGAGAGGAACATAAGAACTGGGATAGTGGTTGAACGGAGAGACTTATTCAGGACATTATTTAATAGAGTGGGAATTAAGGATTTGGTTTTAGAGATGTCGGAATTGGGTCTAGATCTTACTGAGAATCACTCTGGGGTGTTTTTAGCGCTACCCGGGGTCAGTATCATGCTCTCCGAGGCCGCGGATGAGGTCATTGAAGTCCTTTGGAAGTGATGCATAAAATTTGCAGGAGAGGGAGAGAATGTGCTTAGTAAAAGTGGGGATGCAGAGGTCTCGATGTATATCTGCGTTCAAGATGCACTGACTTATGCGGAGAAAAAGATTTTTGAGATTTTGGAGGTGGGTGAAATGGGTGTTTGCAGCAAAATACTATCTTGGCAAGCGCAGGTGAGAGCAGGGCGGAGGACCTGCTTATATAGTAGCATTTTGTTGGGAATAGACATGCCGGAATTACAGTGATGCAGGAGATAGAGGAGTGCCATCCTACGGGAGATTGCGTTGCATATGCCAGCAACGTGAGACTTTCAGATGAGCTTGCTCTCCAGTGTGACGCTGAACTAATTTAGCTTGGTTGGTCCAGCAGACACAGCCACCCTCAATACGTAGCTCTGAGACCTATCAGGTCACTTCTCGTCGCGGTGCGAATGTGATGGTATAGATTTAATAGGATTGATACTAAGTCACCAGGTGTTGAACCACATTGTTAGACGGTTGACAGTATTTTGGAATCTGCGTACTACAGCATGGAGGTGATAGCAATGGCAGTGAATATTTTAAGGAGGAAGATTTAGTTGGTGGAAGAGGAGGCCCTCATGCCAGACAGAATAAAAAGTACGAGTAAGGCTGAGCAACAGGGCCTCAATAGAGTGTCTATTGTTGAACCCAGCGATAATGTTATCCAACAGACGCAACAGTAGTTGGACAGTTGAGTGGTGGCGGCGAAAGTCAAATTGTTGGGCTGAAGCACCTGAAGAGCATCCAGAGTATAGTGGAGTAGCAGTTGCACAGTCTTCTCAAATATTTTGCTAAGGGTTGGGAGCAAGCTGGTGGGCGTACACCCTTCGGGGGTGGAAGAGTCCTTCCCTAGTTTAAGAAATGTAAAGACTCTGGTGTTCTTCCAGGTAGTTGGAAAATAATTCAGTCGAAGTAGTGCATTGGAAAAATGGACAAGGACATTCAACCAGCAGTGCGGAAGGTGGTGTTGTGCTGATTGGGGGATATTGGCGTACTCTGCAGCTTTGAAGGGTGCAACTGAGGATAATCAGTGCTTTAGCTCAGTTATAGTTGGTTATGGCGCCGTTTCTGGGTTTTATGGCCTGGAGAGGCTTAGGTGGATATCAGTGGAGACTTGCTGGATGTGATCGTATCTGCAGTGTGAAAGAAACGTTCCATCAACTGAATCCTTTCCCTAGTAGATAAAAAGGTGATGTTTCCATGGCGGATGGATATATCCTGAGAAGGAAAGCGCAATAAAGCCTTCGACATTCACCAAAGGGCTTCATGTTCTTGCCCAATAAGGCTAGCCGACGTTTCCAGTCCTCGTTGTCATAGTCCTGGAGCTCAGGTTTCAGAATATGTTGGAGTATGTTATATTCCAATCTATCCTGAGGAGAGCCAGGTACTGGGCCCGGCGACAGGCTCAGATTTTGTTTACAATAAATTCATGGAGATGACGAGGGAGTTTCCTGGCTGATTGGGTGCTAGGATGGGCAGGAAGTGTTGCCTGTTTAATGGCCCCTGCAATGGAGAACGATATTTTTTAAGCCAATGTATCGGCTTCCTGCGTGGTAGTGCAGTGGTCCATGGTGTGCAGTTGAGCTGCTAATATCTCGGTGAACTCTCGTCAGTTGGTGCGTCGAGAGTTCAGGAAGAGGCGTTTAGCCTTAGGTTTGTGTGTGGATTGAAACAGAAGTAATGGTCTGTTGATAGTTCGGGTAAGGAGATTCAACCGGATGGTTACAACCGCAACCACAGAGAAATAAAATGAATTGGCACTGATAGAATAAGATAATAATTAAATATATTTAGATATTTCCTGAAGTTTTAAAATGCGACTTTGCTGTTTTAAGGGAAGGTTATTTTTATACTACATAAACCTAAATGGCATCCAAAATTACATCAAAATGAAATATTGCTCTGCTTTTGAGCTTTCTCGCTCTTATTCCTTATTGTGCTAAGCGAGAATGGATGACGCTAGTTATGTTGCTTGATAATTTTAATTGAGGGAAATGATGAACAATACGAAGCTGGTTTCAGCAATTTTAATAAACAGAACTGTTTCTGAGTCTTAAGGCGAGAAACTATAGCTACTGAAATACTGCATGTTTCAATTGTTGAGGCATGAGTAACTTTGTGGTTTAAAATGAAGTGTTAAGCAGAAAGTTCCTTGTATAATCTGAACATAGCCTTTAGGCGTTACGCACTGCCGATAACACTAGAACATTTCTGTAAGGCACAACACCCGAGAGAAGCAAACGCTCTTTTGTCTACAGGTCCGTCTCCTTCATGACCAGCCAACCAGAGTTCCCACATATATATTATTGCCAAATCTAATAGTACACTTCATATCCGAAATACAACCTTTACTTCGTGAATTGCCAAATTTGAAGAATTGGTTTGCCTTTCTGCTCTTAAAAACTTCATATACGAGCGCATTTGCAACTCTTACTTCTGAACATTCGAGTTCCAGATAGTCGAACGTTAAACTAATAGATTTATCATTATTTGACACTTTTAATTTCTTTAGCTACTCTGACTTATAACTTATCCTCAATGTAGAACTTGCTAATAACTATTTATTTCTTGACAGGATTTGGACACAGCGTTTTGATCAACCTTAACGTGTAGAAATATGTAATTTGTTGAAATAAATTAGCATCTCTGTCGCATTTCTTTATATAGAAGTAAATGTTCAGACCTAAAATTAAAATTGTTCATAGGGAAGGTAGGAGAGAAGGCAAAATTCTGCACGTTTATAAAATTTTCAAAAACTTTAAAGATTCGACAGGACAAACAAATTTAAACTGTTAGAGGAGGACATGTCTGGGATACCCCAAACAAGCGGTAAACCAAGAGGTATTGTAATATTCCTGTGAAAGCTGTAAGCCCTCTGTTAAAATGAGGAATTTATTTACAGCACAAATTCAGATACCGGGACGGATTTCTCTTTAGAAAGAATAGTGAAAGGACTTACCCATATACATTTGCTTTCTCCTTTGCTGTAGAATGGCAGAAGTAGAGCATTATTTTTACAATAAAATTAAGAGGAAATGCTCAGTATTGCAAGCGAATATATATTTACACACATTATTACTTGTATTAACCACAAACATCCGTCCTTTCCTTTGTTGAAAATATTAAAATATCAGATCTAAGCTGATTCATGATGTATTGCTTCAGATTCGTATGCTCAGTGAAAATACAGAGTAAAATACACAAGTAAAATTTTGTAAAATTAAGCACTGGCTGTTTTGCGATGAGCTATTCAACTGTTTTCTTACTTAGTATTCCTAGAAGGGTTATTGTCTCCTTGGAGGCGTGGATGTAAAGATAAACGTGTTTGTGGGTTTACTGAGCGTTGCGTGCGTTTGGTTCAATTATACACACGAAAACGCATGAGGGTACACATATTTCAAAATAAATTACAAAGATCGCTGATATCAAAACCCAGCGCACTTTGGAATAGCTCCAGAGGAAAAAGTGAAAGTTGTATACGCTATACTATTAAGAGGGTTCGGGCAGTTTTTACAAATTACTTTTCTTGTCAGATTATATACCTGTTCCACACATCCTGGGCTAACTGTGTGCACATAATAGTATCTAACTATTCCTAAGCGGGCTTACGACACAAAGTAGCCTAAATCAGCTGAGAAGATAAATGCATACATACCTGAGGCTGCCTTTGTTGGTGCCTCATTTGTACATCTATGTTGAAAATAGGTATAAACTTTCGTTATAAATATTTTCATGTAAGTGTATACAATAGTCTCAAGCGACAATCAGATTTTAAAAAAGCGAATCAGAATGTGTTGTCTTAAGTTCCAAGCTCCTTGCATGACATCTAGAACATGAATAATGGTTTTCCACATAAGAATAATTATTTGGAGATCAAACCAATTAACAAAGAATATCTTTGAAATTGTTAATACCACGGAAAACATATTTTATAAATTGTGTTCTTTAACATTTATGAGAGGGGAGCGGAAGGTACAACAGAGCTTCATTCAGGCTCACGTACTTAGGGATACTTGGTTTGATTCTTGACTTTGGATGACAATTTTAAGTCTTTGCCTCTGAGCATTGTACCGCCATTGTCATTATCATTGTACTATCGGAGATAAAGGACTCGAGCTATGTGTGCCTACACATCAGAACGGGGTTCAGTCGCTAGTTGATGGAATGAGGCTACTCAAAAATCATAGGCCCTCTGGAGAGTGTTAGAGCTCTAGAGTGTTAGAGCTTTTGTTTGTGGACGACGATCTTGGAAGACTGTAATTGTGTATGTGACGTAATCCTGCTACTGTAAGTGTATTTCTACGGAAATAAAGAACATTTTGAATTTCTGCAACTCGGACTTCTAATTCTACGAACCCACAAAGCTGTAATTGTTGTCAGGGGTGCGACATACGAAGATGGACGCTACATTGGCAAAAATTCTAGAAGAACTGAAAGAAATGAGAACAGCGAATGACAACCTCGCTGCGAAAACAGAAGCGGCGATTCACAACCTGGCCACGAAGCTGGAAGCTGGAGCTGGCCGCGGAACTGAAAGAAATGAAGACGGCGAACGACAGCCTGGCCACAGAAAGGAAGGCTGCGAACGAGGCCCTCGCCACCAAATTTGAGGAACAGCTGGCAGTCGTGGAGGAGCATGCCACGGAGCTGAGGAAGCGGATGGGTCAAGTGGACGAGCGCAGCAAAGACCTGACATAGACAAGGATTTGCGACGAGGAAGCCGAGCCGACCATACCAGCTTAAGACAGCTTCGGGCGACACCTTGCCTGTGGAGAAGGAGGCTCTGCTGAAGTTGACCTTGGGACGGAGTACCGTACGTCTGTGGGTGTTCGTCGCGAAGGTGGCTGAGGAGGTCATACTAGGACTGGATGCCCTCAGAAGCCACGAGGTGACGGTCGACGTCGGCAGGAAGATCCTGCGGCTTAATGGAGAACAGGCGATACTTCAGCAACCTGAAGAGCGCCTTGTAATCTGCAGGGTTATCTTGAAGGAAGACGCGGTTGTTCCTCGAGAAGCGAGGTAATGGTGACGGCGCGACTGCAAGGACAGCGAACGAAGAACCTGATGCTGGACCAGAAGACGCCTGTGTACGCACTATGTGTAGCTAGGACATTGTTGCCGTGTCGAGAGGAGGTGCCAGTGAGGCTGATCAACCTGGCAGATACCGATCACGACGTCCAGGCCAGAACGGAGCTGGGTACGTGCGAGCCCGTGGTCAGCATGACCGCAATCGACAAGAAAAAGGAGCCGGTGCCGACGCAACGCCTGGGGCCCCAGCTGGAACCCTTACCGGAGAGGGCGGCCGACAACCTGACCGCAGAACAGCTGGAGAAGGTTCGACAACTGCTGAGACGATACCAGCACGTCTTCAGCCAAGGTAACAGTTAAGTGCAGAGGTTCTACTTCCATTAGTCCTGGACCCGTAGGACCACGGACCCGGGCCTCCTTCTGCCCGGGAGCGATAGACACTCCGGGGCTCTTTCCATAGGGCAATACGTGGAGTCTAAAAAGCCCCCTGCTGAGGTAAGAGTGAATACGGCAGCACGGACAAAGTGCTTCACCGCATAGACACCGGAGACGCCCGGCATAATCGGCAACCACCTAGACGCGTTCCGCTGGCAAAACAAGCGTCAGTACGAGGCATGCTGGAAGACATGGGATCAAGGGAAGTAATCTAAGAGTCTGACAGCCCTTGGTGTTCCCTTGTAGTTCCGGTGACGAAGAAGAATGCTGAGCTTCACTTTTGTGTGGATTGCAGAAAGGTGAATGGTGTCACCAGGAAGGATTTCTTCCCCGTGCCACGCATTAACGACACTCTGGACACCCTTGCTGTTGCGCATTGGTTCTTGACCCTGGAACTGAAGTAGAGTTACTGGCAGATGGCTCTAGATCAGAGAGACAATGAGAAAACAGCATTCTTGACAGACCAAGGGCTTTGGCAGTTTACAGTTATGCCCTTTGGCCTCTGCAACGCACCAGCTACCTACCAACGCCTCATGGAGTCAGTGATGAGAGGATTGAATTATGACGCCTTCCTGATATACCTTGACGACATTATCGTCGGTGAGACCTGCGAAGACCATCTGGAAAACCTGAGCAAGGTGCTATAGAGACTAGAGGCAACCAATTTGAAGCTGAACGCAAAGAAGTTCCAGCTCTTCCGTAAGGAAGTCAACTACTTGGGCCACATAGTCTCACCAACCGGAGTGGTCACAGACCCGGAGAAGACACAGGCCGTGAGACATTAGCCTCGGCCAAAGGATAAGAGAGAATTGCATAGTTTCCTAGGGCTGTGCAGTTATTACCGCTGTTTCCTATAAGGTGTTCTCCAACATCCCCAAGCCCCTCACTCACCTGACAGACGAACACCAGTCTTATGTGTGGACGGAGGACGCAGAAAACGCTTTCCAGCACCTGAAGAAGACACTTTGCAGTGCTCCTATTTTGGGATTTCCACAATCAGGTGGCACCCTTATTGTGGACACCAACGCCAGCGACCATTGCATTAGAGGCGTCCTATGCCAAGCCAAGGATGGCCATGAGCGGGTGATAGCCTACTACAGCAAGTTGCTATCCAAGGCAGAGACGAACTACTGCGTCACTCGGCGACAGTTATTTGCGGTACTGAAGACTGTGGAGTATTTCCACAAGTACCGTACAGACCGTACAGCTCAGCAATTCCACCTGAGGACTGAACACTCTCACCTCACCTGGCTATTGAGCTTTATGGACCTGGAAAGCCAGACAGTACGTTGGGTTCAGAGGCTAAAGGAGTACGACTTCACCTCTGAACATCGTAGAGGGAGGAGCCACGGCAACGCAGACGTCAGATACCGAAGACCCTGCCCTGAATAGTGCGGTCAGTGCACAAGAGTGGAAGAGAAGGAGCGTGCTGCAGCTGTCAGAGTGGTCACTGCAGTGCCTGCGGAAGGCTGGGATACCGCAGGCCTGAGGAGGGAGCAGCTGGCGGATGCAAACTTAGGACCACTCTTGAGAGAAGTGGAGGAAGGGACCAGACCAACCTGGGATGGCATCGCACCGAGGAATACCACCTACAAGTCGTACTAGGCTCAATGGGACTCACTGAAGATCAGAGAGGGCGTGCTGTTCCGGGCATGGGAATCATCCAATGGGAAGACACAGAGAGAACAGTTGGTACTTCCCCAAAGTAAGGTCCCGGAAGTCTTGGAGGAAGTGCACGCCGGTACTTCAGGAGGACACCTGGGAGCAAACCGGACGATCGACAAACTCCGGCAGCGCTACTACTGGCTGAGGCTCCAAGCAGACGCTGAGAGTTGATGCCGTCAATGTCACGTGTGCCGGACGAGTCGCGGCTCGCAAACTAGGAGCCGGAGTCGCATGCAGCAGTACAACGTCGGAGCGCAATTCGAACGGATCGCCGTCGACATCGCTGGGCCATTCCCAGTGTCCGACCGAGGCAACAAATACCTAGTGGTGGTCGTGGAGTACTTCACCAAATGGCCGGAGGTGTATGCCATCCCGAACCAGTAGGCAAAGACAATCACAACTGCCTCGTGGAGCAAGTTTTCTGCCGATTTGGGGTGCCGTTAGAGCTCCACAGCGACCAGAGCACCAATTTTGTGTCCGCTAGGAAAACTTGGGATTAACAAGACCCGCACAACACCTCTACGGCATGGTTGAAAGGTAAATCAAGATCTTAGAAGAAGTACTGAAGAAGGTCGTGGCCAGCCATCAGCGAGACTGGGACGTCAAAGTGTCACTGTTCTTCCTGGCCTACCGCTCGTCAACAGACGACATCACTGGAATGACGCCAGCCAGCGTAATGTTCGGCCGAGAGTTACGCCTCCCTTGAGACCTGGCTTTTGGAAGTCTCCCGGAAGCGAAAAGGCCAACAACAGAGTATGTGGAGAACCTGGTGGACTATCTCCACGACGTGCATGAGATGGCTCGTCAGAACATCCAGAAGGTGAGCGACCGCATGAAGACCCGATACGACAGGCCAGCCAACAGCCAAGGGTTCCAGCAAGGTGACCTGGTCTGGTGGTAGCGTTCTACTCGGACCAAGGGACGGTGCCCGAAGCTTCAACAACTATGGCAAGGACCGTACCGGGTGGTAAAGAGGATTAACGACGTGGTCTACCGCATCCAGAAGGTGCCCCGAGGGAAGATGTTGCTTGGATCGCCTGGCGCGCTATGATGGTGCTGTTCGGGACGACCAGCCTTGAGGAGGGAGCAGTGCCGGGAAGCCATTATTTACGGTGGCGTGACGCGAAGCGATACCAGACATAGCACAGTGGGGAGATAAACAGCTTGCCTAAGCAGATAAACATAGCGCGGAGATAAACGGGCATGCCAAAAGAGATAAAAAACAAACATTCTAGTGACATCTTGACTGTCTTACAGAACATTCGATTTCTTGTTTTTTACATAATCTTCCGGAAATATCTAGTAATATTAGTAGAGATATTTAAGGAAGCGGCACCTCGCTAAGGGACAGTAGTAAACAGTCGTAAAGAGTGTCGTAATGAGAGATTGTAATCAGAACTGAATTGTGACCACGCTTTTGTTTGTGGGCGGCGACCTTGGAAGATTGTAATTGTGTATGTGACGTAATCCTGCTACTGTAAGTGTATTTCTACGGAAATGAAGAACATTTTGAATTTCTGCAACTCGGACTTTTAATTCTGGGTACCCACAAAGTCACAATGTATACTAGAACGTATACTGCAAGTGGCCAATGTTCCCTCGTGAAAAACCTTATTCTAAACAACTAAAATCAAAATGTTTATCTTGCAGAACTTTCTCAGTTTTATACAACGACTGATAGCCAATGCTTTTTTATAATACATTTTTTCATTTTCTCACTAACTTCTTGACCAATTATTCCAACCCTCTTTTGCCACTGTTCCTCCACACATTTGGTCCTTTTGATAACATCATGTATATTCTCATCTCTTTTCTCTAGCCATGTTATTATTTTCTGTCAACATTGAAAAGTTGGCACTGCTAAATACTAAACTTCCCATAATTTGAGAATTACCCAGCAAGCTATAGAGTGTGAGTGAGGGTGTGATGTTTTAGGGCCCGTCGATAGCGAGGTCATCTCGGCCCGAACAGCTATAGCTACAGAATTTTCATGCTCTGTGAAGGATGCGCTCTGTTAGTATAAAGTGATTTATTTGCGATTCCTGATATCGCCATATATTTCACTGTATCCATTACGAAAAGTATAACATGTTGATATATTTCATGGCTTCTGGCCACAAAAGGAACATGCTTTGATCAAGTAGCATGCATGTACTTTGGTAGTTAACCTTCTCAATTTCTTCTGTCGTAAGAAGAAATATTTTCAGAGGGGTGTCAAATTCTAATGTACAATGTATGTTAATAACGTAAAAAAGTACTTTTAAAAGCAAAAAGCTGAAGAAAATTCAACAAAAAGTACAGTATCTTCTACAATATGACCAACAGACATTAAAACCCCCCAAAAATGCAAAATAAAAGTAAACACTATTGGTTCATTTTAAGAGAAATGAATTTATGTGATATTTCCTCAAGTTCCGAGCCCTACTCATGTGTATAGGATAGCTTATAATTTATACTGAAGGATCTATTCACATAATTTTAAGTGTATATAATAATTCCTATTTTTGTGACACCCTGTCTCCAAGTTGAAGCTCCATTGGTGCCAGTCCAGTTTCAAAATGTCTTTTTAGGACCCGCTGTACACTGTCTTCTGATATGCGCAAAATATCCAGAAAAGTTTTCTGTCACAGCTGAACCAGTAGACCTTGTGCTCCTATAGGTGCCATCGAGTGTAGCTCAGGGTGACTCCCCCTCCTTTTCCCCTTTTTCAGTTTTTCGCTTAGGGTCGCGGGAAGTGCAGGGAAACAGCTGTCTGGTATTGGCTATTGCGGTAGGTCTACACCTCTTTGTGTTTTAAAACAAAGGCAAGTAAGTGGCGGACAGTCAACATTTTCCGTTACTGGGCCCGACATCGACAAAAGAATTTCACTTAAATTATGAACTAATAATTATTAATACGTAGCTATAAAAGTATAATTCACAATGGTACTCAATACACATTATGGACATTATTATAAAAATATGAGTAAATAGTTTAAAAACCCGCCACTGAATCTTCCGCAAGCTCTTTCTCACCCAAGTATCTATTACGTCACCTGAGAAGGTTAACTTAGGAGCGGGAAAAGGTAACCACCCTGTTTCCCCTCAATGAAACCACTGCTGTATACGTTTCACGTTTTACCTACTTTGTTGCAAAACACTTCCGAGCTCCGCCTTTGACTGCACGCTGCCGCTTATTATGTGTTTCAAATGGGAAGGTGTTTGTCCTTGAGCGCCACTAGGCGAGCAACCAATCGGAGTCCTGCGGTGTTGTTATATTGCATTCCCGCTAAGTGTGTGAGGAGCGCCAACCTAATCAATCTGTATGAAATAATATTCGCGCTAAGACAAAAATTCAGATTTTACTGAAACTGATCCATATGGAAAGTAGAGAGTAATGTATCTAACATAACCATGAAAACTCCATATTTTTAGTTCAAATAGTTTTTCTAATACAAATAAATAAAAAACTATTACCTGTATTATAACAATAAATCGCGACGTAAGCACTGTATGAATATTATTATTGGTTGGCATGTATGTGTGTACGTATATTTGTAATTACTCAGAACTGAAACGTAAATGTTTGACATGACGTGATAAAAGAATTACTTTGAATAAGCCAATTCGAGCGAGAGGAAACAATACATTTCCTGCTGCCTGGCAGAACGTGTCTGGCCACATTATATCTTTGTTTATGAATGGTTCGTAATCTCTATTTACACTAGAGAGTTCAAAGTCGTTGGTGTGTATGTAAGTACATATAATTTTCATTACTCAGAACTGAAATTTAAACTACTGCATGACGTGATAAAAGAATTACTGTGAATAAGTCAAGGTGTTAAATTCGAGAAAGAGCAAACAATTCATTTCCTGTTAGCCTGTGGAATGCTGTATGCTTATGTTTATGAATAAATGCTGGATAAGAAGTGTTTATTTACTCTGGAGAGTTCAGATCAATATCATTCAGTTGTTCTTTACACAGTAGTAGAGTAAGAGTTAAATAGTGCAATGACTTCTTGCTGTGAATTTAGTGGCGAGTCAAAAAGACAATTATTGCGAAGTCAGGCTCGAAGTATTGTTTTTAAGGTGTACATGTTCTTCAAAAAATTGGGCAATGAGGAATATAGAAATGAGCTTGATTTCAAAAATGCTCAACGGCTTACTGCTGAAGGGTGTAGTGTAGGTAAAACAAGTGTGTCCCACATTTGGATTAGAAATGCAGGTAATTCATAAACTATAATTATAGTTATAGTATTTAAAAATATACATAATTTGCGAAAATGCTTTTTCCAATTTTGATTTTGGCAACTTCATCATTGTAAAAGTTTGCAAAATATAATTTGCTTACCCTTACCTCTACGCAAAGCAGACCTGCATGTTGTATGAGTGTACGAGAGAGAGGGAAATATAAAAGGAGTAGGTAACAAGCTGGCAACGCTGAGTGTGATACGGCATCTGATTAGCCGGACTCCAGAACCGTTCCCATTTGAAACACATAATAGGTGTATCAGTTGAACAGTACGTCAGCATTATACAGTCTTGTTTAATTTTAGAACTGCAACTGTAGAAAGCTTCGTGGAATTTCCTTATATTCTTGGGAGCCAAGCTACTGCATTGGGATGCTTTTGTGTTGTGATTGCAGGAAGGTATAGTGGGCCGAGGCTCGCTGAGTGCCTTTAACAATGGAGACTAATTTTAAAACATATTTGTTCACACTGTTATAATGCATACTGTTTGTTAACAATAGGATTAAAAAAAAACCTTACTGTAATTCCATCATATGTACCTTTCTCTTTTCTCACCTTCAAGTTTTGTTTCATGGGATGACCTTCCCTAGTTCTACCCCTTTCCACCAAGACTCCATAACAATACATCTGAACTTCACACTAGTCACAGCTAAACTGAAACTTACGCAGGACTGCCAATGTAAGGAAATACTGGACAAGGCTCTGCTCTTCAGACATTACAACTATACTGTAACAAGCACTGGAAAAGACAAGTTTTGCTTGAAATTGTAACATAGAGAAGGAAAGTTCTGCATCAACTGTTGCCATGGATTTGAAGAGTTTTGCATTCATCCGCAGTTTTCTGATCTCTCTGGAAGACATATTAGACAACTTTTGTTCAAACCTTAAGCCACCAAATGGTACAGATCTGCTGTAAGAATTGAGTCCCGTGTCTAACTGTTCAGTGACAGTTGGTCATATTGTGTATAAAGGAGTTGGTGGACCCGTTTAGGAAAAAGAAAAATAAACAGTTGAGAATAGTAATAAGGAGCATTGAGAACCATGTTCATGCCAGCTGCAATTGTTTTATTGTAATTTGTTTCAGTGTTGAATTTAGGAATACTCTTAGTCAACATTGTTCATATGTGTAATATGCAAAGTGTTTAATAAATTGTAAACATTATTGTGTAGTAGCTTTGAGAACAGTACATTAAATAGTTCACGACAAACTTCAAGTATTTATTCTCCTGAAAATTTGCCAATTCTGGTTCATACAGTCCATTTAGGTTGTGAGCTTTGATTTGACGGCCATAACCCACGCCACGATGGAACAGACTCATTTAAAAATGGATATGGCGAGTTTTGCATATGACCGCCTCAATTAATAAAACTTCTACGTGTACACTGTAAATTAATTAATAAGATTACGCAGCAAGTTGTGAAGTTTTATGGTATCTGCAATAATTGTAGTCAGAAAGCAGAATTGTCTAACGCAGACCCTTGCTACATAGCGATTCCGAGTGCAAAGACAATTATTTACAACAAACTTACTTAGTGTCGCTTCTGTATTTAGTTTAAAAGGAAATGCTTGATGCATTATGCATTTCTGTAACGATTCTTACTTGCTAACCTAACTCGAAGTGGCTTAAACGTTACAGTTTGCCATTTAAACCGTCGTGGAAGTTTACAAAATTTTTGTCTGTTGCTTTACTGCTTCGTCCTTTAATGTATTTGCTTAATACACTGTCTTTTAGCTGAAAGGTTGGAAACATAACAAGAAGAAAAGCTTACCAAGATTTGCAGTGACATTAACTTACATCGTACGAGAATAAGAACATTTTATTTACGTCTCATGAAATAAAAATCCTTGCACATTTTGAATACGTAATCTGTAATGCGCATATTGATTGGCTTTAAATAATTAGGTTTGAATTTTTTCGAGGAAATTGTCTCGAACTACTCTGTGCATAAACGACATTTTGTTAATTGTTATTTTCTAAAAAATTGCTCTTGGGATTTTGCTAAAATGACACATGTATAATATATTTTCAGCACAAATGAAATTCCTAACTTTCATTTTCTATGAATGACTGTAAAGTTCCCTTCATTGTGAATGAAGTTTTCTGTAACGTATTAACCGTAAGATATAGAGAAAAGCTTACTATAAAAATGCTACTAAGTTGCTTTGTGTCAAATAAAAATATTTATTTCGTTAGCCGTTTGGTAAATATTCTTTATTATTAGTTGCAATTTTCTAATACTAGTACTATTTCAAGTGGCGAGTTGCTATTTGTTTTATTCCCGTGAATTCAAGGAGCAGAGAATTTTGAAGTATAGGGACAGGATATAGCGTTCGGTTGTTCTACTGTTATTTCCTTTGCGTTCATAACAAAATATGTAATTGAGCTGTTCTCGATTAAAATGAAGTGAACGGCGAAGAATTGTTGCTGCACACACTAATAGAGGGCACAGAAATACATGTGGTATAACATATGAGATTTTGTATAGGTACCGCATTTACTATTCAGTTGTTTCTTGCCATGCCTTGGAAAGAATAGTATAGAGTGAAGCAGATTTCAAACAACTACTACTGATCCGATTTTCTCTATGCTCTTTGTACCTTCAGTCATATGTGTAGTGAAATCTCGTACATGAGCAAACGTTTGAGACAATTAAGCTTTCGCAGGAATTTCTGTATAACGTACATGATAATAAATAATATTTGTTAGAGATACATGCGCTACTCCTCGTATTAGATACGACTTTCTTCTTCTTCTTCTTCTTCTTCTTCTTCTTCTTCTTCTTCTTCTTCTTCTTCTTCTTCTTCTTCTTCTTCTTCTTCTTCTTCTTCTTCTTCTTCTTCTTCTTCTTCTTCTTCTTCTTCTTCTTCTTCTTCTTCTTCTTCTTCTTCTTCTTCTTCTTCTTCTTCTTCTTCTTCTTCTTCTTCTTCTTCTTCTTCTTCTTCTTCTTCTTCTTCTTCTTCTTCTTCTTCTTCTTCTTCTTCTTCTTCTTCTTCTTCTTCTTCTTCTTCTTCTTCTTCTTCTTCTTCTTCTTCTTCTTCTTCTTCTTCTTCTTCTTCTTCTTCTTCTTCTTCTTCTTCTTCTTCTTCTTCTTCTTCTTCTTCTTCTTCTTCTTCTTCTTCTTCTTCTTCTTCTTCTTCTTCTTCTTCTTCTTCTTCTTCTTCTTCTTCTTCTTCTTCTTCTTCTTCTTCTTCTTCTTCTTCTTCTTCTTCTTCTTCTTCTTCTTCTTCTTCTTCTTCTTCTTCTTCTTCTTCTTCTTCTTCTTCTTCTTCTTCTTCTTCTTCTTCTTCTTCTTCTTCTTCTTCTTCTTCTTCTTCTTCTTCTTCTTCTTCTTCTTCTTCTTCTAGTTTTATTATTATTACTATTATTATTATTATTATTATTATTATTATTATTATTATTATTATTATTATTATTATTATTATTATTATTATTATTATTATTATTATTATTATTATTATTAAATTACTTTACTTAGTCAATAAACTGGAGATGAACCAGTATTGCTTATACCATTTGAACTTTGTTTCCTAGAAAATAAGAAATACTTATTAAAGAATATAGCAACAACTGGAAATTTTAGGAATCTAATGATGACTATGCTATTGTTCTAATTTTGGCATCAACGCTACAGCTAATAAGATGATGTCGGTTTTATTTAAAAGGGTTGCTTGGATTACCTCTTATATTAATTAACTCTAATTGAATTGATTTGAACTGAATTTTTAATTAACATGAAAGTTCATGGATCACTACAGGACGTAGATTGAAAGGTGAAAATCTAAAAGAAAAACTGTAAATGTGGTGAAAATTTGGCGAGGGTTTGAGTATTCATTTTTGTGAGAATAATTAGTGCAAGTACTTCCAATGTGGAGTCATGTTTGCTTGTTTAGAGAGTGAGCGGGTGTGAACTCATTAGTATTTAATTAAATGATAAGAGATGTCCTGGGCGTTGGCTAAATGAGTCATCTCTCATGGACAATGACCTTTACATCGCACCCTACTGTGTTGCACCTTTAAGTATTTATAAAAAGGCAAATCTCTGCCATGCTTGAGGCAATGTTTCCATGAAATTGGGCGCATACTGAAGAGAATTTCTATTTCTAATTTTTGAGGTTTTTATTGTGTATGTACTTTAATGTACTATAATGAGAAACTTATTTTCTCGAGACTAATTTTAAAGCTCCAGAAAGACACTTAAATGTCCCAGTGGGATATTATTCGCTATTTTAAACTCGTCGATGCAACATTCCAATTGCAATGGTACTTTAAATTATTTTGAATGCTGCTCTCGTTTCTCTTGAAGAGAGTTTTGCTTCAGTGAAGTAGTTTTTGACTGAACTTGAAGTCTTCGATATTGGATATTTCCGCTGAAATTGCAATATCGAATTTTTTTCCATACTTACCCTTACTTACTATTCGCAGTAAGAAAAAAATAAACTTCGTTTAGAGCAAAAACTGTTAACATTACATTAAAATTATTGTGAGGGGAGGAACAGAAGTAAAATAAATATGTACCGCAATTCTAGGTAGATAAGGAAAATACAGAGACACGAAATTTTTGGATAGTATAGGGAACAAATTGAACTAATGACACAGTGAGAACTGGTCGAGGAATCGTCTGTAGATTGCTTTTGTTTTCCTGAGCTGTTTCATCATAACTGTATGGTAGCGGTCTACTGGTCAATTGGGATTCTGTTATCTTATTCCAAACTGGACGGATGGTAAATGCTTGTAGCAGCAGCGCGGTAGTGATGGAGCGATGATGTGATTCTGCATCACGTTGAGGCCTTATTTGTAGCAGTATTTCTCGATGTTCTCCGAAAGCGATGTGTTGTCGCAGCAAACGTTTCTTCTTATTGTAGCTCCGATTTGCATGAGATCTTAACTTGGTCGTGGTATCGGATAGTTTAAGTATGGGAATTTTCTCCCGTTGATGAATAATTGAGATACAGTTCAAATTCTGTGGTTTGCAGCCAGACTTTTGTAAACATCCAGCACTTCCACACGCGTCTACTCACGTTTAGATCACGATGCAAAAGACGCTATTATATTTTATCCAACTATTGATTTTAGCCCTCGTTTCTAGAATTACCAAATACACTTCTTTTCACAGATGCACTTCAACACATTACGTAATATCAATTTCGCAACTACCAATAATAAAACATTACATCATCTCATGACGCACTGAGTTTAATACTTTCATTTATTGTGCATATTACCATGAATCTTAAATGAATAAATCCAACATCGCTCTGGCACTTGACATATTAACAACGGTTTCAAATGTCTGTTAAAAATATATGGGAGATTGTAATTAAAATATACAATCTACACATTCCTTTCGATATATTTTAAAGATTACCCCTGTGATAATGTTTAACTATAATAACTAAAAATAACAATAAATTTAACAGTGAAAAATATGACAATGAACAAAAATACCAAATAACTAATTACTTTTCAGCAATCTGAAGTTATATACAAAATTAGTTACAGAAGAATTCCCTTGTTTCTCTTTTATGTTGGGTGATTCGCCCACCTAATTAATTTTATGAGTTGCCCTGTGTCAAAAATGTGGTTAGCTACATCATTATGACATACTTTGTCGTAATTACGGTTCCCGTAATACTTTTCGCTGAAATGGCAGACCTGTTTTTCTCTTCTAACATGAGTTTGTGAGGTTACGTTTTTGTTCACACGCCCACTATTATAATTTTAATTATATAATATTCTGTGTCAGCTTTATGCCTCACCCCTGTGTTCTTTAAATAAAATCATGTTAGTGTCATTGTCATTTATTTTTGAGTCCAGTTCGTTAACCTTTCCGAATTTTGTGTACGTGTTTTTGTAGTACTGTTTTGAGGTTATGTTTAGGTAGTGATTGTATATTGGTCTGAAATTGATCGAGTTAGTTTCATATAGCGTTCGATATGTGTTGAAAGTGTATTCTGGACCAGTCATGTGTTTTTGTGTAAACATACTTTGTACATACATGTTACAATTAATATCAAGACATTGATTGCTTGAATCTTCAAGATTCATCCTTTCGTATTATTACACTCATTGTTTGGTAAGTAAACATCTGTTTCACTTCTAGTATTATTACATTTTGAGTTTCCTTTGGACTATTTTCCTCTAATATTATCTTATCATCAGTTACTCCACCTATATTTTCGATACAATTCTGTGATTTTACTTCTAACTCATTCTCATTTTTATCTCTACTCTGACCTACACTTTGTACTAATATTTCTTTATCTCTCCTACATGATTTCTTACATGATTCTGGCCCCTCAAAATCCAACCTCTGCGGTCCTCGTCCCGAGGGGTGGGCGACAGGAAGTAGGGGACTGACTGATGGGGTGATGTACGGTGGGGACTTGGACCGCTACGGCAGCCGAGAAGGCCAATCAGTAACCCCAAAAACTGGCAGAAGAGGCTCTGGTACTTTTCCCCAGGGACCTACTACGGTAGGTACGGGATTGGCGATGGGATTGGCGATCCCGGGGTCCCTAGCCACTTACCCTCAATTCATCCCTTTCATCTCCATCAACTGTGCCACGTTGAGCTACTGCTTGTCAGTATGCATCACCTTCTTCCCCTTCTAGTTTTTTATTATAATTATTAGCACTTAAGGTCTTAGGTTTATAACTCCTGTCTCACCAGCAGGGATCTCTCCTATCTCCGTGGTTCTGTCCCACGGTTTTCAGCGCGGCTTCCGACATGTGTGCTCTCCGGAGGTCTCAAAAGTGAAGGTTGAGCGGACCCTTCGCACTGCCCCTATGTGTAGCCTTGGGTGCGGAGCCCGTCCACACCATCAAGTACACCCACGTAGCTCCTTGAGGGCCCGGTCTGTGTTAATCTCCCGACGGTCGTGTGCCGTTGGGTTAGTATCACGGACCGGACGTGTTACCGCTGACGGAACCCCGGTGTAATCAACCACAAGTCCCCTGAATCCGCGTGTGCCTATTATACACAGCGTGGCCTAAAGTGGGGAGCCACAGGCGGTTATTCCTGTGGTAGGGGCTTAAAGCCGGGGTGTGCGTGGTGAACGGTTTACCCATACGGACAAGCAGTGGATATTGAAGGGTAGCTTTTCTGAGGTACAAATGAGATCGGTCATGGGTGAGGTCCCCATGACGGCACAGACCGTGAAGATTCGGTGTCTTTCTATCTTTAACCCCCGGATGGCAGGCTGACGCCGACGGTTCCGGATGGGGGTCTATATCATCATGTCTCCGCGCAAAACCTCCTTCATTGACCCTTACTTATCGATGACCTTGGCATGTGATGGCAAAACCTTTAAGGATATTAGTCCATTCTACATAAAGCGTGAGCTCGATAAGATCAGTGGCCCTGTTAAAAACGCTACACGTCTCCGAGATGGCAGCTTACTATTAGAGACCACAACAGCGGACCAATCTAAAAAACTGCAAAAAGCGTTTTTGTTGGGCTCCTACCCTATCCGGGTAGCCCCACACAAAACGCTGAATACCTGTAGAGGAGTAGTCACCACCTCCAGCCTAGATGGTCTAGCTAATGAAGAAATAGTAAGTTGCCTCTCTGACCAACTTGTTTGTCAGGCGTACCGGCTTACACGAAAGCAGGATGGCAAGGAGTACCCATTCCGTACGGTTTTTCTAACTTTTGCTGGGACTAAGTTACCCGAGTACATCTATTGCGGCTATGAACGTGCGAGCGTCCGCCAGTATGTCCCGAACCCCATGCGCTGTTTCCAATGTCAGCGGTTCGGACATACTAAGGTCGCGTGTACCAATCCTGCTCTTTGTGAGCAATGTGGCCTACCGAAACACGACGACCCAAACTGCAGTCGAACACCTTGCTGCGTGAACTGTGGCAGTAGTCATCCATCCAGCTCGCGACAGTGCCCTAGATTCATGGACGAAAGAAGCATTCAGGAACTACGTGTAAAGGAACGCCTGACTTTTCCAGAGGCACGACGGCGCTTTGAACAACTAAAGCCAGCTACCACTGCTACTGGATATGCATTAGCAGCTCGCCGTACTCCAAATGCCACTGTTGCTGTTCAACACGTCCCTGTCGCCCACGCCTCCACGCAGACTGACTTTCTAGCCGTTAAACCCACGTCTCAGACTGTTTGTATATCCACCAGCACTACCTCCGTTTCAGCCGTACAGACTCCAGCCACCAAGCCATCACCGAGTAACAACAATCCAGTAGTAACTGCGAAAAACCGATCCCGGCCACAACATAGATCGCGAAGTCGCTCGCCTTCTATTAGATCCCGGTCTCATTCTACGAGCCGTAGGAGTTCTGACTCCCGAACATCAGCGGAGTCACAGGAGGCTAACGATTTTCGAATCGTAGGGCCCAAGTCAGCAAAGGTCAAGAAAGAGTTAAAACGGCCCGTTAAAAACTCTTCATGGAAATAATCCAGAGGAATGTCAATGGTTTTCGAGCTCGTGCTCAAGACCTACAACATTTAGTTTCTCAACGGTCACCGTCAATTATTTGCCTCCAGGAAACCCACTTACATCCCAATCACTCGTTACACCTTCACTCTTTTTCTGCATTTAGAAGCGACTCTCTTGCAGGTATGCGTGCAAGCGGTGGCGTTGCTACCTTAGTGGCGCCTAACATCTCAGCCGCCAACGTTCCTCTCACCACACCATTGCAAGCTGTGGCCTTTCGGATACAGCTGGAGAGCATCAGTTTTACCATCTGTAACATATCCCTGCCGCCACTCAGTATAGTTCCAGAGCGTGATCTTCTAGCTCTATTGGCTCAGCTCCCCTCACCACTACTCCTTGTGGGAGATTTGAATGCCAAGCACACGCTCTGGGGATCAGACACTGATGACGCCCGTGGATGCCTCCTCGTAGACGTCTTCGATAAGTCTGACCTGCTTCTTCTAAATACTGGTGACCCGACATGCCTGTCATCCGCTTATGGTACACATTCCGTACTAGACCTTTCTTTCTGCAGTCCGTCATTAGTACCACCACTTGAGTGGTCAGTACTTTCCGACCTCTTTGGCATTCATTTTTCTGGCCGCCAATGTGTACCTTCTCAACATCCTCGCTGGATTATTTCCAAAGCTAACTGGGGAAAATTTCAATCCCTGATACACCTCATCAACGATGGTTTCGACACCATCGATGAAATGGTCGAATATTTTACTTGCTCGATCCTGCTCGCAGCAGAATCCAGCATTCCTCGAGGTTCACCTACACCACGTCGTATCACTGTACCGTGGTGGTCCGAGGAATGCAGTTTGGCTGTCAAAGCACGCAAACGTGCTTTGTGCGTTTTTCAGCGGCACCCGACGGAAGGGAACTTCGTCGCCTGCAAACGTTCTTGCGCTAGGGCAACGCAAAGCGTAAATCTTGGGAAGCCTATGTGTCTTCGCTTTACCGGCGCAGCTCTACCCAACAAGTATGGTCAACTGTTCGGCGGATGTATGGCAAGTATCGCCGGACGGTAATTCCCGGCCTTGCCATCAACGGTTCCATGTGCACCACCGAGCAGGACATAGCTGAAGCCCTAGCTACCACATTTGCTGCTACTAGCCAAACTGCCCGCTATGACGCTCTCTTCCTGCCTATAAAGGAAAAGGCGGAGCGGGTACCACTTAATTTTAATAGTGACTGCACCGAGCCGTACAACCAACCTTTTACCGCAGCCGAGCTCGCCCATTGTCTGGCGTTAGCAAAGGATTCTTCTCCAGGTCCCGATGACGTACACCGACAGATGCTGCTACATCTTCCATCTGAGGCGCGATGTTTCCTTTTAAACATCTATAACCGCATTTGGCATGAGCGGGTTTTCCCTTCCTCCTGGCGAGAGGGTATTGTCATCCCCATCCCTCGACCCGGAATGGACCGCACACTTCCATCCAGCTACCGCCGCATTTGCCTGACGAGTGTCATCTGTAAGACCTTCGAGCGAATGATAAACGCTCGGTTAAATTGGTGGCTAGAAAAACATAACCATCTGTCCAACTTGCAATGCGGTTTTCGTCGCCATCGCTCAAGTGTCGATAATCTAACACGCCTTGAGGGGTATATTTCCGATGCCTTTCTACTGAAGCAGCATGCCGTGGGCGTATTCCTCGACCTGGAGAAGGCCTATGACACCACTTGGCGGTACGGCATACTCCGTAACCTACATGGTTACGGTATGCGTGGTCATCTACCCGAATTCCTATGCAACTTTTTAAAACTTCGCCGTTTTCGGGTGCGCATAGGAAACACGATATCACGGGAGCGGATACAGGAGAACGGCGTACCTCAAGGGTCGATTTTGAGCGTCACCCTTTTTGCCGTAGCGATTAGCGGCATCACTAGTGCCGTTCGAAGTGGAATACCATCATCCCTCTATGTTGACGACTTCGCAGTTTATTATAGGTCTGCCAACATAGATCACATTGAGCGCCAACTGCAGCTGACCATTACCCAGCTAGCAGCTTGGGCGCTTCAAACCGGCTTCCGTTTTTCAGCTGCAAAGCGCAATGTATCCACTTTCACCGCCTACGAGGTATTCACCCGCCTCCTGATATTCATTTGAACGGCACACCCCTGCCATTTGTCTCGCACCTGAAGTTCTTGGGCCTCTACTTGTACCGACAACTCAATTGGGAGCACCACATTCGTCACCTTCGAGCCTCTTGCGATCGTTCTCTTCGGGTGCTGAAGGTATTATCTGGAGCATCTTGGGGGGGCGATCGCACGGTAATGTTGAGGCTGTACCGCTCTCTGGTTCGGTCCAAGCTGGACTATGGCAGTTTTATTTATGGCGCAGCGACCGCCTCTAAACTTCGCCTTTTAGACACCGTGCATCATACCGGCATCAGCCTTGCCACAGGAGCTTTTCGCACCAGTCGAGTCGACTGCCTGTATGCAGACTCAGGCGAACCTCCACTTCATATTCGTCGCTCGCTGTTACTCTGCTCATATGTCTCGAAGTTGGCAAGTTATCCCAATCATCCTTGTTTTAAACCAGTTCTGTGTCCAGATTTAGTCCACCGTTATATGCGCCCTGGTTCTCGGACACGCCCCATGGGAATTAGATTTCGGGATCTCCTACATTCTCATGGCCTCCGAATGCCTTGCGTGGAGAGGTCGTCCATCAGCCCTTATCCTGCTTGGCGACTGGATCGTGCGCGGTTCGATCTCGCTCTTTCCAGCAGCTCTAAACTCGCTACTCCACATTCGGTGTTCCAACAACTTTTTGCCGAACTACTGGGCCGTTACCCTAAATATGTTCCGGTCTTTACGGACGGTTCTCAGCTTTGTAGCACTACGGGTTGCGCGTTTTTCATTAACGGTGAGGCTCATAAATTTCGACTTCTGGACTCCACTTCGGTCTTCTCAGCAGAGCTGTATGCCATCTTTTATTTGCTCCTTTTTATTTGCAAGTTAGCTCCTGGCTCTTTTATTGTCTGCACTGACCCTCTGAGTGCTCGTCAGGCCTTGCAACAGCACACAGCCGCGCACACCCTTGTTTTAAAAATACAGGCCCAGATCTTGCAAATGCTCAGTTGCGGATACCATTTTGTTTTTACTTGGATCCCAGGCCATGTGGACATTTCCGGAAACGAGGAGGCGGACGCGGCTGCTAAGTCCGCTTGCCGTTTGCCCCGGAGTTTAACAACTACGGTGCCATACCAGGATGTGCAACGTTTTTTCCGTCGCCAGCTCCTATTTGCTTGGCAGCACTCCTGGACAGCTTTGGAAGGCACACAACTCCGGGCAATAAAGGAGAGCGTACAACCCTGGCTAACTTCCTGCAGGGATAACCGGCGAGCCGAGGTGATACTCACCCGGCTGAGAATTGGGCACACACGTGCAACGCATGGCCATCTATTCAGAGGGGAACCGGCCCCTGTGTGTGCTCCGTGTGCAGTACGCCTCACTGTGCGGCATGTATTGCTGGATTGCCCGCAGTACACCCGCGTTCGCCAGTCTTTGGGCCTAAGAGCTAACTTGCACGGTATTTTAGGGAACGACCCAGTGGCCGTGGATAAGGTTCTGCGGTTTATTTTTAACATCGGTTTTAATAAACATGTGTGACTTGTATTCTATATTTATTAATTCTAGAGATTTTAAATTTTTAGTACTGTGATGAGTTTTTTTATGGGCTTTTAATAGTTGAGTGTTTATATTTTAACTTACTTTTTAACTTTGTGTAGCCTTTAGTTTTTAGAATTGACTTCGGGCCCAAATGACCTTGCTGTCGACGGGCCCTAAAACACCACACACTCACACACTACATGATTCTGATTCCTGTATTATATTATTTGCAACTTTCTCTTCTACTTGTGTTACATTTTGTATTCAACTACTTTTACGCTCCTCACTTTCTTTTTCTAACCGTTGACTTTACTCATTTATATTTTGTGAATTCTTATGTAATTTTTGTTGTACCTCATTTATATCTCTTGCCAGAGATACTCATCTGCAATAACAATTTTTCCATTACTGATTCATTTTCCCTGCTTGATCCTACTTCTTCACTAACTTGTCTTTCTACTTCTTCCCCTATGCTTTTATTCTTTTTAGCTATCTCGTTTTTACCCTCCATTTAATAAATAATTTTTGAATTCTCAGCAACACTCACTATTTAAACAAATTGCACTCGGTATTTATAATGATCTTACTTGATAATAGTTTCTTCTCCTTAACGATTCGCGAACCACTCATATCCTCTTCTCTCTTCGTTCCTCCTACCAATTTCTTATTCGAGCCCCATTTTGTAGCAGTAGCGCGATGGTGATGGAGCGATGATGTGATTCTGCATCACGTTGAGGCGCTATTTGTAGCGGTCGTTTCTCGATGTTCTCCGCAAGCGATGTGTTGTCGCAGCAAACGTTTCTTCTAATTGTAACTCCGGTATGTATGAGATTTTAACTTGGTCGTGGTGTCGGATAGTTTAAGATTGGGAATTTTCTCCCATTGATGAATAATTGTGACACAGTTCAAATTCTCTGGTTTGCAACCAGACGTTTGCAAACGTCCAGCACTTCCACACGCGTCCACTCACGTTGAGATCACGATGCAAAAGATGCTATTATTCCTTATCCAACTATTGATTTTTACCTCTCGTTTCTTTAACTACCAAATGTAATTCTTTTCACTGGTCCACGTAAACACATTGCGTAATATAATTTTTAAATCTACCAATAATAAAACATTACATCATATTGTATACATATTGCATCATCTGATAACCCACTGAACACTTTCATTCCTTGTGCATATTTACACGAACCCTAAAAATCCAACATCGCTCTGGCACTTGACATATTCACAACTGTTTCATGGTCAAAGATCAGGAGTACGGTTTACGATGTTTCGATGAGGAGAAGAAGTATACTGGTTTATTGAATTTTAGTACTGTAAGAATAGCTTCCACAGTTGGCACAATGCTACTAGTAGCACCTTGCGGGGTTCGAATTTGGAACCTTGCACTGAGAGAAATTATCCATTGTACGTATATTGGTATGAGCTGGCAGTAATTACTAGTATGCCCGAAGTTCTGAGATATCTCTAAATTACTTTGTGACTGTGATTTGACAATTTTATAAAGTGGAGAGGTGAGTTTAAGAAAGGACTTTCTCTGATTGCAGTAGGCGAGTTCCATCGTATATAAAAGTATGGGATCTTTGTTCTTTCCATGGAGACGTGATACTTTTTAATTGTGTATTTTATAAATAGGGAGTGGATACTTAGGTGCTAATCAACTTTAATTTATTTTGCATTAAATTTGAGAGTGTATTTACAAAAGGTTAAAATTATTTACCAAAACACAAAAAATCACTTTCTTCTTTTTCTATAAAAAGAGTTTGCAATTTTTTTTAACAACTGACAAGTAGTTAATTAACGACATACCAGGTCAGTTTTGTTGAAAACTTCTATGGAGTTACACACGCCTAATCTAAATTTTTCATTAGAAATATCTGCTGATTATCTCGAAGCATTGAAGCATTATCGGGAGAGTAATCATTTTCGTCACAAGAAATCATTCTTCCTTCATAGGACGCATGCCACTAACACAATGTTGTACCTACTTGATGACCTACTAGATTTTGCGCAAATTGTCTCATAATTTGAAAACATGTATAATTTTTTCCAAAAGCAAAATTTTAAGGTTTTAAGCTTTTGATGGACCTTATTTTTATTTCTGCATTAACGATGTCACTAACACCTTCTGTCAAGAGAAAAATTGTTGCTTACAGTTTTTAAATGGAGTTCCATAAGAAATTCAAATTAGCAGCAATATATGTGGAAACGTAGAGTCAGACTGAACAATTCAATGCCAAAACCGGGATTTGAACCACGGATCTTCTGGTCTTCGTCCAGCCGCTCTAACCATTGAGCTACTATGGCCAACGTGCCGATATGACATTAAATTCTCCAATTGACTAGTATTTTTCCCGGTAAACCACTTAGGAGTTCTCAAACACATGAGACACTAACTTAATGGCGACTTACTACATGTAAGTACTTTAAGGCCCGGGCTTTATAGCTAACCACTATTAGGTCAATCATATCGGAACGTTGACCATAGTAGCTGAATGATTAGAGCGGCTGACGCGAGACCAGAAGATCCGTAGTTCAAATCCCGGCTATGGCATTGAATTTTTCAGTCTGACTCTACGTTTCCACAATTTAGACTACGCACGGCCAATGTGAAAGAACAATTACTTTCCATTAGCAGCAATATACTCCACGTATTTCTTAAATAACTCTCACGTAAGAAATTTTAAACAATCTCTATTGATGAAATAAGGCCTTTATACATTTCACTTAAAATCTATTTAAAGATTTAAAGATATTGAGCATAGTGTACCACTGCTGAAAGCTTATTTGAAATTGAAATAGAGTTTTTATTTATAGATACTCTTTAATTGCTGGACTTCCATTCTATGTTGGGCGTGAAAGACCACACAAGTTTTGAGGCCTCTTTATCAGGATTGAGGTTTTTTACGTCATCGTCCGAGTATTAGAAATATATGATGATAGGCTCCAAAATCGCACCAAGTAACTTCTTTCCAAAAGTCGTCTTCTTGTAGTTCATCTACATGTGTCACGCAGTTTTCCCAGTCTTGTGTTACCTTGTCAATTTCTTCGTGAATGAGTAGTTCGTCAGTCACTTTAAAAGTATTATTTCTGTTTCCAACATAATTAGAGCCTAGATTAACTTAATTGGATTATATCTACTGATAGTGTAAATGCTGAAGGCGGGTTACCTCGTGTCTAATTTGAATCTCAGGTTGATCCAGCTGATACACTTTTTTGATTTTTAAATGGAAGAACAACAGAATATTACTGCTTTGAACTCCCTAGGGTAAATAGATATTATGAACCATTCATAAACAAACATGTAATGTGAAGTTTCACTTTCTGCCGATGTAGCTTTCTAGAGGCCAGCAGGAAGTGTACTGTGTGCTCTCTCCCGAATTTAACAAACACCTTGGATTATTCAAAGAAATTCTTTTATCACATCATGTCAAACATTTAGATCTCACTTCTGAGTAATTACATGGCAACCAATAACAATCATATCAGGGCGTACATCGCGATGCATTATTATAATGTACTTAATTTATTTGTATTAGGAAGACTACTTGAGCTAAAAATATGCAGTTTTTACGGTCATGTTAGACACATTCTCTACCTTCCTCATGGATCACTTTTTGCAAAATTTGAAGTTTTGTTTTAGTGCAAATAGTATTTATTCGAGATGGATTCAGTCGGCGCTCGTCACACCCCACTTACGAGGGATGCAATAAGACATCACCGCAGGACTCCGACTGGTTACTCATCTAGTAGTTTTCAAGGACAAACTTCGCATTTGAAACCATAATAATTTCGTTTTCATTCATTCTTTTTGCTGTTATGGAAGTTACACAGAAATCGAAATGGGAGCCCTGTTGAGCCTACACTGAATGATGCAATGTGTGTGTTTGTTTATAATCGTGTGCCGACGTATGACGTACATTCATTCATTCATTCATTCATTCATGCATTCATTCATTCATGCATTCATTCATCTGGAAATTAAATACTAGATATCCCTTTTATGAAGTGTTGCTATCGTTCTATGTAGGCTTTGTTTAACCAAGAAATGCTATGGGATTACTGGTGGAAAATATTCAAAACAAAAAATAGCGGAAAACCATTCTCTCTAGTTTAAGACAGTTGTAAATAATATTCAAATTTAGAAATTAATTACAAGTCCACACTTTTTTTAGCTCATCGCTGAAACACCTGAATAACCAGCACTTGAAAGTGATAAATTGTATCAACTGAACCAAAAACCAATATTAACGGAGATATCGTAAACAAAAGTTGACATTAATTCCAAAACAAGCTGAATGTTTAAAGAGAGATAAAATAAATCGATGTCGACAAAATAAGTGAAATTCAACAAAGATCTACCAACAAAAATAGCAACAAATATAGCCCAAAACTCGTTAGATGGTATATGAACCCCTTATGTTAAAATTAGCTTAGTCTTTTATATCTTTTCAGGATATTTCCAGAAATTTAAAATCATGTCTCACTGAATATCATACACTCATAGACCTTTTCTAAAATGCTCATGAATTACATTCACTTTCATTTATCTGTCAAATATTTTTATTAGTTTCTCTATTTCATAATAAAAAGTATAGCAGGTAAAAAGAAATGACAAATTAGAACCTGTAATCAACATGAGCTTTGTTAATGCCACAAGAATTACTTTGTAGTAAATCTACATTTTCTGTGGAGTAAGCTTTTGTTTATGTTTTATTTTAAATACTTAGTATATATGTAAAACATTCAGTTAAAATTAAGAGTACTCTAGAAGTTACTGGCATATAATTAAAGACATACAATTTATTTGTTGTGAAAATATCTGATACATGATACAGTTCCTCAAAATGTTTGAACAGTTATGAAAATGTAATTGCTGGCGAACACTCCAGATGAATGGTACTTTCAGGCGGTTTTTTTATAGAATTTTTGTTGTTGCAAATAAGCATATAAATATATTAACAAATATAAACATTTGTACGGTAATAACCTTTTGAGTAATTCACAGTGCACCTTTTAGGCAATCTGAGCTGTCCTTCTGCCTTATTCACCATTCAGAATCTAAGCTAATGGTTCGTACTGAAGTACAGCACTAAAGATCTGACCATTAAAATACCAGCACAGCTGCGATTTTTTTTTTCTCTCGTGCATAATTTATTTTTCTTTAATTCTTATACTCACCTAATGAATTCAGTAAGGTATCTAAGGAACTTATTCTCACGTATTTTCGTGTTCTGTATTGGCGGTTGCTACAAACTGTAAAATGCGAATACAAAATATACCAATAAAAAGGAGATGAAATATTTAATGTCATAGAATATAAATAAAATGAATATATTATGTGGTATTATTTTTCAGTTTTTAAATGGCATATTGTCCATATTGTGGACATTTTAATGATTGTAATAAAAGAGCAAAAAGCATTGTAATAATTTTGCTATGTTCAACTCCTTCTTACAATTTTGAATAATTTAATTAATCTTTCAGATACCTATCGTTATTTATTTATTCCTTGACTGTCGATCTAAAATTATTATAATAACAATCATTCGTTACCCTCGATTAAATTATAAACGTAATTAGCTCCCAGAAGATTGAGCACCTACCTTTTAGGGCTGTAGAAACGTCCTTTGTAAAGCTTGTTCGTGTTAGTATCCATCTTTCACATGCAGAGATAACCTATGCTTGAATAAACTTACTTCACTCACGTGCTTAACTTCTATTCTATGATGACTGACAGCAGCTTCCTTAACTAAACGTAATTAATAATGTTATCTCCCTGAATCTATGCCTGCAATATTTCCACTCAATAAAACACATAATAAATCCTAACCAGACAACTTACAAAACGCTCACAAATCAATATTAAAACGTGTAAAGCAATTGCAGCCGAGGTTCGCTGTTCTACTGATGCAAATCACTACTACGAGATTAAAGTAGAAGAGACCTTGGTATTCTTGACAGTCATTCTTATTGGGTATTACAGAGTAAATAGAAGACATAAGCAGTGCTATCGGCTACACAACTACAGCTAAAAGCTTTTGTGTGATGAGGGACATGTGTACCTTGTGACATTAATATGAATCGTCTGAACTTTAGAACGAGATTAACTTAAAAAGTTCACAATGTTGAAGGTTATTTATGTAAAATAATTTCTTAGCAAGAAGTTTTGCAAGGGAATTTGATGTTTCCTACCAGCCAAATATCTTTAGGTTCTAATAAGATAGATCTAGTTTATTTAATTTGTAACTCTTAACTTCATTAGAATATCTCATTCTTTTCAGTCAAGTATTCTTTCCTATTCACCCTTTCACAAACTATTCCTGCAAACTTACTCCCTCTAACTATCTACTTCCTGTAAATGGACAAAGCTTGCAATACATAGTTCATTGTATCTATAAGAATACAGAGGGCACAAAAAACCAGTCTTTCTTTTAAAGGAAAGTTTGTTGAGGAGGAATAGTTTAAATATTTTTATCTCTGATCCTTGGAAGGCGCTATATTTAATGTTCGTAAGTTTGGACATACGGATAAACATGGTTTTTCCCTCTAAAAGTTTCCCCTAAATATGTATTTCGGTTAAAACTTCCCATCCCATATTTGGGTCTATATAGGCATATGGTACAGAAAGTAGAAAAGTAAGGACATAAGAAACCAAGGGAGGGAAGAAAGTAAGGGAGCAAGAGAGGAAGGGAAGCATAGGAAGGTAGGAAGAAGGAAAGGAAGAGTGAAAAAGGGAGGAAAGAAAGGGAGAAAACGAAGAAAAGAAGGAAGCACAGAGGGCAAGAAAGGAAGGGAGGAAAGGAAGGAAGCAAAAGATGGAAGGACGGAAGTAAAAAGGGGAAGAGAGAGAGAGAGAGAGTGAGGAAGGGAAGCAAGAAGTTAAGGAAGGAAGCAAAGGAGGGAAGGAAATAAGAGAGGGAAGGAGGCTAAAGAGTGGAGGAAGCAAAGGAGAAAAACGAGGAAGCACAAGAGGGAAGGAAGGAAGCAAGAGAGGGAGAAAAGGAAATATAGAATTGGATGGCTTGAAGGAAGTGACGCAAATGCGGGAAACAAGGAAGCAAAGAATAGAAAGAAGCTGTTTTACACCAGAACAAGTTTGGCAAGACCAGTTTTCAAAATTACTTGCCAATAAAGTACCTTGCCTGCAACTATATTTTCCCGCACGAGAGTGTCAAAAATGTACTTTGGATCGTAAATGTAGCTCTCTGCGTATGTCAACAAATTCTACTTCTATCAGTGTCACTAAGGGGTCAATTTCCAGCTCATAGTTTGAGAAAATCCAACAAGAAATGATGTCAACAAATGTTCATTGTGCTGAATTATGCCATCTCATGCAAATTATATTCTCAATTAACTAACATAATTATTATACAACATGCATATTTAAGCATTATTCTTTTAGTCATACCCCTTCTAGGAAGAGAAATTTTCGGTATATTTGAGATTTTAAACATATGAGTGTAATAAGTTCACGGAGAAATTAAAAATCTCATTATACAATGTTGAATTAACTAATCTCATGATCTATTATTTCATGAGCCATTTAAAACATCAGACTGGAATTTTAATGCTATTTAAATTCATGGTTAACTGCCATAAAACAATTTTATTAAGAAATACATTTTTTGGTGGGTGGAGCCAGACTAAAAATTCTAACGCCATAGCCGGGATTTGGACCGCGGATCTTCCGGTCTCCGTCTGGTTGCTCTAAACCACTGAGCTACTATGGCCAACATTCCGACATGACATTAACTTCTCCAACTGACTCATATGTTTCCCGGTGAACCACTAGGGATTCTCATATACAATGAGACACGCACCTCTTATGGCGACTTACCCCTAGTTTAGAGCAACCGGACGGAGACCGGGAGATCCGTGGTTCAAATCCCGGCTATGGCATTGAATTCTTCAGCCTGGCTCTACTCATTGTAACCTTAGCCTACACACGACTAGTGTGGAAGAAATGAATATTTCCATCAAAATACATTTTTGATTAAACTTATCAAAATTTACTTTTGAAACTTAACCACTCATTAACACTAAAATTGGTCAATGACAGTACTTAAATTGGTTTATATGCAAGTTTCATTTATATGTGCTCCATAGTCGGTAAGAAAAGGGAACTTAGTTTGTAAATGTACCCCATAGTTCGAATAAACATGGATAAAAATGGGAAAATACCTACGTATATTTGCAACGTAAAAATCATATTGCTGGGGTCTACGTAAATTGCCACATTTGTGAGTAGTACTAATTTCAAGAGCAAAGGTTCCTCTGAAAAGACTCAGTAAGCTCACCACTTCACATTAAAGATGGTAGGAGTTATTACTTTTTGTGTGAAGTGTTGTATTTATAGTGCAAAATATCATACATAATTGCTTAAAATACAAATATTGTATACAGTGATAAAGTATATCTCAAATTAAGAACGACACTAAAATATATGTGATTTACAATAGTTAATTTTATGTAAAACTTTACCTTTAATCTTACCTAAAATAAACGCTTATAAAACATACTGATACTTTTTGACCATTGCCTTGTTTTTAGCTAAATTTAACTGAAAAAGCTGATAGAGTACTTAACACTTGCGTCAAGATGGGGTAGGTTTTATTATTCAGAATTATCTTACCTGTATTATTAACGTATTTTTGTATGTAGTGGGTTATGAAAATTTTATTTTACTGTTCTGAAATTTAGTACAAATTTGGAAAAATAATCCCAAAAAGTAAATATTTTCAGTTTTTTTGGGCACATTATCGGTGTATTTTTATGGGTTTAAATACAATTTGGAATAATATATTGACAGATTTTCCAAAATAAAACTTTACTACATGTAGAAAGTGGCTAGGAACTTATTTTATAGGGAACGATAGACTTAAAGAATGTTTTTGCAGTAGCGTTGTAGTAAAAATATAAAGTACTGACCAACTGTAGAACTAAGCACTAATAATTAAGAAAGAAATTGTTGAAATATGAGAATAATAACCTATATCTGTTAATATTTCTTTACCTTGTCTGTCAGATGTCCAGAATTTTGACGTCCTGTAAGCTTGGTTCGTCACCATGCACTCCCACAGAGGAAAACGCTGCTCCAGGAGTATCATGTTCCAGAGAGGCCAAGAAGAGGGGCATCGATATCCTTTATTTCTCCAAGTTCAAGTACAATAATCAGAAACATTTTGGGTCCCCGGTGTTTCTTCATTTTCGTGGTGGCTGGATAAAGCAATGACAGAAAATGAAAATTTATATAAAGTTGAGATATGTTGACCTGGCCTTCTAGATATCTGCTAGTCTACTGATATTAAGATCACGCGTACAAAACCATTCACACTGACGGTTTTAAGTCTGTATGAAAGCGATAGCTACATGCCAGTAGATGAATTGCCTGTAAAAGAACTCCTGTGGACAAAATTCCTCACAGCGGTGGCGATTAACAGCGTCCTTGTCTGGAACACAAAGCAGATAACAAAATAAATTTACGTAGCATCACTCTGCAGAAGCCATATAAAATAGGATATTACATAAGGTAGGTGAATGTAACACATTCTTCTTAAATTTACATGATTCGGCTATCCACATTTTACGTTTTAGAATACAGTTATATTTTTCAAACACACCCAAAGTTATTGAAAGACTAAAACAAATCGCTAAGTTTAAATGACTGAGTAGCAGCCAGTGGCGTGGCATTAATTTGCCTCTGTTGCCCCCGGCAACATTTAATTAATTGAAGAAGGTGTATCGACATTTTATATTACTTTTATGTTCAAAGATTAATGGAAAGGTCAAGAAATTTCATTTTTGGATTTCAACTGCGTTAATTTGTAACCAATTCGCCGGAACCGGTCTGTGGCAGATCCCCCGAGGCCGGTCATCTAGCATCCTCCCGTTCTAGATCGATGGTATGTTGCCAGTGGCGCTCACCGGCAAACTCAAAGCTTACAGATTCGTGTGGGATGTAAGTGGCCTTGCGAGACAACCAAGGGTTTAGTTATTTGTTTAAAGTCGATTGTTGCCAATGCAGTCAGAAGGAAAACCTTGAGTTTTATCGTTAATTCTTTATGTATAACAGTAATATGGTGAAATATTTAATGTCAAAAGTGTAAGAAGAAGAAGGGCATCAAAATTTGCGCGTAAAAGTGATTGTGTCATCGGTCCTTGAGTTTAGCGTTCTTTTGGTGAAAATATCACATAATTTCAACAGCAAGATGAACACCGAATCTTAAACCTCTAAAAAGTAAATCACATGGAGGTTGGAAAGGCAGTTTACTACGTCTTGGTATAATGAGTTTCCTTGGATGTGGTTATGACAAATTATTGGAATAATTTTGTTGGCCATATCTGTCTTTTTCTAATGAAAAGAATGCGTGGACGACAGATGGCATAAGCAACATGGATAGCTTTTGCACCTTGAAGGTTCGTCATGAAAATTCAAAATCTCATATTGCTTCCATTGTAATGCTAGTGAGGTTTGGAAAAACCAGAGTTGACATCTCTTTGAGTGACGCGTTTAATAATTCAGTTGAAAGGCATAATGAAGCTGTGAAAAGAAATAGGCATAGAATGGGTAGATTGATGAATGCTGTTTTCTATTTAGCTCAGCAAGAACTCCAATTCAAGTTTAGTGATGTGTCCGAAAATTCGGATAACAGAGGTAAGTACGTAGAGCTCTTACATCTAATTGCTCAAACAGATGATAAGTTAGAGGGGCATCTTCGGACTACGACTGGTTTTCAGGAACGTCAAATGACATTCAGAATGCCATTATTGAGTGGATTTGCCCTGTTTTCGTTATTAAAAGAAATAATGAAGTGAATGAGACAAGTTTTATATCAGTAATCATGAACGAAACCACTGATGTATCAAACAAATCTCAACTATCGACTGTTCTTCACACCAGAAGCATGGGTTGAAGAAATATTTGTAGGGTTTTGTGACGTCAGTAGTGACCGCACAGCAGTTTGTCCAAGCAATTTTTCGAACTAATAGTGGAATTCAGATCTGGCGCGAAACTCATTGCACAAATATATGAAGGTGCAGCCGTGATTGCTGGAGATCATAACGGTTTACGGTCAATTGTTAGAGGGAAATATGAACAAGCGTTATCTGTGTATTGCTATACCCACACATTTAATTTGGGCTGGCCCCGTAGCTCAGTAGGTAGAGCAACTGCCTGCCGTGCTAGGGGTCCCGGGTTCGATTTCCAGCAGTGGAGGTGGGGATTTTTCTCCGACAAAGGCAATTCCTTAACGTGCCCAGAGTCTGGAAGTGTGAATGAGAGTGCAAATGAGTGCGTGATCTACTGATTAAAGAACACGCAACGAATACGAGAGATTTAATACCTTCGATATGTTCCAAAGGAGAACGGCCGCGGATATGACCATTGGAACAAATAAAAAAGTTTAATTTATTTCTGTAGCAATAAACAAGTCAGGTAAAGCAGTGTAGAGTACTTGTTGAAACAGTGTCAGGACTGTCCACATTTTTTTTGAAATCACTCAAAAGAACATAAGCTTTAGACACTGAAGTGAGAAAAGCATTCCAGCAGTATCGGCCGCGAGATGAAACTACAAAAGCAGAATGATTGATGTAATTTTCAGCTTGAAGACTGAACTTGCCGCCCTATTTAAATTAATGGCAGAAGATGAGGGTGAATAGGATGCTTGTGCATCGGGCTACTACCAGAACCTCCTAAGCTTTGATTTCAGATTCTTACTATTGGTGTTTTTACTACCTTTTAGGTCTGATTTCATATATAACATCCTTCAGAAAAAGATGTTTGATATTACGTTCTGAAAACAAAGAATGAATGACTTCACAAACAGTATGAAAGACCTGTGTGAAAATTTTGACGAATTAATTTGTTCAAGGAAAGAATCTGATCAAGATTTCAACGAAACATTAATTAACTTCAAAGAGATCAAGATTGGGTAAAGGAGAAAATGACAGAAAATCTCATACCGATGAATATTTTATGTGATCATAGATACATACTTCGCCAAATAACCAACAGATTTTCTGATATAGACCAACTAAAGTTCCTACCATTGTTGGACAGTATTTCATACGCGAAACACGACAAGGCTTTCCCAGAGAGTGCTTTCCTTACTTATTATGACCAGTACTTTAGCATAGTGCGATTAAGAAATTAACTCTTATTTGTAATATTCTCCTGAATTTCGAAACAAAACAATCTACGAAGCTCACCGAGGGATAATACAAAAGTTCTTGTTACCTCAACTTAAACTGAAACGAAAGCAAAATGGTCACCAAAACTCAAACATACGAGGGCCGTTTTTTTTTCAACCTCCGATAGGCTATAAATAAAACACAAGTTCATATAAAACAATGATTTTATTACCAAAAGAATAGTACACTTATGGTTACTTTTCGACATAATCACCGAAGAGATTGAGACATTTGTCATATCTGTGGACAAGCTTTTCAATTCCCTCTTCAAAGAAAGTTGCCGCCAGTGAATTCAAGTAGTCCTTGACGTTCGTTTGAAGGTCCTCATTGGTTTGAAATCGCTTCCCACCAAGCCACGTCTTCAGTTGAGGAAAAAGGTGAAAGTCACTGGGTACTAAGTCAGGACTGTATGGCGGATGATTTGCGTCCTTGACC
This sequence comes from Mantis religiosa, assembly GCA_030765055.1. NCBI lineage: Eukaryota > Metazoa > Arthropoda > Insecta > Mantodea > Mantidae > Mantis > Mantis religiosa. The sequence goes on from CM060954.1 coordinate 131,275,685, forward strand.
CCCTTCATCATGCACATCATTACGACCATCTTTAAACTTTCGACACCATTCACGAACAACACCATCACTCATGAAGTTTTCGCCATACACACGACTCATCCTCCGATGGATTTCTGCAGCACCATGGCCTTCAGCCTGTAGAAAACGAATTACACTTCGCAATTCGCACTTGGCGGGAGCATCAATAATGGCGGCCATGTTTACGTGGCTGTAGCACAACGCCGACTGACGACTGAATGTCAACAATGGCGGAGTGTGTAGTGCGAGAGCTGCGCAGTCGCCGACAGCGCATACCCGCTTTCTGCTGCCCGCGTAGCGTCGGCATGGAGCAATCGGAGGTTGAAAAAAAAACAGCCCTCGTATATCTCCACTCATTACAGTTAAAGTAGTAACATTTTGTTTGTTCAAGTTCGAGGACGATCTTATGTAGCACTCCACAGAACACATACTTACCTAAGAAATACTCAAACTCAAAATAGACTTTGATCTCCGTCCTTGCCATCAGTGGAAAAGGGATTGCTTAATAAAGTGGAGAAGTAACCGCAAACAACATTTTAAAACCGTTATTGATGTTTTTGTTGAGAAGAATCGTCGCATTGAACTGAAATACAAATACACACTGTAAATTTGAGGTATTGTAAATGTATTTTAAATAAGGTGTGTCGCTATAATTTTACTTATATATTTGTTTGTTTATATTATACAGTTGCATACAACCTATATAATATTAAATGGAAACCCTCGGAATTAGTGACTGCCACTTCTCAGTTTAAGTCTGGAGCAACCGGCCACAAACACTTGCCACGCCACTGGTTACTACATCGTTAGCGCAAAATGATAGTCTAATGGATTCAGTTTAAAAATATCACAAAGAGCGTGCCTTTACTTACATTGTCGTCCTCTGTACGATTTAGAGCCCTTGATTTTAAGCATATTTATGGTGCATCTTAATCCTGTGCTATAGTGCGAGAAAGCAATATTATGACACAACGCTAAAGTACTAACTACACTATCACATGCAATGCCGCCAGCGAGTTTCACACGGACACAAGAGCATTTGTGTATAAAATTTGAAAATTATGGAAGTATTTGATAAAAATGAAGTAAACAAATAAACATGCGATTATCAGATATCGGATCCCGTACACCTTAGTTATCAATGTACGCGCAGAGTTACTATACAAGGTCAGGCGCGACATCAACAAAGTCTGTGTCAACAAGTATACCGAAGCGCAATTTGTGTACACTCTGGTACGGATACAAAGCGTAGGCTACGTTACAACATGCCATTCTCCTCATTGCTTTCGATGCGGGAGTTACAGTGCACAACCATGTTCATTCGTAAACTGTCGAGTGTGAATTTTCTCGCCTCTCACTGAAACAATATAAAAATATTGGGAGAAAATTCGTTCAATGTCACATGACGTTAATGGTGCATATGAGTAGTACAAATCAATTTTATCTGTTTGTCCGAGACTTAGTTTATTTCTTACATTACGCAGCATTGAAACTCCAGCATTTTTGTGTAGAATACCGGACAATTCCTTTTTTGTTCGTTTGGTAGGTGGCGATTCTGTATACTGTTAATTTTTGCAGACACCTCCTCGACTCCTTCTAAACAGTTCGAAAGTACGTTCTTCAAGCTGTTAAATGGTTGTTGATAATACCCAAAATTTTGAATTTATAAAATGGAGATTGTTCAATAATTGTTGTGAAAGTAATGCTATTAACACAAGATGTCCAACACCTTGCATTCCCCTAAAGGCAAATCTACCGGCGTGGTGAGCGGTAGTTGTAATGAAACAAATGAAGATTATAAGCTGTTATTATTGATCTTCCTTTTGAAATGGCTGTAGTGATCTTCATGAACTCTTGCTGCAAATACAAACTACTTAAACTTAATTGAAGGCCATTTAGACTGAAATGATAGCTTATCTGAGTTAGGTTTAACTATAAATGTTTTTGTAAAAATTTTTAGTCAGAGCCAAGTGGTTAGCTAATCTGAATAATAAATATTAAATAAACATAACACTGCCTTATAAAAGGTAGTATGCATAATTACCTGGTAGGGGTACAACTCTTGTGTTGGTAACACCCATTATTATTTCTGATGCAGTTGAAACTGTAGATAATTTGGAACTAATGTTTAAGACAGAGTGTCGCTTTTGTAATATTTGTACAGTGTTAATACTATCTGTAGATGTGCAGTTGCTAATTGTTTCACAAATTCTGCAAAACTTCATAATTGAATTTCTGTATGTAATGTGAATTTGTTTTGTACAAACAATTTAATAAAAGGAAAAAAAAAAAAAGAATAAAACTAAAGCTACGCGTCGCGTGTTTTGTGCGCGGGACTGACGTCACTAGTTATATAACTGCGAGACTCGTAAACTTCATATCCCTTTAAAGGTGTACGGGCTCCGATGTCTGGTGATTACACTCATATACATGATAGCTGCAGCTATAATTGTTTAGACGTTCGCTTTTTCATCCAGTTTAAATTGAAGATCGTGGTTTACATTTTAAAACGTTTTTATACTCATCTCCATTTAACCTTCCCATTAAGTCATTTAAACTATTTGTGAGGTGTTCGAGTTTAAATTTCAAAACCTTTCACCGCAGAAAAGTATTGCTAAAACTGATTCAAAATGTGATTTTGATTAGGTATTTAGGATTGTGAGATTTAGTGTGGTGTTTTAATTTATTTGTTTATAACCTGTTAGATAGCTTGACCAAACGTTGTATACACACACAGGGTCCTAAAGGAATATAAGCGAATCTACTCATGGTTCTAAATTGTCAATATACGGTCACCGGTTTTTCAAACTCATGGCTAAGGCTGATTCACAGTAAAAGGTAAAGGAAGCCAGATTTAGTTTTGAAATAGTTAAAATACGTGTATTACAGTGATTATCCCCGCTTGAAAATAAAGAAGAGAAAGAAAAATGAAATGGAAATCTTACGAGGTCCCTTAAGGGAGAATCAAGCTTTAGGCAGATTTTAACTTGTCATCCTGATTTGCAGCACGACTTAATTGATTTATGTTGTACATATTAGACTGTTAAGTGTAGAACATCATCAAATCGTCCATAACATGAAGATGTGTAGAGACCCTGCCCTCTGTACTGTCGTGGTTCCTTGGTTCGGCCGCCCTCTGTCTCCTTCACCTAATACTTCCTCCCAGGGGTGTCCCCAATTGGAGACATAGGAGCAATGGATCCAGCATGGTGGCCTACGTACCGAATCCCCTCCGTAATGAAACCCCGTTCCCAACAGGAAGCTGTTGTTAGTCGCAAGCCGGTGAAAATAAACTGGAAAGTAAACCAGCAAATGTGCAATGTATGCAATGAAAGTGTAAATGTTATCGCACTGAAGGAACCTGTGGCCAAAGATGCTGTGATCATTGGTCAAGGTTCTTTGCTTGAACGGTTGCTAACAAATATTTACACAGAGTGACAAAGAACGTTTGTGTCAATGACTACGTGATGAAAGTGACAGCTATTGTTTGTATGAAGCTTGCAGACAGAATGAAGCTAATGAAGCCGAACCAAAGTTTGTCGAAAGAAAATAGGTGTCTGTTCCTAGCCTAAAATCTTAAAACTTAAAGCGAGTTAGCTGTACTATTATATTTATATATTCTAAAATTTGAAGTAGTCTACAAAATGATATTCCTAATGTGTCTTCGATTTCTTAGCATATGCTTTAAATGAGCAGTTGGAAAGTCTTCTCAGCAGACCTTGCCCTTTAAGAGCTGTCTCCTATTGAGTGGAGATTCAAGGACCCACATGTTACAGAATTTTTGATTGGTTATATTTATTAATTTCAACGAAGGGAAAAGTATTTATTTGAAACAGTCGTATTTTTACTATCAGACAGCGAAATTTGGACAGCAATAAAATAAGTTACATACAGCTATACTACAGTTATCGATTTTTTTTACTGCAGTTGAATTGTCATAATCAGTAGGGCCCAGAAGTTTATCCACAATTTCCTGAAGCACGAGGTACAGATCTACAACTAATTTAGTCATCCACTTGTGCTGTTGGTAAACAGAGAACGAGAGGAAAATGTGTCTTCAGCGTCTAACGTTAATGTAGACAGATATAGTAGTTTTTGTCATGATGTGTACATCATGGTGGGAGCAGACATGCCCTTCTGTGAAGTAGAAAATAATTACTTTATGCAGATTTTAGAAAAATATACAGGAAAGATATTGCCATCTGAGTCCACAATACATAAGGAATACTTAAAGCTGTACAACGAAAACATATTTTAGGACAGTAGAAACTCCGTGTCCCACAACAGAATATGGGTTTCCATAGAGGAAACGACAGATTGTATGCGAAGACTAGCACTTGTAATTGTTGGTGCAGTGAGCATAATGAGGCACAATGTAGTATTGTCACAATAATTAGCCTTTCATTTACTGTGCACATTGTGAATATTCGTGGTTTTTTAATATATGAAAAGATAAGCTTGTTTTGTATAAGTTATAAATAAATATGTAATATATTCGATAACACTGTCCGTCGTGTGACTGCGCTTGATAGACTACCATCGCCTGAGACTTTGGTTTATGAGTACGTGCACGACTGCATGGCACTCAAACCTCTGCCCTATATTTACGAGACGCAGGTAGCGTATAAATCCGTCACTACTAACATGTTGTGTGTTTTTTCTTCTTTTCTTCTTTTTTTGGCTAAACTTCCGGGCCCTAATGATCAATAAGGAACAGGGAGCAGTAAGTCAAAACAAATGTAATAGTGGATACGCTACCTCACTGTTCACGCTTCGGAATGTTTCAATTAAAGTTATAGTTTTATAGACGCACCTATATTCCTTTGATTTTTGTTCATCCGGAGAAATAACTTTTATGTATAATCTGTTTATAATAACAAGTATACAGTTTACACAATAAAAAGAACGTACATTTTCAAACCAAAATACAGTGATTTTATGTCATAGGTTTACAACACATATTACATATATGTATAGTATTAATGACAGAAACCCACAAATGATCATTGTGAAATACAGTGTCCACTGAACTAACCTTCTTTATTGGTCCGTTTCTTTTTCATTATATGCTTTCACGCTTGCACATTACTATTACATTGTACTACAATATATTTTCTGAAAGTCTCAAAAGAAATCTCCCGTGGTTTTCACTTAAATGCCGCCTCTATTGCGGGAAGTTGCGCACGATGATATGACTTGGACGAGGTTTATATAGTTGACGTACATTTACCACGGTTTGCTGTTTTCAGATGACGGTTTCCCTTCAACAGGTCCTTGATTACACATAATTTGGCATATCCACGATTTTTATGTAAAGTTGCAAAGGGGCAGGAACCACTGTCGTATAGTAAACAACACACATTGTAGGTACTCTTGAATATAGGTAAACCAAACCCATCTGTCCATTTTATAGCCAGAAACAGTAGCGTACCTTAGTAGTGTTAACCATGTCCCTCCTCTGAACAAGATATTGTAATGGTTATTGCGTAGCCACTATTTAACAATTTAAACTTTAACCGAAAGTTTCATAATAGACATGCTAGATTTTAAAATGTCATACTGTTTCCATGTAATCACGAGAAACTAGTACATTTTGACACCCCTTGAACAGAATTATTAAGATTCGAGAAGTTCAAACCTTTAATTACGGAGTATTCAGAGATTGCGGACGGCACAAAGCAGACTTTTTGTTGTTGTTGTTGTAATTTACGTCCTCCAACGTTAAGTCATATCGGACGATGAATGGAATGGGTGAAATGTTGCTCAAATGAGTCCGGGGTCCACAGAGCTTAGAGTTACCCGACATTCGTCTTTCTGGATAAGGGAAAACCCCGGAAAAAACCTTATAAGGTAACTCACCCTGACCGATATTCGAACTCGAGACCTCTTGAACGTGAGGCAGACACGCTACCACCACGCTACCAAGGCGGGTTACCAAACAGACTTAGGAAACAGTTAATTGCCTAATACAATTTGTATCAAATAAAACTTTGTTTTCCAGAAAATTTGTTCTCATTTTTTCAATTTCAATTTTTTTCTTCTGACTGGACTGGAATTACACTACGGAGGGGATTCGGCACGGAGGTCCAAACTTTGTCTATTATACTTATGCCCTCAAGTGGGACGCCCTGGGAGCACGTATGAGGTAAGAGGAGGCAGAAGGTAGCCGTCACAAGGAGCCATTACAGTGCAGAGGGCAGGGTCCCCATCTTTTACGAGTTAGAATCTCCCCGGAAGGCCAGAACGATCGGCATCCCACCCTACTGTGGTCCAGAAACGGTCCTATCAGACCGGGTTCGGAGACCAAAAACCGCCTAACGGAGGACGTTTCTACCAAGATAATATCATCCTGCCATGCAACGCCGAGACAGCCACCGGCACTCCTACCCTGAAAGAGACCACCAGATGAGAGATGACGTTAAATGATAATGGAGATGAAGTGGAGGGACAGGAAATTCGGGGGATGTAATTAACCTACCCAGCATTCGCCTGGCGATCCGGGAAAGCTCCCGGAAAAGTCCATGGGTGAGGTAGGTTGGCCATGGCCATCGAACCCAGACCTCCCGAATGCGGGTACAGACAAAACAGCCTGAGCCAATCCGCTCGGTAAGTACAGAAAGTCACGTGAATGAAACATAACACTTTTTTACCACGCTATTCGTCCATTTGCCAGTTATTATCTTCTTTTCAAAAACAAGACTTCGATATCATTTATATCCACGAGCAAAGAAAAGGTGAATCAAGGAGTATATACCAACTGCGTTTTAATTTCATGGCGAGGTTGGTAGAAATAATGGATGGAGACGTTAAATTATACGGTAATCTTGGTTAATTGGCAATAAGTATCCTAACGTTGTTCATCTTTTTGTTTTATGACTTTGGCAACGCCTACATGCGATCTGAGAACTGCGTAGCTTTCTGTGATATCAAATGAATGCTTTTGAACCTGTATTAAAGCTGAAAGTCGTTAGTGGATACAGATGTCTTTGAACAGTGAGCTTCTATTGTTTTAGAAGTATGAACACATACTCCTTCAGACTTGTCGGACGTGAGCCATCCAAGGTTATATAAATAAAACTCTTCAGTGGCGTGAAACCCGTTCAAGATAGTAAGTAGTCTTGAGTTTCATTTTGATGAGTGTGCCATATAGTCGGAATTTGTTAACACACAGAGATACAAGGTTTAATCACAGCCCGCCTCGGTAGCGTGTCTGTCTCACGTCCAAGAGATCCCTAGTTCCAATCTCGGTTGGAGTGAGTGAACTAGATAAGGATTTTCCGGGGTAAATCTAAGCTCCATGGACCCTGGACTTATTTGAGCATCATTTCACCCATTTCATTCACCGTCCGATATGACTTAACGTTGGAACGTAAATTACCTAAATCACCAACTTATTACTTATTACTTAGGTAAACTAGTTCCCCGGCATGTTGGAGGACGTAAATTACAAAAATCACCAACTTATTACTTAGGTAAACTAGTTCCCAGACTTGTAACTGTGGTCAAATTAAATAATAATAATAATAATAATAATAATAATAATAATAATAATAATAATAATAATAATAATAATAATAATAATAATAATAATAATAATAATAATAATAATAATAATAATAATAATAATAATAATAATACCATATGGCCGTAAAAGTGACAAACTTCAGAACAGGATAGCCTTAGCATTTGTCCATATTGAAACAAAGAAAGACAGCTAACAAATGCATAAAATGTGCCAAAGCAATTTTATAGAAGATTGAAACAGAAACATAAAATAGAATATTTCTGTGAAATAAAACATATCTGAATCTGTGCTATTTTACATTCTTTGTGTTCAGAACGCCGCCAAATATATTTTAATTTATCTAATTAGGTTTTCTTGTTAGCTCGAAAGCCTGGTATGAGCTGCAGTTCACTAGGTGTCCTGACTGCTCGCACCCTTAGCAAAGACTACTTAATATGTCTTGAGTAATCCTCTGGTCTCCGCCAAGACAAGTACTCTTGGTCTTTGACTTAGGGGTAGTTGCTATTTGGCCGCTCGAATCCTCAGCACCTTGTGGATTGTGAATCGGGTCTCCCACCCCGTGAATAAGAGAGTAAGCACTTTTCTTGTACAGGCAAGTGGTTGGGAAGGTAAAGAGATCTTTGCTTCCCAGGTGTTCGATTACCAGGAAGAACTACTTGAGCCTCTTCTCTGGCTCTTGTAACCTGACCATGATAGGCTGCGCTCCGATTTTAGAAAAACTCGCAGAGGTCTACGAACACCACCCACTAAAATTTCATTCAGAATTTCTACCGCCCATCCCTTTTGGCTAGCTCTTAGCCTAGTATTCTGCTCAACACTGAATGCAAGCAACGATGACGGCTGCAGATTATCAGCGAAATACCTCGAAGCCAACTTCCAACGAGTTTCGTTGACTTGACTCCTGCTTATTTTGTACCACTCCTTGACGCCTCAACCTTCAAGTCTTTGAGTACCTTATTAAACCTGCAAGAATTTCTTCCCGGATAGCGTTCAATTCTGCAGCTGTTCCAAGACGTTCTGCTTGAATGTTGGTCACTAAGGAGCAATTCCACGTATTTATTCTTGTCTACAATACATTTTGTCAACAGGTGCATATTTATCTGGCACATCTCTATTTTCATTTGTGCCTCCACATCCTTCGTCTTTATATGCAGTCTCTTCTATAGGAGATCCCATTTTCGACCCCAAATTTTACATAGCTGGTCTGCTGACCTGAAGACGGCGGATTCACACACAGTCCAGACCGATGGTGTTTATGTATGCTAAAAAGCGACAGTAGATTAAGTTAGATGTAAAAACATTCGACCGGTACAACAGCACAGCTGATATTATCTTGGCAATTGACAGTGTCGTCAGCCATACTAAATTTAATTTAAATTTTTCTGCCACAGATAAATACTTCCGTAACCGCTTTGGCAATAAAGAACGTAAATAGCAACATACAAACCTATGTGAAGATGAGTTTTCCAAATTTTGAATAGTTTAATAATAATCCGTACAAAAAACTCACCGAATTCAGAGATATGTGCGCTCAAACTGGCAGAATGGGTTCTTAGGTAGATTGAAGTTCGGCGGAGATCAGACAGAACATAGAAGGAAAGGTTATGGGGGGACAGAAGTGCTAAAAGTGATTTTCGAAACTATTAAAGCTAAAGCCTCAATTTTTTGTACAGATATTACTAGTAACTAAAGAAGTGTATGTACCAGTTTTCATTCGAATATGTAACTGCATTCTTGATATATGAATTCATTTATACAGTTTTATTACCTAAAATTAAAATCTATATTCTTTGACAGATATTGCACAATAAATCTCATTTTGTTACAATTAAATTCCTTAATACCTTGTTAACAAATTAAAGGATTGGATTTATGAAATTATACATAGTTACTTTTTAACAGATTATTTTATATGTGAAGGCGAAAAAAGCTCCAAAAATCAGTGCTAGGTCATAGTAATTAGTTTTTAAAAATTAAACTATGGTCAATATAAAAATTCCCATACATCCGTTAATTGCACAGCATCTGAAGTGTATTGTGGACAATTTTCAGAGCTCTAGCTGTAATATTGTGAGAGAAGATAGATTTTGAAGATGGAAAAATAGGAAAAAAACTGAACTTGAGAAAATGGCTTTAACGTTTTGCATGCAGTTTACATAGAAAATATATAATTTCTAGATGTTAGAAAGCTCCAACAGTGTAACTTACACCTTCTTCCCTCCTAGTAGCCTCTTGAGGCTTAGGTTATAGATGTATTTACTGAAATAGTAATCTATTTTCACATTCCACCACTAATTGAGAAGCAAAACCAGAGGTGCAAAGCATACCCAGGTTCAGAGTTTGTGAAAACAATGTGGTCATACTAAATCTTTTATCAATTCTCTCAACTGTCCGAAATCTAAAACAATATATTTGCTCTCACCTACATCCTCCTCTGGTATATAGGTACTGCATTGTACCTCCAATTTAGAAGGGCTTATGTTTTTCTTTTACAGTGCTACAGGTTCAGTTACTTCCTGATTTATTTCAAGTGAATTATCTGTCTTCCCCCTTCTGCTCTTATTCATTAATTTACACAAATCATCTCTACTACCCTTTATCTTTGGCGTTCTAAAACAGTAAAATAATGCAGTACCATATAAATGAATATAGGTATCTTAACCTCCTTAATTTCACAATACATAATTGTTCTAGGTAGGTTTACTGAAATAAATTTGTATCACAACTTATGGTGTAATTTTAGGCACAAATGCACACTTGAGTATAATAAATATAATACAAAGAGGAGAAAACCTAAAAATAATAACTTTAAACGCCAAGTATCACTTCTAAAACACTAGAACAACAAAAGAAAATATAAACAAACATTTCGCGCCATTACACAAAAAGTATAATATGAAGGAAACGACTAAAAACATCCGGAAAAATCACTGAATCTATGGGATTCATATGAAAGCTTGTTAAAATAGGCTACGGTTGCTTAATAATGTTTTAACGCGTATTTTAAAATCAAATCGGTCGTAAGTTCTCTGCATTCAAACATGTGGGCGTGCCATTTAAAGCATGGAGAGACATTTAACCAGCATGGAGTTTTAATAATGGCGTCCAAAACAACTGTTGCGTTTGCCCTACGGGGATGAAACTTTGTAAACAATTAAATTAAATTATGGTGCATATTTTGCAACAAAAAACCAAATTCCATTTTTTTTAGGAAAATGATTAAAACAGCACTTCTGTCCCTCCTTAACAGGAAAATGTCACAAAAAAATCATACGCCATATGTGGTAACTAATATTTATGCATAGAGGGGAAACTACCAAGTTATTCAAAAGAATAACAATGTTGTTGAACAAGAACACTATTATGCTCCCTAGATTTACAGTATAATGGATCAGTTTAAGAGTAGCCGTTTTCTCCATAAAGTCATGGAACATCTGTCATTTTTAATTATATATCTGGGATGAAAACTGCTTAATGTTGTCAGTTCTAGCTTTCCTCAAAGAATGTTAAAATGTATAGATTACAGTCCGTTTCACCTTCTACGTATTTTTACACATGTCTCAGCAACATGAATGTTAAATTTGCATCTCTAAGGGTAATAGCTAATAGCAGAAAATGATCTTAGATAAGTTACACTCACCTAGAGTGTGAAACATATTCTTACTGAGAGCTAGATTCCACAGATATCACACGATATTCCAAAAGATTGTACGCACTACAAGTCAAACCATGTCGGGGGAGGGGGGGGATGGGGGTAGAAAACAAAAACAATATAGTAGTGAGTACAGCGCAGCATGAGCATGCAGTATATTAAGAAATCAATTCTCTCATTTCAGGCAGAGCAAGTTCACCAACAATTCCATCAAATTTTCATGCAATAATTATTGTAATGTTATAATTTCGTAGGTGCTTGTATAAAGGAGAGCATTATGAGAAGTGACAGCCGAATGTTTTACGTAACTGGAAGTATCAGGAACAAAAAGATGAAGAACCATAGTTCCACATTCAATATTTCGCCATCTGGTGAGTCAGTGATCAGTTAATTTCTATAAATGGTTTGTATGCCAGATTAGTCATTATTTTATAGCTCTAATAACAGGAGTGTTAACATTATAAGGACCTTTTGAAATCCTTTGTACATTTGAAACTTCAATTGCTCACCTCTCCCTTTTCGGAAGAGCTTTCGGAAACCTTTGGTATCTATTTTCTGTAAATCTGGCTGATCTTGAACTTGAAAGAAAAATCCCGCTTCAAATTTTTAAAACAGATCCGGTGCCTTTAAGTCAAATAAGTGGCAGTCCTATAACTACACCATTATTACTTTCTTTACTATGTACATACATATGTACAATAAGTAGAGAAATTATTGCATTCCACCAAAGCATTCGTTATCAAGATATAAAAGTACATAGATAAAGTCAACTTGAAAAATTCAATGCCATGGCCGGGATTTGAACCACGGATCTCCTGGTTTCCGTCCAGTCGCTCTTACCCTTTGAACTACCATGGCCAACTTGCCATCATGACATTAAATTCTCCAACTGACTCGTATATTTGCCGGCAAGCCACTAGGGGCTCTCGCATCCGAGATACACTGTTTGTGGCAACCTACAATAATAAGAGTTAAATGATGAAGCCTGGGACTAAAGTACTTACAATTGTAAGTCGCCACAAACGGTGTATCTCGGATGCGAGAGCCCCTAATGTTTTATCGGGCAAATATATGAGTCAATTGGAGAATATGTCATGATGGCAAGTTGGCCATGGTAGCTCAAAGGGTAAGAGCGACTGGACCGAAACCAGGAGATCCCGGCCATGGCATTGAATTTTTCAAGTTGACTCTATGTATCTAAAATCTTAGCCTATATACGGTTAGTATGAAGAAATGATCAATTTCCATCAATTAACTTAAAATATAGAAGTACATGTCTATTAGGTACTAATAGTGGACTTTGCTATAAAACGGTTACTTAATGTTTGGTTTAATTTAGGACTGACTTTTGTCATATTGGATGAAATTCGATGCTTAGAATAACAAGTGAAGGTGCAAAATTAATGTGATAAAGGAAAGTTAAGTATTAATTTTGATGTTTTGCTAACCACTAAATTAATTTAAATTAATTATAAATATTACTGAAATGTTAAATAATTTTGAAAAATTTATTTCAAAAGAATAATTATAAAATATTATAAAAGTAATAACGAACGTAAATGTAATTGGTTGGGATATAGACCAATAGTAAGATGTTTAATTTGCATAGCAACGGAAGAATTATAAAATCAAGATCGGACCAAAGTTGCTTTCTTCTGCATTTAGCTTTCATCTAGTACAGACGTATGTAAGAGTATCCACACTTCTACAGAAAGAATTGTGCATAAAGCAACAGGCAAAGTGCGATCAACGTTCATAAAAGTGTTTATTTGCTTAGTGTTGAAAAATTGTTTTAAAAGAGTTTATATTAAAATTAAATTTGCAATTTTAAAAGAAGAAGAGTATTATATTTATCTACACATCACTTGTTATCTTTCATCTGCGACCACGCCCTGAAGGTGAGTTTTCTACTGATGTAAGAGCAGTCGAGGAAGTTCAACATCAACACCATCTTCACCTCCAATCCACATATGTAAAAATACTGCTACAACTACAAAGTCCCGGACTTAAAGTATATACACGAGTGTCCCGGGATTTAAAGTTCAGACTGCAATTACCTCTTTTAGGTCCTAATAGTAGTGTGAACTATAAAACCCAGGACACACATTGTAAGTTGCCATTAAGGTAGTTCTGTAATGCATATATGAGAACCCCTAGTGGTTTACAGTAAAAAGCGAGTCAGTTGGAGAATTTAATATAATGCTGGCACCTCGCCATGTAAGCTCAATGGTTCAAGAGCAACCAGACGGAAACATGGAGGTTGATAGTTCAAAGCTCATCTTTATCGTTGAATTTTTAAGCCTGACTCTGCCCTTCCAAAAATGATGGAGTTTTGAAGTCGTCAATGGCTGGCTCTTTGAAAGTTGAGTATCCCTTGGAGCTACTGCATTCCCATTTTACCCTTGCATATTAGCAATAGGACTATCTATGCAAATAGTTACCTCAGATAGCATGAAGTTCATACAGGAATAAATATTTGTAAGAATAGTTGGTAAAAGAGTAGTTGTGAGTTAAGAACATTTGTCGGTAACTACTTTTATTCCTTTGTTAAACAGGTATACTCTCACCGTCCTAAGAAGCACATTTTGCTGTGAGCAATTTCCGCGAACAAAACCTACAAAACAAAACCTACTTTTTAAATTATATTTATTTATTTTGATACTTTTTTTTCCATCCTGATCTTTACATGTATTTCACATCCTGATATTTACATTTGTTTCACATTCTGACATTTACATTTGGACAAAAACAAGCGAGATAACAAACTTGTTTGACCGTAAAACGAGATTGTTAAAAACACAAATAACTACAGAAACATTTACCTTCGTTCAAAAAAGAATGGATATGCCTTATAAAACTTGGAAGATTTTCTATCAGCAAAGAGCTTAGCATGTTCTGTGTTCAGATAACTCACATATTCAAAGGGATTTACATACTCCGAATGTTGAAGTACATAATACACTGTATGAGCTAGTAACATTGGTAAACTGCTCTTATGTATACATCTTTTTTTAATGTAATATGACATCAAACATGGACGAAAGTGTCACTGTTATCTGTCATGCTTGTGCACGTGGGCGCAGGGCAATACAACAAGTGTGTTTCTTAAGACGAATGGAGTATATAAGGCGTTCGATATTATTATGTGTTTCAAATGGGAAGGTGTTTGTCCTTGAGCGCTACTAGGTGAGCAACCAATCGGAACCCTGCGGTGTTGTCGTATTGCATTCCCCCTAAGTGGTGTATGACGATCACCAGTCTAATCAATCTGTATGAAATACTATTCGCGCTAAGACAGAAATTCAGATTTTGCCGAAACTGATTCATGTGGAAGGTAGAGAGTAATGTATCTAACATAACCACGAAACATAACCATATTTTTAGCTCAAATAGTTTTTCTAGCACAAATAAATAAACAACTATTACCTGTATAATAACAATAAATCGCGACGTAAGCACTGTATGCATTTGGCATGTATACGTGTACGTATATTTTTAATTACTCAGAACTAAAACATAAATATTTGACATGCCGTGATAAAAGAATCACTTTGAATAATCCAATTCGAGCCTGGCAGAACGTGTCTGGTCATATATCTTTGTTTATGAATGGTTCGTAATCTCTAGAGTTCAAAGTCTTTGGTGTATGTATGTACATATACTTTTAATTACTCAGAACTGAAATTTAAACTACTGACATGACGGATAGAAAAATTACTGTGAATAAGTCAAGGTGTTAAATTCGAGAAAGAGCAAACACTTCATTTCCTGTCCGCCTGTGGAATGCTGTATGCTTATGTTTATGAATTAATGCTGTATAAGAAGAGTTTATGTACTCTGGAGAGTTCAGATTAATATCATTCAGATTTTCATTACATAACAGTAGAGTAAGAGTTAAATAGCGCAATGGCTTCTTGCGGTGAATTTAGTGGCGAGTCAAAAAGGCAGATATTGCGAAATCAAGCTCGAAGTATTATTTTTAAGGTGTACACGTTCTTCAAAAATTTTTCGGAAACAGAAACTAAAAATGAGTTATTGCAAAGAGTACTTCCGTTTAAAAAACACGGAAAAAGTGTATCAGCTGGATCAACTTGCAATTGAAAAGGCACACGAGGTAATACGCCTCCCATCTTACCACTGCCAATATAATCCAGTGGGCTCAGATAAAAGGAGGGGATTGCAAACAGAAATAATACTTTTATACTGACGGACGTTAAACGAATTGTTCACGAAGAAATTGACAATGTAACACAACAGGACTGGGAAAACTGCGTGAGACATGCAGTAAACCTTCAAGAAGATGATTTTAAGAAAGAAATAGCACGTGACGAGATTTTGGAACCTATAATCACAAATTTCCAAGACTCAGACGATGAAGTCAGTGACAATGACAAATTGTCTCTTAACGGAAGTGACATTGACAGCGATATGGATGAGCCACTGGCCGTTCCATTGGATTAGAAAAACAGATCATTCATGAACTATAATTATAGTTATAGGATTTTAAAATATACATAATTTCCGAAAATGCTTTTTCCAATTTTGATTTTGGCGACTGCATCATTGTAAAAGTTTGTAAAATATAATTTGCTTACCGCTACGTATGCGCCAAGCAGACCTGCATGTTGTATGAGTGTGCGAGAGAGAGGGAAATATAAAAGGAGTGCGATAACAAGCTGGCAACGCTGAGTGTGATACGGCCTCTGATTGGCTGGACTCCAGAACCATTCCCATTTGAAACAAATAATAGAAAGCACATGAGGCGGAGCTCGAGAAAGCTCGTCTAAGGCGACTGTTCTATCATAGTCGTGCAGCGTTGCCTCGTTCGGTACGCACAGATCAAGCGTGAGCAACTTTTTCATGAGCCCAACATTATTACTCGAAATTCGAAATTCTAATATACTTTGGTGTATGCGGCAAGAAATTTTGAGGCAGCCTGTACAAAGGCCATTTTTCTGCTACGTATTGGTTCACGAGTTATCGCTTCGAGAATAAACAACTGACTCCCGTGTTTATGCTTATGCATGCAACTACCAATCTTGCCTGTGTGTTTTATTCCTTTACATTACGCAGTTGCGGATTAAGACCACCAGAGGCAAGATTTTGTGATGACAATTATTTATAAAATTCGCATTAAAAGGTTTAGTTGGTGTGTTGTGACGAATATTTTACCTTAAATTGGCAATAATTTCGCGCAAATTTTCGGGGAGAATTAATGAGTAATGACATGGCTGAAATGAAAAGTAACAGGTAACTAGAGTAACAACTGTTGAAACCCCTTTCTCCCACATATATATTTGAAATCAACAGATAGTAGTTAACATGAATAAACATCAGACATCAGACATCGCCAAACTAGGCAAAGGGAACAGTTTAGTTTCTAAATCTGGGTGATTTTCAGTGAGGTATTCATTTGTATTCATTTTTTTAACTTTCGGGCATTTCGAAACACATTCTAAGCCCTGGGGGACCATATTTTCATGTTAATGTAATGTCTAATGTAGCTTCCAAGAAGTCCAGTACCTTCTCAGTACCTTTAATCAGTATAATAGGAGTTTTTTGTGCATTGCACGGTGTGTTATTGAATAAATGGCAATTCTAGTTAGCATACGATAAACAGTTCTCAGTATCAAGGACCAGACCGGTGCTGTGGTGTGAGTATATTGTTGCACTGCTTAGCTGATATTGAAGTGCGCATGATGATGTCACTCTATAGGCTTTGTTAAGTATTAAATTTTATCTTGCTTTCGGTAAATTTGTAAATATTATTTTCCCAACTTCTAGCTTCATGCTATGAAGACATGAATGTTAAATTCAAGTTATATTCATGTAATTTGTAATAAATGTAAATATTTATATGCAGACTAAAAATAATTGAAATTTTCTCACTTAAAGTTAAAAATATATTATTCTCTGAAAAAGGAAAGATTTTCAAAAATTCGCGAAAAAATCGTTAAAATAAAAAACTCTTGCCTCTGAATATCACGAAGTGTCTCATTAAGAATTACATATAAATTCACAAATTAACTGACCACGGATCGCGTAGTCACGCGCGAATTCTTTAGTTCGGTTCAAGACCAGTCTGTAACGCAAATTCAAAGTTAGGTGTTTTGTGTACGTGTGAGAATAAGCAGAAAATTCACAGGTTTACATTGTGTTTAAAATGTTAACAATGCCACTTTCATAGGCTGGTACCACTGGCGCGGGTACTATGGGTAAACTACTGCGCTTTCAATCCAGAAATATTATTTTTAAAGTGTGCAGTTATTTTTAAGAAATTGTCATCTAAGGAAGTGCGTGACCAGATCAATTTTTCACAAAGCTGGGATCTCGCAGCCAGATCGTGCAATGTGGGTGTGCATACTGTGTCGCGTATTGTGAAACAGCAAAACCTCTAGCCCAGAAATTGCTGAAGCTTTATTTAAATCTCTCGAGAAAAGCATTTCAGAAAACAAAAAATCGTTTCCGATGTATTTGGTTTTGAAAAAGATGTATTTCGCCACACAATACATGAAATGTGTGACAGTGGTAAATACCCCACTATTGAAATGCTGGTCCATGTTACGAAGGACAAAATAGACCATATGGGTTCCTCTACTTCAATGGGATTAAAGTTTAAGAATTTGGGCTTCATATACAGAAAAACTAATGATAGCCGTAAATTCTTACTCAAAAGAAGTGATACAGTTGCCGCAAGAGTGAACTTTTTAAGAACATGCATATGGTATCTGGAGATTCGGGCCCCATTTTTATACCGATGAGACGTAGGTGTCCCATAGTAAACGTTAAACCAGTACTGCAGCACAGTTTCCATTAGACCTCAATATGTTACTTTCTTATACATTTCAAAATCTAAGAGAAAAAAGTGAAAAATGAGGACAAAGAAAAAATTTCACTTGTTTAGAGCGTGGAGACATGTCGCACTTCCTGTTTGTCCCTGAAGAGACGTCGCTTCTGCCATTCCCCTACGAGCAGGTGTGGGTGCCAATGGTATTGTAACCGCCCTATTACCCCTGGGAGTCGTGGTGATGATGACGGTGTTTCGTTTAAGCCTAAATACCCGTAAATATAACTGGAAGGTTCGCTAGAAATAGCAATAAAGAGGCAAGAAAGACAGATACTTAGCAAAATAGTCAGCACCTCCAGGGTGCCTTTAGACAGCAGTATCGCCCCGACTTAAAGGGGTCACATTCTCTTAAAGCAAAACCTGTAATAGAGCGATTAAGATCACCACTTACTGCAATAAAGGCAATATCGTGCTAAATAAGACATGTCAAAATTTCCCATTGAAAGGGAGAGCTAATAAAGGCATAACTGTCCAAATTATTCCCCTTTTGTTTGACTGGTATTTTAATTGTTACCAAAATGTAGCTAGAACTATAGGAGCAGGTGATAATCTCGAGATCGAAATATTAATGGACTTGGGATGAATACATCACTGGTTCGTACGTGATGTTGGTTAATGCTTGCTCTGTCAGTTCACTTAAAATACATGGTACGTGATTAAGGAAAGAGGAAAAAGATGGGCTCGACATATAGACATGAATTCCAACTGTTTGAATAACAAAATACTATGTACAGAGCGTACATTACGTATTTTGCAATATTTCCCACAAGGTTACATATTCATGTCAAGAGACCTTTCCATACGAGTTTGCAACCAAGTGTACGTAGCATGAGCGGAAGTTAGAACTTGTTTCAAGTGGGAATCAGTTTTTTCAAAAGATTTAACGAATTTTTCCGAGTATTCTTGCATCTTTTGCATGTTACAAGTTAACTAGAAACGATCTTTAGAAGCAATGACTGTAGATCTTGAAAATGAGCCAATAATGCTTCAGTATATCATGAAATTAAGCAATACCTCGCGGGGTGTTCTATGTGTGAAATTAAAAACTGCATTGTAAAACCTAAAAATTTCTGCGTGCAAAATACTATCTGTATCATGAATATGATGTTCCAATTTTTCCAAGGCGTCTCCAGGTGAACACATAAGGTACAGGACGTATAATGGACAGATGTTGTAGGTTTAGACGTCCCCTTTCTACCCTAAATGTAAGGGAATCGAAGCCTGGTATGCTATCATCTCAGGTAAACTTTTCTATGCTGCTCCAGTAACCACCTGAACGGGATAATTAGCTGTAACCTCACCATGTTGTGTCCCAAAAGGGCAATGCTGATTAGGAGTAGTACGAATAATATCTGTAAAAGGAAAGAAATATACTTCATGGGTAGATTTATATTGGTATGAACGCCTAAGCATTTACTTTAGTGAAAAGAAATAATAATTTAAGTCATAAACAGTTCAAAATATGCACGAAGTAAATAATAAGGTGGAGAGGAAGGTGAGCCAACTATGCAGGAGGCGGTATGTTGGATTTTCCTAAGGAGGAGCTTCTGGTTTGCGTCTACGATTCCACGGGGAAAGCACGTTTGACGTTTGTATTGCACTTTCCTAACGCGACAGTTTGGAAAAATGCATCACCGAGGAACGAGGGCCCTGTAACTCCGCCAGTGGCTGGGCCAGGCCGACCAACTGCTGAGGCGATTATACCCGCACTCATCGTGTGCAGTAGCAAATGTGTACTTACGGCAAATGATGACCTTCGTGCCAATTAACTGTAGCGAATGCATTGATGAGGCGAGGCGGCGCGGCCGACGAGTACAAAGAGACGGACAGTACAGTGCGGAGATAAAAGCTCGCCAAAATGGTGGGGGGAAGGAGACGGATTTCTGGAGAGTTCGTCTTTCTTCTAACGCCGTCCTGATTGTTTGAGAATATTCCACGAATTTCCGGAATCGTGAGCAAGCTATAAAGGCAAGCTGCAGCCCACCACTGGGGGTAGTTGTTAATGAACTCGTGTGCGTGAACAGCTGTGTGAACATTGTGGTCGATGTCCTTACAAGTTCTGTTATGTATGTGACGTAATTCTCGACTGTCAGTTAGACCAAAGTGTGTTCCTACGCAAATTAAAAGCAATTTTTAGTGTTTGTAACCAGGAATTTTAATTTCACGAACCTACAAAGTCACGATTGGTGTCAGGAGTGAGACATACGACATGGAAGCTGCGTTAGCACAGATTCTAGAGAAGTTGGAGACAGCAAATAACAACTTGGCCGCGGAGATGACCGAATTAACAACGAAGACGGAGGCGGCAAATAGCAACCTGGTCGCAAATTTGGAGACGACAAATCACAATCTGACTGCGATAATGGCCGAACTACCACGGAAATGAAGGCCACGTTCGAAGTCTTCCGCCGTCAATTCGAAATGGTGGACAAGCACAAGTGGGCACCAGAGGAGGAGACCACACAGCTAACAGCCAGCCTTCAGGGACGGGCAGCAGAGGTTCTGAACGCGGTCCAGACAGCGGCGGCGCCTAAGGACCTCTGGGAAGCCCTGGAAAATCACTTCGGTAAGCACCGCTTAGCCGCAGCCTACCGCAGCCAACTGATGTCAAGGACGTAGCAGCCAGGGCAGACGCTGCAGGAGTTCACCCTGGCAGTTGAACAGCGGGCCAACAAGGCTTTGGTCGAATTCTTATCCTAGGAAGCCGCCTACACCTTCGTTGACGGGGTACGAGACGTCAGCGCCTAACACTCGGTGACAACAAAACCATCCACGAGGCGCTAACGGCAACATAGAGGATGGAGGCGAGGAAGGTGAAGGCAACTCCGCCGTCGAGAACTAGGAGTATCAGCTACACTGGAGACTGAAGGCCAGCCAAGGAATGCCGGGAAAGATCTAGTGGCATGTGTTGGGGGTGCGGCCAGCCGGACACCTGGAGAAAAACTGCTGACACCAGGAAGAGCAGCCGGAGTAAGGGCCGTCGTGGAGACGGGCAAGTCGGCGCCATCACCACCATCCCTTCGAGTGACACTGCGCGCCGTCAGCCGACGGAAGTGGATGACAGCCTCATCGCGGAAGGTTGGTTGAGAGGGAAGCCGTGCCGCGTGCTCGTGGACACCGGGGCAGCCGTGACCGTCATCAGACTTGACGTAGCCAGGGGTTTGCCGTCGAAGAAATCGAGCCGACCATAACAGCTTTTGACGGCATCGGGCAATGCCTTGCCTGTGGAGAAGGAGGCCTTGCTGAAGTTGACCTTAGGACGGAGTGACGTGCATCAGTGGGTGTCATCCCTAAGATGGCTGAGGAGGTGATACTAGGACTGGATGACCTCAGGAGCCACGAGGCGACGGTCGACGTCGGCAGGAAGGTCCAGTGACTCAATGGAGAAGAGGTCGTATTCCGGCAATCCCCAGAGCGCCTTCAAATCTGCAGGGTCGTTCTGAGAGAAGACGTGGTTGTCTCCGCGAGAAGAGAGGTGGTGGTGACGGTGCCACTGGAAGGCCAGCGAACAAGTAACTTGATGCTGGACCAGAAGACACCTGTGCATGGACCTTGTGTAGCCAGGACATTTTTGCCATGCCGAGAAAACGTGCCGGTGAGGCTGTTCAACCCAACAGTCACCGATCATGACGTCGAGGCCGGGACGGAGTTGGGGACGTGCAAGCCCGTGGTTAGCGTAACACCAATCGAACAGACCGATGAGGCGGTGCCAACGCTAGTACTTGAGCCCCGGCTAAAAGTTTTAGTGGAGAGGGTGGCAGACCAACTGACCGCAGAAGAGCTCGAGAAGGTTCAACAACTGCTGAGACGATACCAGCGAGTCTTCAGCCAAGGTAACAGGGACTACGGCCGTACGGGCCGCATGCTCCACCGCATCGACACCGGAGGTGCCCGGCCTACTCGGCAACCACCTAGACGCGCTCTGCTAGCGAAGCAAATGGCGTTACGGGTCATGCTGAAGGACATCAGATCAGGGTCCAAGAGTCTGATGGCCCTTGGTGTTCACCTGTAATGTTGGTGACGAAGAAAAACGGTGAGCTACGCTTGTGCGTGGACTATAGGAAGCTGAACGCTGACACCAGAAAGGACTGCGCCCCCTTACCATGGATTGCGATTCCCTGGACACGCTTGCTGGTGCGCAGTGGTGCTTGACCCTGCAGCTGAATTCGGGTTACTGGCAGGTGGCTGTAGGCACGAGAGGCAAGGAGAAAACCCCGTTCTCGACAGGCCAAACCCTTTGGCAGTTCACAGTTATTCCCTTTGACCTTTGAAACGCACCAGTTACTTTCCAACGCCTCATGAAATTAGTGATGAGAGGGTTGACTTATGACGCCTGCCTGCTATACCTGGACGACATCATCATGTCGGCAAGACATTCGAAGACCATCCCGACAACCTGAGCAAAGTTCTACAGAGACTGCAGGCGACCAACCTGAAGCTGAAGTTGAAGAATTGCCAGCTCTTCCGCAAGAAAGTAGTAGTTGACTAACTACTTGAGCCACATAATCTCACCAACCGCAGTGGCCACAGACCCGGAGAAGACACAGCCTGTGAGAAATTGGCCTCAGCCAAAGGATAAGCAAGAGTTACGCAGTTTCCTGGGGCTGTGCAGTTGTTACCTCCACTTCATAAAGGGGTTGTCCAACATCGCCAAGCCCTTCACTCGCCTGACGGAAGAATACCGGCGTTATGTGTGGACGGAGGACGCCGAAGGCGATTTCCAGCAGCTGAACAAGACACTGTGCAGTGCTCATATTTTGGGAATCCCACAACAAAGTGGCACCTTAATTGAGGACACCGACACCAGCGACCATTGCATTGGAAGTGTCCTATTCCAATTCCAGTACTGCCACGAGCAGGTGATAGCCTACTACAGAAGACGCTGTCCAAGACAGAGAAGAACTACTGCGCCACGTGGCTAGAGCTATTGCTGGCAGTAAAGACCTTGGAGCACTTCCACAAGTACCTGTATGGTCGACCATTCCATCTGAGGACTGTCAATTCTGCCTCGCTGCTTAGCTTTAGGAACCTGGACGGCCAGTCAGCCCGTTGGGTCCAGGGGCTGCAGGAGTACGCATTCAGTTCTGAATATCGTAGAGGTGAGAGCCACGGCAACGGAGACGCCATGTCTCGAAGACCCTGCCCGCAAGAGTGCGGCCAGTGCACAAGAGTGGAAGAGAAGGAACGCGCCGCAGCTCTGAGAGTGGTTATGGCAGTACCTGCGGATAGCTGGAATAGTGCAGGCCTGAGGAGGGATCAGCTGGCGGACGCCGACTTTTGGCTACTCTTGAGGGAAGAAGAGGCAGGGACGAGATCCTCCTGGCAGGACATCGCGCCCAGAAGCGCTGCGTACAAGTAGTATTGGGCGCAATGTGAGTCGTTGAAGGCCAAAGTGGGTGTGGTGTTCCGGGTATGAGAACCACCCGATAGGAAGATGCAGATAAAGTAGTTGTTACTTCCCCGGTGTAAATTCCGTCTTCAGGAAGTGCATGCTGGTACTTCTAGAGGACCCCTGGTAGCAAACCAAACGATCGGCCAACTCCGGCAAGGCTACTACTAGCTCAGTTCCGAGCAGATGCTGAAATATGGTGCCGTTATTGTCATGTGTGCCCGGCGAGTCGTGGCCCCCAGACTAGGAGCCGCGGTCGCATGCAGCAGTACAACGTCGGAGCGCCTTTCGAGCGCATCGCTGTCGACATAGCTGGACCATTCCCAGTGTCGGACCGAGGCAATAAGTACCTGACGGTGGCCGTGGACTGTTTTACCAAGTGGCCGGAGGTGCATGCCATCCTGAACCAGGAGGCGAAGACAATCACAGACTGCCTCGTGGAGCAAGTGTTCTTACGATTTGGGGTGCCGTTAGAGCTCCACAGTGACCAGGACACCAATTTTGAGTCTAACCTGATGGTGGAGGCACTGGAGAGACTTGGGGTTAACAAGACCCACATAACACCCCTACAGCCACAGTCGGACGGCATGGTCGCGAGCTACTTCAAGACACTAGAAGAACATCTGAAGAAGGTTGTGGCCAGCCATCAGTGAGACTGGGACGTCAAGGTGCCACTGTTTCTGTTGGCCTACCGCTCGTAGACACACGACACCACTGGGATGAGGTCAGCCAGCTTAATATTCGGCCGAGTGTTACGGCTACCCTTTGATCTGGCTTTTGGGAGCGCCCCCTCCCGGAAGCGAAACAGCCAGCAACCGAGTATGTGGAGAACTTGTTGGACCGTCTCCACGACATGCACGAGGTGGGTCGTCAGAAGATACAGATGGCTAGTGACTGCATGAAGATCCAATACGCCAGGCAAGCCAACAGCCAAGGGATTCACCAAGGTTACTTGGTCTGGTTGCTCCGCCCTACTGGACTAAGGGACGCTGACCGAAACTTCAGCAGCCGCGGTAAGGACCGTAGCGGGTGGTAAAGAAGATCAACGACGTGGTCTACCTCATCTAGAAGTTACCCCGAGGAAAAATGTTGGTGGTACACCTGGATCGTCTGGCCCACTACAATGGTGCTTTCCAGGACGACGAGCCTTGAGGAGGGGCAGTGTCGCGAAGGCATTGTTGAGGTAAGGCGGCGTGGTCGACGATTTCAAAGAGACGGATAGTGCAGTACGAAGATAAAAGCTCGCCGAACCGGACGGGGGAAGGAGACGAATTTCTGGAGAGTTCTTCTTTCTTCTAACGCCGTCCTAATTGTTTGGGAATATTCCACGAATTTCAGGAATCGTGAGTAACCTATAAATGCAAGCTGTAGCCCACCATTGGGGACAGTTGTTAATGAACTCGTGTGCGTGAACAGCTGTGTGAACATTTTTTGACCTTGCAAGTTGTATTGTGTATGTGACGTAATTCTCTGGACTGTGAGGTTGACTTTACATTGAATTACTAGAGGGGTTCCTCGTCAGGGAGAATTTCCTAGAGTTCTGCGAGGGACCCCTGATGGAGTTTCTCGGAGCTCAACTCACACGACATTTGGTAAGTACATCAGATCTTAAGATGGGAAAGAAATTACATTTGTGTGACTGAGAAAGTGCTAGCTGAATCAGAGGTGTCACAACGTAAGAGAGAGAGAGAGAGAGAGAGAGAGAGAGAGAGAGAGAGAGAGAGAGAGAGAGAGAGAGAGAGAGAGAGAGAGAGAGAGAGAGAGAGAGATAGTTCATGAAATTAATCTTGAAATCATATACTTTCCGAATTGTTTTGCAATAGTCTAACATCCTCCCGCTGTTTCTAGTACAGGTGGCTGCCATTGCTGCTCTTATCAGGCATACCCCTACCGTGCCAACTGCCACGCCTCTGTCTGCACTGGCGATAACCCCGAGGGATGCCCTCGAAGATGCCGCTCCCCCAACAGCGGATGTAGCGCCCGCGGCAGTGATCAAAGTGACAGAAGTGCAAGTGTGTAACGTCTATCAGTCGATTATATGGGTCGAGTTATGCAGTTTTCATATGGTTTTTGTGAAGTACTGCTGGCAGCTGTTACATCTTTATGGAAAATAAATAACGTAATATTTGATAACTTTTTAGGAGAGTACAACACATTACTGACCAATGTACCTTACGTAAAACATTCATATTTGGTTAATACTACAGACTACATGACCTAGGTCTTCCGCTCTACCTACTTAGCTTGATTACTAGTCAACGCATGCCTCACCCCGTACTATATTAGCCGGCGTGCCCAAGGGTAGCGTCCTTGCCCCTGTTCATTACAGTCTATATACTGCTGACATGCCTGAACTTCCTGCAACAAGTACCGCACTGTTTGCTGACGATAGAGTCATCTTTACCTTGCACTTCTCTATTGAAACTGCCGTTGCAACCCTACAACTTTCCCTGGACATTTTCCTGCACTGGTTATCTCGCTGGCGTGTCGCACTTAATCCAAGCAAATGTCTTCTTAAGCTTTTCACCATGCGCAGGCCTGCTGCTCTGGCAAATATACCACTCTATAACACTGATATCCCGTGGTTACTTTCTGATTGTGCAGTCAAATATCTTGGCATCCATCTTGATCGTCGACTGACATGGAGTACACATATCAAAAGCAAACTAAATCAAGTCTATGCTCGTCTTCACAAGTTGTATCCCATCCTCAACCGCAAATCCTCTTTACGAGTCGAATATACTCCGCTACTATACAAGAGTATTCTACGACCGCTTCTTCTACATGCCAGTCCTGTATGGGGATGTGCTTCACCTACTCATATTCACCAACTTAGGTGTTTCTAAACAGGATATTACGATTTTCTGTTAACGCCTCGTTGTACATCCGGAATGCACAGCTGCATAGAGAATTGGATATAGTCAGCATCTCTACAACGACAAGCAGATTCTTTGCTCACCTTCCTTATGTATAAGGTGCTTTATTCCTCCAACTGGGACGTCGCCTTGATGCTGCACCAAGACTGAAGGCACGCTTGCCACAGGACATTTTATTTCTATAATGTTTATTTATTCTGTAATGAAGTTATTTAATTTATACTCACACCAATCCCACCAGTTTGCTTGAGGACTCTAATATGGGTATTCTCTATCCTTGTATACTTTAATTTTATTATGCATATTATTTTTATAGCTCCACAATTTGTATAACACCAACTGTGCTGAGTAATTGAAATAAATAATTCAAAAAGAAAAATACTACAGTGTCGTTAATACAACAATGTAATGTTTAAATACAAATTAAGTTAGTAAATGAGTTTCTCTGCGTCTCAATAGTTGTAACAGCTGATGCACAGGACGTTTCATTGCAAATATAATAGTGGATGTTCTAAATCAGCAAGAGGTAGGAGTGCCCTTAGAAGTTAGCAACAGTGGATCATAAGTTAACTTGTAATTGGCTGTATGAAATTGTAAAATATAACAATATGACAATGTTCTTATTTTGTTAAGTGATACAACAAGGTATATGTTCAAAGCAGGGAAAGCACTAAGATAAACTTTTCCTAAGAGAATTCGTTTAACTTGCCTTATTCATGCCCTTCATCTCATTGCAGAAACAATCAGATTATGCTACCTAAAAGTAGGTAACTTACCCTTTAATGCGAAAAAAATATTTCTTAAATCTGCATCTGGGGTCCAGCTGTTCAAAAATATGGCGCCTAATACTCCACTACCACTTGAACATGTGTTAACCCCTTGGTGGATCTGGATAACAGCTACATTGTATTATGTTAAATATTTAGGGTCAACCAGAAGAGTTCTTAATTAATTATAATCAGAAGATTATATTTCAATTGATATAGCAAGGAATGTTCTCTCAGATCCAGAGCTTGAAGAAGGCCTTGCCTTTATATTAACTATTTTTCCAATATACCTGCAGCAATTCAAATACTGGAAACAACGGGATTTTCCTTGAAACAGTCATTAAATGTGTTTGATGCTACCACTTCTGGTTTGGTGTCCATTTCAGGCAATGGTGAGAGGAAAATATAAGACAAAGTAAACTATGTTCTTTTAGAAAATCTCGGGTATAAAGAAATTAAAAAAAGAGAAATTCTTCGAGAAAAGCCCTTAGGTATACCTAAAGACATGTCTTTTTCTGCAGAACAACTATGAAATTTTAAGCACTCACCAATATCCTCGTGTGACGTTCAAAAACGTTTTTCAAGACACAAAAGTACGTTGAGAGAAAACAGACGAAGTGCCCGTCATGCAGTAGTGGTAAATTTTAATTCATCCCTAATTTTGGATGTGGATTCATGTGCATCCCTTCTCAGCAGTAAATGTAAGTTTGCACGTGCTCATTACCTTTAAATATAATAATTTCAGCACATATTTTGGTGCTTATTTCACACATTTTAAGGTCATACTTGCATATAAATTGCAAGAGCTTTTACAGTATGAACTTCCTAACCAGGTCATGAACATAGGCCATGAGAAACGAACCCATGATCTCCCAAATGAAGACTACTTACGTCACCGTCTGAGCCATTCCGTCCGGCAGCTCTTACCCGCTATTGATTCGTATATTCCATTAGAAACACTTAATTTCATCTATTATAGGTTTAGGGCGTGTCCATTTTGGGAACCCATTTATTTAATGAAATAAAGCTTTAGAAATTGCCACAGGTGGACATAAATTCACACGCAAGCTATGCGTGAGTATGTGAAGCATTATACAGGGTGAGTCACCTAAAACTTGCACCGTAAATATTTCTGAAATGGTATGTGCTATTGATATGCGGTTTTCACGGAATTGAACTATAGGCAGGGGCTCGCATTTTCAAATGATACACAGATTTTTATAATTTTTAGAAAGTGTATTTATGTACAAAAGTTACATTTTTTTAAATGGAACAATGCGTATTGACATTAAGAAAATAAAAGTAGAATAAATTAGAATGTCAATGGTGTTTTTTGCACGATCTAATGTAAGTAGTTTACGAGAAATCGTCATTTGAAAATTGAACGCACCGGCAGTTGTTTGTTCCATTCAATTGCTTAGTTGCTAGGCTAGGATGTTGTTATGTTTGTTTACAATGTGTTTTGTCTACACTGGCAGTTATTTTGTGATAGTTGAAGCAGTAGGACGTGCTTGGAAGATGGTATTTACCAATGCAGAAAAAGCAGATATGCTCATAGTTTATGGTGAATGTAGAAAGAATGCAGTTCTTTCTTGTACAGTGTACTTGGAAACATATCCGAATAGACGTCAACCATCTCGTCAATTATTTGTGAACCTCTTCAACCAATTACGTGAAAGTGGTAGTATAAGGTCTAGAAAACGCACCAGAAACAAACGAGCAACTGGTGAGCAAGGAGAAATTAATGTTCTAGCTGCTGTTGCAGTAGATCCCCACATTAGTTCTCGTGCAATCGCACGAGGAAGCGGCATCAGTCAAAGAAGTGTAATCCGCATCCTCCATCGTCATAAGTTCCATCCGTATCACATCTCTCTCCATCAAGTGCTGCATGGCAATGATTTTGAGAATCGTGTGAACTTTTGTACATGGGCATTGAGACATGATACTCCAAATTTGTCATGTATCTTGTTCACTGATGAAGCAACATTTACTAATCATGGCCAAGTAAATCTAAAAAATATGCACTATTGGTCTGTTGACAATCCTCGTTGGCTGCGTCAGGTAGAACGTCAGCATCCATGGAGTGTGAACGTGTGGTGTGGAATAGTGAACCATCACATCATTGGCCCTTTTTTCATAGAAGGAACACTGAATTCACAGAAGTATCTCAACCTCCTAACAGACGATCTTCCACAGATGTTAGAAGACGTTCCCCTTCAGACTAGGAGGAATCTGTGGTATCAACATGATGGCTGTCCGGCCCATAGTGCACGAATTACTACAGCTTATCTTCAAGGATTGTTTCAAAATCGGTGGATTGGACGAAGGGGACCTGTACCTTGGCCGGCCCGTTCACCAGATTTGACTCCTTTAGATTTTTTTTCTGTGGGGAAAGCTGAAAGACACTGTCTACAAGGACATACCAACTACACCAGAAGATATGAAACGGCGTATTACTGCTGAATGCGCTGAAATTTCCACTGAAATGCTAGAACGTGTACAGCAATCTTTACATACTAGACTGGAAGCTTTTATTGAAGCTGGTGGTGCTCATTTTGAACACAGGCTTTGAGGGTACAGTTTTGTTTACTTGTCAGAATCCTCATTTTTCTTCATTCACTTGTTTTTCTTTAGTTTGTCCTAGCCATTGTCCCGTTTTGTACAAATGACGATTTCTCGTAAACTACTTACATTAGAATCGTGCAAAAAACACCATTGACATTCTAATTTATTCTACTTTTATTTTCTTAATGCCAATACGCATTGTTCCATTTAAAAAAATGTAACTTTTGTACATAAATACACTTTCTAAAAATTATAAAAATCTGTGTATCATTTGAAAATGCGAGCCCCTGCCTATAGTTCAATTCCGTGAAAACCGCATATCAATAGCACATACCATTTCAGAAATATTTACGGTGCAAGTTTTAGGTGACTCACCCTGTATATGGGAAGACGAGAAAGCTTTGGACAGCTTTTAATCTTCATAGGTCTCGAATTGCATTGCAGATAAATTATGAAGCATGAAATTATACGCGCATCCAAACTGCAAGCATGAAACTGCAACTACTAACATCTATTGTCCTCTAAGTTAATTTATGGAAAGGAATCATTTCTTCACAACAGCTATTTCTTCCGCCCAGTCGCTCTTACCCATTGAGCTACCATGGAGAACGTGCCGTTCTGACATTAAATTCTCCTATATATAACCAAGAAATCCGTGGTTCAGATCCCGGCCATGGCTTTTAGTTGTTCATGTTGACTCTATCAAAAACCTTAACGTATATACCTATGGCTAATGTGAAGAAATGATTAATTTCTATCAATTAACTTAAAGAATAAGAGTTTAATGATGAAGCCTGAGAATAAAATTCAATAATAGCCCACCTCAGTAGCGTAGAAGGTAGCGTGTCTGCCTCACGTCTAACGGGTCCCGAGTTCGAATCTCATTAAGGGTGAGTTATTTGGATATGGTTTTTTCGGGGTTTTCCTTTATCCTGATAGACGAATCTAAGCTCCATGGGCCCCAGACTCATTTGAGCATCATTTCACCCATTTCGTTCATCGTCCGATATGACTTAACGTTGGGGGACGTAAACTAAAAAAAAAATACTTACAATAGTAAGTCGCCACAAACGGTGTATCTCGGATACGAGAGCCTCAGGTGGTTTATCGGGATATACGAGGGCTGTTCAGTAAAGAATTATAATAATTTTGTTACGGTCATAATTTTTTGTACTAAAATTTAATCTTATTATATTCTGTTAGCTTAGTGTGAAACAAACACGCTGTGGTAGTTTCATTGTTGGTACTCCTGGTTCACGCCTGTGAGAATCAGGTAAGTTCAGACATGCTCAGTATCGCCTACCGCTGCAATGGAGGTAACATGCAGTTAAAGTTGATGTTAGAGGAAGATCCGGAGTTTCTTTCAAACGAAATCACTGCTGATGAAACTTGGCTACATCATTTTGATCCTGAGAGCAAACAGCAAAGCTCAGTGTGGAAATCTCCTTCATCACCAACTCCCAAAAAGCAAAAGTGGTTGCTTCTGCTGAGAAAGTTATGGACATCTCATTCTTTGATATTCATGGAGTTTATCAGTATGTTGTACCTGCACACACATCAACAACTGGATAATACTACAGGGATGTCCTCTAAACATTGCAAATCCTTATCAGGCACAGAAGACCACATTTCCATCAAGCAGGCTGGATGCTGTACCACGATAATGCGCGACTGCATATTGCCAATGTTGTTGCTGAATATCTTGCAAAACCCAACGTGTAGTGCATCCCTCACCCTCCCTATAGTCCGGATTTAGCCCCATGTGAGTTTTTTCTATTTCCTAACTTGAAGAAACGTCCATCGTCAGAAGCAGTGGTGAAGGCTGCAGAGGCGATTTTGAAGGATCTCTCAAAAAATTGTTTCCAGCATGACTTTGAAGACTGGCAGGAACACTGAGACAAGTGCATCGCATTCAGGGGAGACTATTTTGAGAAGGAACATCAAAATTATGATGATGAGTAAAGGTACGTTGGGTGTGTGAGACAATCGCAGAGTTTGAGTCAGGAGGGCACGTTGGCCATGGTAGCTCAATGGATAAGAGCGACTGGACGGAAACCAGGAGATCCATGGTTCAAATCCCGGCCATGACATTGAATTTTTCATGTTGACTATCTATTGTCCTGCTTAACGTGACGTTTGTCTCTCATCGACTATTTTAATATGAGCATTTTCTTCATGATACTTCTTGTTAATCAAGTTAAGCCATTATATATTTTCATATTTGGTTCTAGAGATTAGAGAGATATAATAACTAAACCATGGTCAAATTTGTAACAAGGAAGGTGATGGCCTTATAATTCCGTGCTGTATATGTGACCAGTGGCAGTAGAATTGTGATTATCCTCTGGAATGTTTACGGATAACAAAGAATATCTCGGAAAACATTGATGCCAGGCAATATTTACAGACCATAAATTTTGTGCAATATCATGATATACATATATTGTGCTATTTAGGTTTATTAAATAACACGAAAGAAGATTTCGTAGGTTATTCCCATAACATTCACAATATACATGATATTTGCCATTGAAATATTTTAACATTTTGGCATTTAAAAAAATAATGAAAAAATTAGCTGTGAAGGTTAGTTTGGGATTCAGATAGTTTGCTTAAAAAGCTTTCTGTAGCATTCTTTGAAAATATTACTCTAAACACCAAGTTAATATTTAACCACTATTTGTTTTTGAGTTGAGCACGCGTATACATACACACGCGCATACTGTACTGTCTGCTCACCACAAGAAGGAAAGGCAGAGGAATCTGTAACGTAATCAGTAATCACTTTTGCTGTGTTTATGCTGACCTTCCGGATATAATATGTTTAAAATACACAGTGTTATTATCACATAACTCACCCATACATAATACCTGTCATTCCAGTTACTGAAACAAGCATTATACCTGGCAGCATGGGTGACTCATATGTACTCTCGTACATTCATTTCGTAGTAGAGATTCACTAACGGAGGAGCATTTACCTTCAGGCGCCAAGTGATGATGTACTATCTGCCTGGTTCATTACTTGGCGCCTGAAGATAAATGCAACTAAATCTCATGCAGTCACATTCACCCGCCGCACTCTGCAAGATGTATCCAATCTCCGCCTGGCTGGAGAAGAATTACAATGGTCCACGGAGGCTACATACCTCGGAGTAACCCTGGATTGGTGTCTGACGTGGAAATAACACATCGGCACTGTGGCAAACAAAGTGTCCAGAAGAATGGCCATGCTATATCCTATGTATAATAGAAAATCAACAATGAGCCTGCATAACAAATTCCTCATATACAAGCAAATACTCCGCCCTGCACTGACCTATGCTTGCACAGTCTGGGGAGCTGCAGCAAAATCCCATCTCCACAAACTCCAACCAAGTACTTCAAAACCGCTACCTTTTTTTTTTTTTTTTTTTTTTTTTTTTTTTTGTTAACTTAAGCTACTATGCTTTTATTTTTGAAGCGAAAGAGGGAGGAAGGGAGGGACAAGGAGAGGGAGGAAGTGAGGGGACCGATTTTTATCTTTATTTTATTGTACCTCACTGTTTTACATGTAGGGGAATGATGTCCGAAATTGATATTATTCTGCCTATATCTCTTAAACGTGCAGTATCCACGGTTTGAAGGGTGCTATTTTCTTGAGCTGGATCATTGTCCATCTCTCTTCGCGTAAAAATCGTCTGAGCCGTGATACTGAACAATCACTTGGCGTGTCCAGTGTGTTTATCCAGGTAAATGTACCCATTATGAGCCAGAGCAGTGCACGTTGTAATGAAGGGTTCACCTTAGGAAGATTCAGATGTAATATATCTTCATGTGAAGCATCCCATCCGGCAGGTATCCAGCTATTACATTTGTCTAGCACCCAGTTCCATATATCAGCTTTTCCGGAACATACCATCACCCGATGCAGAAGTGAATCTGCTTCCGAGCAAATAGGGCATCTCGGGCAGTTAGCCATTCTGTGGCGGTACAGTTTGTCTGCCGTTGGAAGAAGTTCATTGACAATTTCATACGTCACCGCTAACCATGTGGTGTTCAGTTGCTGACAGCCAAAACATTTCCATATGCGCTGCCAGGGCAGCTGCGGATATTTTATCTGTACCTGTGGGGTGATTCTAACGGCTTGACGAAGATAAGCATAAATGTTCTTTACTGTGCACTTATCACCATCTATTGAGTGCTCCGGGGGTAACCGCTCCAACGCGTAATACGTGTCCCGTAAAATCTCGGGTACCTTGCCTCGTTGTCCTTGGCGCCAAAAATCCATGTGCGTGCGTTGTATCATGGTGTCCACGGGATCACTCTGATTATTTAGGGCAAGCAGAAGCATTTTGATCATCAACGCTTGCGACTGGAGAGCCACCTCTGTTAATCCCCAACCACCTTGCCCCTTCGGGAGACGTAGTTGAGCCCGCGCAACACGGTAGAGCTTCCCTGTCCAGATGAAATAGCCCAATATCTGTTCTATCCTCTGGGAATCCCGCTTTGTTGGTGGTAGCACGTGTGCAAGGTAGCAAATCCTGCTGAGCGCGAAACTGTTACAATATCGTATACGTTGTACCAAATTCAACATCCGGAGTTTCTGCTTGTACATCATCCCACGCAGTACATTAATCCGGGTCGTCCAGTTATATTCCCTCATGTCCGTCTCGCTATCACTAAAGTAAACTCCCAAAATCTTCGTGCGCCGCCCCATAGGTATTTCTAAGATGGATGTGTCCGGCGGATCTGGTCCAATGGCTAAAATCTCGGACTTCTGCATATTAAATGTCATCCCTGTCGATCCCTCGTACTCTTGTAAACAATCTCTTAAGCGAGGACTGTCTTGGGGGGTGGTAACTATTACCGTAATATCGTCTGCGTAGGCCCTCACAACCATTCGCTGCCCATATATCTCAAGTCCATCAAGTGTAGCTTGCAGCTGTCGGAGTAGTGGGTCAACATACAGGGAGAATAGCATCATGGACATGGGACATCCTTGTCTGACTGAGCGTTTAATCGGTATAGCAGACGTTAAATAGCCATTGCAGAGAACTTTTGACGAGGCACCAGCATACATGGCTCGAATCAGGTTGCAGAATTTATCAGGCACTTTTAATTCCATCATACGTCTCCACAAACCGTCATGAGCAACGCTGTCAAAGGCCCTTTGGAGGTCCAAATTAATAATCGCTGCAGACTGATGTTCCTGTGCGCAATGCAGTATACATCCTCTCAAGGCAGCTAACGTATTTTGCAGGGTCGCTCCCTTCTTTACTGCGGCCTGGAACTCGCTAATGCTATATGGTAGTATCTTTTGCATACGACCAACAATTATTTTAGCGAACAGTTTGTAATCACAGTTTAACAGCGTGATCGGTCGATAATCCTGTAAGGACTTGGGTCTAGCCACCTTCGGAAGTTGTACCACTATCCCATCTGCAAATGTGCGTGGTAAATGCTCTGTATTTCACATTTCCTGAAAGACTTGTAACAGTTCGTTCTGGATGTGACACCAACATTGCTTGTAAAATTCATATGGCAAGCCATCAGGTCCTGGGGAAGCACGCAATTTGGATTTTTGGATTATTTCACGTAACTCTGATTTGGACAGCGACGGCGTGTCCTGCCACAATTCTTCCGGTAGCTCTGGTAGGAATTTTGACATATATGCCTCTACTTTGTGTGCGAGATCTGCGGGGTCGGTGAATCGTTGTGCGTAGAAATTGTTCACTTCACGAATAATTTCGGCTGTAGTGGAAACCTCCCGTCCATCTATTTCAAGTTGAGTGATTAGCTTCCGGCGACCATGATTACGTTCCTTTGCCAAATGAAAAAAACTCGCCTGCTCCCCATGCAGCACTTCCTCCGAGTGTACTCTGGCCAAATATCCCTGAAGTTGTTGTGTTTTACGAGCTTTTATATGTTCTTTGATCTCCCGCACTAGTTGCAGAACATTGTCTCCCTGCTGTTGGCGTACGTGCAGCTCGTGGAGGATTTGGAAGTAATATTCCATGGTTTCTCTTCTAGCCAGCGCTCGACGAACGGCAGCAGCCCGAAAGAAGTTTCGTAATGTAGGTTCGGCTTTACACACCCACCAGTCGACTTTGTTTGGTGCACGCGCAAAGGATTCCCGCAATCGTGACCAGCAGTCCTGGAAACCAGTCATCACTTCCTCATCCGTAAGCAAGGAGCAGTTAAGTTTCCAGTAACCTCTGCCTCTATTGCAGCTCGCCGCCCTGCCCTCAAGTGCATGTATTAGAGCGTTATGATCACTAAATGCCACCGGCAGTATTTCTGTGCGCTGAAGGCGGGGTAAGAGTTCAGCCGTAACATACATGCGGTCCAGTCGTGAAGCTGATGGTCCTCTCACGAATGTAAATTGTACTGCTGAGCCGTGCTTATGTTCCCAGGTATCTGTCAGGTGCATTTGTTCTACTAGCTGTTGAAGAGTACTACACCCATTGACGGCACCCCGTTGATCTTTAGCAGCTAAAGTACAATTAAAATCGCCAACCAGGACGAACGGTGCACTTGCTGGAATATGGGTCAAGATGTCTTGCCTAAAAAAATTTTCTCGCTGCTTTCGTTTATTACTTCCCGCAGGGGCGTAAATGTTCACCAAGGTAATGCCCTCATACACTGCTGAGATGGCTCTACCAGAGGGATGGAGCACGAAATTATGTAGTTGTAAACCTTGACGATACACAACAGCCGTACCGGTACCTTCCGGCCCAAGATTCGTCTCGTACTCGTAGCCATATAAGAAGTCCATATTATCAATATTCACCTCCTGCAAAAAGCAGATATCTATGTCATGATTTATCAAGAAGTCCCTTAAAATTTGCTGTTTGACCACCTGTCGCAGACCATTAACATTAAGCGAAGCCCAGATTTGCGCACCTATCGGCATTCAATGGGCTAGGAGCACATCCTTAGTGATGCCAGGATTTCGAAGGACCAGGAACCACTTTAATATCAGTTGAGCCTCCTTGAACAATGCCTGGGCACGAATCCTCTTTGGTAAGTTTAGCTGAACGTAGTTGTTCTTCATATTCATCACCGTCATCCACTGCCGACCGCTTGACTGAGTCTATCTCTTTCCCTTGGATGGGAACCGGGGGACCACCTTTCAGGTGTAGCACATCCGGAGGTTGCTGTCGTGGTGGAATTCCTTGCACTTCCATCCTCCTGTGCTGACTTCTTAATCGAGGGTCACGACCCGACAATGTAATGCCAACCTTCTGTCTTAACTGAGCTATTTCAGTATCAGATACCTCTACTTCTTCATCACTTACAGCCTCCATAACACCATCCCGAGAACCCTCAGCTGGAGCAGTAACAGCAGATCTTTTAGGGGCATCCTGTGTCTCAACCATAGGCGTGATATCGTTGGCCACTGCAGACTTTTCGGACTCCGCCGGCTCTCTCGTTAGCTCCACTACTACCGGACCATTGTCTGCCTGTTGTGTAGGTTGCTCCGGCGGCTGGTCTTCTGTGGACGTACTCGTCGAACCTGCTGCGTACTCTCTACCGACAGCAGCAGCATATGAGTTAGCACCTGCTGCGACACTGAAGGTAACTGGACGGTTCCGTGGGTTGATGTGTAACCGCGTAGCACGAAGGGGGCACTCAGCTTTCAGGTGGGTAGTGTCATGACAGAGATGACAAGCTTGCGGTTGACCGATGTAACTGATTCCAATCAAATAGGTATCGATAACCAAGCTAGCAGGTATGTGACGTTTTAGTCCCATCTTCACAGCAATCACTCCGTTGTTAGTCGGAAGAAGATACTGGGAGCTCCATTGCTCTCTGCGTATATCATACACTGTACCGTATTGGCTCAGCTGCTGCGACAACACAGCGAGGGGAACCTCCGAAGGTAAATTGAACACTCTAACATTCACTTTTTGCTGATCACCCGGTGTAATTCGTAACTTTGCCGTTTCTCCAGAGGCGTAGGTAAAGGTTTGTTCATCTTGATAACGGGCTAGGAGATTATCGTATAATACCGCCGAAATCACCTTCACATATATAGCACGTTCTCTTGTGTGCAGCTGGAGCGTGTCAACTTGATCCACTTGTAATCCCATAAAATTTACAAGCCACTGGTGTATTTCTAATGCAGTAGGTTTACTTGCCGTTGCTTCAAATTGAATTTTTAGTGTATTCACACGTTTGTACATCGCCATGATTACTTTTTAAACTCAAAACCGAACAGGTATAAATATACCCAATTCAACAAAACTACGCGCGGAGCGCTGAACTGTATACACGACAGCACAAACAAAGCCCGCTCTGCCTGGCGTTTACTACCGTGCACAGCGGAACGACAACCTCGCGGTATGCCAGTCACCGCACAACTGACCTTCGGATAGCAACAGCTTCCGATTGTTACATCCCTAATGATAATATCCATGCAGACCTCTCCTTCCCAAAAATCACAGAATACATCCTTACCCTATCCCATGGTTTTTATAACAAGCTCCCATCTAGCTTCAACAGTCTAATCTGTGGTCTGGGGGAATATGACTTCGACCAAGGTGAAATCTACAAGCAACCCAGACTACTGCTAGCACCACCATAGGCCCCTACAAACCATTGAGCTATTCATTACATTCCAATCCCTATCAAATAACTAAAGAACCATTATATTACCTATTCACCAGCATCTATCCACCGTCATATCATTAAAACTAACCATCATGCCAGTAAGGGACAAGGTCCCAAAATGGTAAAATGTCGAAGGCCACTCCTCTGAGGAGGAGGTTCAACCTTCAACGACACCACTGTGCTGTGTGTATAAACAGTTCCAGCTCCTCTCACCTTCATTCCCCGCTTGCCTTCTTATGGTGGTCAGACAGTACGCTTTTTCCAAAAAATGCTTTTCGAGGAGGTTTTAGAGAGCTTCAAAGCTTATCTTCAGGATGACCTCTCGTCGAACTTTATACATGCTTCAATCTCATTATGATTTGACCTGCATTACAGGTCCTGTTATAAATCCCTGTTTTAAAGTTACACTTGCCTCAAAAGTTTTCTAAGCGAACATAAGTAATTCATATTAAAAATTCAATTGATTTTCTCTAAGTACTGCAGGATGATCAGTTTGAGATGTCAGAAATATAAAACGTTATATTCATGAAATTAATGTACATATCTCTGAGTAATGTTCTGTAAATTAAGCGGAAAGTTTGGGAGTTAACAAATGAGTGGTTTCCAGTGGCATGACAACGCTTTCGTGTAAAGAAAAGAAAACAAAATGGTCGTAGCCCGCATTAGTGGCGTAGATGGTAGCGTGTCTGCCTCCCATTCAAGAGGTCCCGAGTTCGAATCTCGGTCAGGGTGATTTACCTGGATAAAGTTTTTCCGGGGTTTTATCCCGAAAGACGAATGTCAGGCATCTCTAAGCTCAATGGAAGCTCATCTGAGCTTCATTTCACCCATTCCATTCATCGTCCGATATGACTTAACGTTGGATGACGTAAATTACAAAAAATGTCGTAAACGGCACAACTGCTTGCTCAGTGTAAGCCATAATTTCGAGTTTAATAGCGATCCAGCGAACTTTCAGAAGTCAGAAGCCACTACAACTGTCGGTTTGTCCAATTTCAACGAGACATTGTTAAGTGGTACGGTACTGGAAAATGGTCTGAAAATGTTTCTCACTGCGTGATAATAGAGGAAGATATTCCACAAGCGATGATTCAAGAGTCCACTAAAGTCACCCCGCCGTTTATCAGCAAAGCGGAATACACCACACACATCAGACCGTAGCTGTACTGCATCCGTGTTAAGAAACACACGTTTTGTATTAATCCACGCCCACGTGTACAAGCGTGACAGACGATAGTGACACTTTCGCCCATGTGTTACGCCATATTTCGCACATTCAAACAATTTGTATGCACAAGAGTAGCTTACCAGTGGGTTTTGTTTTGTAGGTTTCGTTCGCGGAATTGTTCACAGGAAAGTGTGGTTCTTAGGACAGCAAGTACTGAAGCAGCAGAATTACGAAGGTCGACTCAATTTTTCTATCACGATGCGTGCGCGGCATAAAACGGGTAAATCACTGGATGTTGACTAGCGAAGCCCTATTTCTCATTAGTAGCCTAAGATACTGGACAGCGTTATCTATCAACAGGATGGCGCTCCACCGCATAGGCCTCTCACAGTGCGAAATTTATTAAATGAGATATGGACGATCACAGAGCAGCCGTGATGGACCCACCCTATAGCCTCCTGATAGCCCAGACTTAACGCCTCCAGGCTTTTTATTTTTATTCTTGTGCGGGTTACATCAAGGCTACGGTGTATGTAAATAGTCAAATCAATCTAACTACTTGTGGAGGGAGTTTACAGCGATTTTTCAACAAATACTTCAGAAATGCTGAAGCTACGTGGTGCAACATGGGCGCGTGGTATGAACCGTGAGTGCTAATGTGCTGGACACAAAACTCTTAAGTTTCCTACACAAATGGTATACCATGACTAACTAATGAAGTTCAATTGCTTCCTTTACATACGGTCTTACATATCTCACATCTGAAGCGGATCATCCTGTGTTATTTGTATAACCAAAGCTCATTCTTCCAACTAAATCATACTGAGATAAATCGTTTATTTCACAATTCATCACAAGAGAAGTGGTTGAAAGGACAGTTATGGTGTGTGGGGTGTTTTTATAGGAGGTGAACCAGTTAATTTGGCTAGTAAATTTAATGAAAGCCACTGAGCGTCTAGGAGCGTCTATTTGAGGGAGTGGAATCAAACAGTTTTTTAATTTTCTTACAAGAATCTGCAATTTTGGCCGTGCCGTGGTCGACTGGTTATACCACTTGACTCCCTGCGGTAATATCCCAGGCGACCGATGTGGAATTTGTTGTGAACAACACGGGACAGGAGCGGGGTTTCTCCGGGATTTGCGGTTTCTTCGCCATCATTGCACCAAGTCCTCCAATATCATTCATTTCACTATTATTCTGTACTCTGTTTTTCACTCTCCTCGGACTGATCCCCGGTCTTGGATACTCTGTTATTCAAGGTCTCTGCTCCTCAACAGAACATCTCCCTAAGCGATCTTTTGTGGATCCTACGGATGTAAGTTCTACATATTTAGAGATTAAACAGTTGAACAAGAAGAACCTGCTATTACCGAAGTATCGCATGTTCTAACATTTAACGTATGCACAGTTTACATTTTAAAACAACGTTTCTGTAATAACAAAACGTTAAGTTACATAAGTAACTGATTCTTGAGCGGCGACAACTAAATGTAGTATATAAGCTAAGCACGACCTTTATGCAGTACTGACTGCCAATAACCGATCACATTAAATTACTTCTGTAAAATTATAGGACACGAAACAAAGACGAAGTCGTGAAATACACGCCTTTTTATCAACATAAGTCCCCTTTAATTCTACACGCTTATGCATGTTTCAACAATTTTCTTTAGGTTTTGCTACTCCATTCTCTGCAGCTTCCTGCCTATTATTACTTTCTCCATATTATTTTTACTGTTATTTTCACCTAACATTTTCTTCTTTCGTAATCACAGGTACATGTACATCATGTGATGTCATATGAGTGTTCAGAGACATCAGTATATCTACTCCACGTGCTAAAAGGTGTTTCCAGATTACTTCCGTTAACACCTTAGTTGCGATGTCACCTAATTCTAAAATTGACTACGAATATGTTGCAGGTGGAAGAGTCGGTAACAACGCGACACCGGAACTTCTTAATCCACTTGCAGTTCCTGGGCAGAATCGAAGATTCTAAACTGTCATTCGAATGCCAGTTCTCGCACATTACAATATTTTGACGCAGCCCCTGTCACCCAGGAACACTGAGACGACAAATAACCTGATATCAGAAATACATTAACAAAAACAAATGAATAAATATAAATAAATGACGTATAGCAGAATAGATCTATGCCATAATGCTAGCATATTCTGTGGAGAGCGCCACAGTAACAAGGCCACTCTGCGAAAGTCAGTAAACTCCCTTTGCAATCCCTGTAAACAAACAACCCTACTGTATTGTCTGTGTTGTCCTCAAGACAAATTTGGTTCCACCCAGTCGGCAACAAACCCATTGTTAAAATCCCATGCGTGCTTCTGACAATAGGCTTCAAGATTTTGACCGTCGCTCAGAACGCATGCTCTCCCATAAATTTTTGCATGCTGACTGTTAGAGAAAGCGTCTCTGATGTTAGTTCCGAAATTGGAAATTCTGAACACTGATCTCATATGGGGATAGGTACCAGCCAATAAAAAATTGATATTTGTTCATGTGATTTTGCAAACTCCAAAAAATATCTAGAGTAGGGG
Organism: Mantis religiosa; assembly: GCA_030765055.1. NCBI lineage: Eukaryota > Metazoa > Arthropoda > Insecta > Mantodea > Mantidae > Mantis > Mantis religiosa. The sequence goes on from CM060954.1 coordinate 131,317,641, forward strand.
TGATTCAAAGTGATGGCGAAATGTAGGTTCTTCTAGTAAGAGCACTTCGGTCCTGAGTTCTACGTGAGATGGACGTGTATTGGCGCCATGCACAAAGACAAAGTGCAATATCTAACAATCTCTCCAGTGAGAATTAGCGCAAAGAGTAATATATAGGGAAGACGATAAATAGATCCAGTTCGACTACGCAGTGCTACTGCCTCTGCGCTTCACATCACATATTGACAGTGGCGCTGAACACAGCAACCACACCGACGACGAATTTGCGGTGGCGAGCAAAGGAACCTAAGGACAACAATAAACTTCTGTCTACCAGATTCGAGGTGTCATCATTTAAACCACAACCAGTCAGGACGCACCCACTCCTGAAGTACAGATGAGAGTTCTCACGCGGGAGCTACAAGTCACCTCGAACCAGTTACAATCTCCCTCTCCTTAACCTCCTCACGCCACCAATTCTTAATTGTGAGGCGTTGAGCGCAAGGAAGAGCTCGACGTGGTACGCTACGAGCCGGACCGCTTCAAATTGCTCAGTGCTAATAGAAACAATTTCAATAAATCCGGGATGATTCCTGTGTTAGATTTTCTCTAACTACGATTAATTTCTTAATTTAGTTTAATATATAGCATTACAGTTAACATGAGCAATATTGTAACTATGTTTAAAATATTATGAGCCAAATGTATATCTATAAAATTCTGAGCCACAAGGAACATTAAAGAAAGCTGACATTTCTTCAAAATGTGCTTGAGGACAGCCTCGCACAGTACGTGAATAACACTGAGCCATTGTCTCTAATTCATGATTTGTACATGCCACAGTGAAAGCAATTACATTATCAGGAAAGAATAATTTCCAACAATCAACATGTCTTTGCATTCTTTGCTGATCATTTTACACCTGGAAGCTGAGTTATAACATTCTGATTTGCATTTTTTTTTTGAGGATCTTTGTTCTTGAACCACTTTGTTGTACCTTTACCTCATACATTTCGCGGTTTCCTAGTTTTGGAGTTGAAACAGCTGCAGTATCAGAGTCTCCGTCAAATTGTTCTGTTACTGTATCAAGTTGATCGAGTTGAGGTTGAGCATTAGTTTGGCAGTATGGATTGTCTATACACATATCATCTGCTCTTCCTCAAACCATTTGAGAAGCTGTTCTTCTGTAGCCATGCTGATAACAGAAAAGAACAGGCTTTATGAAGGCAATGGTCAAAAGTTAGAAGAAATTACGAAAACACACACACACACACACACACACACACACACACACACACACACACACACACACACACACACACACACACACACACACACACACACACTGTCACGCGATAACTTCCGTGTTAGAAAAGATCTCACAACGCACATCGTTTTGAATAATACCGCTCACAACAATGTTTGCTTTGTTATACACTTAACTGCTCTTGAATGGAAACCTATCAACTGAGGCATTGCTAACTCTACGTTTATTTGAACGAAAAAACAAACAAATTAGAGAATATATTGTCAGTTGTTAGATTTTATCTATCAACACGAGCGATCGCGCGTTATATGCAAGCTCTGGAACACTACGATATCGCAATTGTTCACTTTATCACCATGGCTCTTCTCCACCCGTTGGGGAGGGGTTCCATCCTCTTCAGCTGCCGAGGTGCGGGCGCTGCAGACCCTTAGCACTCGTGGTACCTCTGACGTTACCAGAGGAACCTCGGGCCGAACTGCCGAGCTCCTTCCGTCGGGGAGTTGTTCGTATTGGTTTGGACTCGAGGGGGCAGTGTGTTCCCGACACCCACGGGGAATTGGGTACCTCCGGCCAGGCTACGGCCGCCCGGAGGGGGTAGAGGGTTGCCTAATAGGTCCTGGTACTAGCCTGCAGAGCGAGTAGAAGGTGTGCTAGATCACCAGGCGGCCCCACCGAGGTTTTCGGTAGTCTTCCCTGTGGGTTTGACGCGCGTAAGTGGCGTATCCACTTCCACCCGTCTTGACGTAGTAGTCGATGGGGAGGGGGGGGGCTTTTTAGACTCAAGGTATTGCCCCATGGAAAGAATCCTGGAGTTTTCCATCGCTCCAAGGTAAAAGGACGTCGATCCCACGGGTCCAGGACTAATGGGAGTAGAGCCTCTGGTGTTAAATAAATAAATTAAAATGACTCCTCTCCAATAAAGCATTCAAATAATGCACAGAGAATACAAAATGTATAAAAAGTTAACGTTTATTGACACTTGGTTATGCATTTTAATAAACTTATTGTCTTAAAGTAAGATTTAATGCGTTATTTTCATTGTTAAACTACACTCCATTCTATATGATATGCTATAGGTATATACGTGACGATTATAAATATGTATTTGGTTTTAAATTATAAAAAGTTTACTCATTCCTTGCAGTTATCTCATCGTACAGTAATTGTTGCATATTGAGTATCTAAAATATGATCATGTAAACGAAATATTTGTTTGGGAACAATTAGCTTTGAGATTGCAAGGCGCGTAGAGTATTATTGTGCTGCTCGAATGGTTATCTGGCTTTATCTTTGTTAATAGAAACCTCTCAGATAACGCACTGATTACTCCACGTGGACATAACATCTATCTGTCATTTGTGATTCCTGCGCACTACATTGGCTGAAGGGATGCGTTCATTGGTGTTTAGCACACGTCCAAGAAGCGCGGTAGTTCCCTCTAACTCTTCCAAGAATAATCAGTGCATTATCTGAGAGGTTTCCATTAACAAAGATAAAGCCGACGTAACCTTCTGAGCAGCATGATAACAATAGTAAAAATTATCTTAGAGTGTGCGTATCACAAACACCATTTGAGATGATGCATCTCCACCTACCAGAGTAAAGCGCTCAAATATTATGTACACAATGCAGGTCCTTTTACAAAACATTCTGTGTGGAATCGTTAAGGAGAAATACATAATCACAGTCGTACCTACGGCAGCTGCAGTCGCCGCGTGAAATCCTCTTACCTCGGGCGTAGTATAGGGAATTTTAATTCCCTCAGAAGTTAACGTAAACATGCCGTAACTAATAATTACTAATTAATAGTAAATAACTTAGTCAATACATGATTACGCAACTCCTTTTACATTGATTATGTATTTCTCCTTAACGATTCTACACAGATTGTTTTGTTTCCATCCTTTACGGCATCCATGAGCAGGATGAAGTTAATTCTAGCTTATCTGAAGTTATTCAGTGGGTCGTTGCTATGGCAATTCAATAATTTCTCATTGGTTGAAGTCATCCTTTATTTGCACACTTTTCATAGGAATATTTGGTAATCTTCATAATATTTTATTTAAATTAATTTAAGTAATTTAACATTCAATCACTATTTCTTAAAAATTTAAACCAATATTATCATCGTTAATCACGTTAATGCCAGATTTCAGCAACATATGTTAAAATCGACGTTAACATATGTAACGTAACAACTGTCACAGCGCTAACACTACTGTTAAATTTCTTGCATTTCACCAACCTGTTTTCTGAAAATGTTAGCAAACACGTGTTAACGCCAAGAGGCTTCTATGTATTGCAGCTATAAAAGGCTATGGGTGAGTCGTATAATTTCCTAAACGTACTACGACGCGCTTTTGCTTCCATTTTCATCTGCACACAGCTGAAAAAATGAAGGGTGAACAAAATCGTAAGAGCAGCCGTGAAAAGAATTTCTCTTCGATGGAGAAGGAATTGTTAATTCAATTAGTGCCGAAGTGTAAGGATATCGTGGAAAATAAGAGGACGGATGCGGTGAATGTAAAAGAGAAAGATGTCACGTGGAAAAATATTGGAAACGAATTTAATACAAATCCATATGTCACTACCACAAGCACGAAACAACTTCGTCAGTGTTACGTAAATTTAAAACGAGATGCGAAGAACAAGTGACTTGAACGTTTCAAGACGGGAGGTGAACAGTGTATTATCCACATAATTTAGTAAATTATAAAATAGCAAAGTTATTAATACTTGAAGCTAAGGCGAGATCGGCATTTTCCTTTCGATGCATGTTCTAATCTCTCTTGTACTTCCACAGTAACCTTCATAGTAACTTGTTTCGACAGTCTATACCTCCGTAAAAATTTTCTTCTGATACCTCCTCAAAACCATTTCTCCTCATTGGCCGTACTTTATTACGAATGCTATTTAGATGGTCTTTTCCTTTCCTTGGCCTCTTCAATCACTATTTTACCTCCGATTCTTTTAAATTTCGTATTCCATTTGAGTTTTAAAGCATTTTATGATGAATCATTTTTAAGAATTTAAAATAACAAAATCAAAACAATACAAATTCCTATGATATTTGATCTAGGAGGGTCATTTAATAAGTCTGGTAAATTTTCATGCAGTGACGGCAATCTTTTGTCACTACTTTATGGGTGGTAAGCCTTATTATTCAAAATATTGTACAGAAAATTTGAATGTGCTACAGTATACGTTCATTGTTGACAGCCATCTGAACTCGTCAGTGTGATAGCTGCGATTAAAAATGAAAAAAAAGGAAATAAAACAGTTTCGTGCTGTTAATAAATATTTTCATTTGAAGAGCTGGACTGCCGGACAAGTCAAAACTGAATGAGATGAAGTTCACGCAGACTCTGCACCAACATTGAAGGCCATTTACTTTTACATCAATGAATTTAAACGTGGTTGTAGAAGCACCGAAAATGAATCGCTCTCTGGCGAGGTCACAACGCAGGACACCATTGAAAAAATACACGATCTGGTTATGTAGGTTGCCGAATCAAAAGTCGTGAGATTGCTGAGGCTGTAGGCAGCTCAGTTGTCCGAGTGCATAGTATTCTGCACGAAAACTTGACAATGAAAAATCTGTGTGCAAGATGGGTGCCACGATTGCTCACAGTCGACCAAAGGCGTATTCGGAAGATAGAGTCAGACTGCAAAAATTCAATGCCTTAGCCGGGATTTGAACCACGGATCTTCTAGTCTCCGTCCAGCCGCTCTAACCCTTGAGCTACTATGGCCAACGTGCAGACATGAAAATAAATTCTCCAACTGGTAAACTCCGGTAAACCGGTAAACCCGGTAAACCACTAGGACTTCTCATAAATACATGAGACAACTACCTTAATGGCGATTTACTATGCTGTAAGTACTTTAAGGCCCGGGCTATTAGGTCAAATAGTGGAAATTAATTGTTCTTTCACACTAATGTGAAAGCTTTTCAGTCTGACTCTATCTTTCCATACTTTAGCCTACTCACGGCTAGTGTGAAAGAACAATTTATTTCCATTAATTGACCTAATATCCCGGGCCATAAATTACTTACAGTATAGTAAGTCGCCATTAAGGTAGTTGTCTCATGTGTTTATGAGAACTCCTAGTGGTTTGCCGGAAAAAACACGAGTCAGTTGGAGAATTTAATATCATGTCGGCACGTTGGCCGTAGTAGCTCAAGGGTTAGAGCGGCTGGACGGAGACCAGAACATCTGTGCTTCAAATCCCGGCTATGGCATTGAATTTTTCATTCTGACTCTATCTTTCCATACTTTAGCCTACACACGGACAGTGTGAAGGAACAATTAATTTTCATTAAAGGCGTATTCGGAAGAACAATTATATCAGTTTTCTGGCGATGTTTAATCGCAATCCGCAAAACTTTTTGCGCTGATTTGTGACCGTGGATGAAACTTGGATCCATCATTATACACTCGAGTCAAAACAGTAGTCATAACAATGGACAAAGACTGGTGAAAGTGCACAAAAAAAGGCAATGAACATTTTGTCAGCTGGTAAGGTGATGGCTACTGTTTGTGGGATTCTCAAGGAATAATCTTCATGTACTACTTGATATTTGCTATTTATTTGTACATAAGAAAATAATTTACAATTATATTACAGAGAACCTTTTTATTTACATACTATTCTTCCTTAACCTATTGGCGGGAAAGCGGCGCTTAGTAAACATTATGGATTGGCTTTTCTCCGTGTTGATAGACAATCGCCAAATCCTGCACCATCCTTGGAGAAGGCAGAGATGTTGAAAGCTCTGCGGGGATGACTTTTTGAGCAAAATAACAGCATGTGGTCAGCATATTGTGCTGAATTGACATGCTGCTGGGTGGGAAGGTGAGCCACGTATATGCTGTAAAGCGTCGGGGATAGCACAGAACCTTCGGGAATTCCGCCTCTGAAGGACCTTCCTGTAGATACTTTTCCCTCCGCAGTGACTGTCAGAGATGTGACTTGTAAGAGATGTGCAATCTGAGGAGACAGCTCCAGATTGATGAGTTTGTAACGTCGTAGAGAACGCCTTCTCGACGTCCAGAGACACCGCCGCGGTGTATGCTTTGTCCTGTAAACCCAGGGCTACAGCTTCCACTACGCGCAGTAATTGCTGCGCAGTACGAAAACCAGGAACAAAACCAAACTGGTGAGGAGAGATGGCTTGAATGTCTGCCAGCAGAGGAGACAAGCGAGCTAAGAATAAACCTTTCGAATGTCTTCGAGAGGAAAGAAAGGATGCTGATGGAGTGGTAATGGTCTGGATGAACCGGGTCCTTCCCTGGCTTCAAGAGGCATATCACACGAGCCTCCCTCCACTTTCGTGGAAAGTGGCGCAGAGTGAGACACGTGTTGAACACAGGTGTGATAAGGAGCACGGCCCTGAATAGAAGACTAGGCAGCATAATATGCGTAAGCCCGTCGGGTCCCACCGCCTTTTTGGGGCCTCCTGGTCCTCTCAAGGTAATCGGCTAACACACTTGTTTTGGCTGAGGTTCGTAGACCAGGCCTTAGATGCCTTGGAGAGGGGAGGTTGATGGTCCTGTGTGGTTCCGAAGTCGTTTAACGACCTTCGAAAGTTGCCCATCTTCGAAGTTCATACGAGACATCGTGTCTTCCCATCCACGCAGCCTGTGCTAGCGTAGACGAAGACGAACCTCGCGGAGTAAGCGTCGAAGAAGTGCTCGATTATGGATGTGCGGTGTCGCTGATAGAAACATCGTGCCGCCCATGAGCTGCGGATCAGGAGAAGAACGTCGAGTAGGAGGACATTAGAATGAAGAGGAGCTGGTAAGTGAACAGTAAGATTACGGACAGCTCGCATCACAATGGAGGTAAGTGATGAGGGTTATGGTCTAAATGAAGTGTATTTAACGAAGCAAGTGATAAATGAAATGACAAAATTTTGATGATAACGAAGTCACTATGAGACGCTCTACCTTGACCTGGTGGGTAATGAGTGGATGGCCAGGGGCCCTCAACTCTGCGGGGAGAGTTCGTATCTACCATGCGGATAACGTCACTGCCTCTTCTGTTCGCCCCGGGACCACTATGCCAAGCTGATGTTTAACATTTAGATCCCGGCCAGAGAGACATTAGGATGTAGGGCAAAGATGGAGAGGTAGTCGTTGGCTACGAACTGTATACGGAGTAGGTGGTAATCGGAAACTACCAGGACTTTAAAACCACTCAGGTACACACATGTGACCGTGACTTCAAGGGTCAGAAGTGGAGGAAGCTGGACATCTCAAAGGACCATGCTTCTCCTCAGCAGGATCGCCGTGCCGCCTTCTCGACGTCCCGCATAATTCGTTCTGAGGTAGTGAAAGCCCGTGAGATGGAAGGGTATATTGGGACGGAGTTGTGTTTCCGACACCAGAATGAGTTCCAAAATAGAAGATTTCGCAAACTGCAGGAGCTATTCTCGCTGATATACAAATCATCCCACGTTCCAGAACGCGAACGGTCCGTTGGATAAAGGAGGCCAGGAGAGTAAGTCCCCCCGTGGCGGTCACCATGCGGGCAGCGGGGTTAGATGTGGAAGTAAACCACACCAAGGGCTCGCAGAAGTGCCGACCTTGGGCCTACGGCAATTGATAAAGCCACGCCAATAAATCTGACTGCGGTGTGATGGGAGGGATTGCAAGGGTGTTTGAGACGCAGAAGGGAGCTTTAGGTGTGGTGGGGGGGGGGGAGAGGAGTGATGAGGTGCCGGCCTGCCGTTGGCCCTCTCGTCCCTCAGTTGTCTAGTACTCTTGGAATTTCCAGACCCGCTCGCAGCCACGAAGTCCGAGTCCGGCCTCCTGGCAGCCGTACGCCTCTTTGCTCTGCGGAAGGTGGTTTTAGGTGGGACTGGAGCTGTGTTGACTTGTGTGTCACGGGATTGGCGTGTCTAGCCCGTCAAGCCGTAGGTGCACTCGCTGGTTTGCGCGCCATCTCAGCGAAAGATGGACGTCTGCTGTATTGTATCATTACGGTTCCACACTACTTAAATGAAACTTTTCTCGACACATGGATTACCCATGCTGCACCGATGATGTGGCCTTCCCGCTCAGACATTTTTGGCTGGGAGTTTTTAATAAGTCTAAGGCGCACCAGGTGAGGATATATAGCACTCAATTCAAACAGCGGTAAGAGCAGTGGCTGCTGATATTACAACAGCTATGCTTGAAACATTGTTTCATGGTGTACTGTCCACCCAACACAAGAAGGAAAGTTAAAAGTATGTGTAACGTGATCACTTTTGCTGTTCGCGTGATGTTTATACTCGCCGTCTGGATATTATAAGGATGCCATGTAGGTTCATCTATAGTACAGAGTGCTGTCACATACTCACCAATAATGCCTATCACTGCTGTTAGTGAAACAAGCATTAGATCTGGCAGAAATGGGTCACTAATATGCACCCTCATATACTCATTTCATAGTAAACAGATTCACTATCAGACTAGTTAAAACAGTACAAGCCGCTCTCACTGCTCTGGCCCCGGTTGCCTTCTTAGGGTGGTTTGAAAGAAGTGATGCGATGATCATTGTGACTAGATGTTCAAGGTGGTCACATTGAAATACATTGAAATTATGTCCTACTGTAGCATATGTGTCTGTTACATATTGTCTAGTAATACCCATTTAAACATAAAATTTATTGTAACTTTTGAATCACTCTGTAATGCTAGATACTTCATTTCATTGGCTTGTTGCAGCTTCTCTAACTTTTTATGCAGTCCAATTTTGAAATGCATTTCGGTTTATACTGAAAAAGTTATCCACTTTCAATTTATAAGCATCTTTAATTAAGATAACCAAGCCATCTGAATTGTCGGTTTAAGTAAAATCCCAATTTCGAAGCAGATTTTACATGATATTCCAAAAGTAAGGGCCACAATACGAGCCCTGTCTGTTCCAGTATTGAAGTTTAAGAAAATTTATGTTCTTCTGCCACTTAGATAACTCTTCGATAAATGTACAGGTGGACCCACATTTGAGGTCCTTTAAATTTTAGTAATGGTGGGGCAACAGGAGGATCAATAGTCCTTTTGGGTCGAGGCTTGAGAATCAAACACCGCTTTAGTTCGAGGCTTTCTTCTGCATTATTCTTTACTGTAAGTTTAGCTTCAGCTGTCCTCTTTGAGGAGTGACGCAAAATTGATTGCCATTTATATGACCTTGTGAATAAATGTGAAATGATATGCAGTCGATCCATTTTTCCAACAGTTTCCCAACAATGGGAAGTAGGTTTATTGTGCAAATTTAGGAAGTTTTTGTTTAATCCTTTTCCAGGTTTTAAAATGGAAATGATTATTAAGGTCTTCAGGCTTTTGGAAGCCGTCTTTTTTAAACTCGTGTCTTATAATTCTGTACAGAACGAAGAGTATTGCTGGGAACGGTTTATAAGATTTTGCTGGAAAATGCATCCTCTACTGTATTTTTATTTATTTAATTTTGAGTTACAGCTTTTCAAGTTTGAAATTACTTAACTCCTGGTGGGATATGTCGATCGGAACCAAGGTTTCATTTACGTTTCATTGCTGGTGACAATGTCACTATCGTGTGGTCATTGAGTATCTTAGTGCGGTTGTGTCTACTGCCTTAATATGTATGATAATTGCATGTGTGCCTGTCTATGTATCTGTTCCTGTCTGCGTGTGTATGTGTGTGAGTATGTGTGAGTATGTGTGAGTGAGTATGTGTGAGTGAGTATGTGTGTTAAGGACATTTGGTATAGTGACCGCGCTTAAAGTATCCCCAGGGGGCTGGATTTGCACGGATAAACTGTTCCCATCCCTAACCACAATGTCAAACATGTTAGGATACCCTTACTGGGTTGGAGGGGTAAAGAATGTTGGGCACATGTTTACAGCTGAGAATACTCAAGGTTGCCGTTGCTTAAAATAACGTTTGGAAGAAAAAACATCAAGCTCAATTTACTGTACGAAATAGTTATTGATTTTTTTTCAAATAAATGTTAAATAGTTAATGTGTGCCATAATAGACTATAATACAACGCTTTATAATATAACTGAAAAGAAATATATTACCTATGCTATTATGGTATAGTACCTATATTACCTACAAGAACTAAATGCGTATTATTGACATAATATCCAAAGAAAGCGTAATAAAACATTCCGATACCATCAGTAGGATCATCATTACAGTTTTAAAGGGGTTAAATTGCATCAGTGTGCATGAATTTGCGAGGGATATTTAATTGCAAATTAAAGAAGCACTTTGGATATTCTGGTAGTTAATAATAATTTATAAGCAGACTGCACGTTAGAGCTTTGTTTATTGCAATTTTGAACCGATTTATCCTACAACATTTTCCTATATTCTATGGCAGCTACAGGTGATGAATCAAATTTCAGTTGATTCAAAGCAGTAAATACTTCAAAAGTTAAAAAGGAACTAACGAATTAAGGAAATACTAGTAAGAAAAATCTATTACTCTTTGTAAATGCTGGAAGCTTTTTACAAGGATGTCCGCCAATTTTACAAAATTGAATAAAGTTAAGCAGTGTAATTTTTTGGGGGGAGGAAACTTTCTGTTAAACACAATTTAAATAAATAATCACGTACATTGCACATAATAATTACATATGCCATAAACGCTTTAGAACTCGAGAAAGGCTAGAAATACTGTTAAGTATATATTACAAGTATTACAAGTAGGAATGGTAATCCATGTTATGTTCGATTCACACGGTCTCCACATCTTAATTAAATTACGCAAGTCCTAAACGCTAATAACTATTAAATATTAATAAATTAAAAAAACTACATTAACTACACTAAGTAAAATACTGTGTAACTTGTATAACTATAAGCTCAATTAACACACATAAGAAGCACGTGTTCACAGTCTAAGCTAATAGAAGGTGGACGCAAGAAAATAAATGGCAACAGCGCGTTAACTTGGTGAGTGTAGTAAGAAGGACTACCCCTATGTTTGAGAGTGGAGGACCCTTACAATTGGTTCAATGTGGGATCTGTGGTCAGAAGAGGAAGCTCTGATTTCACTTGGACGTCGCCTGGGATGCAATGAAGTAAAACATCATTACAATTTTAAAAGGGTTAAATTGCATCAGTGTGCATGAATTTGCGAGGGATATTTACTTACAAATTAAAGAAGCACCTTGGATATTCTGGCAGTCAATAATTTATAAGCAAAGATTGCACGTTAGAGCTTTGTTTATTGCAATCGTGAGCCGATTTATCCTAAAACATTTTCCTATATTCTATGGCAGTTACAGAAAAAGAGACGAACCAAGGAATTAAAGAAAAACTAGTAAGGGAACTTTATTACTCTTTTTAAATGCTGGAAGCATTTTACTAGGATTTCTGCTAATTTTACAAGTTTGAATAAAGTTAAGGAGCTTAATTTTTTGGAGTGCGGGGGCTCCTTTTAAATACAATTTAAATAAATAATCATGTACATTCCGGATAGTAATTAAATGCCATAACTTTAGAACTCGCGAAAGGTTAGAAATACTGTTAGGTATATATTACAAGTATGAATGGAAATCCATGTTAGCATATCCATGTTAGCTTCGATTCCCACTGCCTCCACATCTTAATTAAATTACCCAAGTGCTAAACGCCAATAACTGTTAAACACCAATAAATTTATAAAACTACACTAAGTAAAACACTATGTAACTTCTATAAATATAAGCTTAATTAACACACACAAGAAGCACGTTTACAAGGTCTAAGCTAATAGAAGGTTCGAATCCCAGGCACCATTATGAGTGTGTTTATTGTAGAAATACGAAATGTGTTTTACGCAAATTGTAGTATAATTTCCAGTTCTCTAAGATTTATTTAATTTTATGCAGTTCTGAGGGTACAAGAAAAATATTGCAACAGCACCTTAACTTGGTGAACGTATTAAGAAGGACGACCCCATATGTTTAAGGGTGGAAGACCCGTATAATTGCTTACATGTGAAAATGTGTGGTCAGAAGGCAAAGCTTTGATGTCGCATGGGATAGAATGAACGCGGCTACTATAACAAGAGGAATTATTTAGGGAATGGGGACTCCAAGGTTTTCTAAGGATTCAAGAAGCCAATGAATATGGAGAAGACGTGCAAGTGAAAACGCTAGAGTGTGTTAGACACGTACAAAAATGAATGGGCAGAAGACTTAGAGAAAAGTGAAATAATATGAAAGGGTACATGGTCGTACGCAAAACCCAAACGAAAGTTTCAATCACCTAATCTGGGAAAGAGCTTCAAATCTGTGTATGTTGGCAGGAAAACTATTAAATTTGGTGTGATCAGTGCTGTGATATATTTTAATGATGGTGCTACTAAAAGGGGAGCTGCATTTAGGAAAATTGCAACCAGGTTTTAATTTTTACTCTGCCTTTGAAAACATTGATGCATCAAGAGTAAAAGAAGTAGAAAAACAAGTGCAGGAAATGTCTAAGGAAGTAAGAATTAGGATGAGAGGTGAAATCAGGAGCAGAGAGGATGCTGAGACAACAGGGGTGAGGAATATGGAACAGAAATGTTTTGACTTTTCGGTATGTTACATAAAAACACAACATTATCTTTTTGGCTATTTAAGTTTACTTGATTTTTTATACTTAAAGCACACTCTTCTAGAAAACTATAACAGAGCTTTGAATTTTTTGTGCATATGCAGGATATACTGCTCTAAACACATGGTGAAAGCTTCATATGTTACACTTTCATGAAACTCCTCAAAAGATATTTTCTTATGTAAAAAGTTAACTAATGAGTACAAAATTATTAATTTTTCAAATTGCAGTTACTGATTAAAATGTCTTAATGGTTCACCAGCTATGTTTAATAGTATGTCTGTAAATCGATTACAAAGTTTTAAATCTGTTACTTTAACTGTTTAGTAGAACAAGGCACCTAAAGAAGAAAATGCGGAAAATGTTTGATTTTGTGTTTATTGGAATATCAACAAAGCAACAATTATTAACCTTATTTATGATTTGATTATGGTTTCTAAAATGGAAGAGACTGGTAAAAGTTTCATTATGATAGACAGCATAGCTTTCAAGAAACATTAGCATATATTACATTGAAATTCTACATGGAAATTGCTACACTGACACTACCAATGAATACCGCACTCGATAAAATTAATGCTAGCTTCCCCTAGTATGCAACAGAAAGACATTCAACAAAATTCCTCATCCAAAAGTGCATTTTACATAGAAAATACTTCACATGTTTATTATTGCAATAAAACATAGGTAATAATTTTTATTAAAATATTATACGTTTTGTATACCAACATGTCAAATAAATAGCATATTATACAGGATGTTAATGTACACCGAAATATTTTCAGAGCAAGTGGATATATCTTAAGCAAGTAATTTGAGGTAGAAGACTTAGACTGTTGGTTCAAATGTGTAAGCTACGACTATAAGTGGTTAAAGTGCCAGTGCGCCTCTAACTAATGATGGTTCTACCTGAGTGCACAACACACGAAAATGAAGAGACGTTTCGGAGCACTGTCTCTTACGCAATGGTTATGACCAGGGCGCAGTTACTGGTGACTAGAGGCCGCATCAGATGCGCTTTTCTAGAGGTATACTGCACATGGACTGTACTGTTCGGTCGCGGTTAACATCAGGCAGGTACAACTGCCTTACTACGAGAGCAAACAAAACAGTCGCCTTATAAATACACCTTGACCTCTCGGCACCCACTTGAAATGCAATGCTTCACCATCCCGCAGGGTACTACGTTACGTTCTTCCCGACGTATGCACATTTGATGGACGTGCTGTACATCTGACGTCATTCATACGTCCAGCTAACTTGTATTGCATGAGAGCGCACATCTCTCCGGCCTTTACTGATGCCATTTCATTACGGTCATTGTTTGGTCATTTTGCTCTATTTTAACATTATAGGTCATTTTTAATATCTGAAGGTATTTTGCTGGCATTTTTAAACATATTGGAAGATTAATAATAGTTTTTAAATTGTATCATCCGTTGCAAATGACATGAGCCTTAAACGCGTTGAATCCGTTTGGCTTGAGTTTGTCATAGAGGACTTCCCTTTCTCATTGCCTGGCACTGCTAGGAGTGCAACTTTTTTACTGGGTCAGTGAACTAGTCGATTCTAGTGTAATCGTGCATCATGTTATATATGTGTTTTATACAATTATGCCGAAAGTGAAGCCCCGTGTTGCTGTAAGATTAAAGAATATTGTAAACAAGTTTGGGGAGGAATCTTTCTACAGATGGTTCCATATTTTTCTGTAAGTTTCGTCAAATTAAAGTAGAAGCTGAGAAACAATTCTTAGTGCAACATATGGACGTGACAAATATAAGCAAGGTGTGGAAAATTCTAAGCGGAATAATGCGTAAATGCTGCTTTCTAAGAGAGTAAGATTAAATGTTGGTGCAGGTTCCAAGTTTTTCTAAAGGAATTGTGTGAGTTTTTATTCCTTCCAGAAAGCCGAATAACCCTAAGTTGAGAAACTTTCTGGAACATCACATGGGGCGCTGTTTACCGAACGAGTCAACGTTAAGAAAGGATTATATTCCGTTATGCTACGAAGAAACTATGCGAAATATAAGAATGCCTCAAAGGAAAGACAATATAAGTTCAGCTGATCAAAAAAGTTGTCACCCCTGGTCAACTTAACATTAATAACGCCTAACACCATCTCTGGACCAGATAATTGCACGCATTCGGTAAGGAAGTGAGCTCAGAAGTTTCTGAAAGTATGACACATCCAGTTGATGCAACTCACGTGTGAGTTACTCGTGCAAATCTACCAAACTGAGGCGATGCTGATATCGGCGTTTCACCCGCTGTTCCAAAATATCCCACAAATGTTTAATTGGGTTCAAGTCGGGTGATTTTGCAGGCCAGTGGAGAAGTGATAAGCTGCGCGTATGTTTATCAAACCAGTCCAAAAGTCTTCTAGCCAGATGAACCCAGGAATCTTGAAATACAGGAGAGGCAACAGCACAGTCATTATGGAAATATTGACTTAAGGGCAACACCTGCTCAGAATGTTCAAATAAACATGCTGGTTCATCCTTCATCACCTGGAGCGCACCAGTTCATAGTAAAAAAAAAACACTCCCAAAATATTACTGACCCCTTCCGGCTTGAACTTAACCCTGTACACAATCCGGATGAAATACTTCCTCTGACCTGCGGTGCACCCAACGACGTGCGACATTCGAATAGCGGCAAAAACGCGATTCATAGGACTGCATGTCATTCTGCGAGTCACTTACAGTCCACGTTTAGTGACATTTAGCTCACTGAAGTCGCACAGCTTTTTGTCTCTTTCTGAGCAGGGGCCTCCGAAGTGTCCGACATCAAATGTTCATGGAATGTAGTTCCCGTCGCAATGTCTTCTCACCAACACGTCGGGATGTTTCAAGGACTGAAACAATTCTTGTCGGGTTTGGAAGCGATTTGCATTTATTAGCCGCGAAACTCGTCTCCAATCCCTGTCAGTCATGATCCTTTTCGCACCACAATTCCAACGTCGTATTTTGAAGCCATGTGTATTGTACCACTGCGTGTGGACCCGTTGGACAGTCCGCTTCGACACACCAACAAATCCGGATATATCTACCGCATGGCCAAGGGCATGGCCAAACACAGTTGTCCCTTTTTGCCACTCTGTCTTTACATTTCCTCAATTGCATTACATCGAATGCTTGACACACCACGCCTCGTAGCTTGCTACGACCCTCTGATCATGTTGAGACAGTGACCAACACTTAACCAAATGACGTGACCATAGCACCATCTGTCGGGCCCTAAAGATTCATAGGTGATTTCTACAGGGGTGACTAATGTTTTATCCGGTGAGCTCATGTTTCCATTGATGAAAATACGCAAAGTAAAGGTCGGTACGCAGCCAATATAACAGTAGGGATGCTGGAGCTGGATGGACTAGGTAAAATATTTTTGCTGACTTCTGAAATAAATAATTCAAGTATATCTATTCGGTTCGCTAATCGTATGTCGTTACTTCGGCTAATTGGAAGCGGTATGAGGACATGCTGCTATTTATTACTGATGCCACCCCACATATGTTTATAGAGGCAAAATAAACTGAAGAATTTTCTCCACGAATAATACTTGCAACCTGTTTGGCACGTGGCTTACATAGAGTCGCGGAAAAAGTGACGTCACACTTTCTGCAAGTATGTAGATGCACTTATTTCAAATGCTAAAAAGATATTTGTCATTTCCCTCGCAAGCAGAGAAAATTCAAATTTCCATTCCCCTGGTGTTCTGTTACCTCCGCAATCAATAATAATGCGATGAAGCTCATGGCCAGAAGCTTGTTTTTGCATAGATGCATGTCTGCCACACGTTCAACAGGTGCCGAGTTCGACTTCGGTCAGGGTGAGTTACCTGGATAAGGTTTTCCGGGGTTTTCCGTAATCTTTACAGATGGATGTCGGTAGCTCTAAGCTCCATGGACCCTAAGTCCTTTGTAAATTCCCTTGACGCGGAAGTTGCTAGAACGATTGAGGTAGTCCAGTAGGTGTTGAATCATAGTGAATTAGAGGTGCAATTAGCTTATATCAAGTTAAACTATGGTTGTTTACCATTGACGATTCAACATCTTCAAGAATGGGGCATTGCACTAGGGTAAAGCTATAGTTAATAAATTTTAGCATATATTGAATATCGTCTTTATTTGGAAGGGATTTGAATAGTTTTGTGTAACTTGCAAGCCACAAGGGACCTACATAAATATAGCACCCAAAATTGTATATTCTCCTAAGACTCCTAAGTTATTTTAAACGTTTTTATGACGTCAGTATTCCAATTTTTATGGATTTTTATTTGGCACTACTTTGTCATTTTTTCAGTTGTGGCGGTTTAGTTGTGTTGCGGGGTTATCGAAATAGTTATGGAAGTACAAGGCTAGCACATAAGGACTCGATTTTTAAACATTTGACTTACGATCGGCATTTGTAGTACATTCACTTAACCTACAAGGAAATATGTGAGGCAGCTAATTTCTGAAATGTTTATTTCGTTTTCACACGAAGCTTTTGTAAAAAAAAAAAAATAGCTACAGGGGTTATGTATCAGTAGAGAAGGTACATTATCATCAGATTTTATTCCTTTGTAGCAGTAATTAATTAAATTGTTAGGTGTTCAACAAGATTCTCGTGTTAACCTACTATAATGTAGATTTACGATAAGAATGCAAAACGTAAACATCGGCACCATAAAGGTTTGTTCCTTCTGTCTCACTATTGAATTCATGTAACAGAGAAGTTGATGTATGTGTTGTTTTGTCACGTTCACAAGGTGGGAGGGAGGGACATTTCTGGGCGTTGCCCCACAGTTCACAACCATAAAGTTCGACTCATACAAAGGACTACGGTAGATTCACATCGGTAACCAAACTACTGGGTTGTTAGCAAGCCAACTACGACAACATGCTTTTCTATGTGTCTCCATCTTAATCAGGTAGAAATATTATATATCTCACAAATTTACGTGCTTTTTCTAAACAATTATTGCTGAATTTTCAAAATTAGAAACTGAATAGAACAGAAATATTAAAATAAATATATAGGACAAATTTTACAATTTGTACAATTTTTAAACAATCTGCTGAGTTACGTGATTTTCTCAGTTCATTTTTTTCAAACTAAGGTAATCATTTTATTTAGGTCTTCATCAATAAAAGTTGTGATTCTCTCTGTTCATTTTTTTTTCAAACAAAGGTTAATCATTCTATTTAAGTCTTCATCAATGAAAGTTGTTACACACTGCATTAGGGGCTATACCGACTAATGTGATAGATGTTTAATGACTTTAAGAACTATGGAAACGCTTTGAAATGTCAGGCTCTTTGCATGGGGACGAGAAACAAATAGATATTGAGCTTATCGCTTCAAACAAAAAAGTATTTGTGTAATTAAAATCAATGATAAGCAATATTTCGGAAATAATTAAAGCCAAAAAATGGAATTAGTTGTATGGTTAATTGAGATCTACCATTTTTATATGGTTTTATGTTTGGTTTACAAATTAAAATGAACAGAACTTCAGATGATATTGAAGGAAAACTCAAGAAATGTATTTAATTTGTTCAACAAATACTTTAAACATATATTTCGCACAAGTTTTGAGTAAATAACAGATTACAGTTTTCCAAGTTAAACTTACTTGGGAAATTTCGAGTCGCACCTTTTGGAGATACTGATTTTATATAAAATTTATATCAGATAAATAATTAAATAAATAATTAAATAATACTTTATATATTTATAAAATATCAATTTCGGCATGTTACTAACCTTGTTTTTTGTATTACGGTGTTCTCATAACATAAAACACACACACACACACACACACACACACACACACACACACACACACACACACACACACACACACACACACACACACACACACACACACACACTCTCTCCTATATCAACACTCAAGGATATTGTTTCAAATACCAGTTCTTAAATGTTCACTTCACAAGTTCTAAAGGCGAAATTATGGTAAAAGTACGGTGTACTACAGGTAACCACTAGGGAAAATAGTTGTAACTTAGTTTAGTCGGTAATCTTTTATGTTCGACTCTGTATAATAAGGACATTTGTACATATAAGCTGAAGCTTTCACGGCCGGCATCTTATCTTCAAGGACATTTGTGTAGAAGTGTAAAAAATTGTAAAAGCATATTGCGTTACATCTTCAGGTACCTTTAGGAGATAACGCAAAATATATTATGAAGTTAGACACAATGTAATAACTGTAATGAAGGATCCATTGAGCTAAAAGCATAAAATCGTTATTGCGGCTGGGAATGAGTAAGCAAGGGAGTACTTGTATTGCTTGGAACATACACGAGAAGTGCCTGAATTTCGTTATATTGGCTGTAATTCCTAATGGGAACTAAATAATTGGCAATAAATTGCCTGCCATGATTTGAGGTATAAGTTTACTCTCCACTCTTTAGAGTTACGAGAGTAAACATTTATAGAATTGTTTATTTTCTGAAAAGTGGCAAATTTATTCGACGAAACAGCATGTATGTACAATGTTTACATGTCAAATAAAATGTCAACATTTAGTTTTCTTGAATATCCCATGAAGTTCGGTTGAATTGAAGGAATATTCTATCATTTTGTTTATTTGGAAAATGTTAAAGCTTAGACAAAACTGCGTTGTACAAAATAGAGGAATGGTATCAGCCTTTTCTGAGATTTTCTGTCGTTTGAACATCTTCAAATAATCTGTTGATATTGAGATATGTTGTGATTTATGAGTACATCTGTGGTGGTTTGAAGCTCTATTATATCAAATGTTTTTCTTCTCTACCCAAAAGGAAAAGGAAAAACAGTTTATTAACTTGTAAACGATGCTGACAGGATATAAGTGCCACCAATGTTTCGAAATGTTTTGCCACAGATGTGGTTTTACAAGCCGATAAATCTGCTGATAATGGGGACGTCCCGCTGTGCGCCAGGGTTAAACCTGCTATCTTAGTTTGAATAGATCGGCACCTAGCCTCCCTGCCCCAAGCGACACTTCGGAAACTTAATAGAAAGTTGGGCAGATGGTCTCGGAAAAAGCCGGGACTCCCTGAGGAATCCTTATGAGAGGTGTAATGGACTGAACGTGTCTTTCGAACTCTAGCTATGTCCATGGTCGGGAAATGCCTTGGGTCTGCTATGTGGTAGCATGTTTAATTATGTTCATCGAATAATCGGAGGTTTTCGTAGCACTTGGCTGATTTTTTTTGGGGGGGGGGGGTGAGGGCAGCATCACCTTAGTGATTTTCTTCCTTTTTTTAATTTACGTCCTCCAACGTTATATCATATCGGACGATGAATGAAATGAATGAAATGATGCTGAAATGATCCGAGGGTCTATGGAGCTTAGAATTACCAGACATTCTCTTTCAGGGTAAGGGAAAACCCTGGAAAAACTCCTTATCCAGATAACCCACCGTGATCCAGATTTGAACTCAAGACCTCTTGAACACAAAGCAGATACACTGTCAACTACATTACGGAGGTGGGCATCACTTCAATGAGTCATATTCTGAATTGTAAATTTAGAGTCCGATGCTGGGTTGGGTGATTAAAATTTCTGGTCTGGCCATTAAACGGCGCGAAGCTCCGTGCCGGAAATATTTTTTATTTCATTTTTAGTTCAGCATTCATAATAATCCGTATTTTTATATTTTATATTATTTATATACTGCAAGAAATAAGAACACCAGTCGCTAAAAACACAATGACACTTGGGCGCTCAGCACAGTTCAAACATTAAACTACAGACGCTGTTCCATACGCTTAGGAGAAAACAGCTGATCCTTTGGCTCGAAGCACAATAAATGAATGAATAAGTAAATAAATAAGCAAATAAATAAATGAATGAATCAATGAACGAACAAATAACTAAACAAAAAATAAATGCATCAATAAATAAACAAACGAATAAGTCAATATAAATCATAAGTTTGATAATGATACTGTCAATAGCAGGATCACATCACAGCTTCCTTTGTGTCGAAATTTGTGCCGCCGAACTTTTTAAGATGCTGGAACTGTCTACTGTTTAGTAACAACTCACAACATCGAGCGGAATGGCTGAAGCGGTTTTGTCGCAGCCCGCATTTGGGAGGCCTGTGTTCGATTCCCGTGGCCGACCTACCTGACCCATGGTATTTTGGGGGGTTTCGCGGGTCAGTAGGCGAATGCTGGGTGGGTTGATTACATCCTCCAAATTTCCTGTCCCTCCATTTCATCTCAATTATCATTTCTCGTCATTTCTCATCTGGTGGTCTATTTCAGGGTAGAAGTGTCGGCAGGTATCTCGGCGGTGCATGGCAGGATGATGTGCTCTGAGATAAACTACTTCATCCTCCGGTAGATCGGTTGCCGATCTCCGTTTCTTTGCTGGGACCATTTCGGGACAGCCAGCCAGGGAACTTTGGGTCTCGGCTGCTGGGCTCGTTACCGTCCAGCAGTAGGGGAGTGTTTCCATTGTCGTGACCTGTCAGGGTAGGTCTCTATCCAAGTAAACTGTAGGGACCCTGCCCTCTGTACTGTCGTGGCTCCTTGGGTCGGGCGCCCTCATCCTTCCTCCCGGGGATGCCCCACTTGGTGGCGTACGTTCCGAATCTCCTCCGTAATGAAATTCTAATCGTAACAACTCACAACTGAACTGCACTCGCATTGTATCCAACACAGTCGGCTGAATTCTCATGTCAACTCTTGATCAGACTGGCCTGGACTAGCCAGCACTCGAATACAAGTGAATCTTCTGTGTACTGATACTCATTGGTTGCTGTTTTGTTCTGCTGCAGAATGGGTATTAGCTGCGCTCGGGTCTAGGTAGTGGTGCAGACTGGCGCCGCCTTCACAATATACGTATTTAATCTTGCTGTTTATATGCGCAGCTTGTTTCATCCTTTAGCGTTTATATAATCGATGGTTTGGAATATTTAACTAGCTCAGCATATTCAAGAATATTATAGTCATAGCTATTAATCATACTTCGGTACTGTCATTTGCTCTTTGTTTGGAGGTGGTAATGTAGGTGAACCGTACTATTTCATAAATAACTTCACTGTTATTATTTCCTTTGCAGCTCATGTATTGGGCCGTTAATTATAATGTAACTTGCTCTACCTCGCTCTTCCTTCGCCATATAGCGAGACTTCAACGCCAATTCCCGCTCGAAAAAGCACTGATGCCGTATCTCACTGTTATTGTAGCACGTGCAGCCAGTCAGACGCCCTGTTGATACGTAAACATGATGCATCAGTTATCTGCGACAAAACATGTGTTTATTATAAAAAAGGGGAAAACGTACATGTGATGGCGAGAAAATAGGCTCAACGGCTCAGCGTCAGACAAAAGACACTCCGGGAGAAGATTTGCTTGATAGAAAATAAACAAAATGGAATCGCTATCACTTTGGAGCGATCTTCTCAAAAATCACTAAACAAAATTACTCAATAAACAGATGTATGCATGTGAGAAATGTTACACGTTTGTTACAACTGAAATCTTATCGCTATACACCAGTGCGCAAATTGAAATAAAACGACAGCTGCAAGCAAGGGAATTGTGTTTTCTGATCTATAGAAAATAGTGTCATTGATTCACAGCTTTTGTTCTGCTCCGATGAATCTGACTTTCACCTACGTGACAAGTAAACACTCACAACAGCTGATGTTAGCTTCAGAAGGACCTGTGTTATAGTATGAACTGTCTTACTGTAACCTCAAAGTTGTAGTGCGATATGGGTAACTGCTAGAGGAAGAATATGGCCATTTTTTCTATAAACAAACAAAAACTGCAGAGAGATGTCGTTGAATAATTTTAGGATCGTTGTTTCATCGCTTGACAAAAACAAATCTTACGTTTGTTTCTAATTAGAGTCTGCAACACACATTCCACTGCCGAATCGTTAAGTGAAATATATGGCTATTTTGGTGATGCTTTATTGCCCTTTGGTTTCCCTCGAATTAACTGCAACCTGCCTCAAGAATGGATAGAGATGGCCAACAGCGTAAGCTTGCAAAAACAGATAAACACTATTATACCACCACTCCCGATATATGCCTCTGTAACTTTCGGCAATGTTGGAATGCAGAGAGGAAATCTCTTAATGTGGATGGTTTGGAATCGTCAAATGCAATCACCGCCGCCAGAAGTTATACGCCCAAAAATATGGAACTGTTACTCAATATGTTACGTAAAGGTCTAATTATTCGCTTAAATAATTTATAAAAAGTAATCAACGGCAGTGGCAGAAGTGAATGAACTATGCATAACATATTGAAAGAGCTTCAGCATTAAAAACCTATGGCACAAAAGCTTTCAACACGTGGTAAACATCATCTTCTACCAAAAAGGTTCGAACTCGATGGGTTTCAAAAGTGTGGTGTGCCCTAAACTTTTCTCGAATTTTACGAGCAGAGAACAGAAATTCCTACAGTAAGTGAGCTCATGAATACTGTTAAAGTAAGGGTCCCTTTTGAAGGCAGAAGGAGACATTCTGTAGAATACTTAAAGGGATGTGTTTTCGATTTCGGTAGCGGAAAACTATCCATTGTGTTACGTCAGATGTTGTGCTGGCGTTTAGATTGTCAGACTATACTGCACTATATTCCCGCCTTGTTGATCTCTCTAACCCATGCCATGCTACACCAGCGACCTCCTTTAACAACTGCACTGATACATCAGACAGGTAATACTTGCGAGTTTTCTTTTTACAGTTTTAGCTATATAGCTATATAGCTCTTTTTATAGTATATATACTCCCACAAGAAAAAAATCCGCTGAGATTAAGTCAGGGGATGTGGGGGGCCACAGATGTTTTGAGAGTATCTGATTATCAAAGAAACTGGTTAAAAGTTCCATGGTGTCATTAGATGTATGGCACGTTGCTCCATCTTGCTGGAAATGACCTTCTCTCAATTCGATATCATTCAGCTGCTCCACAAAGTCTGGAGGATACCCATATATACTTCAATGTCTAAGTCGTATCAAAGAAAATGGGACCAACGATCCTGGACCAACAATTCCGTGCACCATACTCCAACCTTTTCATTATGCAGTGGGGTTTCATGGATCACTTGGAGGTTTACAGCAGCCCAATATCTGGTGTTTTGTGTGTTGATATAACCTGACAGAGGAAACCAGGTCTCATCTGTAAACCACGTTATGGAGAGAATGTCTGGACGTGGAATAAGAGTACCGTGAAACGAACGACAGTAACTGATCTGTTTATCATAATCTGCTTCTTTCAATTGTTGCACCATATGCACTCTCTAAGGTCGTAATCCCGATTTCCTCGCAGCTCTTTGACATGTTCCATATGAATACCCTGATTTCTGGCTCAACCGACACAACGATTTGTTTGGAGAATTCAATAGCCTTCTGCAAACATCTGTAACAGTCTCTGCATTCAATGGCGGTCCATATTCTCCACTCTCACTATTGAGTATGTCAGTTGTCCCCAGCTTTCGTACGAGCGATACAATTGTTGCCTTTGTCGGAACATCACGCACATTAAATTCCCTTCAAAATTTCCGTTGTGTTGTTACCAAGGAATTTGTCTTCCAATATGTTTTCAAAATGTAAACACGCTCTTGTAGTGAGTACTGCATGTTTATATATATATATATATATATATATATATATATATATATATATGCTAGTGGAGGACTTCCAAAATTTTCTCTGAGATATAAATAATGTAATCTAATCTCCCAATTGTGTATTATATTCTCCCAAAGTTGCACGTGTGTCCTATTATTGGTTCTAAAGTTATGGCCTATTGAAGTGGTTCAGGTTTATACGGTTCGCGTTGTACTCGCGGTGACGGGCGTAAAAGGTTCAGCGCAAATAGACAACAGATGGATAGTGTTTCACGGAGATAAAGAGCTAGCATAAGCAGATAAACATAGCGCCGGAGATAAAAGACTTACCGACACAGATAAGTGAGGTAAATAGAAATTTCTAGTGACTAATATTAATAGAGATTATTCGGTTTCTGGTTCGTTTTAGAACAGTCTAGAAATTATCAGTGAGGTATTTAAGGGAGCGACCATTCGCCAAGAGTCAGTCATGAACAGTAGTCAACCGCTGTAGTGTTGTAACGAGAGCTGATGTAATCAGAACGGTGTGGTCATCGACCTTTGTTGTGTATGTGACGTAATGTTGTTACGTGAGAATTGAACAGTGTATTTCTACGCAAATGAAGAACATTTGGAATATCTGCAACTCGGAGTTTTAATTCTACGAACCCACAAAGCCACAGTAAGGATATTGTGTGGCTCTAAAAAAATGTGTAGTGTTTAACGCCCGCTTTTACTACATACGGCACCGCAGGCGATGACACAGATGATACATGAGATGAAGATGGAGTACCGGTGGAATGAGATGGCGGGGGAAACCGGAGATCCCGGAGAAAACCCACCCCAGCGCCATGTTGTCCACCACAAATCTCACTTTGCGGTCGCCTGGGATCGAACCCGGGCCGCCTTGGTGAGAGCCAAGCGGTCTAACCACTGTGCCACGGTGCGGCCTCTTGTGTGTCTCTGTCGGCATGTTTCGTCACTGACGTTTCACCCAATAAGAGAGACCATGAATGGGTCATATGCATTTAAATGACTATTTGCTGGGTGATTATTGTTCGTCTTAGACATACCAGTTCATGCCCAGGTTAATCTCATAATGTTTTCTATGGAGGTTATGAGATTTTTCTCGATACTCCAGTGATTTTTGAGGTTAGTACCTAATGTCAGGTATGGAAGGGGTTCCATACTTCTCTCGTTAGACTTTTGAATGAATTCTAGGATCAATATCACGTTATATATGTGTACATACATACTTTCAAAACGCACTAAATACTTTCAAAACGCACTAAATACTTTCAAAACAAGCGCTTTCTCCCCAATATTTAAAGTGTTGCACATTCTGTACTTTGCTTTTTCAAAAGTTGGCACAGTTAACTTTAACAGTAATGTGAAACCTACATTCTGTATTACACAGCTATCGTTCATCAATTTTGTTCATTTATCGATTCGTATATTGTTTAGTGGAGCTATAATTTTATGCTAATATTTCACATTTAGCTGGCATTATGCCCGCCTCTGCAACGTGTTTGTCTCAAGAGGTCCCGAGATCGAATATCGGTTAAGGTAAATTATCCAGAGAAAACATTTTCTTCAGAGATTTCTTATGAACATCAGGTAACTAAGCTCTATTGATCCTGGGATCATTTGAGCATTATTTCACTCATTTCACTGTTGTTTGATATGACTAATGTTGGGGAACGTTAATTTAAAATAAAGGAATGTAGCTCGTAACTATAGGCGGCGCTGTGACTCAGTTATTAACTCACTCACCTTTCAGCAACAAGACCCGGGTTGGATCGCATGAAATTTGTGATGGATCATCAGCGTCTGGGTGGGTTTTCTCCGGGGTCTCCAACTGCTCTATCATCACTTTTCTTTTCATCATTTTCACCTTTACTTCATATCTTCTTCCACCCTCCCATTTCAGACTTCGGGCCCGCCACTTCCATTCCTCTACTCAAAATTTGGTTTCCAGGCTGCTAAAACCGCATTCTCCGGCTGAGAGGAACTCGGGGACACTAACCACGTCTCACCTTCCATTACTGCTCCCCTACTCATGACGCTCGTTGTGGGTTGAGGGGGGGGGGGGAAATTGTGGTGGTCGGGCAGTAAGCTTTGGTCCTCATCGACCAATCTGTGTCCATATCCAGGGGAAGCTGGTTGTATTAGTTACCAGAGCAACCACACTGAAAGTGCTGCAATTAGCTCACTGTACTGCAAAAATTACCGCTTCTCCGTAGAGGGCACTATGATTTCAAGATAGACTCACCAGTCAACTATGACGTCATTCTTGCTTAATCGGTGGGCGGGAAATAACAACTGAAAATGAACACCGTGTATATAGATGTGATACCGAAATTATGGTTTGCCAGAAGAATCATGATAGATGTCGAAGGAATGTTGGTTCTTTGTGACGACCAAGGGCAAGGCCAGTTCAGTTGGGGAACGTTTATAACAAAACCATGAAAGGAGAAGTGTCCTTAGAAGGTTTCTAAAGGAATTGTCACTTGACGTATATGAATAGGGAATTCTTTGGATCATTTACAATGGCGACCAAAACAGCCACAAAAAGACTTTGTTTGCTTAAAAGAGTTTTGAGAGGGAAAGTTAGAGATATATACACGCGAGCAGCTGTGGTTAGGAGCAGTCGGTGTGTAGCCGATATGGCTATATCGCGGCTAGGAAGCCATTATAAACATTCTTCGGCGTGTAGCCGATATGAGGAGGGGAGTCTGAGACGTGAAGCCTATTAGAGCGGTCAACTCGTTCTGTCTTGAATATTTGTCGGGTCATAAAAAACTTATCGAGTAATACAAAAAAAATTAGCATTCAGTCAATCTAAACCGTGATTGGTAACCCTCGGTCGGCAGCTTCCATTTCGAGGTTTGAAAAGAAGAAGCAGTGAATAAATAATTTAGAGACGGGCATTCCAGTGTTGTAAAATTTCCTTCTCACACCCATCCACGCATAACCTGAGAGAAACCTCAATCCTCGCCAATTATATTTGTCATCGTTCACCAATTATATTTGCATCAAATTGGCGTTCCAACGTGGAACTTGTGTACACCCATAAACATTGTTGCTTCAAACTGGCGCACAACGTGGAGCTGTGGTAGCCTGTGCTCGCCACCATCATTATTGTTGCTTCAGACGTTTCTCTCCAAAGTGTCTTCAGTTTTCAGTACTGCTTACAGTTTTCAGAGCACAACCTGTGAAGTTATCTTCATTCGAAACATATTAACAAATAGACAGAAACGTACAGTACAATAAATTTAGATCTTTGTAAAAGACAATTACTTTCAAGTAATCTTTTGAGGCAAGTTCATTTAGTCTTCAATTATTATTGATTTGAATATATCAATATTTTGTTGCGTTTCTTAGAGTGATGTTGCTATTCAGTTGCTTTTTGCGATTTAGTAGATAGAGTTAGAACATTCGTTTTTTTAAGGAAAAGTTAGTAAACTTACATAAAAGTAAGTGATCACAGCTTGGTGAATATAATGATTTTTATACCTAACATATACATAATGCACATACGAGGTAAGAAAAGTGATTTATGTAATTTGTATTATTCACAGTTCATATCTCACTGTTGATTTTTAGAATGATCGAGACATGCTTTTTCTGCTCACGTAGTTACTGTAATCTTGAACTTACAGGCCGAGCTTTGTTCCGGAATTTTCAAGAAGGTCCTTGGGGATCTACCCACAAGACAATGCCTCTGGAAGTACCTCGACCAAAAGTTATGCATAGAGATGACGAATATCAACGGGGAATCCGTCCTGTGATGCTGCTTCTTCGGTTACTTGGAGTCTGGCCCATTAGAATCCTTCCCACAGGTAAGGCAGCTATGACAAAGTATTGACAAATTCAACCAATAATAAAATACATTCCGAAAATAGCTGAATTCACAGAATATGTCACTTTTAATAACAGTGTGGTTTAAACCGATTCACATATTTTGATCTAGTATATGTCTGTTTCATAGCCTTAACCATTTAAAATTTAAGGAAAGAACATATTCCCGAAATAAGAGAAATTCATGAGTTATTTCCAGAAAGCGTAAGGTATTTTATTCGTCATGTAAATATCATACATATGACAATTTAATTAATATATCTGGAGTCATTTCTGAAATAATCAAGAGTATTTAAAGTTGAGTAGGTTTGGGCAGATATATTTTCCAAGAAATTTTGTTACTACCTTTGGAATCTTAAGAAGTAGGATGTTTATTGAAAATCTCGGGGCTAACTTGTTCAATTAGGACCTTCCAGAGAAGTGACACGAAGATTTTGAACAAAATATCCTCTCAACCACTCAAACAAGAAGTATACAGTAGAAGCCTGAAATAACGCGGTGTTGGGGACATCCATCCCCGCGTTATATAAAGATGTAACACTAGAAGGGACAAAAATCTATCCCGTGCAGTTGGAGGGGAGAAATATGTTTGTAACAGTAAATTACAGTAGAGTGTTAAAATCTCGTATGTAAGTTATATATAATACAGTACTTTTAAAATTACTCACCGGTAATGCTGGGAGATATATTCCATCCATAACAGATCTTGATGTATATAGTACTGTACGAAGTTTACACTTACTTAATATTTCCTTACTTTAAAGGAATGTGTTAATTTTTGCGGCAAGGTGCAGGAGATGAATGCAGTTTGATTCATTTTCAGTCTCCATCCACAGAGTCACACTGTTTAACATTTATTAACATTCAGAATACTCCCTCTGGCCTTCATCTTCACTGCTGTCATCTTCACCTTCATCTTGTTCTTCATCGTCATTCTTATTGAGGACAGTTTAAGGGAATTGTTGCGTCAGCTTTATAGTGTCGCGACAACGGGCATCAAAGTTTCGGCGCAAATAGATAACAGACGGACAGTGTTTCACAGAGATAAAGAGCTTGCATAAGCAGATAAACGTAGCGCTGGAGATAAAGGATTTGCCGGTATAGATTAAGTTACGCTTCTGGAAGGTGATAGAACATTCGATTTCTTGATTGTTACAGAATAGTCTCGGATTATAAATGAGGTATTTAAGGGAGCGACGACTTGCCAAGAGTCAGTCGTAAACAGTAAATAGCTGTAAAGTGTTGTAACGAGAGCTGATGTTATAAACAGATGTAATCAAAACGCTGTTGTTGTGTTCATCGACCTTCGTAGATTGTGTATGTGTATGTGACCTAATTCTGCTGTAACTTGCTACTGTGAGTCTATTTCTACGCAAAGATTAATTCTACGAACCCACAAAGTCACAATATGCTACTCAGATAACGTATTGGTAAGTCCTAGCAGAGAAATGTCCACACAATTTACCAGTTGAAATAGTTGTGAACATCTGTTCGTATTAATGAAAGCATAATTGTAGGTATTGTAATTAAGCTGTAATTAAATATTGATAATATTTTTAACGGGGACATACTTTTGCCTGCGTTAAATACGAATCCGCGGTAATTCGGACCGCACTATTTTGGGCATCTATTGTATTTTGAAAGTTTTAATTTTGCTTAAAGTAATCTACGGATTTTGATTAAAATACAGGACCTGTTCATGAATTGTGCATAAGAAATAAAATGTATATCTTGAAATTTCTTCAAACCTACCATAGTTGGACTTGTATAACTGGTAAAGTTTAAGTAAACATACCACACTTTTATGTATGCAGATCCCTTTAAAACACATGGATTAATGCGGTAATAGTCATGTAATAGATGTCTATCCTTTTTAGTGGTTCGAAACGTCCAATAATTTTAAAGTTTTGCGGTTGATACTCAGTTCTTTCTGACAATTGAATTGAAAGAGTATATATAGCATTTTAAGGCCAGCATATAGCATGGAGTTTTAGGCCATTTGATCACTGTTACTGTCTTTGTATTGAAAAGGAAATGTGTAATCTAGCAAAGTTCTATCCCAAATAAAACTAAAAGCAAAATAAGCTTTCATAAGAATGGACTGTATATCCATTGTGACTTCTTGGGTTCGTAGAATTAAAATTCCAATTTGCAAATATTCCAAATGTTCTTTGTTTGTGTAGAAACACACTTCGTAGCAGCAGAATTACATCACGTACCACAATCTACAACACCAAGGTCGCTGACAATAACAAACAGCGTTCTGATTACATCTGTTAACAACTCTCCTGTTACAACATCTGTTCTCGTTACAACACTCTACAGCTGTTTTCTTTCTTGTTTACGACTGCCTGTTTGCGACTCGTCGCTTCCTTAAATACCTCATTCATAATTCGAGACTGTTCTGTACAATCATTAGATGTTTCTGGAATAAACAAGTAATCGAATGACGAAATCCGAAACTTCAAGAAGCATAACTTTATCTGCGCCGGCAAGTCCGTCATCTGTGCTATCTTTATTTGCCGGCTCTTTGTGTACACAAGTCGCACTAGCGTAGATAACGGGTTCGTGACACTGCTTCCTCCTCAAGGCTGGTCGTCCCGAACAGCACCATCGTAGCGGGCCAGACGATCTAGGTGTACCACCAACATTTTCCCTTGGAGCACCTTCTGGATGCGATAGACCACGTTGTTAATCCTCTTCACCATGTGGTATGGTCCTTGCCATGGCTGTTGAAGCTTCGAGGAGCGTCCCTTGGTCCAAATAGGACGATGCAACCAGACCCTTTTCTGATGGCTTGCCTGTCGTATCGGGTTTTCATGCGGTCGCTCGCCTTCTGGTGTTCTGACGAGCCATCTCATACATGTCGTGGAGATGGTCCACCAGGTTCTCCACATACTCACTTGGTGACTGTTGTGCGCCCGGGAGGATAAAAAAGGCCAAATCACAAGGGAGGCGTAACTCTCGGCCGAACATTAAGCTGGCTGGCGTCATCCCAGTGATGTGTGTAGACGAGCGGTAGGCCAGCAAGAACAGTGACATCCTGACATCCTAGTCTCGCTGATGGCTGGCCACGACCTTCCTCAGGTGTTCCTCTAAGGTTTTGATGTACCTTTCGACCATGCCGTCCGACTGGGGATGTAGAGGTGCTGTGTGGGTCTTATTGAACCCAAGTCTTTCCAGTGCCTCCTTTATCAGTTTGGACTCAAAATTGGTGTCCTAGTTGCTATGGAGCTATAAAGGCAACCCAAATCGGCAGAACACTTGCTCCACGAGGCAGTCTGTGAATGTCTTTGCCTCCTGGTTCGGGAAGGCATACACCTCCGGCCACTTGGTGAAGTAGTCCACGATCATCATCAGGTAGTTGTTGTCTCAGTCGGACACTGAGAACGGTCCAGCTTTGTAGACGGCTATCCTTTCGAATGGCGCTTTGACGTTGTACTGCTGCATGCGACCCCGGGTCCTAGTCTGGGGGCCGCGACTCGTTGTGCACAAGTGACATTGACGACACCACATCTCAGCGTCTCCTCCGAGTCTCATCCAGTAGTAACGCTGCCGAAGTTTGTCGATCGTCCAGTTTGCTCCCAGGTGTCCTCCTGAAGAACCGGCGTGCACTTCCTCCACGATTTCCGGGACCTTACTTCGGGGAAGTACCAACCTATTTTCTCTGCGTCTTCCCATCAGATGATTCCCATACCCGGAACAGCATGCCCTCTCTGATGTTCAGTGAGTCCCATTGGGCCCAGTACGTCTTGTAGATGGCACTCCTCGGTGCGATGTCGTTCCAGGTTGTTTTGGTCCCTGCCTCCACTTCCCTCAAGAGTGGGCCCAAGTGGGCGTCCACCAGCTGCTCCTTCCTCAGACCTGCGCTATCCCAGCCATCCACAGGCACTGCCGTGACTACTCGGAATGCTACGGCACGCTCCTCTTCCACTCTTGTACATTGGCTGCATTTCTCTGGGCAGGTTCTTCGGGACATGGCGATGTTCAGAGGTGAAGTCGTACTCCCACAGCCTTTGTACTCAACGGTCTGTCTGGCCCTCCAGGCTCCTAAAGCTCAATGGTCAGGTGAGGGTGGAATGGTCAGTCCTCAGGTGGAATGGTTGACCGTACAGGTATTTGTGGAAGTACTCCAAGGTCTTTACCACCGACAGTAGCTCTCGTCGGTGACGCAGTAGTTCTTCTCTGCCTTGGTTGAAGGCGTGCTGGTATCGTCTCAGCAGTTGTCGGACCCTCTCGAGCTGTTCTGCGATGAGGTGGTCGGCCGCTCTCTCCAATAAGACTTCCAGCCGGGGCCCCAGGTGTTGCATCGGCGCCGGCTCCTGTGTCTGTCGATTGCAGTTACGCTGACCACGGACTTGCACGTCCACAGCTCCGTTCCAGCCTGGAAGTCGTTATCGGTGTGCGCTAGGTTAAGCAGCGACACGGGCACCTCCTCTCGGCACTACAACAATGTTCTGGCTACACATATTCGGTGCACAGGCATCTTCTGGTCTAGCATCCTGGTTCTTCCAGTCGCGCCGTCATCACCAACTCCTTTCTCGTGGGGACAACCACGTCTTCCTTCAAGATGACCCTGCAGATTCCAGGGCGACCTTCGGGTTGCCGGAGCTTCATTTCTTCCATCTTCTCGATGATGTTGACGTTGTTCCGCTTCCTGACACCAATTGTGACTTTGTGGATTCGTAGAATTAAAAGTCCAAATTGCAGACATTCCCAATGTTCTTTATTTGCCTAGAAACACACTTCGTAATAGCAGAATTACATACCATATCGCAATCTACAACACCAAGGTCAATGACAATAACAAACAGCGTTCTGATTACATCTGCTTACAACTCTCCTGTTGCAACATCTGTTCTCGTTACAACAACACTCTTCAGCTGTTTTCTTTCTTGTTTACGACTGCCATGTTAGCGAATCGGCGCTTCCTTAAATACCTCATTCATAATTCGAGACTGTTCTGTACAATCACTAGATGTATCTGGAATAAACAAGACATAGAATGACGAAATCCGAACCTTCCAGAAGCGTAACTTAGTCTGCGCCTGCAAGTCCTTTATCTGAGCTATCTTTATATGCCGGCTGTTTGTGTACACAAGCCGCGCTAGCCTAGATAACGGGTTCGCGTCACTATTAATAAAACATGGAGAGTAGGGAAGATTGTGTTAATGTAGCACATAAGATTCGTTGTTATTTAATTACTTCTGAATCTCATAGAAAGTGTATGGAACTTCTAGGCAACGATGCAGGAATATTAAGTAGCCCCTGGGCATCTAATTATCATCTTGGTTGCCTTTATCTCCCTTGTGAATATAACGAAATGTGTAATTAAATTATTTGATGGTTTATTCCGATTATTATGAAGATAGTAGAAAGATTTTCTTAAGAAGAATTAGTGAAAGCAATAAACAAATTAATCAGTAGGCATAAAAATTAATATGAATGTAACATATTAGGAATTTTAGATCATGACATACTAGTGACTATTGCTGTCTCTGCTGAGAGAGGGAGAGATGGAGTGAAGGAGAAAGAGAGGGGGAGAGAGAGAGAGAGAAGTATGTACCTCAAAGGGTAACCATACGTTGACACTAAGACTTAAAGGCTCTAATTCAGCTAGACATGACACAGAATTTCAAGATGGTTATGTAAATAAATCGATAAATATGGGCGTTTACTGCTTTGTATACAAATGGCGTGAAGTGCCCTTCATTACCTTTTGGAAACTCCAAACGAGCTGACACTACACCGTTACTTATACAACTCATTTCAGCATTTGTTCACCATTATAGGATAAGATACTACAATGTTTGTGTGTTTGAATTGTTCGACTCCATAACAGGCAGCTCTTTCTGAAACAGAATTAAATTATATTTTTATTTCAGCATTGCAGAATATGTCATTGAGAAGTACATCATCACTTTGTACGCTCCGATTGCTGCATAAACGAAACCACCATAAATGCTGAAAAACAGTTCACAATTTCCTGAAATTATTTATGTCTAGAACATGTTAATGGAATTATAAACGTGTTAACTCATGGTACATAATGTTGTCCAAATACAAACAAAAGATCCAATGATTTAGTATAAACTATTACAAAATTGAACAGGTGAGCACGAACATACGAGGGCTATCCAGAAAGTAGATTACGTTTTCGTCTGTTTCCGCTAGGGGCGGGGCTAGCGCGGCCATCTTGGGGTCAGAGCGTTGCGCAGCTCAGTCGGCATCTAGCCGTGCTAATGAGAGGTTCGTGCTGTGCTCCGTTCAGATACTGTGACGGTTTGAAATGTCTGCGTTAATTGAAAATCCCGCGAGCTGCGAGGTGCGTGCAGTAATAAGGTTTCTGACTGCAAAAAACTGTAAACCGATAGAAATCTATCGGCAGCTTTGTGAAGTGTATGGGAACAACATTATCACTGAAGGTGGAGTGCGTCAGTGGGTCATCAGATTTAAAAATGGCCGAACCAATGTTCACGACGAAGATCGAAGTGGGAGACCCAGCATAGTGACTGCCGAACTTGTCGAAAAAGTCGATGCTAAAGTCCGTGAAAATCGAAGGTTCACAATAACGGAACTTTCTTTGAGTTTTCCACAAATTTCGCGAAGTTTGTTGCACGAAATCATCAGCGAAAAGCTTGGTTACCACAAGTTTTGTGCAAGATGGATTCCAAAAATCTTGACAGAGGACCACAAAAATCAGCGAATGGCTGCAGCGTTGAACTTTTTGGACGTTTACCATAAGGATGGTGACTCTTTACTCGATCGCATCGTTACTGGTGACGAAACATGGGTGAAACACGTGAACTGTGAAACGAAATTGCAATCAATGCAGTGGGGGCACACAAGTTCTCCCCAAAAACCCAAGAAATGCATGCAAACAATGTCGGCAAGGAAGATGATGGCGACTGTTTTTTGGGACAGAAAAGGTGTGATTTTGGTGGACTTCCTGGAAAGAGGCACTACAATAAACTCTCAAAGGTATTGCCAAACTCCAAAAACTCAGAAGAGCCATTCAAAACAAGCGCAGAGGAATGTTGAGCTCTAAGATCTTGTTGATTCACGACAACGCCCGGCCCCACACGGCAAATGTCACTCGTGAAGTTCTTGAATCTTTTAAGTGGGAGTTGTTTCCTCATCCGCCGTACAGTCCCGACCTGGCACCGAGCGACTTCCACCTATTCCCAGCAATGAAGAAGTGGCTGGCTATGCAGCGTTTTGATGACGACGCACAGCTGCAAGAAGAGGTAACGAAGTGGTTGAAGGCGCAGGCGGCCGAATTTTCCGACGAAGGAATTTCCAAGCTCGTACATCGCTACGATAAATGCCTTAATTTGAATGGTGACTATGTCGAAAAGTAGTATTTGAGTGTGGCTTTCATCTGTATATAATAAAATTTGTTTCCTATACTTTGTTTACTTTTTATTCCAAAACGTAATCTACTTTCTGGATAGCCCTCGTATAAGCAGACATCGTTAACAATATGGTGCAGATGAAGGTAGCATTTGAGCGATGTATTTGCACCACTAGTAAAACTGTTGGCTGAGGGTTTCAAAACACGCCGTCAATGTAAATATCTAAGTGGTAATGAAAATCACATTTTAGAAACATATTTATTTATAGTTTGGACCACTATTAGGTCCGGGCCTTGAAGTAATTACAGCATAGTAAGTCGCCATTAAGGTAGTTGTCTCATGTGTTTATGAGAACTCCTATGTGGTTTACTGGGAGAAACATGAGTCAGTTGGAGAATTTAATGCCATGTCGGCATGTTGGCCACAGTAGCTCAAATGGTAAGAGCAGCTGGACGGAAACCAGAAGATCCGTGGTTCAAATCCCGGCTATGGCATTGAATTTTTCAGTCTGGCCCTAACCCTTCATAGTGCGTCCTACACACGGCTAGTGTGAAAGAACAATTTATTTCTATCTACTACTTCATTTGTATTTACCACTGCATTTCCTTCCCATGGTCTCCACACCGTGACACACAACGAATTTCTGCATGTAATGAAACAGATCAACTGGAAGTTGGAACTTTGGCAACGTGGAGTAGACATCTGTCTGTCACTTCGAGAAAATCAGGGTTGCTATTGGCCCTCAACGACAGTGTTCCATTTCTGAAGTGTGGAGATGGATTTATGACGGTCATTAGTGGGCGGGAGGGTGAGTTCCCTCTGAGGGGCAAACTGCACTCGCATTCACTAGACAGACTCTACTGCTGGAGTATCCATTACAGAGCTCCGACATATCATTGGCAATAAAACTATAAGCATAAGACTATGGCGTGCCCGTTCCCATGATCAGACACCATTAGATTTTTATTTCTGGGGAGCAGTAAAAGTTAAAGTGTATGCAAATATCCGCATGTCCTAGGTTAACTTAAAGAGAACATTTGTAGGGAAATTGGTAAGATTGGTGCAGAGGAATTAACGAAAGGAGTGCAAGGTTTTTATTTTAATTTTTTTTTATGACGGTGTGACTTGTGTATAACACAAAATGGACAGCACTTCCAGCAGCTATTGTGATTAGAGTGAGTACCGACTTCTGTAATTAATATAGCACAGTAAGTTACGTAGTTTTAGTTCCGCGAGTTAAAGCTCCCAGGTATCGGCAAGCTAGCGGGTGACCACCGCGGCACAGCAACTGTCGCAGGCGTCGTGTCTTAATCTAACAGCACTGTACTTGCGTCTGTATCTGTGTGTATGTGTTCGTGTAGTTGTGTCTGTATAACTGCAAATGCGTGCGTTTATGCATCTATGAATGGCATGACTTACAAACGAGAAACAGTTAAAAAACAGATCTGGTACTACAGTATTTCAGTTTTTTTCCAAGAATACGACAGAGATATTTTTAACATAATACCGCATGCCAAACTAACCTTTACAAGGAAACTTTTCAAAATGTTGATTTGATCAGAATTATTCTAAATATTTTCATTAGGGTACGACAGTATCCCGAGGGTGGCTTAATAACAGTGTCAAGGGAATCACCAGGCTACCAGCGTAATAGCCAGGCCTCTTGTTGAGTAGCAGGCCGTACAGGACAGTGTGCTGTTTCTGATGTGGTAAAGAATTCCTTTGGAGAACAATGCGTTGCCGTCTGCTTGGTCTCTACATGGGCCTGGCGTACAGTTAAATGCGCAGTTGTCAGAGTTCAGTGGGCAGCACCAAGTGCAGTTCAGTCTCCGTTGAGCCAACAGCCAACAGCGGGTACAGGTCGTCCGGGTGTTCCCGGGTGGTGGGCAACACGCCACGGTACCTATCCTCTATGCGGATTTTCCCGTGCGGTTAAATACACTATGTGATTTTACGGAAGCTTTTATGTCGATATAGTACGACGGTGGTCTCTGCTGGTGTTTCTGTGCTGGAGAGTGCACCCAGAGATGGAAGACAGTGCCCGATTCCGCCTCACTTAGAACGGTCGCTGGTGTTCCTTCTAGTAGAGGGGCGGCCAGAGCAGGGAGTAGGGGTTAGGGTATGTGGTTATGACCGGATTTCTGCCTCACATCGGGCACTTCTAGAGGTGTCAACGTTCCAGACGTGCCCGAAACCGCTGTGGCTGAACCTGACACTTGTTGTGGTAGATGGAGGAGACAGGCTTTACCACAAAAGGCGGTACTTGGAAAGGCGGTGGCTCATTCGTCTCCTGGGAAGCCCATGGTCATATTGAGCAAGTGCATTAACCAACTGATTGGGGTTAGGTGTGGTCTTGGTATACAATATCCTCGTACGTTCACGCACGTTCTCAACGTAAGGTATGCCAGACTGGGTGTGTAGGAAATGAGAAGGGAACCTGCGGTCGGCACAGTAGATCATCCCGAGTGTCCTGTTCTGCACAGCCTGCAGTCTGCGTAGAGTGGAACGAGCCACCGAACTCCAGATCTCGCATCCGTACAAGATCAGAGGCGAGGCGATCGCACGATACAGCCCTAGTTTGAGGCGAACCGCCATTGTAGATCGGAAGATATGATACAACTGCCTGAGCACATGGTGGAGGCCGACTTTTGCCCTGACATGCGGAGTGAAGGTGAGGCCGCGGTGCAGTTATATCCTCAGGTATTTAGCGGAGCAATCCCAGGGGATTCCTCTGCGCCGTAACCACAGGTCACCTTCTGGCTGCCAGCTACAGATCTTTGCCAGCAGGAGGGCAGACCTCTTCTGCGGGTTGATGGTCATTCTCCACTCTTCGCTCCATCGGCCAATGGCGTGGAGCTGTCGCTGTAGCGGAGGGAAACAGTAGCGGACGTTTTTGTTTTGAGCCAGTGTGAGGACATCGTAGGCATACTGACAAAACAGTATGGGATAATCTGGGAAGTGAGACATATAGACAGCGGAGAGTAATGGAGCCAGAACACTGCCTTCCGGGACTCCAGCCGTTATGGGTCTGACTGAGGATAATTTTCCCTCAATCCTCACCCTAAATGTATGGTCCCAAAGGAAGATGCTAATCAGGGCGAGGTAAGGGGAGCGGAAGTTTTGCTTCTCTGAGAGTCGACAGTGAGCTTCTGTCACGGTTCAACTTGGGTATTCAGGGCTTGTGCGCAGGTTGGTTAACCGCAGCAATGTTTACTTGTTCTCACTATGATCTTGGCGGCCTCACCGAATTCGCTGGTTTTGTTCTGAAAAGTTAACACAGATCCTGGGCAGAGACCTCCTGAGTGAACAAACATCATTTAACATTCGGAGCTACCTCCCTACACTTCACTACGTATTTTCTCAGTCTTTTGTGAGTGTACTCGGTTACTCTTAAACTTTCACATTTTTATTCTAAATTAAATAGAGGTATTTTCTTCTTCGAGGAGTTACTGTTGTGATTAGTGTATTGTGATTTGTTGATGAGCTGTTGATTACAATTACTTCATTTCTTGAGAGCTATTTTACGTATTTATATTCGGCATTTTATATTATTTATATTTCCTGTTCAATTGGTTGCGGCAGTGTTGTAATTTTCCAGGTTTATATTTATTATATTTTATATTTATATCTCTTTTGTTAAACGTTTAGTGTTCAGGGTTCAAATGCTCCTTGTTCTATTGCCCGGCAGAATACGTCTATTTGCAATTTCCTGTGATGTCGTGAAAAACATGCCTATTTCCTTTTCAATCATGTTTGAGAAATAAACTTAAAATTGTATTTTGTCAGACCTTTGTGCCACTTATCTGTTGTCATTATTGGCATTATTACTATAGGTATATGTTATTAACTGTGACCATGTTGTTATTCTCATAATATCTATGTACAAGGTGTTCCTCTGTATTAAATTCTATTTGTATATCTAACCTCAATTCTCAAACCATCACTGCTGTTTTCACCTATTTATTTTACAACTTGTAACTTTTCATTCTTACGCATTTTAATTAAGTAATTGATAGTGAATTCCTGTTTTACCATTGCAGGAGAAGCCGAATTTTCTATCTGTTCCTGGGACTTTGTTTACTCTGTCGTGGTTCTGAGTCTATTACTGGCTGCTACATTGCTCATGATGGTGGAGAGAATTAAACGGATGATTGACTGCCCTCCTCCTCTTCCTGATCTTCTACATGAAATTGGTATATTCCTGTGCTATGGACCAGTTTTTGTTGCTCCATTTTGTCATCTACCTGAAGCGAGAAAGAAAGCATTATATTTAAACAAGTGGATGTCACTGCAGGTAAAGCTGCTGCCTCAGTAGTAATCTAAAGCAGAACTTTCAGTGGTTTTATTTATTGTTAGTATTATTGTATTGCTACTAAAATATTAAGTTGAGACAAATATTTGCAGAAATTATACTACTGCTGATTTTCTTATAGGTACAATGTGATCCATATAAAACTGAACCATTTCAATAGGCCATAACTTCTGAATCAATAATAGGAAATATGTTCAACTTTGGGAGAACATAGTACACAGTTGGGAGATTACATTATACTATTTACATCTCCGAGAAAATGTTGGAAGTATCCTCCGCCACCATCTATACATGTTTGCAGTCGTCGCACCTTATTCTCTGAAGTTTTACGGAGAGTATCCTCGACAATTTTACTTATTTCGGTTCGAATGCATTCCTTGAGAACATCAATTTTCCGTGGCCTATTCTTGTAAAGTCTGTTTAGTTAATGCGTGTGCAGTTCGGAGACAAAGGAACCTGAGCCTCCCGCCCACTAATGACCGCCATAAATCTATCTCCACACTTCAGAAATGGAACACTGTCGTTGAGGACCAATAGCAACCCTGATTTTCTCAAAGTGACAGTCGCATGTCTACTCCACGTGGAGTCTCAGTTGCCAAAGTTCCAACTTCCATTTGATCTGTTTCATTATGTGTAGCAATTCGTTGTGTGTCACAATGTGGAGACCGTGGGAGGGAAATGCAGTGGTAAATGCAAATGAAGTAGTAGATAAATTTCAGTCACGTGAAAATAATCAAAGTGAAGACAATAGTGTGAATAACTGGGCCGAGTTATATGACCGGAAAAGCCTCAAAAAACAAAGTTTCAACGGGAACTGTTTCTAAGCAAATCAAGCGCTTGTTTTGAACACATATAAATATGTGCTGAGAAATAATCTTGGTAAGGGGTCGTGCAATGATGATAAATTATGGGTATTCACAGAAATACAGTAAGAAATATTGTGACGAAAGGAATACCAAAGACGCCGATCAAGTGTAAAAACAAAAGGAAACGTTTCTCTAAAGTAGATTATTTCACATGTGATTTAATTCGTCGAGAAATTTATAGATTCTATACAAAAGGGAGAGCGCCCACCTTAGACGAACTGGTTGCACATTTGCAAGAAATTTGTGATTTTCCTTATGGGCATTGTACTTTGCGCGGTCTCCTAAAGGAGCTGGGTTTCACGTACTGCACATTGAATAATTTAAGAGTTATTATGGAATCCAGTGGAATTGTAGCTTGGCGAAAAAAAGTTTTGCAGTAATAGACATAAGATAATTTATTTAGACGAAACTTC
This sequence comes from Mantis religiosa, assembly GCA_030765055.1. NCBI lineage: Eukaryota > Metazoa > Arthropoda > Insecta > Mantodea > Mantidae > Mantis > Mantis religiosa. Next base: position 131,358,819 of record CM060954.1, read on the forward strand.
GTACGATACCCATGACGTATCGAGAAAGGTGGCAACCTTGCAGAAAGGTCTGCGAGGAGGAGGGCCAGGGTTGTAAAACTATTATAAGGGTTCGTCAAAGGCAGCGGGCGACTGCACATTAGTTAACTAAACAGACTTTACACTATGTTTTAGGTATTCCCCCCCCAAAAAAAAATATCCGGTAAGGTTAGGTCAGGGGATATGGGGGGCCTCAGACCTTTTGAGATCATTCGATTATCAAAGAAACTGGTTATATGTTCCATGGTGTCATTATATGTACGACACGTTGCTCCATCTTGCTAGAAATAACCTTCTCTCAATTCGATATCATCTCCGTAAAACTTCAGAGAATATGGTGAGACGAGTGCAAACATGTATAGATAGATGGAGTCAACATGAAAAATTCAATGGCGTGGCCAGGATTTGTACCACGGATCTCCTGGTTTCCGTCCAGTCGCTCTAACCCATTGAGCTACCTTGGCCAACGTGCAGTCCTGACATTAAATTCTCCATTTGACTCATATTTCCCCGGTAAACCACTAGGGGCTCTCGCATTCGAGATACACCGTTTGTGGCGACTTACTAACGAAGTAGTCATGGCAGCTCAATGGGTTAGAGCGACTGGATGGAAACCAGGAGATCCGTCTTTTAAATCCTGGCCATGGCATTAAATTTTTCATGTTGACTCTATCTATCAAAAACCTTAGCGCATATATAGCTAGTGTGAAAAATGTTTAATTTCCATCAGTTAAATAAAATAATAAGAGTTAAATGATGAAGCCTGGGACTCAAGTACTTACGATAGTAAGTCGCTACAAACGGTGTATCTCGAATGCGAGAGCCCCTAGTGGTCTACCGGGAAAATATATGAGTCAAACGGAGAATTTAATGTCAGGACTGCACGTTGGCCATGGTATCTCAATAGGTTAGAGCGACTGGACGGAAACCAGGAGATCCGTGATTCAAATCCTTGCCATGACATTGAATTTTTCATGTTTGCTCTATGTATCAAAAAACTTAGCCTATATACAGTTAGTATGAAGAAATAATTAATTTCTATCAGTTAACTAAAGTGCATAGATGGATGCCGGTGGAGGACACTTCCAACATTTTCTCTGAGATGTAAAGGGCAAGCAGTGGATTTTGGGTTAGTATATCTAAGTATATAAGTGGTCAGAGTATGATTGCTTTAAAATTTCGTTTTTTTTCATGGTAAAGATAATATGATGAATAATGACTTCACATTTGTGACATGTATAAATACTAGAAACATCAGACAAACAACTAGGCATACCTCGGAAACGGTTCAGTGATATAAACTTGGTGTTGCAATAATAACCAAAGCAGTAAACCTTTATCTATCTCTTGCGCTTACCCGTTGTACAGAAGTCATCCAGAATGAAGAGGACTTGAAGGCTATTCCCAGACATACATTTTATTCATCATGTAAGCCTCTTAAATATGTATATGTTTATGAAATCCGTTAAAGTCCTTTCTGAGGGTAAAAAAAAAAAAAAAAAAAAAAAAAAAACGCTCGCGCGCTCTCAAACTGGAAACCGTTACATCTAAACGTAACTTTTAGACCTTAGGGCACATTTAAAATATTTATGTTGTATGTTTGCAAAAATTCTGACCTTCAGTGACAAATTTGTTATCTATCAAAAAACACTGGAGATTCACTGAGGCTCTAGGTGACATATAATATCAAGAATAATTCATTACTCATAGTAGGGGATATGCTTAGGTATTCCTCTACCTTCTTAAGACGATTGATTAAACTAATATAAGAGAATTTTATGTGTTGCCCTCACACTACGTTCTCTAGCCATTGGTCCAAATTCTTGTTGAAAATGTTTTTCCTTCTTGTAATTCACGTTAATCGATATTACACATACTGTTATGATTCATATACATCTAAAACTTGCACCACCAATATCTCCAAAATGGAAAGTGCTGGCGTAGGGACGTGCCAACCCAATCGCCCAACCCCAACGGTTGCAGTTAGCCAACCCAGTGCCTAGGGGTATATCAGGGCCAAGGGGCTCCTGAGGGGAAATAAATATTGGGAGTACAGTTGCTCACTGGTCAAAGGGCCCCATACACAGGTTTAAGTCTGAAGACCTCCACGGAATTTTCGGCGGAGAAGAAGTTCTTCACTACGGCGAAGTCGCGGAAGAGGCATCCCTCCTAATGGGGATAATATGTTAGGAACGGAAAGATGAGTTTCGAAATCCAGTAAGACAGCTCATCTAAGAGAGGACAACTCCGATATAAAACCGGGCCCTCCAGGATGGGGGTTTAGAATTGGGCTGGTAGCCCAATCTAGTAAAAAAGAAACTTACTGACAATTCTCATAAAAAGAGCCGGACTGAAAATACGGTTCCGAAATATGGACACTGGCAAAGAACCAACGCAAACAGCTAGAATCGGCAGAGATGAGATTTTTGAGAAGTGTGGCAGGTTATAAAAGAATAGACCACGTAAGAAACGAAACAATAACAGAATAGTTTGGGATTTTTAATTTAAACAGTAAAATAATAAAGAACAAAAATTAATGGAAAAAGTCATATTTTAAGAATGGACGCGGAACGACTTCCAAGAAGAGTTTTAGATTATATGCCGAAGGGAAAGAGAGATGTGGGACGCCCAGCTCTACGCTTGAAGGATCAGTAGGCTCTTGAAGAGCACGGAACGGATCACAGGGCCCAATCCTTGAACATGATGATGATGGAAAGTGCTATTGATGTGCGATTTTCACAGCATTGTTTGGTAGTTGGGGCTCCTAGTTTTAGCCTGTAAATCGATTTCAGTAACACTTAGGAGGTATATTTTTGGCGCAAACATACACTTTTTAAATGGAACAATGCCTAATTACATAAAAATCAAATGCACGTAAATTAGTATGTTAATGGTATTTTCCGCAGGAATCCAATACCAGTAGTACACGAGATATCTTATTTTGAAAATTTTACCCAGCTACACTTCTACTACCTGTTGTAACGCAAACTAAAGAAAAAGAAAAGGTATGCACTACCACTGTGGATCCTGACAAGTAAAGAGAAATTTGACCTTCAAAGCTTGTATTCAAAATGACGGCTGCAGCTTCAATAAAAACTTCCAGTCTCCTGTGGTAAGACTGCTGCACACGTTCTAGCATTTCAACAGAAATTTCAGAGAAGGCAGCAGTACATGTTCTTTCATATCATCTAGTGTAATTGGCATGTCCTTGTAGACAGTGTCTTTTTTTTCCCCCATAGTAAATAGTCTAACAAAGTCAAATACGGTGAACGGGCCGGCCAAAGTACAGGTCTCCGTCCAATTCATCGATTTGGAAACAATCCCTGAAGACTAGCTGTAGTAATTCGTGCACTATCAGTTGGCAAGCCATCATGCTGGAACCACAGGTTCCTCCTCGTCTGGAGAGGAACGTCTCCTATCATCTACGGAAGATGGTCTGTTAGGTGGCTGAGATACTTGTGTGAGTTTAGTGTTCCTTCTATGAAAAAAGGACCTATGAGCTGATGGTTCACTATCCCACACCATACGTTTACATTCCCTGGACACTGACGTTCCACCTGATGAAGCCAACGAGGATTGTCAACAGACCAATAGTGTACGTTTCTGCTGTTTACCTGGCCATGATTCAGTGAATGTTGCTTCATCACTATACAAAATACATGATGAATCTGGAGTATCATGTCTTAATGTCCATGTACAAAAGTTTACACGATTCTCAAAATCGTTTCCATGCAGCTCTTGATGGAGAGAGATGTGATAGGGATGGAACCCATGTCGATGGAGAATGCGAAGTACACTTACCTGTCTCATTCCACTTCCACGTGCGATTGTGGGGTAACTAATTTGCGGATCCACCTTAACAGCATCCAAAACATAAATTTCTCCTATATTTTCAGTCACCTTATTTTCTGTTACAATTTCTTGGTGTTATACTACCACATTCACGTAACTGGTTGAACAAGTTGATGAAAAATTGACGAGTAGGTCGATGTCTATTGGGATATCATCATACAAGAACGAACTGCATTCTTCCTACATTCTCCGTAAACCATAAGCCTGTCGGCCTTTTCTGCATTGGTAACTCCCTTTTTTATTCACAAATTAATGCTTGAAATATCACTGACTAGAATGCTACAATGCACAAATGAACCGCAAATACGAGTAAACAAACCATAACAATATCGTATCTAGCGTCTAATCCTTGTTTCTCGTAAGCTTGCACCGTATCTCTTAACGGTCAATTGACCTAATCCCCTCTCATTGGCTGCTGTTGTGGTTTAGACTATTGTGAAGCAAAAATTAGCTCGTTATTTAACATGGTGATATATCTTTATATGTTGGAAGAGAATTGTCAAATTTATATTTTCATAACTGTTTGAATTAAATATATTACGCATCAGAGTAGATTTATCTGAAGTGCATGTTAATTCTTAAACGAAGTAAAGAGGAGGTTCCTTTGCTTTCAAGCCCGCATTTCAAATGACACTTTAGCACGTGCTTAAGCGGTAGTGGTGTTTATATGAATTTTATCACTGACCTTGTTTTGAACTGGATTTGTCATATATTGCCATTCGAAGGTGTGCTGTGCCGAGTGTGAGAGCTAAATTATTTTACTGATCGTTTATTGCGCGTGTACTTATTATATATATATAATGGCAGAGTTTACCGCCAGTTTTTCGCTGAAGAATCGAAGGGGCAACCCTTTACAAAGCGGCAAAGAAGGAATTGGGATGCATGTGTTTAATGTACTTACAGAGAAGAATCCGTCTTTATCAGTGAGAGAAGACGAGCAGCTGTGCTCTGAACTTACAGGTGTGAGTGTTAGATCCGTAGGATCATCGCGACGTGAAATTGAGAAAACAGGAAAACTTACCACTCCAGGCAAAAACAGAAATAAACAAAAGCGCGTGCTCGGAGAATACCAGGAGTTCGTGAAAAGTGCAGTGCGTCGTCATGTGCATAGTTTTCTCTTTAGAAACGAACAAACTCCCTAATATAAATAAAATTTTGTCAGCTGTAAATGAGGATGCAAATTTACCTAATTTCAGCAGATCTAGTCTATATAGATTGCTTATACAGCTGGGGTATTTCAATGAAAAAAGCGGCAAGAAAAAGGTGCTAAGAGACAGAGGCAACATTGTTGTGTGGCGAAGATGTTATTTAAGAACAATCAGACTGTACCGGGATACAAATCGCAAAATATACCTTGATGAGACTTGGGTGAATGAAGGATACACGACAAGTAAAGTATGGCGTGACACGACTTAAGACCGAAAGACAAGAATTTTTGCTGGTTTAAAAAATCCCAGTGGAAAAGGCCGAAGGTTGAGATCAGTTTCATTATAAACTTATATTTTGAATGCCTTCTTACCCTTAAATGTATGATTTTATCTAATCTATCTTCCTGGCAATTATTATGACTTTTACTGCAGGTTTAAATGTGATGGGAAGGCACCGCCTATGGCCTATGGCGCGAAAGCATTAGCCAATTAGAGTGAGGGGAAGGTAGTTGCACGCGGAGTGATACATGACAGCGGGGCAAGGTTATGTGAAACAGATAAGTCGGTTGAATGACATGCATAATTGTTGGTGTGTAAAAGTTTCAAAAAAAAAAGAAGGAAAAAAAAGAAATCTCGTGAACTACTGGCACCAGAAACCTGCGGAAAACACCATTGACATTCTAATTTAGCGCACTTTATATTTTTCGATGCAATTAGGCATTGTTACGCTTAGAAAGTACATGTTTGCTCCAAAAATACACCTTCTAAATGTTATTAAAATCTATTTATAGGCTAAAACTAAGAGCCCCCAACTACCAAACAACGCCGTGAAAACCGCACATCAATAGCACTTTTCATTTCGGAAATATAAGCGGTGTAAGTTTTAGGAAATTTACTCTGTATTTGTAGGTACAACAGGAAAATGGGAGTAAGGTAAGCTTTAAGTTATACTCATATGTTTAAGAGCGGAAAATTCTGTGACGCCTTTGATATTTCGTTCTCTTTATTGGTGAACATGTGCGAAAATCATTTATAAATGTTTAAATGATTAACAAGGAATACTTTGGTATTTCTAACTTTACAAAGAAACATTTTTGAGATAATTGGTGTACTGCAACGCGATCTAAGTTTTCTCCTATGATTGTTCAGTTATGTAAATGTGAGTTAGAACAAAGGGGACTTTAGAGCTATTCTCAGAAACATTTAAGATATAAAGTTTTATAATCGAGTAGGATGGCGCAGGAGTTCCCAGATCGGCCTACTTCTTTCACGGTAGCAGTGTCGGTGGGAGTCTCGACGTTGCATGAGAGGATGATATGCTCCTGGTAAACACTTCCTCCTCCGGTAGTCCGTCTCCGAACTCCGGGCTGGCCTAGTGGGGTTTCAGAACCACGATGGGTGGGATGCCGGTTTAATTGCCCTACCAGGGAATTTCCAAATTGTAAAAAGGAGAGGCCCTGCCCTCTGCACTGTCGTGACTTTTTGGTTTGCCCACGATCTGTTTCCTGTCGCCTCATCCTTACTCCTGGGGATCCCGCAGTTCACACCGGACCGGCTACAGCGCCGAATTGACTCCTTACGATTTTATATTATCGTATCTTATCCTACATTTTAGTTGGTCGTTAGGCTCATTGTTGTGTAAAGCATCTATGTGTTTAAAATAGAGGACTTTGTTTTCTCGTAATCTTGGTGTCACATTCTTCGAAAACCATCTTAAATACCGAATTTTCGGTTTAACAAACCTTGCCTTTTGAGTTATACAGTAGACAGACACCCGAAGCACACATTTCATACTGCTAGACATCCGCACAGAATCTTAATCTAAAGCGCCTTTTCTGTGTATTACGAGGGTGGCTCAAAAAGCAATGCCTCCTATTTTTTCCCTTAAATAAGTTATGTGAAAAGTTTAAATTTGGCGCAATTCCTCAAACCTTCTTCTCCAATCCCCTGCAGTAGTAACTTCCTAAGTCAACAGGTGGCAGCACTGCATTCTCTTGCAAAATGGCTGGCATCGACATTCGTATTAGACAGTGTTCTGTGATTGAATTTTTGACTGCGGAAGGTGAAACGCCAATTCGCATTCACGAAAGTCTAAAAGGTGTGTATGGTGATTCAACGGTGGATGTCAGCACTGTTAGACGATGGGTTCGTCGTTGTAACGAAGCTGAAGGGCAAACATCATTGGCAGATGAAAAGCGAAGCGGCAGGCCGGTGACTGCAGTGACTCCATGCAACATTCAACGAGTCGATGACATCATTCTTGGTGATCGCCGGGTAACAACGGGTGAATTGTGTCGCATTACCTCCCTCAGTAAAGGCAGTGTGATGACGATTATTCAACAACTAGGTTACTCAAAAGTGTGTTCACGTTGGGTACCAAGAATGTTAACCGCCCAAAACAAAGAAACAAGGAAAACAATAGCCTCCGAACACTTGCAGCGCTTCAATTTGGAGAGAGAGGAGTTTCTGGAAAACATTGTTACTGGAGACGAAACGTGGGTTTACATGTCATGTCATGTAGGCACGTGGGCCATAGTAGCTCAAATGGTTAGAACGGCTGGACGGAAACTAGAAGATCCGTGGTTCAAATCCCGGCTATGGAGTGGAATTTTTCAGTCTGGATCTACCCTTTCATAGTGCGTCCTACACACGGCTAGTGTGAAAGAACAATTAATTTCCATTAATTGACCTAATAGTGGTCCGAACTATAAAGCCCGACCCTTAAAGTACTTACAGCATAGTAAGTCGCCATTAAGGGAGTTGTCTCATGTGTTTATGAGAACTCCTAGTGGTTTACCGGGAGAAACAAGAGTCAGTTGGAGAATTTAATGTCATGTTGGCACGTTGGCCATAGTAGCTCAAATGGTTAGAGCGGCTGGACGGAAACCACAAGATCCGTGATTCAAATCCCGGCTATGGCATTGAATTTTTCAGTCTGGCTCTACCCTTTCATTTTTAGAATACCAGCCTCAGGACTTAAGTTGAGCATTGAGATTTTCAAGAATATCCATCCAATAGCCTTTGACAGAAAAAGGAGATATGTGTTTATTTACTTCAAAACGATGCTCACCTTTGTGATCAAAACGTCCTATGTTTAAGATATTTGAAGGAAAAGCACTTTTCTTTACAGACATAGCAAGTTATTCTAAATGATATTTGTATAATCAATAAGTCGTAAGAGATAGTAAAACCTATAAGAAAAACAGGAATCTCTTTAAAACAGACAATATATTCAAATACATTTTCTGTGACGTTAAATACGCCCTAGATAGTTTTATTATTAAATAAAAGTGTAATATATATTTAATTTTTTTGTGCTCATGCCCAGACTTGGAACTTTGAATAAATTACATAACGACTAACTTGCTAAATATCAGATTCCTGATTTATATAAGTGTATGTTTCTTATTGCTGCAACTAATGTGCAAAAGTATAATGAAATTGATCCCGAATATCAAGCAGTTACAAGAATAAGTATTTGGTATAGTAGGGTAAACAAGTTCATATGAGTGAAACAATTCACACTTTAATTGAATATAATAAATATTGATCTGGATTATTTTGCAGGCTGGATATCACAGACTTACCGGTCATCACCTCGCTCTACCGCTAGGACGGAAAGTCTACTTCAAGCTGGTGGTTTCCATTGCGATGATGATTAACTACACATTTCTCTTATTTCTCATAAAGAAGGGCTTCACTTGGTGGCAGGGAATTCCATTTGCCACTTCTACGTTTGTGAACGCACTTGCCTCGGACTACTGGACGCTCACCACTCATTCACTGATCCTCACATCTCGCAGCTTGCAGACAGAAGTGTCCGAGGTAAGCTAACAATAAACCTTTAAACAATAACCCTTATTGTAACCTTTTAGCGACAAATTAAGAGTCATATTCCTTTTACGATAAATGTGGTAAATCTTAGAAAACAATTAACAGGATTTAAATCAAGAAGTGAGTTTGCGCAAACAAACCATCCTTTGCTTAACATTTACAAGTAATTATATTATTAAAATTACCCCATACTCTTGATAGCACTTAAAGAGTAGGACAGCAATAGAGCTGCCAACTAAAGCTTGATCCTATTATTTTAAATAGTTTTGGAGAAAGCGAGACATTTATATCATTCCATTTTTATCAAAACCAAAGTGAGGAACATCAGCTACGAAGTAGTTGGAGCAAGAATATTCTGTCCAAAAAGAAGTTGTAATACATTGAAGCGAATAAGTTAGAGCACGGTAAAGCCATGAGGTTTACTCTCCAGGTATGCGGGATATCTATGTGAGTAGCGATAGTTCTGACACTGGAATGCCCATTTCAAACTGATTTAGTGACTGGTTCGTTTTATCATCACATCAAACTCGAAGTTGCTGACCAACGTTATCAATATTTCACGGTTCAGAGTGACCGTATGTAGACTGCTTAGTACGTGATAAAACTTAATTCTTGCCTTCGCCCAAGATAGAACCAGAGGACCGTATTAATGGTCTGCTCGCCACGGACTGGCTGTTCTCACTGTGCACAGCTGTGCGTGACTGTGTGTGTCACTTTCACCTCTGGAAGCCCTGTCTTTTCACACCAAAAACTCCTTTGTGACTCTTTTGCCTATTGTGATTATTAGTCTTGGTCATGCCATTATTAAGGGTCCGAAGAATACCTATTCAAACGGAGTCAAGTGCTATCCATTCAGGATTCTTGCTAAGAAAACCACTGTCTCCCGTGTCTTTTGTTACAGCCAACTGCCCCTGCACGTGTTGTGACAAATATCCAACATTCCTTTGAAATCCATTTACTATTCTTCACTCATTGTACCCCTTAATTTCAGTATCAACATATTGGTCTTCTTATTTCCTACTCATTCATATTAAAAGAAGCTATTCCTTAATTCGGAAACTTCCTAATCCATTTCTCCCAATAGAAGACTTCAATAGTGATGTTCATGTGGGCATACCATAAGCTAGAAGCTAATAGCAGGATCACGGAAGAAATCTTTGGCTTACATGACCTAACATTTAAATACAGTATCTCCAACACAAATGATTCTTGTAAGATATTTAGTGTAATTGATTTAACTTGACATAACTGAGCTAATGTCCAACAATTAGAATGGTCTAGCAAAATTAACTGTCTGGAATTGACTGTTTGCCATTCCTACTCAGGATCATTTATATCCGACAAAATGGAAGCTCGGTCTAACCAGGACATCAAGCTACAGAAACGAATACTCTGTTTCTCATAAGATCCTATGTTTCAATCCAAATACAGATCATTCGGTTTTCTTCGATTATTTGCGTCACAGTGTACCACTTTACTGCAAAAACTACCGGTAATCCAAAAAGTAGGCTATTTCCTTAACAAAATGTTAAGTGTAGCATAGCAAACGAAGCTCATAAACAAGCTTTCTCGTATTAAAAGGAGAACCTTCTTCCCTGAATAATCAGCAAGTGCCCATAGTTTTATGTACGTATATAGAAATCCCTGTATCTTCTAAACTCAGTTATTAAATTTAAGGTATGTCAATTTCAATGTCTAAAATATCCTCGTCTGAAACTTAGATTAAAATTAGCAGACTCGGCGGTCATGGAGCTCTGACCGACCGACCGACCGACCGACCGACCGACCAACCGACCGACCGACTGACTTTGGCCACTCACGGAATTTAAAGAACAGCTCCCTATCTTACTGCCATCTACCGGGGACACCACAAACTCATTGATGACACCTACTTGCGGGATATGAAAATTCATCCACCTTTCTTGAAAAGGTGTTCTTGTTGTTTTCAAATGCTAGGCTTTGGCAATGAAGTCATTAGCTCTCTTGCTCTCCAATATTGCTGTGTACGTCAGGTAGGGCTTCACAGGTTAAGAGATGTTCTTCAGTCATTTCCTCTTCTTTGCTGCACAGAGGAAAATTTGGACTTGTATAAATTCCTATTCTGTGTAAGTGTTTGGCCAAATAATCATGTTAAATAAGTAATCTCAAATTTGCTACTGCAGCTTTACGTGGGATTTCTGGATTTTTAATTAAAATGTTCCATTTTTTATCTTTGGTTTGTTAGATATTGATTGGTTTTGTTTGTTTTTCTATTTGCTTTTGATTAATCTTTTTATGGATGTAAAGGGTAAGGTTTTACTTTTGTTCTGAATTAAATTTTCACCTTTTTTGGCAAGAGAATCAGTTGATACATTTCCAGAAATTCCACATTGTGCAGGTATCCACTGTAATATAATTCTTTTCTGTAGTTTTTGAAGTTGTTGGATCATTTTGTGACATTCTTTAATTTGGATTGACCTCATTTTATATGAACTTATTGCACATAATGCTGCTTTAGAATCAGAAAGTCTGACAGCATTTTTTAATTTACCTACTCTGCATAGAAGGTGTTGGAGTGAAATATGAATAGCCGTTACTTCTGCATCAAAATTTGTTGTGTGGTATCCTGCTGGTTGATAGAATGAGAACAGTGCACACTTAATTCCTGCCCCTGAGTTGTCCAAGTTATATCCATCTGTGTAGATATGTAACCATTCTTCAGGTGGGTATCTGTTGTTCACAGTTTATAATGTTAGTTCTTTTAGTACAGGTTTGGACTTTTCAGATTTTGTAACTATTTGTTCTAAATCTAATTGAATATTAATTGGTTCAAAAGTCAGTGGGTTTTCTTTGATTAAAATGTTTTCTTTAGAATTAGGAAGATTCAGATCTGTTTTTAATTCCATAACTTTGTGTAGCAAACTTGTTTGTGTTTTCATCTTGATTGGTTGTGGCACTCTTTTCTCCCATTTTGTTGTTTTTAACCGCAACAATTTTTCATGTTGTATTAGTGCCTGCTTCTCTAAAGTTAGATGTATTGGGTAGTTCCAAGTTAAGGCTTGCATTGATTTTGCTGCACTAGTTATTAATCCCAGGGCCTGATTTTGGCATACTTCCAGATGATTTATGTTAGAACTGTTTGCTGTAATTACGAGGCATGTTTTTTAAGTCAGTACCGTTATGCAATTCCGTCGCCGCAGCGCTACGGTCGGCGTTCCGCGCATGCACGCTGATTACCTACATCTCTTGTCTACGTACTGACGCCATTTCAGTCTGATTCTTCATTGTATACGTTGTTTACTGAATGTTTAAGATGCCTCCGACAGTCGTGAGTCCCGCCGATTGTGAAGTACGGGCTGTTATACGATTTGTTAGTGCTAAAGGCGTAAAACCGATCGATATTCATCGTGAGATCTGTGAAGTTTAAGGACAAAACATTATGAGTGATGGAATGGTAAGGAAATGGGTAAGAGCATTTAAAGATGGCCGCTCAAATGTGCATGATGAAGAACGGAGTGGGCGTTCTTCGGTTGTTACTGAAGATTTGGTGCAGAAAGTGGACGGAAATGTGAGAGAAAACAGACGCTTTACAATTACATCATTGTGCGACTATTTTCCTCAATATTCTCGTAGTGTTTTGTATCGCATTGTGACCGAGAACTTGAAGTACCGGACATTGTGTTCACGTTGGGTTCCGAAAATGTTGACGGATTTGCACAAAACCTAACGTTTAGGCAGTGCATTGACTTTCCTTGAGCGGTACCACAATGAAGGTGAAGATTTTTTAGACCAAATTGTTACTGGTGACGAAACATGGGTGGCTTACGTCACACCAGAATCGAAACAACAATCCATGGAATGGCGAAATTCATCATCACCCACAAAAGTGAAGTTTAAGCAAACAATTTCTGCCCGGAAAATCATGTGCACAGTTTTGGGACAGAAAAGGAGTATTTCTAGTGGAGTTTCTGCCTCGTAATGAGACAGTCAATGCAGCGTCTTATTGTGAGATATTGAACAATCTGCGCCGTGCAATCCAGAACAAAAAACGTGGCAAGTTGAGTAAGGTTATCGTTTTACTGCATGACAATGCCCGTCCACATGTGGCTAATCGGACCAAAGATCTCATCAAATCTTTTAAATGGGAAACTCTAGATCATCCTCCATACAGCCCTGATCTGGCGCCCAGCGACTACCATTTTTTCCTGCACTTGAAGAAACATCTGGGCTGTCAGCGTCTTCAAGACGATAACCAAGTCAAAACAGTTGTGATACAGTGGTTAACACGTCAGGCGGCAGAATTTTATGAGGAGGGTATTCAAAAACTGGTGCCACGTTATGACAAGTGCCTCAATATTCACGGAAATTATGTAGAAAAGTATAGTAAGGTACAGGCTCTCATGTAAAAATAAGATTATTGCGATATCTATGCAGGTCTTTTTTAATTCCAAAACGGTACTGACTTTAAAAAACATGCCACGTATAACCTCTGCATTATAAGAAAGTATTGGCTTGATGAATGTTTTGTATGTGGTGTTCAGTGTCTCCCGGTTACTGCCCCACTTGACTCCAGCTAATCTTTTCAAAATTGAAAATTTTTTGTTCATTTGTTTACTACTGCTTCAATATGATGTCTCCAAGATAATTTTGAATCAAAAATTGTTCCTAAATATTTTGTTTCGTATGTTTGTTTCAGGTTTGTTTTCTTGAACTGCAGATTTAGTTTAGGGATTTTCTTTTTTAAGCTAAATATTTGGAATGCTCTTTTATCAGTATTTATTTTCATCAAATTGTTGTCAGTCCACTTTTCCAATAGTATCAGAGCCTTTTCCATTGAAGTTTCAATTTGTCTATTGGTGGAGAAGATGTCCACATGATTATGTCATCTACAAAAAGTGCTGTCTTTATTTCTGTGTTTGATACAGCCACGGGAAGATCATTGATGTAAATGTTGAACAAGGTTGTACTCAGTACTGCACCTTGTGGTAGGCCCATTTTTATTTGTCGGAGTTTGGATGTACTCTCATTGTGTTTTGTAGCACAGAAACGTTGAGAGAGAAACTGAGTGATCCAATTTAACACGTTATCTTGAATGTCTAGCTTTGAAAGTTTCTCAAGACGTTTTGTCTCCATACCTAATCGTATCGTTTTCAAAATCAATGAAAACTTTCTTGAAAAATCAAGTGACGCAAACTGTAATCCTGAGCTGGCGAGACATGAAAATAGCGCAAACGTATCAATTAATAAGATTAAAAATACACTATAGAACTTAAATCATTTTAAACCTCCAAATAAATACAACTAGTTTTGAAATACTGATAGAGCCTTTTTTAAACCAATTTTGTCGTCTAACAACGATGTCAATTGCTAAAATCATATTAATGCCTCTGGTGTGTCGGAATTTCCCTCGTAGGAGCATTTATCATGCAAATATATCTACTGTTATGGGTTTATCGCTTTTAGCTCGCTTAAAAGGTTAGCATCTGGAACGAGTTTGAACCGCCACCAGTGCCAAACCAGCTGAGTCACCCAGACTGAAAGGAGCTCTGGTCGTGATGTCATGTAACAGTTTGCTGAAGAAAAAATGTCCAATATCTGACACTGGATTGATGAATTTCCAAAATAGGAAAATAGCTACTGTCTTAGAGATTTTAAATAAATAACAATAAAAGAAATCCTAAGAGTTACTGACCAATGTCACCTTCTTTCACACTCTATAAAACATGATAGTAATAATGTTGAAAGGATTAGTTTGATTTCGTCAGAGGAACAGTGATTAGGGGTAATCAACATTGATACGATGCATACCTGAAACATGAACATGCGGTTACACTAGGCTGCACATACAAAATGTCTATAATATGGTACGGAAAAAGACAGTCATGATGCTCCGTAATGGCAAAGAAACAAGCATAACCGAAAATACATTTCAAAACATGTAGGGAAAAATAAGGTCATGATTTTAAAATCTGGATACAAAATAAAAAATACCTTTTTTTTAATAGATGAAGGAAATTGAGAGACACTATAAAACTGCCATAAAGAACAAATCTCTATAATGGAAAATATAGAGTCAGACTGAAAAATTCAATGCCATAGCCGGGATTTGAACCACGGATCTTCTGGTTTCCGTCCAGCCGCACTACCATTGTGCTACTATGGCCAACGTGCCGATATGACATTAAATTCTCCACGTTTCTCTACGTTTCCACAATTTAGCGTACACACGGCCAGTGTGAAAGAATAATTAATTTCCATTAATTGACCTCTATAATGGAGTTTATACAATAAACGTTCTGGTATTGTCATTTGACTAAAACCTGTCTTGAATATAAAACAAGAAAACTGAGATTAGAATGTCAACACGGACTAGACGTATTTAAAGATTGATCCAGTAACAATTGAAGAGCGGTTAAACCATTGTTGTATCCAGAGTAACGCCTTAGTTCGAACTAAGCTAGATTATGGGTCCCTGTTTACCTTTCAGCCAATACTCATCTTAAATTCTGCGGAAGGGACAAAGAGTGATCAAAGCTCATCTTCATTGTTCAACTATATATGAAAGGAAATCTAAAACTATATTGCTCAACATATCATTCTATATCTTTCAAGCTTCCCTCGGTAGCGTAGATGGTAGAGTGTCTGAGTCAAATTCAAGAGGTCTCGAGTACAGGGTGAGTTAACTGGATAAGGTTTCTCCCGGGATTTACCCTTATCCTGAAAGGCGAAGCTCTATGAACCATGGACTAATTTCAGCATCATTTCTCCCATTTCATTCATCGTCCGATATGAGTTAATCTTTTAGCACTTCAATTTAAAGAAAAAAACCTTTAAAAAATCTTCTCTCCTTGTCTAAAAGCCTATTTGAAATACTTTAATTTGCTTTTCCCGTAAACACTCTCTTAAAAGGTCTCATCGAGGACAATGAAACAGTTTTTAATTAAGCACTTTTTAAACTGCTGCGGTTTTCAGTATCTCATTATAATTTGGGAGAGAAAGACCGCTTAATTTTGGTTGGAGGACTTTTTATCAGGCTTGAGGTTCTTATACGTGCTAATTTACGATACTGGACCAGTGGCTTTACTTTTCTTTCAGAGCAAACCATACTACGATTTTTACCCCGAAATAAAGCTATCGGCCTCTGTCGGATTTCAAGTCGCGGCCTCGCAAACCAGAGCTAGTACGTTATCATTTTACCTCGGAGGACAATTATATTTTGTGTTGCTTTTTTTCCCTTAGATCTGTGTAATAAATTGTGTTGGTTACGTCTGATTAATATTGTTGGAAGCCGCTTAGACTGCTTGTTCATTAGCAGAAATTCTTACTCGGAAAGGGATTCACTGAGGTGCTTGAATGTCACTGGACTTGCTTTATGTTTTCAATTTTATCTGCCTTGTTCGTTATGCTTGGTTTCAGTTACACTATATGCATCTGCATAAATTAAAACATTTTCTTGTTACAATTTTATATCAGGTACATAAGTGCCTGTAATTCTAAAATCCCCAGAAAATAAGACTGAGCAAATATTCAGTTTTTACTTGTTGAGATTACAGTAAAAAGAAAAGAAACTGACTTTGCATGGTTTTATTTCGAGCTTCTCCGTACAATTAGTACTTGGTCATATTTCCCTTAACTTTTATCACCTTCATGGGTCTCATGGACATCGAATCTGCTAGATTATCAAAATATTTTTGTCCATTTCCACCCATAACTTCTTCAACTCATCCTGCAGCTCCTTAATATTTGATGATTGCAGCGCTTCAATTGTATTTTTTCATTTGATGCCAAGCATTTTCTATTGGATTTAGGTCAGGAGAATTACCAGGCAGTCAAGTACAGGTGTATTATTGTCTTTTAGGAACTTCTGAACCATCTTTGTTCTGTGATCAAGGGCACCATTATGCATAAAGAACTGACACTGATGAATTGGCCAAAATGTGACCAAATGCTGTTGCAACACTTCTAAATAATTACTTCCCTTCATTGTTGCACTTTTAGGGAGAAAGTACAAGCCACCTCTACCATAATTACCACTAAAGGCACCCTATACCATCACACTTTCTGGATGTTTGACAGTTTTGACCGTAAACTTTGGATCATCCCGTGACGCATATTTTGGCCTTCTCACCTTTTCGGACTTTCCTCTGACCAATTTTAAAGTGCTTTCATCAGAAAACATTACGTTGCGCCAGTCCTCTGATGTCCAGTGCTGATATGTTTTGCAGAAATGTACTTTTTTCTGCATCATAGCTTCAGTTAGATGAGGCTTCTTGGTAGCACATCGAACTGGTAAACCTAAGTCATTTTGAAGCCGATGCTGAATAGTCCGGATTGCAACAATTCTGAGCAGTTCTGGATGATTCTTTCTTAACCTCCTGCTGTAGTCCATGGATTAGCTATCACTTCACGTTTTAGAAGGTCATCAGTTCTTGGAGAAGTCTTTCTTTTACCACCTGAGCCTGTTTTTCGAGTTGGTGTGGTGCCACGTGACAAAGGTGCTGCTGCATTTTTTAGGTCGTAAAAGGCTTGTCTTGAAACCTTTAGATCAGCAGCTATACGAATTAGAGGTACCTACCTCTAACAGAGTTAAAGCACGAGTCTTCTCCTCACAAGTGAGCTTCTTGCGTCCATTTTGTGTATTGGGTGCAGAAATACTCACCTTGAAAAACAGCGCTAATATCAAAAATCGATTGACAACAATACACAATAAACAACTTGCTGTATGCAAATACCAGAGGCAGACTGAGACCTGGATTGCTAATAAAAGGGAGTTGCTGCTGTGCACACGAGAATCACGTGATTTGCACTTCCGCCTGCCTTTTTTGTAGTGGTGGGAAAAGAACAAACTGAGCGCATTGTGTATGTAGAGATTTTCCTTGCGTTTAAAATGTAAAGATTTCCATTGCAGTGACTGTATTGATGAAATCTTGTCTATCCCAATATATCCGAAACGAAATTCATTCGTGTAAAATGTTCACTTTATAGTTACTTCTTAAAGTAGCAGTATTAGGACGAATGGGTATCTCAAAGGATTCTTTACGCTGAGGGAAATGTGCTAACACGCTCGCTCACACCAGTTAGATTGGCAGTTGTCAATCTATTGACTTCTCTTCACAAGCACAACTGATATTAACTTCACTTTACAAAAGCACCCTTCTCATCGTGGTGTTCAAGCAGCAGGAGGAAGGAAGGACAGTCTCTACCTGCTCGAAGGTCAATGCGTATTTTCGCTATCAACTTAACGATGCCCATACACGTCCGAGTACACTGCGGAGACTCATTTGAGACACCCGTTACAAAACGACAATGGCTTTTGTATGTAAAGTAATATAACGATGGTTTATATTTCTTCTGAGGAATAACCTTCAACTATGTGCAGGATAACTTAGGAACATTAATTAAATATGATAATGCTTGATTTAAAAGAAATATGAGCTAAATGAGAAAGATTTAAATAAATTTGAAAGGATTGTATCTGCTCATCTTTCCCTTTTTAACTGTGGTGCTGTACGAGGTGCGTTTAAGTTATGACACCTCCTATGTTTTTTCTCACAAAGTAATCATAAGAAAAATGTGAAACTGCTGTCACTTCTCAACGTAATCTCTCTCTAGCTTGCTGCATGCCAACATAGCCCAGTATGCAGACGATGTATTGCTATACAACACATATAGAAACGCACGCAGAGCTTTCAACCCAATACAGAGACACCTAAGCCTCATTCACGACTAGTGCAGGTTTTGGCGATTGTCCATCAACCCGGAGAAAAGCCAAGCCATACTCTTCACCAAGCGCCACTTTCCCACCAACCTCCCCTCTTTTAACTATTCTGGGCGAAGGATAGAGTGGACAAACTCTCTTAAATATTTGGGTGTAAAGCTGGACAAGGGCCTAAGTTTTGTGGGTCACATCCAGGAGTTAGCTCATCGGGCATGCGGGACTTCGGCTTCGTGATACCCCATGATGCGGTCAGGGATACCGACACCCCTTAAGTTGCTTCTTTTTCAGACTTTGATTCTTCCAATTATGTTTTATGCGTGCGAGATCTGGGGTATGGCCGCAGGAACCAATCTGCAACAACTCCAGCGTGTACAGAATAGATGTCTTAGGGCCATCTATTCTGTGGGCTGGTGGTTTCCCGAGAGATATCTTCATGAAGCTTCATTTCTCCAATATGTGGAAGAGTCATTAAGTGCCGGGCGAGTATGCCTCAACATCAGAGCGCCCTGGTTAGGTCTCTAGGGAAATACCGAATATCAGAAAGACGCTTCAAGCTCTACCGGCTTCTCCGCATGGCTTGCGGGTACACCCGGTAAAATTAAAGTTGTTGTTCTTTAATTTTCTCACACCAGCGGTGCACACAAGCGTTGCACCCGAGTCGGCAACCATGAGGAGCTACGGCTACCTCCTTTCTTTTCATCCACCTAAATTTAACCCACCACCCTTCAAAACCCCACATATCCTGTCATTAAGTGGTTAAGTCCGTATAGGACAGGTACACGAATGACACACGTCGTGCTCACCCTCAGTCAGCTGGCCTAGCCGTACACATTTTTCACAGCGTCGACGCCATGATTCCATGGCCGCTGCGAACGCTTCTTCAGAAGTGCGTTTTGACCACTGGAAAATGGCTGAGGTAATAGATGCACGACTAGTGAATCTGCAACCACGGGGAGTGATTTTCATCGTGGAAAACAGCCAAAAGTCGCTAGGAGTCTGGTCAGATGAGCAGGGAGCATGAGTAAATACTTCAAAGTGGACAGGAAGGAACTCCTGCGTCGCGTTCACCCGATGTGTTGGTGCGTTGTCGCGAAGAAAGAACAGACGTCCAATTTTTTCCGCTCGTTTTTCACGCAATGTTGGGGGGAATTTATTCTTCAAAACATTTTGGTAGGATGCAGCTGTCACCGTAGTATCCTTTGGAATGCAATGACTGCTGTCCCAGAAGATGGTCACCATAATTTTGTTAGCACTGGCGCTCACCCGAAAGTTTTCGGTGGCGGTGAGACTGTGTGCTTCCATTGAGCAGACTGGCGCTTCGTTTCAGGTTTGAAAAAGGGCATGCACGTCTCATTCATTGTCACAATCGATTGAAAGAAAGTTTCATTCATGCCGTCATCACGCGCCAACATCGCCTGACAATTTGCCACGCACGCAGTCTTGTGATCATCTGTCAGTATTTGTGGCAGCCAACTGGAAGACACTTTTCGAAGTTTCAGATCTTCATGCAGGATTATGTGCACAGATCCCACGGAAATGCCAATTTTGGAGGTGATGTCTGCAACGCTCAATCGGCGACCCTGCAAAACAATGTTCTCCACTCGCGGGATCATGTCGTCAGACTGGCTGGTGCGAGACCGTGACTGTCTTGGCTTGTTGTCACACGATGTTCTGCTTTCATTGAACTGTCGCACCTAGGAATGCACATTAGACACATATCACCGTATGCCTCACTTAAATGGCGATGAATTTCAATACGTGTCACACACAAAAATGGAGAAAACAAACGATTACACGCTATTCTTGCAATGAAAACGATGCCATTTTAAGTATCAAAAACAGTCCTTACTCTTGTCGATGCCACTTGAGTTCTATGCACTGTACGGTGCTACCATCTCTGTCACGCATTCACAAAAAGTCCACTTGTATTTAAAAAGAAACAGAAGCTCCTATCTATTCCCAGTCCTGAAAAAATAGTAAGGTGTTTCCTCGAAATACAGCTGAATTTATTTTAATGTTTACAAATCTAATAATATCTACAATGAAACCTGTGAGTTGTTGATAATATCGATTCTCTGTTACAGCAAGTGAACGTTGCCGGCAAGCGCTTGGAAGAACTGGAAAGCGTCTGGAGACATTTGTCCTCGACAGCACGAGAAATGGGTCAAGCGATGGGCTACACATATGGTGGACATATTTTGTTTTATGCCATGTTGATGCTTACTGGTACATTTGGCCTTATATCGCAGATCAAAACAGGCAACCAGTTTAACATCTTCGCCTTCGTCGGCACCATCATCATCTTCTACTGCCTCACCTTCCTGCTATGTGATGCGGCGGAGGAAGCAACTTATGCGGTAATAACCACAAATGTTGTAATAGATGTAGGTATCATAATAAAACTTTAGAAAGGACAACAAATATTTTAGCTGTGTGTAACTTGGGCCATTATTGTTATTAACACTGTTTATATTGATATAAAATTATTTGATATATTTTTCAACTTTGTTACACATATCAGTAATGTGGAATTAAACAAAGCGTATATACTTACAAGTTTCTAGGTGTTATTATTACAAAAAAATAGGTTTTCCAGGTATTTAGTAACATATTACTAGGAAGTATTTGTAAGAATTTATTAGGAACATGAAATAATGTTCATTTACACAACTTTATCTGTAGTTTCTCCCCTTTATATTACACTTTATATCGCATTTCCCTCAGTAGGTGTCCGCCGTGTTTACATAAGAACTAGCAAACTTCGTACCGCCAGTCAAAGTTGTCTGAATCTATGTAGATAAAACAAATTCGGATTTGTTAGTTATTCTGCAATAGGCGGTGAAGTTTAAATACAACAGTTACAATTAAGTTAATCAATTTAAAGCTTCCTGATAAACAATACTTGTCATGGAAACTAATTGTTCTATCACACTGGCCATGTGTAGGCTAAATTGTGGAAACGTAGAGTCAGACTGAAAAATTCAATGCCATATCCGGGATTTGAACCACGAATCTTCTGGTTTCCGTCCAGTCGCTCTACCATTGAGCTACTATGGCCAACGTGCCGATATGACATTAAATTCTCCAACTCACTCGTATTTTCCCGGAAAACCACTTAGGAGTTCTCATAAACACACGAGATAACTACCTTAATGGCGACTTACTATACTGTAAGTACTTTAAGGCTTGGGCTTTATAGTTAACCACTATTAGGTCAATTAATGGAAATTAATTGTTCTTTCACGCTGGCTGTGTGTACGCTAAATTGTGGAAACGTAGAGCCAGACTGAAAAATTCAATGTCATATTAATGTCATATCGGCACGTTGGCCGTAGTAGCTCAATGGTAGAGTGGCTAGACGGAATCCAGAAGATCCGTGGTTCAAATCCCGGCTATTGCATTGAATTTTTCAGTCTGACTCTAAGTTTCCACAATACTTGTCTTCTTTTGCGCTGCGTAAATATAGAGGCCGACATAAGTATTCGAACGTAAACATATTTATTACTTATATTATTTTAAAGCTACGCAGAGTAAGCACACGTAAATACAACTGGTACAAAATAAACTTGAGTCTTCCATTAAACATATAAACTCATAAATAGCAACTGGAACTAATTTGCACTACAAGGAGATCTAAACGGTTACTTTACTTCTGGACATAAGTATTCAAACTGAGAAGAGCTAGTATTTAGTTATCATCCCCTTTATTTGAATTACTGCTGATAATCGTTTGGGTATTGTCTGTATGTGTGGTTTAGTAACTGCAGAGTCCATGTTTCTCCACTCTGAAGAAGTTCTTTCAGATGTTACTTGCTTCTGATGTCATGCTTCCTCACACGCTCCTCGAGCTCCTTCCAGAAGTTCTCTATAGGATTTAAATCTGGAGACTGGGGCGGTGTCTTCAAAGTGTGAGGAGTGGTGTACACGATCCAAAGCCTTACAATTTAAGCAGTATGCTTCGGATTATTCTCCTGCTGGAAGTAATAATCATGCCCTAATCCCAGCTTCTCTGCACTCTTTTTAAGATTGCTTTCACGAATCCTCTTGTATTCAAATTTGTCCATGATCCCATCTTTGAACACCAGTTCCCCAAACCCAGATGAAGCTATACAGCCCCATAACATCACACTACTTACACCATGTTTCACTGTAGCTACCATGTTCCTAGGTTCACATTCTGTATTTGGCAGTCTCCACACTTTTAGACGTCCATCACTCTTGTATAAGCAGAATTTGCTCTCGTCCGACCAGAGAACATTGTCCCACAATTCTGTTGGTG
This sequence comes from Mantis religiosa, assembly GCA_030765055.1. Classification (NCBI taxonomy): domain Eukaryota; kingdom Metazoa; phylum Arthropoda; class Insecta; order Mantodea; family Mantidae; genus Mantis; species Mantis religiosa. The sequence goes on from CM060954.1 coordinate 131,381,647, forward strand.
TCACCACACACTGTTTAGCAAATTCTATACGCTTTTTCTTATTCATCTTATTAACATTTGGTTTCTCCCTAGAAACGCGGACAATGTACCCAGTACTATTTAAAACCCGTTCAACTGTTCTGGTGTGAACCACAGTGCCAGAATATTGCTCAAGGCATCTTCTAATCTCAGATGCAGTGACTCTCGGATTCTGCTTCATCAGTTTTATTATTTGCCTGCTTTCTCTGATGATGAGTTTAGAAGGAGCGCCATTTTAGGTTTATTTACAACAGTATTTGTCTGTTTGAAGTGTTGAATTATTCAGAATATTGTAGTTTTACTTCTGTTAATGGTTTTTACAATTTCAGAGAGAGATTTATTTTGTTTCTTGTTTTTGTTACATATTTATCAAGATATTCCTCTCTGCCACCTTTGTCTCCTTACCTTTACGTCCCATATTACCTGTGAGTTTACAATCAACTGAATAACTGAGCACACTGTCTCGAGGCATAGCATAAACACAACTGCTATGTGATAGGGGCGTGTAGGGTACGTCCAACCACCTTTCTCTCTTTTCGATTGGGTACGTTCGAATACTTATGTCCTGCAATATGAGGGAAAATGGAAAAATACAGTACAGATTGTGTAATAAATACATGCAAAGTGATATTTTAAATATTGTTTCCGAGACATAAAGGTTAATGTTTGCATGTTTAAAAATTCATGGCTGCCAAATAAATATTACAGCAATGATAGTACGTGCAATGTTACATGTTATATCATTCGAATATTTCTGTTGGCCTGTGTAAGTAAAGATGGTGGTTTTCCGACGCGCTAACATGTGACGTATAATTTCTTCATGAGAAAACCAGGGAAACACAGAGTTGATTCCGAAAACTTCTAACGATTGCCCTTGTGATTTATTTATGATAGTCGCAAAAGCCAAACGAAAGGAAAGATGTAGATTTACATGTAAATTGTTTAAAATAAAAAGTAAATTCATTGGAATCATCGGAATCACAAAGGAATTCAATTACATGTGTGTCAATTCAGTTCACATTCAGGAATTCACAAACACAAATTTTAAAGAAGGTACCCATGGCTTCACCAATATTGGACTACAATCTTCTGTGGTCAAAAGTTTATAGTATTGTAGTGCAATTATAAATTAATTTTGCATCTAATCTTCGAAAGGTATATAATGCTACATAGAAATTTTCATTCTTGATAACAAACGATAAACGTTATTTAATAAAATCTGGTAAGTGAAATAGCTTTGAAGACTGTACTTTGTAATGCTCTTGTTTGTCGAAAGTAAAGGGTTCCGTAAACGTTTACGTGTGCATTTTTATAGTTCGTTAATAATGCGGTCCACTATCACTTCAAGTTCTTTTCCTCTCACCTTTTAAGCCTTCCTTAGACTTAAACAAATATTTCAAAACCAAAATTAGGAAAATCGGTTAAGCCGTTCTCCAGTTTTTGTGAGATTAAGAAACGTCAATTCATTTATTTGTATATATGAAAATGTATCTTGAACAGAAGTATGTTTTTGCTAAGCTACACGACTAGGCAGTTTCTTGCTTGGACTACTAACTTTCTGTTAATACTGGGGTTGCGATAGTGTATTGCAACATTGGAATTCTAATATTCTTGCATAATTAGCACAAATTTCTTGAAATCGTAGGACTGGAAAGAGCATTTAACATAATTTTTAGGCTCACGTTTTTCAGTCTAGAAACTAGAACAATTGCAGCTGCCCGTCTACTGCTTGACAAAATGGGATTCTGATTCCCTCTTCTTTCTCCTTACCAGTCACGTTACACGTGATTTCTCGAGCCAGCCGATGTATGAGAAGTTGGTCTACAGAAGATATCATTACATCTGAACAGTGTACGTACACTCGCCATGTGTGTGCGATAGGCTTGCGTAAACAACTCTGCTATTCGCATATTTTTCGACGTGCTTCCACACTTTACCATATAACTAACATCCCTCCAGTAGAGATCCCTTTTTGAGAATACGATAGTAGTCCTAAACTACTGCAATGGTGAACGTAATGTGTAATTGCACAGTGAGAGTTTATCTCAATAAGGACAGAGGATTTCCTTTGTTGTCCGGGTTTAGCTTCCAAAACCGCAGGGGCATGTTTGGTTCTTGGTGTAGATTACGAATTGTCCTTTAGCCGTAATTAATCGCTTTCCTCCCTAAATTATTTAGGTATAAGTTAGAGGTTAAACGTGTGCATGTGTGTGTGGTTCTTTTTGTTGTAATTTACGTCCTCCAAAGTTAGGCCACATCGGACGATGAAAGCAATGGCTGATATGATGCTCAAATGGTCCCAGGGTCCATAGAGCTTAGAGTTAGCCGACATTGGTCCTTCAGAATAAAGGAAAATCCCGGAAAAAACCTTATCCAGATAACTCACCCTGATCGAGATCCGAACTCGGGACCTCTTGAACGTGAGGCAGACACGCTTCCCCAAGGTGTGTGTGTGTATGTACGTATGTGTGTATGTGTGTGTATGTGTGTGTATGTGTGTGTATGTGTGTGTATGTACGTATGTGTGTATGTGTGTGTGTATGTGTGTGTGTGTGTGTGTGTGTGTGTGTGTGTGTGTGTGTGTGTGTGTGTGTGTGTGTGTGTGTGTGAAAACCTGACGCAAACGAAACAAAGTTGCGAAAAACTGTAAACCAATGAACATCGTTGTCGAGGAGCAATTGTTTGAAAGGAAAACCCGCCAATATGACCTAGTATATAAATGGAAGAGGGGGTGGGAGAATGAACAAGCTTTATTGACCCATACGATAGGGACCGGGCGGGATGACCCAGGCGGTTTCGTCTGTGGCCCGTATTCGAGAGGTCCGGTTTCGACGCCCGTGGCCGACCTACCTAAACCATGGATTTCTTCGGGGCTTTCCCCGGGTTACCAGGCAAATGCTGGGTAGGTTAATTACATTCCCCGAATTTCCTGTCCCTCCATTTCAACTCATTATCATTTCATATCATCTGGTCGCTTTATCAGGGTTCAAGGGTCGACGGATGTCCCGGCGGTGCAACGCAGAATGAATGGTCTGAGAAAAACTACTTCCTGCTCCGGCAGGTCGGTTGCCGGTCTCCGCGCCTCTTCTAGGACCATTTCGGAACGCCCAGCCAGGGACCTTTGGGGCTCGGATCGCCTGTCTGGGACCTTTAGGGCTCGGCTTTTGGGATCGTTTCCGTTAGGCTGGAGGGGAGCGAGTTCGTTGTCCTGGCCTGTCGGAAGTTTCTGTGTAAACTGTAGGGACGCTGCCCTCTGCATTGTCGTGGCTCCTTGGGTCGGCCAGCCTCTGTCTCCTTCGCCTCATTCTTCCTCCCGGGAGTGCCCTACTTGGGGGCATAAGAACAATGGGCCCAGCATGGTGGTCTACGTACCGATTCCCCTCTATAGTGAAATCCTAATCCTAATCCATACAATAGGGATGTTGGTAGGGATAGTCATAGGCAGGCAGAGCTAGAGAAAAGAGCTTGATTTCTAAATTGCATCATTATTCTTTTAGGTAACTATCATAACTTCAGTGTAAATTTTATTTTGGTGTAATAACAGATTGACTGCTGCAGAAGTAGAGCCGAAGAACGCGTTTGAATTAAAAGGATTTACTGTTATGCTCAATCTCATAATTAGTATTAGTATAATTATTATTATTATTATCATCATCATTATTGTTATTGTTATTATTATTATTATTATTATTATTATTATTATTATTATTATTATTATTATTATTATTATTATTATTATTATTATTATTATTATTATTATTATTATTATTATTATTATTATTATTATTATTATTATTATTATTATTATTATTATTATTATTATTATTATTATTATTATTATTATTATTATTATTATTATTATTATTATTATTATTATTATTATTATTATTATTATTATTATTATTATTATTATTATTATTATTATTATTATTATTATTATTATTATTATTATTATTATTATTATTATTATTATTATTATTATTATTATTATTATTATTATTATTATTATTATTATTATTATTATTATTATTATTATTATTATTATTATTATTATTATTATTATTATTATTATTATTATTATTATTATTATTATTATTATTATTATTATTATTATTATTATTATTATTATTATTATTATTATTATTATTATTATTATTATTATTATTATTATTATTATTATTATTATTATTATTATTATTATTATTATTATTATTATTATTATTATTATTATTATTATTATTATTATTATTATTATTATTATTATTATTATTATTATTATTATTATTATTATTATTATTATTATTATTATTATTATTATTATTATTATTATTATTATTATTATTATTATTATTATTATTATTATTATTATTATTATTATTATTATTATTATTATTATTATTATTATTATTATTATTATTATTATTATTATTATTATTATTATTATTATTATTATTATTATTATTATTATTATTATTATTATTATTATTATTATTATTATTATTATTATTATTATTATTATTATTATTATTATTATTATTATTATTATTATTATTATTATTATTATTATTATTATTATTATTATTATTATTATTATTATTATTATTATTATTATGAAGATCATTAGCTCAACAGCAGGCAAACAAATTCAAACAGAATATTTTAGCAAGTATTAAAAAGGGTTGGCAACTTAGCTAGTGTTATCCTTCCACACTACACTCACACATCCCTGAGACAAAAATATTGTAGCTATACCAATAAAACAGCTGGCGGCCTAACAACATTTATCCAATCAAGGCTTCGCGGGTGATCAGCCGTGTCAAATTAAAACTTCAAGCTTTCGGCCAATGTAAACTCCATGGCCTTCTTCAGGATCTGATGAATCCGTTGGTGGGCTCCTGTCCACACCACATCAAAAATTCCGGCCACTTCATCAAAAGAATTTCAACGCATTTAGGATATCCTGGTGAGCTTCGATGGGGAATCTCTGTGCACGAGGGTGCCGTTTGAGGACTCGCTGAAGCTCAAGCCGAACACTTTCCAGATGACATTACACAGCTGTTTAGGCACACACTCACTTCAACCTACTTCAGCTACAAAGGACAGTTCTTCGAACAGGTGGACGCTGTAGCCATGGGGTCACCGCTCTCGCCTGCCATTGCGAACTTCTTCAGGCAGAGCTTAGAACACACTGCCCTGTATACCGCAACATACCAACCAAAAGCTTTCTTGAGATATGTTGATGACACATTTGTCCTGGCCTCATGGGGAAGACAAACTTTCCGACTTTCTGAACCATCTAAACAACCTCCATAGTAACATTAGTTTCACCATGGAAGTTGAGACAGACAGCTTCCTTCCCTTCTTGGATGTACTTGTCTACAAGAAAGCGGACGGGAGCTTAGGGCACACTGTATAAAGGAGGCCCACGCACACAAACCGCTATCTGGACGTCTCTAGCCACAACCCTCCCACTCAAAAGAATACGGTCATCTCCACGTTATTCCACTGGGCTTTTGAAATTCAGTTGAGGATCATACCGAACAGGAACTGCGATACCTTCGGGATACCTTACTTCAGAATGGAAACAGCAACCACGACATAAGCAAGATACGCAGGAAGGTAGAGCACAATAGGAGGAACCTCCAATGCCCCACTCAGAAGATGGATAACGGGTTAAACACAGCCTACATACCTTTCTGCGGCCAGGTTTCGAACAAGATCTCCCGCATCCTTGCCAATACAACATTAGCACCTTCTTCACGGTCCCTAAGAAGCTCCAACAATATTTAAGACCGATAAAGGTCCCGGGAGTGTACAAGATTCCCTGCGAGTGCGGCAAGGTGTATGTAGGCCAAACGGGACGCACAGTAGAAGAAAGGTGCAAGGAACACAAACGCAATATTCGCTTGCTACAACCGGATAAATCGGCAGTGGTCAAGCATTGCATAGAGTAAGTACATAAAATTAAGTTTGAAGACACTGAAGTGTTAGAACACACTGGCAGATTTTGGGACAGAATCATCATCCACAGAATTACAATAGAGACTGCGGGCTACAGCTAAGCCTTTCTTGGACAACAGCCATCAGGCACACCTAAAATTACAGCAACCCTAGTCACCCTGGACAAAGATCAGACCTCCGGGAAATCACTTTGGTAATCTTCTTTTTTTATAAGACAGGCCCCTTCCCGCCTGCCCGGTGGCGATCAACCGTCATTGATCGGCATGCATTCTACATCGCCTCCCGAATGCTATTAGTACTATCATGTAGTGATGCGGGGTTAGGTGAAGAGATTAGTGGTGTTAGTTAGCAGATCCCGCAATAAGCACTCTGGATAGTGTAGTGTATGGTGTGCACAGCATGAGTCATGCTGGGTGGCGTGGTGCGACAGGCCAGTGTGGCAAACATGGCGAGGCGACCTGAGTGCCAGACTGCGGATTAGTGTTGTGAATTGTTAATGTAGTCGTGCAGAGGTGTGCGTGCATGTAGTGCGTAATGCGGTGCATGCTTGTCCATGCTTTGGGGGAGGGTTAGTATTGGGTTAATGTGTTCATTCATGTTAATGATGGTATGCTGTGGGGTTGTAAGTTAGTAGACGGTTAGGTCATGCAAAAATGTTAGTAGTGGCTTAGAATGCTGAGCGAATGCGGTGAGATGTTAACGTTGTCGTGGTGATTGTGTTAAGTCTAGGTAGGGACGAGTTGGTTGAGGTAATCCTAAATGTCTTGTTCGCTGACGTCATTATGTGAGTGTCGGTGAAAGAGGTATAGGGGTCTTTTGTGTTTGGTGGTTAGTGGGTCGTAGTTGCCTATGCTTTGGATGAGTGGGTTAGAGTTATGTTCTGCGTTTTCGTAAAGGTCATGGGCGAGTTTGCGGATAAATTCGTTGAGGGAGTGAATTCTGAGATCTTTATGTAGGGGTGCTGCTGGGGTTGTCCGCGGGAGTTTGCAGATTAACCGCAGGATTTTATTTTGGAAGGTTTGTAGCCGTTTTATATGTGTGTTTGCTGCGAAGCCTCAGACCGGGGTGGTGTAAGTAATGATAGGTCTAAGGAGAGTTTTGTAGATTACTAGGGCAGTTTCGATGGGAAGGAGGCTGGAGCAGTTTAGTAATGCGTAAAGTTCTCTTAGTCGGCCGCATGCTTTGCCTTGATTTGTTGGATGTGTGTGCGCCAGATGAGGCCTCTGTCCATTGTAATAGCAAGGTATTTTATTGTGGTGGACCAGGTTACGTTAGTGCCGAAAGGTTGTAGGGCAGGGAGGTTTTGTATGCAATGCGTGGTGCGCTTGGTGAACAGGATGGCTTGGCATTTGGTGGGATTAGTTTTGATTCTCCAATCTGTGAGCCAGGATTCAAGTTGGGTGATGAAGCTTTGAAGACGGCAATGTATTAGTCGTGGTTGCCAGGATTGGGCCATGATGACAGTGTCATCTGCGTAGACGAATGCTTTGACAGAATTTGGCATGGGGATATCATTAATATATATGTTGAACAGGAGAGGTCCCAGGTTGCTGCCCTGGGAGACACCTGCGCATATTTGTCTTAGGCTAGAGGGATCCCTTTTACTGTTGATTTGAAGGATCGTTCTGCTAGGTAGTTGGCTACCAGTTTAATTGCTATGTCTTGGAAGTTATATGAGATCATTTTCCGAAGTAGTCCTTCGTGCCAAACTTTGTCAAACGCCCGTTCAAAATCAAGGACTAGTGCACCGGTTGATTTGTTGATGTTGTAGCCATGGGTAATATGCTCGGTGGCTCTGAGGATTTGTAGTGTGGAGGAGTGGTGTGTCCTGAAGCCGAACTGTTCGTGGCCTAGGAGCCCCGTGTTTTTGACGTGTGCATTGAGACGTTTAAGTATAATTTTCTCGAAGATCTTGCTAACTGAGTTGAGGAGTGTGATTGGTCTATAATTGGTCGGGTTGTGTAGAGGTTTGTGTTGTTTAGGAAAGTGTAGCACTTGGGCGGTTTTCCAGGCTGATGGGAAGATGCCATTCTCCAGGGAGTAGTTAAAAATGTTGGCTAGATACTCAAGTGAATTAGGCGGTAGGTTCCTGAGGGCTATGTTGGGAATCTGGTCATGGTCAGGTGCTTTCCGGTTGGGGAGATGGCGGATTAGACAAGTGATCTCTGAGTGAGAGGTCTTTCTCATTCTATTATGGGTGGGACGGTTTTGGACGTCGCGTGTAATTTGAAGAGTTTCAGCGATAAAGCGGTCGGATGACGGCTGGTAGTTTGGGGAGAGTGTTTTCTCGAGGGCGTCAGCAAGTGCTTCTGCTTTTTCTTGGTGGGTTTCAGCTATGGTGTTGTTTGGATATAGTGGTGGGATTTCAGTAGGTTTTTGGTTAGTTATCGGGTTATCCGCCAGATGTCGCCTTTGTCGGTGTCTAGGTCAGCGAGTTTATTGTTCCAGTGCTCGTTAGTGGTTTGAGTAATCCTTTGTCGCAGCTGGGCGTTAAGTTCCAGAAGTCGTCTTTGATGAGTTGGGTGTCGGGTTTGTTGCCATAGACGTCGGTTTGGGTTGCGCTCGGTAGTAAGGTCTTTGATATCGGGTGGTTGATGCCTGGATCCTGGTTTGGGTGTGACGAAGGGCGTGAGGAGGAGATGGCTTGTGTAATGGTGTTTTGGATTTGTTCTACGGCATTGTTTAGGTCTTCGAAGGAGTCAAGTGTCGTCTCTGTAAGGTGTTGGTCAATGTAGTGCTTAAAGGCGTCCAGTTGGTTTTATTGAAGTTATACCGCGGAGGGAGCTGCAGTTGGGGTGCAGAGGCATCAATGATGGCTAGTACTGGGAGGTGGTCAGACGATAGTTCATTGATGACGGAGAGCTGGATAGGGTGACCCATGGTTTTGTGTAATGGCTATGTCTAGGATATCGGGTGAGTGCATCATGTGTTGCCAGGGGATATGAGTTGGCTGAGTGGGCGCATGTACGATGAAATTAAACTGTAGCTCATGGGTGGCTAGGCTGTGGCCTGATCTGTTGGAATGGATGCAGTTCCAGTTACTATGTTTGGCATTAAGGTCACCTAAGATGATTACTTTCTGGGCTATGTTAAGGAGTGTGTCTATATCGGCGTTAGAGATGTCATCGGGGGGATTGTAGGTTGAGATGATAGTGGTATCAGCATTAGCAATTTTAATGGCAATTGCTACGGCTTCTGGTCTCTGTAGAGGTGGTATGTGTGTTTGGTGATGCACTAGTTGGTTGCTTATCAGAAGAGCGACGCCGTCTTCTCTGCGGTTTCTGTCTGCCCGGTAAACTTCATAGCCGGGTATGTGCAGTCTGTTTTGGATGTCTAAGTGCGTTTTAGTAAGGGATACAATGGGGTAGGAGTTGTTGCATAGGAAGCCTCTAAGCTTGGTTTTACGTTGGCGGATTCCATTAGCATTCCAAGTGAGGATCGTGGTCCGTTGTTCAACTATGGTTGTCTTGGAATATTGTGAAGAAGAATTCGAAATATTCATAATTGGTTGCTATAGCGTCAATTATATCAAGGGATTGGTATGTGAGAATTTTCCCTATGTTTTGAGCGTGATTTAGGAGTTCTTCAATTGGTAGTCTTTTTTGTGAAGGTTGCGCATGAAGGCATCCCTGCGACGCTGTGCAGCTTCTGTCCGTTTTTGGTCTACGGTGTGAGGGTTGCTGTGGTAGTAGGGGGACTGCTGTAATGGCTCTGTGCAGGCGTTGGTTGTGGTGGTTAGCGCTGCTGGGGTTGGTCGCGGGTCTTATTGGTATGGTTATTTGGCAATGTGCGACCCCTAGGGCCAACTAGACACCACTCGTTGGCGGGGGAATATGTGTGGGCGTGAGTGGGGTGGAGGGTAGTTGTTGGTGGTGCTGGAGTAGATTGCCTCCAGGGGCTCATTCATCATGGATTTTGCGCCGTGGAGTGCTGGCGACCGTGCTCAGGATTTGAGTACCCGCGCTCTTGTCGCAGCAACAAGGCCCTCTGATACTCCGGACACCCGCGATAACGGGAGCCATGGCCCTTCTGCTGGCACAGAGCACAGCAGCGGTCAGCGCCCGCCACCACGCATGCCCGGAACGAGTGTGGTCCTGCGCATTTAGAGCAGACCTCTCCGGTAGCCCGACAGTGACGCTCATGGTGTGTAAATCTCTGGCGCCAGTTGCATTGCTTGGAAACATTAGGGCGTTTCTAGTCTTCAATGTGAACCGCATAGTATGAGAGGTGTCTGACCTTTAGGAGGGCGTTGTATTCCTCTTGGGTTCTAACTTCGATAAGGTAGATGGGTAGAGGCGTTCTTACTCTGTCCCATCTGTGGATCGGTCCCCTGTGACTTGAGTTCCTCCCTGAGGGTAGTGTCGTTGAAGTTAGTGCAAATACCCTTGGCCACTACTCTGAATGATCTGATGGAGGGTGGGGGAACGATGTGGAAATCAATTTTGTGTTCCTGGAGGAAGTGTATCATATGATTATAGTGGTTTTCATTTGAGACTGAGACCAGTATATCTTGCGAGAAGTGGGCTTTGGCTAGCTTGATGTCCTTGGAGGAGAACTTAGGGAGCACTTCATTAAGTTTCGTGGCGTGACCTTTGTGGACATAGATGGGAGGGCAGAATTGTTGGGTGTGGTTGTTTTGGAACGTTGCTACCAGCTGCTGAGCTGCAGTTGCTGTGTGGCGTTGTATTAGGGGATCCACTGCTGTAGCCCACGGCCATCCCGCGGTTGTCAGAGTCAGACTGAGTGCCTGGTTGTGATGCTGTGGTGCTGTGATGCTGTGGTGGGGCGTGGGAGGGGCCAGCGGCGTGCGGCAGACTACTGGCTAAGTTTGTAATGCTCAGGACCGTGTCTGAGATAGTAGCGGGGAGGATCGTTGGTTGAGATGTCAGATGGGATCTCACACGGCTCGGGGATTGATGGCGCTGTTGTGGCTGCTGGTGCTTGAACAGCGGTGGTCGCCGAAGGGGGCGGCAGCAGTACTAAGCAGGTTGCATTTCGATCTTGATCATTTGATTCTTTGCTTCAAGGTCGATTCGGTGCTCCCCTTCAAGTAAACAAATGAAAGAAATTACTGCAGTACACTTCAAACGTCAACTGTTGCTATAACCATTACAAAACTGCTGCTCAGACACCTTGCGAGATTTTTTTATCCCCAGCCATTGTTTCTATAACAATCGCGGCGGCAAGAGAAAGACAGAACATCCGGAGCCTCTCTCTGTCTCTTCTTTCTCTTGGCAAGCGTCCAGCTCTGGCTCGCAGCAGCCCAACAATGCCTTACGATGACAATAATCTGCGTACTAAAGATAATTTAGTAAACTATTCTGTTAATTATAATATTTTCTGGACTTTTATAATATCATCTATATAAATATCTTGTAAATATGCAGGATATTTGTTATCCAGGGTAATTCGACTAGTTGGTTGATTAGTTCAAATTCTTTGTTCTATAAGTGCAACTAATATAATCTATTCCATAGTATCGTAAAACCCATACAAATACAAAACGTGTACATGTCATTCATGTATCTAAGATTTAATTCATTTCACGCAACAATGGATTATGCCCATCTTTTAACCACCTGACAAATACACCTTCTGTAAACCAAAGAATTTATGTAACATTATTTGGAGTGTTCAATACAGTACAACGATTATAAAGGTGCCAATTATAAAAAAGAATAATCTTTTTCTAAATTTTGAAGTCCTAAATTTTGAAGTCCAGTTTAGCTTCAGCTACCATCACTGCTTTTTGAACCTTGCCTCAGTCTTCGAAGTGTATAAATTGTGTAGTATCTATTTGCAGCTACAGTGCAGTTATACGGGGGCTGCACAGACATCTCACGGATGCGTATATCCTGCAAGCCACCAGACACCGCTTGCCATCTCTACGGAGGGCCATGCGCATCAACACACTCCGGGGACCCTCACCGCTAGTTCGCCTAGAGTTCATCGAAGAGAACGACTTCCAGGCTGTGCTGAAAGACGCACTCCCAGTCTTCGGGCAGGTGCTCCCGATTGAGGCCAGCCTGAGTAGTCGTCCCGTCCCCTGCCGCCGCTGCTGCTAGTATGCGCACACCGCCGATTCCTGTGCTAACCAGCAGACCAGCAGAAGAATCGAGTCGTCCAGGTGCTAACGAACCGCGCTGCCACTACTGTGTGCCGCGAGCCTCACCGCAGTCCGCACCGGTCACGACCTGACACGCCGCCCGCTGTACTGTGCCACCTGCGGCACGGCAGGGCACTTCACCGGACAGGCAGCGTGCCAGAGAAGCTCGAGGGGAAGCCAGCCACACCAACAACCACACCTTCCACACTAACATCCTCGCAGCCACATTCACTTCTGCCGTACACAACAAAACCTCACACATGCCAAAATCCTTACTCAACAACCTTCTCCAAAACGTCAACACCGCACTTCAAGCCTCATACGCAAGCACAGACACAGCCACGGAACTGCTCCAGACCTTCAGTGCTACACTTCAGGATATGCAGACAGCATTCAGGGAGCTGACTGCGCGGGTGGCAACTTGGGAGGCAGCCCTTCTTCGTACATTGGACGAAGTGAAGGAAGCCGTCCGGGCTTCACTGTGTGGGACCCAGGAGACTGCCGGCACTTCAGACGCGCTAGATTACTGCAAGGCCAAACTGGAAAGGAATGTAGGATATGTCAACGACACACGCCTCTTCACGTCGTCGAAGCTCGAGGGGCTCTCCGTGCTCATCAGAAGTTCATTTTTGATAGCATATGAGACCTCGCGAGAGCACTGGCGCCCATGCAATGTGCCCCACCGCCAAACTTCCAGCCTCACGAAGACACCCGCGCCCGAGGGACGCCACCACCTGACCTGCCTCGCCGATACCCTTAAGACACCACAAATTATCAAGAAAACTGCCACAATGACTATTGAGTAAGCAGTCACCGCTACTCAACAAAATTCACCACAGCACCAAGTTTGTAGTCAGGGTCCATTGGATCATGGCTGCTACCTTTTCACCACAGCGGACATACCGCAACACTTGAGTTATCGCCCACAAACAGCCGGGTTGCTTCGGCGGTACCGGCCAACAACTTCACCAACATACTCCAAATTAAATAAGAACCACAGTGTCCAAATGAACAGTATCACCCTAGAACAACATTCCTCCCAATACCCATCTTTCTTCATACCCACATACCCATTATAGCTTGTTGTTTTTCCTATTACCTTTATTGCCGTTCCTCCAAAAATTGCAAATAAGAAACCCTCTCTACTTTATACATCTGTATTTGTGATTTTATAGATAGTATAAAAATGTTCCACATTGACAGTAATTCTGACTTGACCTTGTATGTCGTGTTTAAAATTCCACATTCTGTGTCAAATAATGCACACAATGGTTCCAGGTTGGGGAGGAGTTTCAAGAGCACCTGCAGGTCCTGGAGTGCCAATTGCCAGCATCATGTTGCGATGTAAAAGCTCAGGTATGTGAAAATTGATATGAACTATACTGGTCGCCAATCTAGAAAGTGATTGACATTTCGTACGGAGAGAGAGGCAACGTTGCTGCTTATTGCTGCCACGTGGAGAGGGCGATAGGATTACGCGTGCAAAGGTGATTCAACTACGACTGCAATGGGTCTTTTTCCTCTTCCTCTGCTTCTTCTTCTTCTTCTTCTTCTTCTTCTTCTTCTTCTTCTTCTTCTTCTTCTTCTTCTTCTTCTTCTTCTTCTTCTTCTTCTTCTTCTTCTTCTTCTTCTTCTTCTTCTTCTTCTTCTTCTTCTTCTTCTTCTTCTTCTTCTTCTTCTTCTTCTTCTTCTTCTTCTTCTTCTTCTTCTTCTTCTTCTTCTTCTTCTTCTTCTTCTTCTTCTTCTTCTTCTTCTTCTTCTTCTTCTTCTTCTTCTCTTCTTCTTCTTCTTCTTCTTCTTCTTCTTCTTCTTCTTCTTCTTCTTCTTCTTCTTCTTCTTCTTCTTCTTCTTCTTCTTCTTCTTCTTCTTCTTCTTCTTCTTCTTCTTCTTCTTCTTCTTCTTCTTCTTCTTCTTCTTCTTCTTCTTCTTCTTCTTCTTCTTCTTCTGCTTCTTCTTCTTCTTCTTCTTCTTCTTCTTCTTCTTCTTCTTCTTCTTCTCTTCTTATATTATTAATACTATTGTTACTAATTATTATTAGTATTTATAATACTATACACAAAGACAATATTACAGTCGTGGATCTACATACAAACGCTAGAACATGCAAGAATACATGAATGTAAAGATCATCGTAACAAAATAGTGTGACGTTTTGATGCTTACTGAAATTGGGAAATGCCGCTTATATCCGAATCGCTTGAATCGTTGTTGGTGCTGCTCGATTGATAAACAGTGTTGCCGCCGTCGTCATCATCCTAAGAGCTGCTGGAATCCCCCACGGAGATAAGTTGAAAAATGGAATAATAGGCTCCCCTTTCAATTTCTCCTTTTGGAAGTATTCTCTCACAGAGCATATTATTTCTCGTGCCTGTCCTTTAATTGGAATACCTTGACCAAATATAGTTCTATTTGGTTCCCGAGCACCTTCAGGTTTTCGCTTGTCACCATTTTTATACATAATTAAACATTCATTAAAACACAATTGTAAATGATCACAGCACACGCAAAGATACACGGACTCAAGAAACACTTAAACCAATTAGTGTTAGATTAAATTCTTCTTCTATTATTATAACTTTATTATTTGATTGAACGTCATTATTATTTATAAGTTTTGTAATATTAATTTGATCTTAAATTGCCACAAATAAAATGCAAAGGAACTTGCTACCACAGGATCTCTAATTGTTGTATATAAAATAAGAACAGCAGCAAATGCGTGGAGGCATTCTCTTTATGCAGCGTAATCAGTAGAGAAATACACACCAAGGTGTGTTTACTGCAGCGTTTGCTTAACACGCTCGCCCGCAAGTCGTGCTAAGCACGTGTTAAGAATATCGGCAACCAAGTTTAAGCGTCTAACGTTGTCATGGTAACGTCTCTACTCCAATTGGTCGCTCTGATCGTTACTAGGACAGCCGTTATGACGTGCTCATCCCCTCCCATTTATTTAAAGCGTTGTTCCATGTGCTTCCTAACTGTCAATCACATTCTAGTTTGGTGACCAGTATACCTTTAAAATTCCATCTTAGGTATATTTATATGATTAGGGTGAAAATAGTATTTTTGACATCTAACCTAGGCATACTTCATTATACAAGCAATTAGTATTTGTGACCACATGTTTACATTTTGAAATGCACTGGAACAGATTAAGGGTTTTAAATATAGGGTACCTTTATAAATGTATTGCAATTCGTTTTCCTTAGTGGTCGATCGGATGGCATGGGTTTCTTTTTTACATTTTAATTATTGCTTTAGCCAACTGCATTCTCTTACCTACAACAAAATATGTAAATGTGTAATAAAAGTTTATATTAATTATGCAGAAGTCGATAGAAGAATGATTAGTGGAAGATTGAGTAATAAATGTTACACTTATAAATGCATCTCATCGGTTTTTAATTTATCCAGCGGCTATGTACAGAATCAATAATTTCTTTTATTACTGTAATTATATTTATTTTCATTTTATCTGTACTAGCCTGAGAAGGTATTATATTATATCCAAAGATATTGAGGTATATATAGTAAATACATGCTTTTGAGGCCTCTTGAAACAAATAAACTTACATTTACATGACTTTCTCTGTCCAGCATTGTCCATTATTGGAGTCTCTGCAAACGACTGTTACGAAAGTTTATTGTTTCTTATGCTTCTTGCCATCTATCAGTACTTCGATTAGTTCACCACACATTACAAGTGGGCCCCTCTCTGCCTCACGTTGGAGTGGTCCTGAGTTCGAATTTCGGTCAAGGTGAGCTATCTGGATAAAGATTTTCCGGGGTTTTCTCTTATTGTGAAAGTTGACATTTCAGTCATCGGCCTAACGTTGGAGCATGTTAAAAAATTACAATCGGTATAGAGGAAACCGAATCGATAACTAGATGTTAGAGATTTGAAAGCTTGTCTCTGTATGCTGGACTTCGAATTGAAGAAAGGAAGAAACTTATACTTTTTCCTTGACACCGCTGGGAAAAACTGAACTAATTCACATTGTGCCGTGGCGTAGTGGGCTGTATGTTGTGCTCTGGATCCGTGCCACGGAATGCGGCCACCTGTGAGGAATTTTAAGTCCGGGTATGCGATCGGTGCTCACTCAGCATCATGAGGAATATATGGAGCTGCAACAGGTAGTGAATCTCGGACAAGAATGCCAACTTTCAGGCTGCAGGTGCTGAAATGGCGATTTTGATTGGATGATCGCCCGAGTCTGCATTGTGTATGCAGGCGTGAGGTCGGCACTCGGGTTGGTGGGCTCAGGTCCCATTCGGTCTGTTAGGCCGTGGACTATATTCTTTATAATTTAGTTTTAATCTTAGTAATCTTACCTTTTAATCCTTTTAATTCATGGCCACGCCATGGCTGAGTGGTTAAACCGCTTAGCTCTCACTTAGGTGGCACGGGTTCGATCCCAGGCGACCACAAAGTGCGATTTTGAGGTGGGCGACATGGCGCTGGGGTGGATTTGCTCCAAGTCCTCCGGTTTCCCCCACCATCTTTACACCAATTGTTCCATGATTCATCTCTTCATCCCAGGCGTTGGGCCGACCCCTCAACCATGGTTCTCAGGCCAACGGCTTCAGCTCCCTCGCTCCGAGGGAACTCGAGCGACTCCTAACACCAGGATTGGTAAGGCAGGGAGAGAAAAAAATCCTAGCAAAAGTCATAGAAAACTGAAATCGTTTCTGAGAAATAATGCCACAAATAAGGTTACTTGAATAAAAGTGTGTGTCTTAACAGGATTTGGTTTACCATATAGAACGTTTTTGTCAGTCTCTTATGTTTTAATAATACAACATTCCTCCAGTTATGAAGACTTCACAAGCTATTGCTTTCAAAATTCATGATAAACGTTTTATCTTGTATGTAAATAATTGAACAAATGGAGTACTTTAGTGAAAATTGTCAGTGATTTTTGAAAAAAAAAAAAAAAAAAGATCAACATCTGGAAACTTTGTTTATTTTTACTTTCTCTAGCACGCACACAATAGATAGAGAGGGTATTGTGTTCAATCACTGCAAACATTTTTTGAGATCCTCCTAAAATTTCTTAGAAAATACTTCCTGTATATATGTCCTCTTTTCAGTATTCCTCTGAACTGATTACTCAAAATTTTGTTTTTAGTAAATTAAATATTTAAATAAGTTGGATTTAAGTTCAGCAAGTTCGATAAAAGTGGCACGAAGATTTCAAATAAAAATCCTCCCAATCCAAACAGTCAGCTACATGTAATAATTTTCGAAGACTTATTTTGTCAATAAACGCCTCAACGATTTTTCATAAAATACAATATGATTAAGATATTTTGTTGACAAGTACAATGCTGAATTTATATCATGTTTAACGACACATAATTTCGTATTTTTACCTTTCACTTGTGATGAAATAAGTATTTATCTTTGCATGCAATAGAATCATGAGGGATCACATTTTAGTACTAAAATTTGAATTTTATAACATTATTTTTAAAATATTTCCGAAAATTGGATGGAGCTATTATCAAATTCCTCGGAAAGCTTCGAAAGTGTAGTAGATTTTGTGGACTACCAGTGGTTTATGATTTATTAATTTTGTATAGAAAAGAAAAGAAAAGCATACAAAACTAAAATATTCTTTTTGAACAGTTTTCTTTTGTATAAAACTTACAGAAATGGACAATGTTATACTTTCGAACGCGATTAAATAAATTAAAAGGATATTTCTAAGAAAAGTTACATTGAAGGTTTCGCCGTGTACAATATTGCCGCGAACCCATTTTTTACGACAGTGCGCCGCACAGAGGTAACGGACGCAGATAAACATAGCGCGGAGATAAAAGGCATGCCAAACAAATAAAAAGATAAGTGGAACATTCTACTGAAATCTTGATTGTCCTACAGAAAATTCGATTTCTTGTTTGTTACGGAATATTCAGGAAATATCTAGTAATATGAGTAGAGGTATTTAAGGAAGCGGCGACTTGCCAAGGGATAGTTGTAAACAACAGTTGTAACAAGAGTGTTGTAAACAGTGGAAGTTGAGTAAGCTCTTTGTTGTAGTCAACGACCTTGGCAGATTGTAATTGTGTATGCGACGTAATGCTGCTACTGTGAGTGTATTTCTACGGAAATGAAGAACATTTGGAATTTCTGTAACTTGGACTTTTAATTATACGAACCCACAAAGTCAGAATATGTAATTGGAACAGGTGATAAAACTTATTGTTGACACAAGTTTATTCAAAACAGACGTATTACACGGGATATTTAATAGCAATGCCCATGAATTGTAAGCGTTGTTATCTTGTTCACACAACATACCGTGGTATATTCTTCCATTGTCCACAAATAAATAGACGAAATGCCATTTATCTTAACAAGCACACGTAAAAAACTAATCCCTGTTTCACATAAGCTTGCCCCGTATCTCTTAACGGCCACGTGACCTTATCACCTCACATTAGCTGTTATTGTAGTATAGACTGTTGTGCGGTAAAAATTAGTTCCTTATTTAAAATGCCGATATATCTTTATATGTTGGATGAGAATTGTCAAATTTATATGTTCGTAACTGTTTGAATTAAATATATTACGCAACAGAGTTGATTTATCTGAAATGCATGTTAATTCTTAAACGAAGTAAAGAGGAGGTTCCTTTGCTCTCAAGCACATGGCACGATAGCACGTGATTTAGCGGTAGTGATGACATATTTATTTATATGACTTAATCACTGACCTTGCTTTTAACTGGATTAGTCATACCTCGCCATTCGAAGGTGTGTTGTGCCGAGTGTGGGAGCTAAATTATTTTATTGATCGTTTATTGCGCGTGTACTTATTATATGTATAATGGCAGAGTCTACCGCCAGTTATTCGCTGAAGCATCGCAAGAGAAAACCTTTACAAAGCGGCGAAAAAGAATTGTGTTGCACGTGTTTAATGCACTCACATAGAAGAATCCGTCTTTGCCAGTGAGAAAACTGTCCTCTGAACTTACAGGTGTGTTAAATGCGTAGCAACATCGCGACATGAAATTGAGACAACAGGAGAACTTAGCACTCCAGGGGCGATATTGCTGTGTGGCGAAGACGTTATGTAAGGACAATCAGATTGTACCGGGATACAAATCGCAAAATATACTACCTTGACGAGACTTGGGTGAATGAAGGACACACGACAAGTAAGGCGTCACACGACTTTTAAGACTGAAAAACAAGCATTTTTGCAAGGTATGTGTGCTGGTTTTAAAAAATCCCAGTGGATAAGGCCGAAGGCTTTTCATTTTAAACTAGTTTCAGTTTCATTGCTCATTCATTCAGTTTCAACTTGCTCAGTTTCATTATAAACTTGTATTTCTACATGCCTTCATATTCTTATTTGTATGACTTTTTCTATCTTCCTGGCAATTATTATGACGTTTACTGCATGTTTAGATGTGACGGGAAGGCACCGCCTATGGCTTATGTCGCGAAAGCATTAGCGAATTAGGATGAGGGGGAAGGTAGTTTGCACGCGGAGTGATACATGTCAGCGGGGCAAAGTTATATGAAACACAGATTAAAAGATGATATTTACGTAACAACAAATAATCGAATGATTTTTGGATGTGAATTCTTTAAATTCGATTGTTGTGCTGATTATTTTGTGTACAAACGTGGTTTTGGCCTGGCCCCGTAGCTTAGTCGGTAGACCACCTCCGTCCCGTGCTAGGGGTCCCGGGTTCGATTCCCGGCGTTGGTGGTGGAGATTATTCTCCGACCAAGATAATTCCTCATGTTCCCCAGAGTCTGGAAGTATAGATGAGAGTGCGAATGTTGGCGTGACCTAATGATTAAACCCAATGAATACTAGTTAACACCTTCAATACGTTCTAAAGGAGAACGGCCACCCGTATGACCATTGAAGATAAAGGCGGGGTATAAATGGGGGAGGGGGGAGTTGTTTCTCTTACACATTTGACTTTAGCCAGTATTTACTTAAAACTAGGAATGAAAGATAGTTCATACTGAAAAAATTTGGTGTGATACAATACCTCGATATTCTATACTGACTCATTATTCCTAGAAATGCTTAATCTCTCCCCTTATTCATGTTAATTGCGAGAGAAATTCATAGAAAATGTTTCAAGCGTTGGTTTAAATCTTTTAAGAGCTTAGCGCTATGTGAGAGCTACTAAATTCCATATCTTTGCATAACAAAGGAAACAAAGGAGAAAAAGGTGACCCTGAATTTGAGAAAGTTCTAATTATTACTTAGTTCAAACCAATAAAATAGATTATCTAAGAAATACGCAATAAAGAATTATTTGATTTAAATCGTGCGCTTTAATGGGGTCTACAATTATTTTAGGTATACCACAATTTGGTCTTTCTCTTTTCCTTTATCGATTATGCTACAGTCAATCAGACTGAAGATTTCAGCTATTTGCCGAACCCTAATATGTATTTTAAATATACCGTACTGTAATTAAACTCTTTAGAACTGCTTTTAGGAAAACAGAAATTTTCGAAAGCTTTGGGTAGAATGCATTAAATTCCTTAATTACTCCGAGCACACAATAAACTAAAAATAACTCTGTTGCCACATTAAATTGTCAACTCGAAGATAAATATGTACACCTCAGAAAGAAGCAAAACAGTAAGAAACTAGAACAGGAAACCGTCAAAAGTTTGGTGTAATACATTCAGAAACTTATTTCAGATAAACTATTTTCTTCTCTAAATATCAATCATAAAATACACATCAGTGAAGAGAGAAATGTCATTCAGCTCTCAGCTACTTCACAAACTAAATGTGTGTAATGAAGTTTATTTTCATAGAGTATTGAAGTACGGTTTTTCATTTTATTCGCATATTAAAATTGTTTCCTTTTTCTGTGTATACACTTTCTTCATTGTCAGTTTCATTAACAGTCCAACCTAACAAGGTCTGCCAGAATGTTTGAGTTTTGAAATTTATCCTCTATATCATTTATAGAAAAGATTCTAATACACTTATTTGTTTTTCTTTGCAGCTAAGACTCTTCGTGGATACTGTGGTGAAGAATCCGCCCATTATCACCCTGTGCGGCTTTGTGCAAGTAAATAGGGCACTAATAATTTCGGTAAGATATACTGAGCCTGATGATTTCAGTTTGGGGTACTTCCTCTTCCTCCTCTTCCTCCTCCTCTTCCTCCTCCTCTTCCTCCTCCTCTCCTCTCCTCTTCCTCCTTCCTCCTCCTCTTCCTCCTCCTTTTCCTTCTCCTCTTCCTCCTCCTCTTCTTCTTCTTCTTCTTCTTCTTCTTCTTCTTCTTTTCTTCTTTCTTCTTCTTCTTCTTCTTCTTCTTCTTCTTCTTCTTCTTCTTCTTCTTCTTCTTCTTCTTCTTCTTCTTCTTCTTCTTCTTCTTCTTCTTCTTTCTTCTTCTTCTTCTTCTTCTTCTTCTTCTTCTTCTTCTTCTTCTTCTCTTCTTCTTCTTCTTCTTCTTCTCTTCTTCTTCTTCTTCTTCTTCTTCTTCTTCTTCTTCTTCTTCTTCTTCTTCTTCTTCTTCTTCTTCTTCTTCTTCTTCTTCTTCTTCTTCTTCTTCTTCTTCTTCTTCTTCTTCTCCTTTTCTTTCTTCTTCTTATTATTATTATTAATACTATTATTATCATTATTAGCAGTAGTAGATTGTGGTGATGATAAATATCTAGTTTACTGAGTGTCTGAATTTAATCCATTTCGTGAAAGCAATAGCCTTGAAACTGTGTTTGAAATATTTTCCTTTCCTCCTTGGTACAGTTATGAATGGAAGAAATAATGCATTTTTGTTTCGTTGTCTTATGAACATTTTCGGAATTCAAATTATTTTTTTTCTCCAGCAGTGAAATTCCATTGTTTCTGCCCTCTTCCAAGTGTAGAATTTTATCATTTTCACAGAAAAAGCTGATTCATAATAATCCACAAACAGAAACCATAATGGAAACAAGGACGGAAACAAAGTACCTGAATATAATATTTGCTCCACAATGCTCGTAAGAGACAGACAGAGAGAGAGAGAGAGGGAGAGAGAGAGAGAGAGAGATAGGGATTGCTAATCTATAGGAAGCAAAAAATGTATTCTGTTCATTGGGAATGTTTGTAATTGACGTGTGATGTTTTTCACCGTCAAAATTGAATATAATAAACCATTTTTAATGTAGTTGCTCCTGTCTTGTGAAGTTCATTTCTTTACTACTGGCGCATATTAAATATGTTTTTGCTGTTTGGGAAATTTTTGCTATTGTTATGAAGGAATAACCGGGTTTTGTTGCATATAATAAAATTATTTACATGTGAGGTTTCAGGACAACAAATGCTGATTTTGAGACAGTGGGAAGGCAAATTTGCTGGAATTATTTGCGATTATAAGGAGATCTAGTTAATAATTTCTGCTGTAATCTGTGTAAAATGCGCATTAGGATCTAGTATACCCTTCCCGGAAACCAGAACATCAAGGTAGGATAACTTGACCGTTCTTTGTCAATGGCGGAAATGAAAATGTCCAAAATATACTTTTATTACAACTTTGTATCTCTCATTCTAGTTTACGTTCGAGGTCATTGTGGAGCTTACTTCAGGTATATCAGTGCATTTCCCGTCTCCTTCGATTCCTTTTTCTTATAGTTGTAACGTGTTGGTTACTCACAAGGAAGTCTCTATCCCATTAAATAGAAGTTCATTTTAAATAACCTTGTAATTCTCTTCCAAAAGTATATATATTACAAAACACATATGTTTAGTTTACTAGCAACATTCACTGCATTAGACCCTCCCCATTTGACCGAAAAATACAGTTATACATTCTTCAGCATCTTCTCCCGCTGAGTGTTTGTTTCAGCACAGTAGACTACAATAATAATTTTGCTCAGTACCTACCGAAAAATATGTGGAAAAGGAGAATTTCCAACAGGTCGAAAATAATTAATTCTAATACTGTAGTCCTACCACCTCTGTCAACCCTAACAGATGCCTTGCACGCCTCTCGGAGTCCACACTGGTACTGGCTTGGCGTAACCCGCTTCTGATTCTGCCGCTAGAAGCGCTAATGTAGTGCCAAAGCTATAGGCCAGGCACTAGCAGATATGTACTCAATGAGGGAGGAGTATGACGTAATGTCCAACAGGGGTAGTCATTCACCTTCCTTCAGAGTCAGTGCTGGTCTCGCTCGCTACAGAGTACAATAAGTAATACATACTGGATGTACATAGTACACATAATTGAATCCAGCTATCTTGGTCTACGATACCCTAGGTAGGCCTAGATATTTGAGCAATATATTTCAGTTCAGTTCTATTTGCAATGTACCATGAAAATATGGTGATATATCACAAGTTGCCACTCTCAGTATAACATGTAAATTATCTGTTAATCGCGATCGTTACTTGTTTCATTTTGGAAGAAAATTGTTCGCATACGTATGTGGATCCAAACATAGCTACTACACCGACAGCGAACGATCTAGGAGATGGATATGTATCTGCTTTCAGATTTTTGAATATATCCAAATCAGTCAAATACTTACACTGCAATTGAATATACGTATCACACTGTAAATCAGCGACTTCCTGCTGCAATTCTGGTTTAACCTTATGTAAATCTATTGCAAGAGGATTAGCAAACAGAGCAAAATCATTTTCCATGGATTTAAAATCACTGAATCGCCTTACTTTCAAATTTTATCGTTATCTAACAGAGTGGTATGTTTATTCAGATGTGTTACAGAAATATTGGGAAGACATTTTTGACATCGAAAATGATGAAAATGCTTTTTCATGATATTTGATTTCCATGTATCTGTCATCTTTACGAACGAGCTAACCATGTCACATATATGAACTATATTTTGGAGCTTTCTTGAAGACGACGATTAAGATTACCGAAATGTTGAGAAACATCAGTGAAGAAGGCTAAATCACTTATCCAATCTTCATCTCCCAATTCATGGTTGTCTATATCCTAAACAAGGGAAGAAAATGGAACAACATAAACATATATTGCAATTAAGCACAAATATCAACATACCAGCCCCTTCAGTAACTCAGATATCACTTCACGCATTTTAAAAAATCGGTTGAGCATGTTTCCTCTGCTTAACCATCTGACTTCAGTGTAGTATGAAAGATCTTCGTAAGAAAGCCCTAAATCTTAAAGTAGTTTACGAAATTTTCGATGTTTCAAGAAACTCGATTTTATTTTATATACAGTCTGTATAACTATGTCCATTACATATTGTGACTTTGTGCGTTCGTAAAATTAAAAAGTTCAATTACACCACTGAAAATGTTCTTTATTTCCACCTTATTCCAATGTCACAATTACAATTTCGTAATGTACACAATTAAAACTAAGCCAGTTCGTCTTTCCACGTACACTCTGGGCGCTCCTTACACCCCGCCCGCCACGACTCGCTCCTCTGAACTAACTGTCGCCTCCGGTATTGATCGGTGGCCCGAAGTTTCTCGAGTTGCCTTTTATGGAGGGGAAAACATTCTCGAAGCTTCGTGTTCCTTCGAGTGGCAGGAGGAGGGGTAAACGAAGACCCAGCCACCCCTGCGTCTCCCCCCCCCTCCGCCAGCCTTCATTTATTGATCGGCATCGCAGGCTTGCCGTTTGGGTAACAATATTTTATATTTAGTATTTTTGCGCATGATGGTTCCTGATGTATTATCTATACAATGAAAAAATCTTATATTATTGTTTATTCCCATTTCATTTAAATAGCTTTCCACTCTACCAGTTAGACCTTCATGTTGTGGCGATATTCTCCACTCGCAGCAGATAAGATACACGTTGACTGTTTCGAAGACCCAGGTCGAGAGCCAAATGTAACAGGATTACTTCGCTGTAGTTTATATTGTTTCTTGAGGATTGAGTTTAATTAAATAACAGTCGTGAGATCTCTTATTTTCAGGTGTGGATTTTTAGTGAGAGAAATAAAATTTTATATGACTCCGATTTCGTAATATATTATTTAATTGTATAATCTGGATTACATTTTACTCGAACTTTGTTTCTTAATCCATCATTTTAGGTTACTTCCAACACATCGATAAATCCTTATTTTCACGTTAATATATATAATTTCAGTTAATTACTTAAGATTTTTCACCTTTGCACGTCTACTCATCACTATTACGATTTCCGTTACTATTTTTACTCCTCTATTAATTTTATGATTGGCCGATTTACTGCTACGTCATCACAATACGTAATACAATTATTACTATGGCCAATCACAAAATTAAACATATATTTTTTATATGTTGTCATTACATAGCCCACTAATAGTTATATCAGAAAACAAGAATTTCCAACTGGATATTCATATAAAAAGTTCTAACTAAAACATATCGTTACAAATGCCCTCTTCAAAATATATGGAAAATAATTTTAATTTAAATACTTCTACAATGTGTTTCCATATATTTTGAAGAATGTCCCAAATTTAACACTTTTGTTACAACAATGAACTATAACATAAATATAACATACATAACATATAACAATAAACATACATTGAATGAAATATAATAATAAATGAACATTTAACAACTTAGCATTACTATAACACGTTTTTTTTAAATATATATCTTTGTCTTTATGAGGGGTGGTGTGCCCCGTCCCAAATTTGCATAAAAGTATTTTTGTAATTAACATTTTTAAATTATTGACAGTGAACAAAACATAATATAAAATATTTTAACATAACAATTTTTAAACGAATATATATATATAATTAAAATGAAATAACTGAATTTTAACCAATTTATATATACAATTTATATACAAAAGAATTCTCTGTTTTGTTATTCATGTTGGGTGATTCACCCACATAATTAATTTTTCTAGTTGTCCTGTATCAATGTCAAGGTTCATACTCGTAACTTTTGAACAGTTATGGTGATACATTTTTCTCAGTTGGCTAACCTGATCTTTGCAAGCATCCAAAGCTTGGTAAATCCATCTTTTGTTTTTGTGTATATTATAAAGCTGTTTGAAGGTTAGGTTAGTTTTGTGTTCAAATCTTTGACAAAACTTTAACAACATTATTTTGTGTGGTGTATCATACATGTGACCACTATGACATTCATTGTGTATTTGTGTTTGTGGAAACATTTCGTGCACATATACCTTACAGTTCACATAAAAATACTGATTGTTTGAATTTACAACATACATCTTCTGATAACCATCTGTAGTATAACATTCATTGTTTGGTAAGTCAACATTTGTCTGTAAATTTCTTATTTCTTGGCTAACTAGTTCCTTAGATTGGCTATTCTGTACAAATTGTAACCTCTCTTGTTGTTCACTTAGTTTAGTTATATCTTTCTCTTGTGATCCTAATTGACTTTGCACGGCTTCGATGGATTGAGAGTATTCAGTTCTCATTGCCTCGAGTTTGCTTGCATTATCCTTAGAAAACCTAATTTGTTTCTCTGTTAAATCCTGTATGTTCCTACGAATAGAATTTGTTTCTGTAGAAAAGTGTTCCTGCGTAGTTTCTATTCCATTACCTAGCTGCTCTTCTGCGCTAGTAATCTGATTTCTAATTATGCTTAGCTCCAGATCAAGTTTGTTACTAAGCATTGCACTCATATTATCTATCTTAGCATCTAATTTGCTACTGAGTTCTATATTCTGATTTTCTATCTTACTGCTAAGATCTGCATTTGGACCTTCTATTTTCCTACTCAAATATGCATTTTGACTTTCTATCTTATTATTTACGTCTTCTAACTTGCTACTGAGTTCTACATTCTGATTTTCTATCTTCCTAAGATCTCCATTTTCACTTTCTATTTTCCTGCTCAAATCTGCATATTGACTTTCTATCATATTATTTACATCTTCTAACTTGCTACTGAGTTCTGCTATCATCTTAACTATCTGGCCTAAAGTACTTACATCTGGCGATTCGCTAACATGTCCCTCACCCTGTGCAAGCGCGTTTGCTTCATGCAACTGTACACTAAACTGCTGGCGATGATCCATCCTTTCTGGCAATTTACGTCCGCTTCGGTGTCTCATATATTGAAATATTTTAACTTGCAGATGGTCGTCTTGATTCTCTAACGATGTGTAGATAATAGTTGGAAATTTCCTTTGACTGTTGTGTAAATAAACTTGCCACCCATTCGAAGTCCTAAAGTTGGGATATTTGGTCGCTATTTGGTTGAATTGTTTCTCCATCTTAATCAGCCACACGTTCGGGCACAATACGTAGCGGTATTTCTTCACTGCAAGCACAATTCTTTCCCATGTTGTCAGTTTGTGCAGCTCAGTTTCTTCAGGTCAGTAATTGTATCGTCTGAATTGAATTTGAATAAATAAGTCATGAGATCTTATTTTCAGGTGTGGATATTTAGGGACAGAAATAAAATTTTATATGAATCCGATTTCGTAATATATAATTTAATTGGATAATCTGGATTACATTTTACTCGAACTTTCTTTCTTAATCAATCATTGTAGGTTACTTCCAACACACCGTTAAAGTGAGTGAGTGAGTGAGTGAGTGAGTGAGTGTGTGGTGTTTTAGGGCCCGTCGACAACAAGGTCATTTGGGCCCGAAGTCAACACTAAAACCTAAAAGTTACACAATATTAAGCTAAAATATAAAATAAAATAAAAACACTCAACTATTAAAAGTACATAAAAAACCCATCCCAAGACTTAACTTAAAATCTCTAAAATTAACAATTATAAAATGCAAGTCAGACTTGTTTATTAAAACCGATTTGGGCAACAAACCGCAGTGCCTTAACCACGGCCACTGGGTCGTCCCCTAAAACACCCAGCAAGTTAGTCCGCAAGCCTACTGATTGGCGAACGCGGGCGTACTGCGGGCACTCGAGTAATACATGCCGCACAGTGAGGCGTACTGCACATGGAGCACACACTGGGGCCCATTCCCCTCTTAACAAATGATCATGAGTCGCTCGTGTGTGCCCAATTCTCAGCCGGGTGAGTATCACCTCGGCTCGCCGGTTATCCCTGCAGGAAGTTAGCCAGGGTTGTACGCTCTCCTTTATTGCCCGGAGTTGTGTGCCTTCCAAAGCTGTCCAGGAGTGCTGCCAAGCAGATAGAAGTTGGCGACGGAAAAAACGTTGCACATCCTGGTACGGCACCGTAGTTGTTAAACTCCGGGGCAAACAGCAAGCGGACTTAGTAGCCGCGTCCGCCTCCTCGTTCCCGGAAATCCCCACATGGCCTGGGGTCCAAGTAAAAACTAAATTGTATCCGCGACTGAGCATTTGCGAGATCTGGGCCTGTATTTTTAAAACAAGGATGTGAGCGGCAGTGTGCTGTTGCAAGGCCTGAAGAGCACTTAGAGAGTCAGTGCAGACAATAAAAGAGCCAGGAGCTAACTTGCAAATAAAAAGGAGCAAATAGAAGATGGCATACAGCTCTGCGGAGAAAACTGAAGTAGAGTCCAGAAGGCGAAATTTATGAGCCTCACCGTTAATGAAGAACGCGCAACGGGTAGTGCTACGTAACTGAGAACCGTCTGTAAAGACCGGAACATAATTAGGGTAACGGCCCAGTAGTTCGACTAAAAGTTGTTGGAACACCGAATGTGGAGTAGCGAGTTTAGAGTTGCTTGAAAGAGCGAGATCGAACCGCGCACGATTGAGCTGCCATGCAGGGTAAGAGCAGATGGACGACCTCTCCACGCGAGGCATTCGGAGGCCATGCGAATGTAGGAGTTCCCGAAATCTTATTGCCATGGGGCGTGCCCGAGAACCAGGGCGCATATAACGGTGGACTAAATCTGGACACAGAACTGGTTTAAAACAAGGATGATTGGGATAACTTGCCAATTTCGAGACGTATGAGCAGAGTAACAGCGAGCGACGAATATGGAGTGGAGGTTCGCCTGAGTTTGCATACAGGCAGTCGACTCGACTGGTGCGGAAAGCTCCTGTGGCAAGGCGGATGCCAGTATGATGCACGGTGTCTAAAAGGCGAAGTTTAGAGGCGGTCGCTGCGCCATAAATAAAACTGCCATAGTCCAGCTTGGACCGAACCAGAGAGCGGTACAGCCTCAACTTTACCGTGCGATCGCCCCCCCCCCCAAGATGCTCCAGATAATACCTTCAGCACCCGCAGAGAACGATCGCAAGAGGCTCGAGAAGATGACGAATGTGGTGCACACCGATAAATCCTTATTTTCAATTATAATACAATTTCTGTTAATTACTTAAAATTCCTCACTTTTGCACGTCCACTCATCGCTATTACAAATACCGAATAACTCTTATATCAGAAAACAAGAATTTCCAACTGGATATTCATATAAAAGGTTCTAACTAAAACGTATCGTTACAATTTTCAAAGTCATATTTCGAGCCCCATCTGTTACTATGGATGCAAGATTCTTTAGATTCAGTTTATTTTCTTCTACACATTTTTTAAATGCTTGAAATAATTCTGCCCATGTTGTATATTCCCTAAGTGGAATAACTTCAAGAATATTGTCGCGGCAACGGGCATAAAAGGTTTCGGCGCAAATCGATAACAGACGGATAGTGTTTCGCGGAGATGAGCTTGCATAAGCAGATAGACATAGCACTGGGAATAAAGCTCTGCCGAAACAGAGATAAATGGAAATTTCTGGTGACATCTTGATTCCGTTTCTTTATTGTTCTGGAATAGTCTGGAATTATCAGATGAGGTATTTAAGGGAGCGATGACTCGCCAAGAGTGAGTCATAAACAGAGAGGAGTAAACAGCTGTAGAGTGCTGCTGTAACGAGAGCTGATGTAATCAGAACGCGTTTGGTCATCGACCTTGGTAGATTGTGTGTATGTGTCGTAATGCTGTTACGTGAGAATTGATCAGAGTGCACTTCTACGGAAATAAAGAACATTTGGAATATCTGCAACTCGGACTTTTAATTCTACGAACTCACAAAGAAACAATATATTCTTGTATCATAAGGTTGTTAGTAACTCCATGAGTGAAAATTACTAATTATGCTGTGTCATAGTTTTCAGTGCTTACATCCAACGTGAGAGAAAAGACTATACATTTATGAACCTTGTTTAGTAGTCTTCTTTCGGTTATTTCAGCTACTTTATGTATCCTTTTCTTTATGGTTCGTGGTGATAATGCAATATTACTAAATTTATTACATTGTACAGGGCAAATTATGTTGGCAACTTTACTCGCACAGCTTTTTTTATGACATCTCCATCACTAAAACACCTCAGCGACTGAGCAATCTCCAAAGTAACAGCATAACTGGCGTGAAGTTGTCTATTAGTTATAATATTCTAATTAATATTAGGTGTAGTATCTGAATATTGCTCTTTGAGCTGTTGCAATTGGTTACTATGATCTAGACCTGAAAAATATAAAAGGAATAAAGGACATTACATCAGTGTTATACTACTTGAAATCGTGGTGTAAATATATCAATACAATGCTGACCTGTAATTGTGTGGTGATCTTTATGATATGTATCACAATGTCACTTGATGTTCCGATGAATGCCTTTTTGAACTTTAGAGCACAACAAAAATCTTACGTTGTCTTTTTGTGCGTAACAAAAATACTTCTCCTCCCACGATTCTTGAAACGCACGGTTCCGCTTAGCCACCTTTGACTTTAACAGATACATGTTTAGACGTACAGGTAAATACGACAGGACAGTCCGCGCGTGATCGGTAGTCTGTTTAGTTAACTCATGTGCACTTCGGCCGCTCCCTTTGACGAACCCTTATAATCGTTTTACAATCCCGGCCCTCCTCGCAGTCCGTTCTGCGAGGTTGCCACCTTTCTCGATACGTCATGGGTATCCTACAAGGTTTCGTCTAAATAAATTATCTTATGTCCATTACTAAAAAACTTCCTTAGTTTTGACAAATACAAGCTACAATTCACCTGGATTCCATAATAACCCTTATTTTATTCAAAGTGCGGTATTTGAAACCCAGCTTCTGTAGGAGACCACGCAAATTGTAGTGCCCATAAGGAAAATTACAAATTTCTTGCAAATGTACAACCAATTCGTCTAAGGTGGGCGCTCTCCCTTTTGCATAGAATCTATAAATTTCTCGGCGAATTAAATCGCATGTGAAATTATCTACTTTAGAGATTTACTTTCACACTTGATCGGCGTCTTTGATATTCCTTTCGTCACAATATTTCTTACTGTATTTCTGTAAATACCTAGAATTTATCATCAGGTTCATTGCACGACCCCTTACCAAGATTATTTTTCAGCACATACTTACACGTGTTCAAAGCAAGCGCTTGAATTTGCTTAGAAACGATTCCCGTTATAACTTTTTTTTTTTTTTTTTTTTTTTTTTTTTTTTAGGCTTTTCCAGTAACATAACTCGGCTCAGCAACACTTTCCAATTTATTCACACTATTGTCATCACTTTGATTATTTTCACTTGACTGAAAGTTATCTACTACTTCATTTGCATTTATCACTGCATTTCCCTCCCACGGTTTCCACATCGTGACACACAACGAATTTCTGCACGTAATGAAACAGATCAACTGGAAGTTGGAACTTTGGCAACTTTAACTCCACG
Organism: Mantis religiosa; assembly: GCA_030765055.1. Classification (NCBI taxonomy): domain Eukaryota; kingdom Metazoa; phylum Arthropoda; class Insecta; order Mantodea; family Mantidae; genus Mantis; species Mantis religiosa. Next base: position 131,413,263 of record CM060954.1, read on the forward strand.
TGGAGTAAACATGTGAGTCACTTCGAGAAAATCAGGGTTGCTATTGGTCCTCAATGACAGTATTCCATTTCTGAAGTGTGGAGATAGATTTATGACGGTCCTTTTGTTTAATGCATGTGTCGTTAGCAGGAAAAAAATCTTTTTATCTATCATTTACTCTAAGGGCTAGAAGGAAGTATTAAGTATCGTTTGGTTGGGTATACCTGACTCGTCTCCCTTAACTATAAAAAATTGTGCTTCAAAAGATATATCTGGTTTTATCATTTATTACCTTGTTATACAAATTTTATGTAAGTATTATATTCAATTAATAATTATAATGATACGTAATTAAGTACTCTAATGACGGTTTTAAATGTTAAATTTCTGTTGTTAAAATTCTCGTTAAAAATAGCTGCATTAGCTTTTGAGCTAACTTATAATGCAATAGTATAACCGTTATGTTATTTACAATACACTATTTATTCAATTATTAAGCACGATGAATATGTATTTTCTGTTACAGATCATGTCAGCATTAGCTACTTACCTTGTGGTGTTGACACAGTTTCAAATAGCAGACACTTCAACAGCGTCACAATAGTTCACTGTGAGCAGCGGTACATCTAGAACAAACATTTATATTTTTGCCTACAAGTGCCATTTTATACAAACAATTTGTCTTGGAAAGTTTAAACTAGCGGAAACTACCTTAGTTCTGCCATCAATGATCAATAATTCATCGTGAGCCACAGTACTTGATGTTGTACAGGTTTTAGATGGGTACTTTGTTTCGGGCACATTTTCAGCTAGCACATACATTTCCGCCGTCAAAATTTCTATAGTTTACCTGAGCAGGAGTAGGTTTATGAGTACTACATTATACAGATACTTCTGTTTGTTTACGTTTCCAGCCCAGTTCTCAGGCTGCTAAACAGTTCTTACACCTCTTAAGAACATTTTCCTTCAACAGACCTTAATTCTTCATGGTCATGGAAATTAAAACCATGCATCTTCCGGAAAATAATTAAACTAGGTTAACTTTAATGTAATCAGACATCCAATTGTAAAATTAATTATAGTCAGATATCTGCGTGGTTACAATTTCTCAACCACAACAATCTCACTATATTTTAGTAGTAATAGTTTACTGGCACACTAAGCCGAGGTTTATGAAATTACTGTTTCTTGTGCAAGCCTTTCAAACAATTTGATGTATAATTTTCCTTATATGATATCGAGACTCTTATGTGTAAAAGCACGGATTTTTAATTTTCGGTCCTTTTAAAAGTTGATCTAGTTTGTTCACGATATTGCGAATCGTTTCTCTGCGAGGACACGTGCAGCAGGAAATGTGCCTATAAATTTTAGTCTCAGTTTTCTGTCATATTTGGATATTATATATAGATTATTTGGTGGTATTTCTTGTCTTTATTTTCGCATTTGAAAAAAATTGTAATAAATATTTACAGAATATAGTTTTGGTAACTGGCTTAACTTACATGAGTAGAGTATTACTTATGACGGAATAAGTGTGCCACTAAAGGCGAGCAATTGAGTTTGGATTACTTAAGGTGCATTGAGAGAACAACACTGACCTGCCTTGTCACGTTTATACATCTATTGCTTATCTCCAGAGTTGCCAGTAATGCAGAGGTCTGAACTGAACAGGATTTGGATCGTGAATAATGAAAGCTTGCAATTTTGATTATTGAGAAATAAAGTGATCTTGTGAGCAACTGCCAACACAATGGAAGGGCAGCTGTCTCATCCGCTCGTTGATATCATCTACTGATACATTCTCTCCTATTTTGTGCAGATGCTCTCTAGTAAAATAGTGTGGTATAAAAGTACTGTTTTCAATGGCAGCTTTTCCCCGTGTAATTTCAGCAGTTCCTGCGATCTGATCCTGTCCAATTCCTGAATGGCAGCTTTGAAATTTCTGAAACTTATAGCGGATTCCTATATGTTTTGTGTTCTCCGATAGCTACCTAAACCGATTCTGATGACAGTCTCAGTAACGATTCAGGTGTAATAAACGTTTTTTCACTTTTTTCTTAGCAGATACACTGGCCTTTTCATTGCCCAGAATCCCCACATGAGCCGTCATGCCCCAGTTGAACCAAATTGTGGGTAGCCAATGCTGCAAAGAATTTGTGGTCGTCTAAAACAAAGTTGCACTCAACTAAGTGATTATCGAATGTTTTCAAGCCTGCTTCAGAGTCTATATACTTGTCTATGGTGACCATGCAGTAAATATGCTTGGCTTGCAATATTACTTCTTGAGGAATACTAAACTGGGAATGGACAAGAACGGACGTGTAGTACCTGCGGAAGTGAGGAAAAAATAAACTAAGGTACGCAAATGAATTGCTCTTTCACACTGGCCGTGTGTAGGCTAAAGTATGGAAAGATAGAGTCAGACCGAAAATTTCAGTGCCATAGCCGGGATTTGAACCACGGATCTTCTGGTTGCCGTTCAGCCGCTGTAACCCCTGAGCTACTATGGCCAACATGCCAGCATGACATTAAATTCTCCAACTGACTCGTGTTTTTCCCGGTAAACTACTTAGGAATTTCTTTCCAGTCTGACTCTATTTTTCCACAATTTAGCCTACACACGGCTAGTGTGAAAGAACAATTAATTTCCATTAATTAACCTAATAGTGGTTAACTATAAAGCCCGGGCCTTAAAGTACTTACATGTTGTAAGTCGCCATTAAGGTAGTTGTCTCATGTGTTTATGAGAACTACTAAGTGGTTTACCGGGAAAAATACGAGTCAGTTGGAGAATTTAATGTCATGTTGGCACGTTGGCCACAGTAGCTCAGAGGTTAGAGCGGCTGGAGGGCAGCCAGAAGATCCGTGGTTCAAATCCCGGCTATGGCATTGAATTTTTCAGTCTGACTCTATCTTTCAAAACTAAGGTGCATTGTAATCACGATACATACAGGAAGAAAAGGCAACAAAAGAGAAAATGGCTTGGCAATGAGAATTAAAAAAGAAGGGAAAAAGTGGGAGAACATACTTATACATTAATATTAAATGGCTGCAAAAAATAAAACGAAGATTATAAAATGGAAATAAGAATAAAACATGTGGAAGACTTGAGAAGGTAAAACATAATAATTTCTGGAGTGTTGAAGGGAAAATGCATTAGACAATTTCAGAGATACTGGAATTATTAAGGAAGAGAATAAGAAGGAATTTGACAGGCTTCCACCACGGGAAAGTGGATGACAAAAGAAAATATCTTGGCAACACTTATTAGTAGAGAATATACAACTGAAGTATTAATACAAGCAAAAATGTTAAGAGGAATGTCTATGTATATTAAAATGGCAGTTATCATACCGACAAAGGGAACAAAGAAAGAGGCTCATAGTAAAAATAAGTAAGACGGGAAAGCAAGGTTGCAATGCATCCTTAGAAACTGAAAACCGTAAATTAATGAGCGCTTGGGGGTAGAAAAGAGTGACCCCAGTGACAGTAAGGCAACAGTGACCGAACGATACAAGGCAAGGGGCAGGAATGCAGTTCTCAGCAGAAATCGAAATTATCCAGGAAAATAAATATCATGAACAGTAACGGCACTGCAGCAATACCCGTGGAGCGAAAAGATTGTGACAGTGTTGCATTTCATTTTTGTAATTTACGTCCTCCAACGTTAAGTCATTTTGGGTGAAATAATGCTCAAATGAGTCCAGGGTCCATGGAGGTTAGAGTTACTCGACATTCGTCTTGAAGGATAAGGGAAAACCCCAGTAAAACCTTATCCAGGAAATTCACCGTAACCGAGATTGGAACTGAGGACCTCTTGAACGTGAGGCAGACACGTTACCATCTACGCTACTGAGGAGGCGAGAGATACGGTTAGAATTGGTAATATGTGTGGGAGATTTTACTAAGAAGAGGAGGAGAGAAGGTAAATTTAAAAATCTTGATCCGTGATACAAAAAGTGTGAGCCACCTAAGTAAGAAATATTTAGTGTAAGTAGCAAGTAGGAAGCATAAGAAATAGCCAAGTAAAGTGCACAAGATGTAGTTGCAAAAGTGCAAATGAAATTAGTGCAGGAACAAAGGGGATTAGAAAACAAAGGAGAACTAGTTGGGAAAAAGAGGGATGTATCACAGAAGTGACCAGACATAGAAAATGGACAGTTAGGGATAATTTTGGTCATGAGAGGTAGAGGACGAATGAGATGAAGTACAAGGTTCTAGCAAAACGGAATGCTAAAACCACGTACTGAAGTTTATTGATCGTAATAAAGAAGGGGGAAACGTATTGGTGAAAACTCTCGGGAAAATGGGATTAACAAGTACACGGCTGAGTGAAGTGACCATAATAAAAAATGATGTAAGGGGTAAACAATAGCGAAAGAGAGACAGTTGGGAAAATAGAAAAGAAGGCAGGGATATCAAAATTAAACAGTAGAACGGTGAAAGGATATATATGTAGGTATGTTGATGGGCTGCCCCAACACGTAAATGCCAGGGCCTAGCTAAGGGATGACCTTAGGGTTGTTTGTAAAAGGTTGCAAAGGGTTGCTTTCTCTTTAGTACTGCTGTGTAAGAGAGATCGATAAATAAACACTCACAAATTCCAAGTTACCGAGAACTGGCATGATGTAAACATATTTGTTTGCCATTCCAGGTGAACTCAAAAACCAGACAAAGGAAGCATTAGTCACAGTTAACGTAGAGCAAACAAGGCGGTTGTGCCAATCTAGGCAATCTCCAAAGCAGGCTGAGAAGCAGTGGATCAGTATGGCAAATACGAGAATGACGTTTTCTAACTGAATCAGGGCAACTGAAACTGCAATATCATTTTTAACGGATATTATTACGCATTCATGGAACAATTCTCGAGTAGTGTTTGCAGAAATAGACCTGACGTCCATACCTTTGCTATGTAGGATGATTCTGAAACCTGTCTTCTCTAGAGGGAACTTTATTGTTCTCGATGTGTGAGTAGTTTGTTTCTAGCAGTGATGTATAATAAGAATTATATAATTATGTTAAAACTGGGTAAATATTATTTTTCCATAATTTAAGTAATTGAGTAATGTATTACAAAGGTAAATTTTTATCTCCTTAAAGGTAAAAGTAACATTTTGAATAAATATATTAAAATATATTGTCGCGAGCATTGTTGCGGCCGGCGCGCACAAAGAGACGACAGGCAGCTTGCCGAAACAGATAAAGAAAGAGACAGATAGCTGACTAGAAAGTTTTCTTGTTTGTTACAGAACATTCGATTAATTTCTAGAACAATGAATAGAGGTATAAAGAGGAAGCCGCGGTAAGTTGTTAGATCACACAGCACAGAGGTGTCGTTGAAGGTGTACCCTCCTCCGAAAAGCAGGGGCCTTCGACATATAGCCATCCCGGGACATTGTCTCTAACTGGCACAGAGGGTATTTTAGAATAATGACGGCGGTTAGAGAGTGAGTTTTATTTTGTGGGTTCTCTTGCGAGACATTAGATATTAAGAAGAGTTGAGTTTGTATTATGAAATGATAGAAGCTATTAAGTGGCTAGTGCAACTCTGGGATGTTGGTAAGTATTTCCAGGGTCAATGCCATAAGTTATTAGACAGTCGTAATAGGACTCGATAATTGTGTGCTTGCAGCTGTGATTTGAAAGTGAACTCTTTTGTTTATTTACGTGTGCAGAAGTGAGCAGAGATCATGTTTATGTTACGTCAGCTTGCTGCGAAGGGGTGAACAAACAGTGTCTTTTTATTGAGCATTTTGTATTTCTGCAAACTTAACTTTTAATTTTACAAACCCACAAATTCACAATATGTATAAAATTAGGTTTAGTTAATATGAAGACCGCAATTTATGAGACACTAACAAGGTTTCCTGCCACACGATGTGTCGATTCCAGCTAAAGTAACAACTTTTATATTTATGACAGAAAGAATTGAGGGTAACTTGTGCAGCGGAAATGTCTGTCACACGAGTGCTCAGATGGTGATCATGTGATGCAATGATGCACCGTGTTGATTTTCTCGAAACTGGATTCTGGAACTTAACTCGGCAGATACTTTCTTAATTTGTTCTCAAACCATTTAAGACTTATTTTTCTTTAGAATTTCTAATATCATTATCGTTATTAAAATTGCCAAAATTCAGTTCACTAAACCCATAAATCATGTTGAATAAAATATCTAAAATAACTGTTTCACCTTTACCATAATAATGTTTCCTGAGAAAACTCCTATCAGTAACTCTGTTAATTATGGGCTCTACTGAAAACACATTGAAATTAGCGCAAAAACAATTTGGCACTACAATATAAATAAGTGGATAATCTTGATATTATGGCGCGAAGGAAAGTTTATTACAGCCACAGTGGTCTGTGTCAGCTTAAGGTTATTTAAGAGATGGACACAACATTTTATGTATTGAAAGAAAGACACCGTGCAATAATTTGGTATCTACTGGCAATACAAATATGTGCGTATTCATTTACGAGGGTGGGTCAAAAAGTAATGCCTCCTATTATTTTCCCTTAAATAAGTAAGTTATGTGAAAACTTTGAATTTGACGTAATTCCTCAAACCTTCTTCCATTCCCTGTAGTGGTAACCTCCTAACTCAACAGGTGGCAGCACTGCGTCCTCTTGCAAAATGGCTGACATCGGCATTCGTATTAGACAGCGTTCTGTGATTGAATTTTTGACTGCGGAAGGTGAAACGCCAATTCGCATTCACGAAAGGCTAAAAAATGTGTATGGTGATGCAACGGTGGATGTCAGTACTGTTAGACGATGGGTTCGTCGCTGTAACGAAGCTGAAGGGCAAACACCATTGGCAAATGAAAAGCGAAGCGCCGGGCCGGTGACTGCAGTGACTCCGTGAAACATTCAGCGAGTCGATGACATCTTTCGTGGTGATCGCCGGGTAATAACAGGTGAATTGTGTCGCATTATCTCCCTCAGTAAAGGCAGTGTGATGACGATAATTCAACAACTGATTTACTCAAAAGTTTGTTCACGTTGCGTACCAAGAATGTTAACCGCCCAAAACAAAGAAACAAGGAAAACAATAACCTCCGAACACTTGCAGCGCTTCAATTTGGAGGGAGAGGAGTTTCTGGAAAAAATTGTTACTGGAGACGAAACGTAGGTTCATTTGTTTGAACCTGAATCAAAGAGGCAGTCAACGGAATGGCATCACACAACGTCACCGAAGAAAAAAATTCAAAACTCAGCGGTCGGCAGGGAAAGTTATGGCGACAGTGTTTTGGGATGCAGAGGGCATGCTTATGATTGATATTTTGGAGCAAGGATGCACAATAAATTCTGTCCAATACGTCAGAACTCTCAAAAAGCTGAAAGCACGTCTTCGCCGAGTTCGCCCAACAGAAACTATGGCGGATGTTCTTCTTTTGCATGACAATGCAAGACCACACACCAGCCGTTACACCACTGCAGAAATTGAGAAATTGGGATGACAAGTCTTATCTCACTGACCTGTCACCATCAGACTTCCATCTGTTCGGGCCACTAAAGGAAGCTCATCGTGGGATTCATTTTGAAGATGAGGAGGCTGTGAAAACGTCCGTGCGTCAATGGCTTAGGAAGCAAGACCGTGTGTTTTACCACACTGGAATACATTCCCTAGTTAAAAGGTTGACCAAAACTGTGGAAAAGGACGGAGATTATATTTAATAGTGACAAATTAATCGTCAGTGTTGTAGTTTTCAAGCTATGTAAATTGGTTTCAATTTTCTTGAGATTAAAAGAGAAAAAAATAGGAGGCATTACTTTTTTTACCTATTACTTCTCTTTATTATTGCATGGCATGATTCCTGACACAGAAGTAAACTGGCGCCCCGCACTGTCATGTAGCACAGCACGAGAATGCGAAGAAGGATTTTACAAATGGATGACGTGATTCATATTCTCCGCGTAGATTATACGGAATCCCCAGCCTGGGAAGCCATTTGAAGAAGTATTTTCCTAATATGATGTTTGGTGATGTAATTTTGTTTCTGCAACAACCAATGTATGAAGATAATAATTCTTATGCGTAGCCTCAAATGGAGGTTTACAGGAACTAATTTATCAATTAAAAGCATTACTCAGCTTCTTTAAAATATAAGAATTTTTAATTCTGGATGAAAATTAACAAAATGCGTCGTAACACAGGTTAACTGTTTCTAGTTTTTCAAGAGAAACAATTACTTGAAATGTATTCTGAATAGCAATTAACTAATTTTCGATTCTATGGTCTTGAGCCATCGTTCAGCGAAGTTTACTATCTTACGATGCTACCAGTCTTTGGTTTTTGATACGAAGACTTCCGTGACACAAAGAAGACAATTTTATTAAGCTGGGACAACAGAGAATAAACATGACATATCAGATTATTGTGATACGAAATAAAATTACAGTTAAGGGTAGAAAGCATTTCTTCATTTTTGGTTCTAGAACCTTCAAATTTTCTCATGTCCTCGATATTTCTTTGCTGCAGAAATGTAAGGTTACAAATGTGTAGTGATTCGATAAATTATACAAATGGGTTATGTTCCGAAGAGATAATGTAAAGAGTGTACATAAGTAATGTCAGCAATAATCACTGGTTTGGAGTATGAGAAAAGGGTTAAAATATGGATCTCACGAGAGACAACTGCCTAACTATGTATGAGACACCCTGGAGACAGAGTTTTCTTGATTCACAAAGGTAGAATTAAAAAGATATGAAGTGTATGATAACGCCATCAACGGGTCACGCGAAGTCCTTGTTTCCACATTGATCCTGTAGATGGCCATCTGACCGTCCACGACACTGCTTTTCACAAAGTCAGCCTTTTGTGATGAATTGCGTCACCGGAGCAAACTTTCCTTGACTTATAATTGTCTACTTTCTGAAGGGACAGTGTGAACCAAGTGTATGCCACTGGTTTTAAAAGAGTCAAATTACCTTATCGTATTAACTCACTATCCAGAAAAGTATTTACGATAATTAATTGAGGTTTTCACAATACATTCAGCTAATTCCGTTTTGCATGGTTGTATACATGCTCAGGCTATACATGTATATACTGTAATGTATAATTCTTCTTAAAAATAAGAGTTTTTAAATTTTAAAACAATAACTATATCTGCTAGATAAACACTTAGGCCCTTTTATATTTTAAGCCTCGCAAAATTCTTTTGTAAGTCCAAAGAGATAAAAATAAATGTGATATGTTCTTCTAATTGCCAGATACACATACATTCATTTGGAATAAAACATAAAAAAATGAACGTCCAATTGTAATTTACTTTGCATAATAGCAGCATTGATCCATCAATAACCCTAATTTGTTGCTAACGTTAATAAAGCTAATAGTCCGTTACAGCCAATTATGAAATATGGAATATTTTTCCTAATCTAAGATATAAAAAGGAAGCTAACGTTTGAGGTATAGTTATCGCCAAACAACTTGGCGTGTGAAAAGTTCTTTGGAACTAGTGAACGAGCCTAAATCAGCAAGGGTTGTAAACATTGTCTTGAACAAACGCCTCTCACTCCCCATTAAGCATCAGAAACAAGTCATTAATTAACCTGCCCGTTCAGTGAGGATAGTTACTGATTGCAGATAGCAACTGTTTGATGAAAATTGTCATTAAGAAGTGAAGAGAAATATTCTATATCAGCGCCTGCTTATTGTTCGTGATAATGATGGTGAAATGTCGGGCACGTAGCCCTTAGAGAACTGCAGTGATATGTAACTGATAGTGATATGACCTAGTGTATAGCAGTGTGCTTTCTGCACACACTGAGTTTACCAACCTACTGCTGCAGCGAAACCATGTACCAGGGTGTGAGGCGTAATGGAAGCATCACAAAAGAGTGACTCGGTCCTAGTTTCCTATTGGAAAACTCCAGATATCAAATTCTTTGGCGATACTTACACATATTTAAGACATTCAACTAAGTCTCAACGTAAATTTCAAAGATGTCCTCGACCAGCTTTTGAAACGGATTACTTGTCGTGCTGTCCTGCTTCTACAGTTCTGGCCCCACAGGAACTCACTCTTATGTGCGTGAATTTGATCCTGCGGTTCCGCTTTGTCTCAAGCTTAGGGCGACGCCGGAATCCGGACATAACCTACGAGTTTATAATAAACTGCATGCATTGTTTATCTTGACACAATGGCTCAAGATGTGCAATACCAATGAGTAAAGTTGTTACTTATACCTGCGATGTGAATCGTAGGGACCCAAGATATAATTGTGCTTTTCACAATAAACAGTGAGGGTAGTTTACATCTAACAATTTACATCTAACAGAAGTAGAATTTTTATACTGTTTGCAATATACCAGGTGAGTCAGTTGCACCTATTTATTCTTATCTATGCAACCCGCACTTTATATTCTAATGGTCTATAGTCAAAAGCCGTTATTGCAGCTCTATCCTACTTTTCGGCAGTAAAAGACCCAGCATTAATATTTTCAGCCCTGAATGAGGACCAAGAAGCTGCGAAAAGCTTAAGTAAACGAATGCTTTCCCAACGAGCGACATAGAATACGTGGCAGCCGGTTGAGATGGTGAGCTGTGGGTATGGTACTGCAAGGGCTTGGTTGGAAACGACGTCACATTGTTTTCTTTCCTTTCTTCTAGTCTTCATTGTCTGTAGTTTAGTTATTAAAATACAAATAAGCAATAAACAATAAACAAAACAAGAAATAAAATAAACTATAAAATTGTTTATTGTTATTGATTCTCTTGTGAGTCAAAGATACAAGAACAACAACCCGATAATTAGGGATCATGCTTAGCTTTGTGACCATTTATAATCTGTACGGCACCTGGTGTTCTAAATTATATTACGTAGTTAACCTTTATATTTGGAACATTAAATGTTTCATGCTTAAATCGTATGTTTCACTTCTTCTACTGAAAAACTATTTGTGAACGTGTTAACTTCTTGGTTAGGCAGAAAAATAAATGGTCAGAGTGTAGATTTCATCAACGCAGTAAATGCTCAAAATGACGACCCGGCAGTATTTGAGAGGTTGCAAATACTGAATAACTACATATATAATGAAGCGTTCATTTACGCCGAGCATTGACGCAGGCGCAAGTAACCAAAGCCACTTTGTATTTATGAGGTAGTTGAAACTTGGTTGAATGGGTCCCGCACAACACCAACTATAATGAAATTCTACTACGAACATGGTGTGGGAATTCTCTTGGGGCAGACGTTTGGTGTGGTATGGCAGGATGGTTAAAGATTACGTGTCGATGAGCAGGAGTACTCTCTCAAGGTCCAGCAGTTCTCAAAAATCAATGAAAAGTCCTGCTTCAATGTTCTGTGGATTGTTTATTTCCACAGATCTTGCTTGTCGGATTACTCTGCTTTTCTCACTTGCTATCACTCTCATTGCGTCGCCTGGTCTCTTTGAGAATACTTAATCCCACCGCGTTTGAAATCGAACATCACTATTACCTCGCTATCAGATATTAAACTGACGCGTCTTCTTCCTTTCATTTTCATCAACAGAGTCACGCTTCTCACTTCGCCCTACTCTCGGCTTCTTCCTAGATTTGTTTGTCTATCTCCACCCCTTCTCTATTTGTTCTCTATTTCACGCCTATCACGTGGTTTACGCTACGTTTTATTGGGGAAGTTTATTTCTGCGATTTTACCTTATTGGTCATTTCCATTCATTTTCAACTGTGCAGCACTCACGGGTCCACCCCCTAGGGTTTTATGATCCCTTGGGACATAAAGGTACTGCATCCTGCCTCTATGCCCGCCTTGGTAGCGTGGTGGTAGCATGTCTGCCTCCCGTTCAAGAGGTCCCGAGTTCGAATCTCGGTCAGGGTGAGTTGCCTGGATAAAGTTTTTTCCGGAGTTTTCCCTTATCCTGCAAGACGAATGTCGGGTAACTCTAAGCTCCATGGACCCCGGACTCATTTGAGCATCGTCCGATATGACTTAACGTTGGAGGACGTAAATTACAAAAAAAAAAAAAAAAAAAAAAAAAAAAAAAAATCTTGCCTCTACATATTTTCCTTAAAACTCGTTATTGTTTCTGGCGAAGGAATTTTGGACTCTGTTGTTCTATTGTTTACGTTTCGGCCGCGCCTGCCCGTTCTAACTTAAGGCAACTTTTCCCCCATATTTATTTCGTTTGCGCGTTATTCCTATTACAATTATCCTTTTTTACTTTATTTTTATATGATATAAATTGCCAATTGCTTATTATATGGTTTTATCATCCCTTTCTGACAATCTTCTATCAGAAACCTGTGGTTTCTGCTACAAAATATAAAGTTATATCTATCTGTCAGTGGATAACATAGTAATTATACTATTTTATAATCACGTACAACGTTATAAGATGTTATTTGTATCACAATATCAAACTATAGGCCACAAGAGTTAAACCAAGGGGTAATCAAATTTGTGAGCAGAACACGAAGGATTGGAACCCAAATTGTAGTGGCAGAACGGCGAGGTAACTTGTATGATACCATTTAGGCAATGCTACTTTGCGAGCTGAGGTTTCTATACGAATATGTAACCGCACAACTCAGATTCCCAGCTCGAATCTTTACACGCCTTTTACAGTTTCATACAGTGTTATGACCTCGTTTTGGTAGTTTTAACGCAAATAATAAAACTACATCCGCCATTACAATTACTGAATAAGCTAAAAATAGCGTAATTTGTGACTGAAGTCCAAAAAATTTAACTAATTTTTAGCACTTTTTGACAAAGGTGTACAATGAAAACACGTGTTGGTTGAAGATTTAAATTCAATTGGCCCCATTGTGTACATTTTCCATTTTACGTCCTAATGTTGTCAACTGAGGCATGTGATGGGTTGTTCATTCAGATCTGTGTGAATGTACGCTAATAAATAAAAGTTTGTGTGCTCGTTTAAAATTGCTACTGCAGCTCTCTTTATCTGGGTATGATGTTTTGGAATCGACATATACAATGATTTTTTCTGTCCCATGAAACAATTTTGGACCGAGTTATCTACTCGTCCACTATAAACTATTCTGAAAATCACCCATTAGAAGACAATAAGGGCGTAAGTCACATGTCGCTTAGCACGCTGCATAAATTAAAAAATTAATAGGGGCAGATGACTCACCTGGTATGTGTCTAATATTGTTCAGCAACAAGATGCTGCTGAAAGAGTACTGCCTGTGGTACCGTATGTAGTGAAAGCAGGCGTCAAACACTACACATTTCACTTTCCAGCTGAAAGAACATTACCTATGTGTTCACAGTTCTCTCTGAAAATAATTTCTTACAAAAGCCTACGCTTTCAGTATGCATTTATTCATTTTTTTACACATATAACAGTACAGCTAGCTAAAGCTGTAGTCAGATTTTAATGAGCGAATACCTATGTGATGGCTTTCAAATTTCATGCTCTTTGCCAGAGAAACAAATGAATAGCGTCATACCACTTGAATTAAGTGTATTTATACATTCAAGTCGATAAAAAAGTATCTCAGAAATGGTTAACAAAACAAAAAGTTCATTTAACGTAAAGTTTATTCGTTGACAAATTGTACAACTTTTGTGTACTTCGTCTATGTTTCACGGGTTTCTCTGTTACACAAAAATAGTTTAAAAGGAATGGAACATCATACCTTATTTCCAGAAAAATAAACACACCTACTTAAATTGTCATGCAAATATACTGAATATATTTTTTAAATAAAAATAATTAGCATATTTTGAAGAACATTAAAATAATGTGATTAAAATAGCAATACAAACTTACAGCAAAGTCACTTTATTTGTTAGTAGGATCGTTAACCCAATTGACGTTTTACAAATACACAAATAAGCACGTTCGCTGCACGCAGCAACGTCGCTGACGTGTTAACGGTTTGCTGATACTCTTGATTACAGCTGCTCTTCTTGGCGATTCTGACATAACTCACTGGCAACTGGCAACACTGTACTCCTTGTAGACCGACAGACGACTTCTCGGACTCACAACTCTCTAGGCAAACAGCCAAGAGCGAGTGTCATCGGACCCCAAGGGTTTCTACGGCATGCGTTTGGACAAGACCGTACGAGTCCGTCCTGTCCACGCCCAATGCGGCTTAAGCTGTATATATTTAGTACGAATGATAAAGCGGCAGCTAATTACCTAACATTGCATCCTAGGGAATGCGTACATCTTCCGTCTCCAGAGAAGCCGATGGCCATATTCCTCTATATTTGCAGTTGATTTGAGTTTTTTTAATTTTTTTTTTTTTACGTCCTCCAACATTAAGTCATATAGGACGGTGAATAAAATGGGTGAAATGATGCTCAAATGAGTCCAGGGTCCATAGAGTTTAGGGTTACCCGACATTCTTCTTTGAAGATAAGGGAAAACCCCGGAAAAAACCTTATCCAGATAACTCACCCTGACCAAGATTCGAACTCGGGACCTCTTGAACGTGAGGCAGACATTATACCACCTACGCTACCGAGGCGGGCTTGCATCTGGTGCCATGTTGGAATATAGAGTCAGTGCTATTTCACGCACAGCGTCTTCAGCTTAAGTTATGCCGTTTTGGGTGTATAAGAAAACCTAGCGTTGGTATTGTAGGGCACCCTTATCACCATGTCGTGAACGGCCTTCAGCCTGTGGATTGGTAGAATCAGCTTCCGTGCCCCAGACCTCGACTTTCAGGATCACGGAGGAGATGATCGCACAACACAGGCGTAGTTTATGAGTATGGGCATTGCAGAACGAAGTATCGGATTCATCCGCATGAGTGCGGAGTGGCTGATGCCAACCTTTTCCCCGACATGTGAAGTGAAGGTAAGACTGTGATCCAGTTAGCTTCCCAGGGTTAACCAAAGGGATCATTCTGCTCTGCAACCTCAAGGAACCTTCTTGTCGCCAACAGTGAACTTCGCGAGCAGAAGGACAGAGTGTCATTCTGCACCCCTCACTCCATCTGCCGATGGCATGAAGTTGTCGCTCCAGCGCTGGGAGGTGGTATCAGATGTGTTACGTTCTTTGCCAATATGAAAACGTAATTGGTATACTTAAAATTGCACTGGGTTCCACAGTGAAGTCAGAATGTAGGCATTAAAGAGTAGCAGTGGCATTCGCTGCCAGCGGACTCCAGCTGCTATGGGACTGACTAAGGATAACTTATGTCATGTGAGGTACACTGACCACTGATGAGGCGGTAGAGCCCGCGCCCCACTGACCTACTTGTGCGGTTAAGCCGGTGAGCATTTTTACCCTTGGGGTCTCGTGTCATGGATACCACTGGGTATAGGTTGAGTAGGGTGGTATTACAATTTTCATAGAAGCGTTGGTTGGGTGGCTTGTGTGCCATAATCAGCAGCGCATGTAGTCTGCCAGTGGTAAGTCTAATGACACAGGCTGCATGTACTGAAGCGGCGGGAAGGTGAGTGATGTAGTTTCTAAGGAATATAGCTGTAGTACCATATTGTCGGCCGACCCAATCCTAACGATGGGTTTACTCGGCAGTGAAAAGCTAGTGGCAGCATCCAGATGTGTATTGCAGATTATCAGAGCATCTAATGCGAAGGACTGCAAAAACCTCCGAATGAGTTTGGAGACCACTTCTTAGTGGAACCCAGAAACCGCTCATCAAGCGTTTGTAGCATGACTTTTCATGGGGTTAATCATCTACAGCTCACAGTTGCGGAGTGCGAGGAGAGTCCTCTTAATGAGATTACTAAACTATCAGGATGGAGGTTGCAAATAGTCCAGGTCCACCTGAAACACTGCGTCTCCAAAGGCTTTGTTTTGTGGTGCCGGCGTTTGAGTGCTTGCCACAGTTGTAGCTGGTGCAAGCCCTGCCATTTTCACATTCGACGTTGCCATACCACAAGGGGTCACTGATGGTTTAGCTGATTTACCTTCAGCGCAGCGAGCGGTGTTTTATCGGCTATCCGGCTCTTTGTACTGTCCTCCACAGGAGAGATAGTCTCCGGGGCCTGAGACGCAGGGGGGTTGGAGAAGGTTCCCACACCCTCCCTGGATAGGCTTATAACACCCCATGTCAATACACTTACAGATCATTCAAAAACAATCTGACGGCTTCTACTTTTGTGAATGTCTCGGTTTTAGTGTACAGTCCTTAACGGTTCTGCTCCTTGTGTAGCATGCGTTCCCTGTCACACACATTCGTTGTCATTGTCCCACTATAAGTATAAGAGAGCACATTCCTTTCAGGGACCTTCTTTGCGCTGCTGGACAGTAGTTGCCAACCATCTCTTACCTCCTTCTTGTTGGGGGTGCTTGGTTGTTTCCAAAGATGGAGGCGATCTTATTTTCTTAAGTGCAGGAAGAACCCCACTTGTGGCGTAGGTGGTAGCATGTCTACATCACGTGCAAAAGGTCCCGAGCTCGTATCTCAGTCAGGTTTCCACAGCTGTTTCTCCACACGGCAGGCACGAATGATAAATTACATTTGATCAAGTTTGATTTTGAACGGTTCTTTATTTTTAATTACACTGTTTTCAGCTGAACACACAGATAGACATCCACAAAATGCAAAAGCATTGGATTCAAGCTGTTTGAATACTCGTGTTTCCAGGGAACATTCGATATAGAATTACAAAACTTTTTAATGAAGCTGAACTAGGAGCTATCAGATATTATCATGTAGAAAAGGATTCCAGCGCATTACACACAACAGCCTTTCTTTCCAAGAAATATTGATGTTAATCTAGATAAACTGCATAATTTTCTTTACAAATAAGTAAAGGACATATCTAGTGATATACAACGTTGACTAGGCTCCATCGTTTCTACAAGGCGCATCCGAAAGTAAGTTACCCAAATTGGTTTCCTGCAAAGCAAATGTATTTAGCCGGGACCATTGCCCATGCGTAACAGACCTATGACGTATCAATCATGTCAGCGTGGCATCAGTAGCGCGGAAGCATAGGCCTGAAGTGGCGGCTCGTACTCGTTCTCCCGCCGCTGCTAGGTGCGGTCAGTGATAAGATTCCTTAATGGGCCAAACATAGTGCCGATCCAAATTCATTGTGAGATCTGCCAGGTCTACGGACCGGACATCATGAGCAAACATTGCTGTCGCTGGTACATTGCTGGTGTAATTTTTTTTCCCAGTGTCATCAAAGTGTCCACAATGAACAGCGCACTGGACGACCATCCGTTATCAATGATGACCTTGATGGGTAGATACGGCAGCGTATCCAAACAATTCGGAGCTCAGCAACCACTTTCCGCAGATATCGCGATCCGTGTTGCATGAAATTTTGACTAAACTCTTGCTGTTCAGGAAATTGTGTGCCAGGTGAGTGCCAAGAAACCTGACACTCGAGCACAAAAAGAAACGCTTAGCAGCAGCACTGGCATTTCTGCAGCTGTATCATGATGACGCTGCCTAGTTCCTCGACAGGATCGTCACGGGCATGAGACGTGGGTTTCGCACTTACCCTCGGTAACCAAGCAGCAGTAAATACATTGGCGTTACAGTGGATCTCCGCTCAGGACGAAATTCAAACAGAATGTGTCAGTGCAGAAAGTGATGTGCATGATGTTCTGGGACCGGAAGCGCATTCTGCTCATTGACTTCCTCCCCAGAGGTGCAACAGTGAACGCTGAGAACAAGCGGCGTGGAATGCTTATGCAGGTGATGTGCTGCTCCAGGATATGCTCGTCCACATTCGGCTTTGCGCACAGCAACTGTTCTGTAGGAGCTCGATTGTGAGCTGTTTGATCATATCCCACACAGTTCTGGTCTTACTCCCAGCGATTACCATCTCTTCTTGCACGTCATGAAATTCCTGTCCTCCGGTCAGCGTTTTGACAACGCGAAGGGTTGAAGACGACTGTCACACATTGGTTTCATTCCCAGGCGGCAGACTGGTACCACACAGCGATACAAAAGCTGATCCCAATATATGACAAGTATCTAAATTCTGTTGGTAAGCATGTTGAAAAATACCTGAAATTGCTGTACCTGGTGAAAATAAACTTTTTCATGTAACTGGAATTGCGTTAATTTTCTAAAGTTGTGAAACTTACTGTATAAAGTGTGAGTGAAGAGAGATACTATAGCATCTCTTTAAGCCTAATAAATTATTTATAAGCTCAGCTCACCAAAGACAGCAAATGTACCATAATTTACATTATGTATAGACTATTCTGTAACAAAAAAGGATAGAGACTCCTAAAACAGTAGCATAACTTCTTAGAGCTAGTTCCATCAGCAGCACAGAATGTCCCTCTCATTTTGTACGTCTTTGCCACTAGAACAAAGATAAGGATTAATTCACAACTAGGTTACAACTCCAGATAAAGAAATCGTACTTTTATGTTATGTGCTTTATGAGTTTGTAATATAGATAAAACTGGATATCGAACGCTTGTTTTTATTTTATTGTACCTTTATATATGTTAAGAACACAACAATTGACATAAGCATATATACGAAACATTGTGGTAATTGTAGGCAGTGGAGAAGCATATGAGAAATGACAATACATGATGCAGTAGAGGAGTATAAAGATTAAATTTGTTTACGTTTATTATACTGCACAAACATTTAATTTGACAGTAACTTCTTCCTTCTGTATGAACTAATATATTACTTTTTGTGTATTTTCATATTAAACTAAAGATCACAGATTGCTATGTGATCCAAATCGAGTAACAAATCTACATCGTCAAACACATTGAAGTAATTGTTTTGCCCTCTGACATTATTGTTCACCATCTATTCCTCTCACAGTACATAATATTCATAATCACTACCTCCTTATAAGTCGCTGTTAATAATTAAAAGCACCATACTGTCGTACCACAGAGGTAGAATGACGACTGAGGGTGCGTAGCGGGAATTTGGATGGTAGAGCCAGGGGAGAAGAGACAAAACCCAGGTTCATTATGCCAGGAATTATCAAACCCTTATTATTAATGTTCAATACCCCGTTTCATCAGAGCCCTGTCCAGGCTAAATCAATTCGAGTACCAGTAAAATTTACATAATTGCACTGAGCCCCATACGGAGCCTTACCTTTGCTAATACGCCCGATACGTGGTGAGAAGGCGATGGAGTGCCAGCGCAACCCCTCCAGAAGAATTCAGGTTCAATTAGCCCGCACCTAGCTTAAACTGCGGCTATAAGTATGAACAATAAACTAGAGAGAGGGGGGCCGAATCACTGAACCCGGAACCTTTTCACATTAAATTAACACAAATCCTACCAATGTTCTGGAATAGTCCATCCACCATGCCCATAAAAAGTGCACAAGACATGCTGGCTATAACTTTACTGTTTCTAGGTTCAATGCCCCGAATTGTTGACAGCAGCATAACTGTGTGGCTATTGCTCCGTGAATTGATGAGCTATAGATTTCTCGTCCCTAGGCCCACTGTCAAATTTAACGGCTTTAAACCAGGAAATGGTAATACAATTTTATGGGGAAATATACTGCTAAAATAGCATTTCAAAATTGAAAATAAATTACGTTTTTCCAACTCACCAAAGCGTACGTGACAACAGAGCCTACAATATTTTCAACTATGAGAGTCGGTCAAAATGTAATGCCTCCTCTTCTTTTTCTCCCTTAATTGCCAAGAAAATTGAATCCAATTTACATAGCTTGAAAACTACAACATTAACGATTAATTTGCCACTATTCAATATAATCTCCGTCCTTTTCCACAGTTTTGGTCCACCTTTTAACTAGGGCATGTATTCCAGTGTGGTAAAACACACGGTCTTGCTTCCTAAGCCATTGACGCATGGACGTTTTCACAGCCTCCTCATCTTCAAAATGAATCCCACGATGAGCTTCCTTTAGTGGCCCGAACAGATGGAAGTCTGATGGTGCCAGGTCAGGGCTGTATGGGGGGTGAGGTAAGACTTGCCTTCTCAATTTCTGCAGTGGTGTAACGGCTGGTGTGTGGTCTTGCACTGCCATGCAAAAGAAGAGCATCCGCCATAGTTTTTGTTGGGCGAACTCGGCCAAGGCGTGCTTTCATCGTTTTGAGAGTTCTGAGTATTTGACAGAATTTTCTGTGTATCCCTACTCAAAAAAATCAATCATCCTCTGCATCCCAAAACACAGTCGCCATAACTTTCCCTGCCGATCGCTGAGTTTTGAATTATTCTTTCTTCGGTGACGTTGTGTGATGCCATTGCATTGACTGCCTCTTTGATTCAGGTAAAAAAAAAAAAAAAAAAAAAAAAAAAAAAATGAACCACGTTTCGTCTCCAGTAACAATGTTTTCCAGGAACTCCTTTCCCTCCAAATTGAAGCGCTGTAGGTGTTCGTAGGCTATTTTTTTCGCTGTTTCTTTGTTTTGGGCAGTTGACATTCTTGTTACCCAACGTAACCTAGTTGTTGAATAATTGCCATCACACTGCCTTTACTGAGGGTGGTAGTGCGACACAATTCACCTGTTGTCAGCTGGTGTTCACCACGAATGATGTCATCGACTCGCTGAATGTTGCACGGAGTCACTGCAGTCACCGGCCTGCCGCTTCGCTTTTCATCTGTCAATTGTGTTTGCCCTTCAGTTTCGTTACAGCGACGAACCCAACGTTTAACAGTGCTGACATCCACCGTTGCATCACCATACACATTTTTAGCCTTTCGCGAATGAGAATTGGTGTTTCACCTTCCGCAGTCAAAAATTCAATCACAGAACGCTGTCTAATACGAATGTCGATGCCAGCCATTTTGCAAGAGAATGCAGTGCTGCCACCTGTTGACTTAGGAAGTTAGTACTGCAGGGGATTGGAGAAGAAGGTTTGAGGAGTTGCGCCAAATTCAAAGTCTTCACGTAACTTACTTATTTAAGGGGGAAAAATAGGAGGCATATTTTTGACCCACCCTCGTATGACAATGCTTACACTTGTGGGAACGTAGAGTCAGACTGAAAAATTCAATGCCATAGCCGGGATTTGAACCACGGATCTTCTGGTTTCCGTCCAGCCGCACTACCATTGTGCAACTATGGCCAACGTGCCGATATGACATTGAATTCTCCTACTGACTCGAATGTTTACACTTGTGTTATCAAGCCTTCTACCAAAATTGCCTTAGATCATGATTATTTATTAAATCGGCCCGGGAGATTTAGCTGCAATTTCTCAGGGACAAAAGTAACATAAGAAGTATCACAAATATGTGTGCTGCCGACGTTCCCTTATGGTGCACCTTTTTAAATTGTTTAATCAGTCTACATTGTCCCATTTCTCGATGAATATAGTCCAGCTGCTGTAATGTTGAACTTGAGAACTTTGAGATTATGTGTGAGCAGATTTGAGTATTAGCTACGTCACTTTAAGTTAGCGCATAAATTTAATGCATGCTAATGACGAATTGTTGGAAATAAGTCGCTTCTGTTAAATAATAAGTAATTAAGCTGTTAACGAATTTTAAGTATAGAATTATAAGTGCTGACATTTAACGTATCAGTGCTTTATTAAATAAAACAAGTGTTACTGGTTGATAGTGAGAAGTGTCAGTTGCTGTGAGCCGCTGCCATGGTTTTGGGAAACCCACTCCAAGTGTACAGCTCACGTGTAGTCTTTAAATGCTACGGACTGATGATAATACTCGAACACTGCAAAGAGCGTAAGACACAAATTGAGAAACAAACATTATTTTTAAAAATACCGTTACTTGATCAACTTAATGAGTAGGTATAACTCACTATCAAAATAATTCAAAATAACTGAATTCTAGGGATCTCAACATTAAGCACATGAAATTATAATCCACTGATTTCATTAGAACTGCCTTAGCTACACTGCCTAATTGTTTATCCTTTCTAATTGCTGATAATTATTTCTCATGACCAACTTTAGTGAAACAGCATGAAAACGTTTAAAGGAAATGTTGCAACTTGCCTAAATATAACCATAGCAAACAACTATCACTTCAGAGTTCTTAGAAGTATGTTTATTAGCAGAACCTGGAGGTTAATATCGGAAGAAATATCTCATTTCAGTTATGGAACATATAACGAAATAACTGGTCTCAGTGACAAGCTATTTTAATAATCTAACAAGAAACTAAGGCATGCTAGATCCACCAATGAGCGACAACGATATAATAAATATTGGTAAAACATATTTTTTCCGAAACTATTTAGCCATATCTAGTGATATTAAAACCAAATAGCATTTCTAAAAATCATAGAATCAGCGATTTATTGATTGCACAAGTCAGAAGTACGAAATAATCAAACTAAAAAGGTGAAATAGGAGACATATTTATTCGGGAAAGTCTCATAGAAATAGAAATCAACATTAAATTAGAAATAGAAACCAAATGATAGAAATAATCAAAATAAAAGTTCAAGCAACGTTCATAAACCTTTCCAGCTGCAATATAGCAGCAGAAATTCTGATAGGCCTAGAGGAGGAAATGAAGAGCTCAAAAGTTGGCATAGCCCAAGAAATAAGTATAAAATATTGTGTAATATACGATTGCTGAGAGATAAAATAAAATTAAGATGAAGATTTCAATTGGGCTTTGGAGAACAATACACGAAATTAAAGAAGACTTTTAGCATAGGAATTATTGACGAATAAAATGTATAATTTTTTAATTAAATGATAGAACTTTAGATACATAATCGTAATTATCTAGATATGCTATAATTAAGTACGATATAACGTGATAAGTCTGAGTTACACTCCACGTTAGAGCAACTTACGAGATCAGTGAAGGCCAGAGTAACCGGGTAAACCCGCCAGGGATTGCTCTGGCTGTTTCGTCTATGGCGAGCATTCGGGAGGCCCGGGTTCGATTCCCGTGGTCGAGCTACCTGACCCATGGGTTTTGTCGGGGGTTTCCCGGGTCGCCAGGCGAATGTTTGGTACAACCCCCGAATTTCCTGTCCCTGTGTTTCATCTCCATTCTGTTTTTACATCATCTGTAATCTGGTTATCTCTTTCAGGGTAGAAGTGTCATGGTGCATGGCAGGGTGATATGCTCCGGATAGAACTTCCTCCTCCGGTAGGGTGATCTCCAGTTTGCGATCCCGATTTGGTGGGCCGTACCAGGGGGTTTCCAAGTAGTAAAATGTAGGGACCTGACCTCATACCGCCGCCCTTTGTCTCCTCTTAACCTGATCCTCCCGGGGATGCCCCTTTCGGGATAAGGTATAATGGATCAAGACTGGTCGCAGTGGCAAATCCCCTCTGTACCGTAATCCAATCCAATTAAGGTCAGTGTAACTAGGTATTTAAGGGTGCGATAGATCCCAGTAAACAAGTATTACTCTAGCTCACTGTGTTCCTAGAATTCAATGTGTTCAGTTATTGCAGACGTTATTTTGCATGTACTCCATTATTTATGATTAGACTAGGAAGATAATTTTTTGGAGTGATCAAAGACACTGTGTTTCCTTTACGAATTAGCAGCTTTATGATTTGGCACATTATACAGGAACATTGGTAAAATAGCTCTGGAGGTAGGACTTAATAAAGATATAGTATATTTCTGAGATTTGCTTTTTTCACGTCGAGTGTTACAGTCACAGTATTTACTTTGATCAGCAGCTTAAAGGTCACGCTCCTGTAATATTATAAGTTGTTTTCATTTACTTTTTGTGAACGTTTCGTGTGCAATATAAAACATTTTGACAACGTTGTTTATGGTATTCGATAGAGAAGGAGGTACTCTACAAAATAATATGAATTTGTGTGATTATATACTGCTTGTGCTTTCCAGGTCAATTTTATGGAGTGCCAAGGTGACAACAAAAGGGGCATTTTCGACACTAATGTCGTTATCAGGTTTTTCTTTTACCAGCTCCTCTAATTATGAGCTATGAGATATTTATCTTAGGGCGTACGTGGGCGATAAACACAGATAAGTTGATGATAAATGTAACGTAGGTTACATGATTTGTTGACTAACCGTGAACAATTAAATTGTTTCCATGCCTTTATCATTTGAAATAATAACTACTGATTTATATATGCTAACTTTAGTAGAATGTATACTCTAGGGTTTAAGTACATACGTGTGCAAATTATTAGACTAAATGGTGAAATTTTTAACATATACCGTTTATTTTATATTTATTTAATCGAAATAATGTTACAAACTATTTTTTTCAACTCTTGGTATTTGTTAGTCATTCCTGTAGCCTTTATTACCATTTTGATGCGTTTAGGCATGCTCTCTACAAGGGTGGAGCACTTTTCCTTTATTTCTTCATCTCTGTGCGAAATGCTTATCAGGCCCTCAATAAGCTGAACTTTTGTTGTTATTTTCCAATTTTTCATTCTCTGTTTAACAATACCCCACAGATTCTCTATTGGATTTAAATCATGGCTATTCCCCGGCCATGGTAGTACTTTTACATTGTTTTCTTTGAGGAACTGGTTTACATATTTTGCTCTATGGCAGGGAGCACTGTCATGCATGAACACAAAATCACCATTTGGAAACCGTTCCTTACTTTGCGGAAATAGTCCTGTTTCTAATAAACTTTTATACTGTTTCTGCTCCATAGATCCCACAACTATGTATAATCTTCCAGGTCTATGGACAGACATACAGTTCCAGACCAATTTTGATGTTGGGTGCTTTACTCTTTGTTCGACACACTGAGGGGAAAACGCTTCTTTATCTGTATTTCTCACATACTTCAAACATGGATTCATCTGAGAAAATTACCTGAAACAATAAAACCCTCTATTAATATTAAACAGTTTTAAAATTGCTCAAAGATAGTATAACAAAACCAGCAATGAGAGAAACAAAGTTAAGCTGTTTATTTCATTTCCATATAATTTAAATGTACATATTTTATTTTTACGCTATATAAAATTTTCATACTCTTTACCTTTCTCCAAAATTCCACTAAATTTTTCTGCATCTCTTTGGCCCATTCTAGACACCATTGCAGGTGTCAGTTTAGCCTTTTAACGACGCCAGCGTGTTGGTAAACCTACTTCACATAATCTTCTGCGAACTACTGATGCTGATATTTCTGTACCATACTGCTTTAGTTGCTCAATGCTGGTTGCTCTTTTGTTTTGTTTTGCCACCTGCACAAGTTTTCTTTGCATCCCTGGTGATAGCTTTCTTTTCCTTCCGCATTTTCCATCCCTTTGTGAGGTCAACGTCTCACCGAATGTTAAAGCTTGATTAATGCGACTAACAGATTTTTGTGAAATACACAATTTCTTAGCTATTTCACGTTGTGAATAAAGATTTTCCTTCAAAATACTCTCAGTTACAGCTACATTCCTTGGAGATAAGTCAGCAGTTTTATCCATAACCTCACTTTTGAATCAATGTGAATGCTGAGGATGAGATACACGATGTTACCTGACTTGATATCAATTAATAATAAATACTGAGGATATATTAACCATAAAACACAATAAAGGCAAATATTAACATTCTTTAGTTACTACATTCACCAAATGAAAGCAATATCACCAAACAGTTGGATAAACAGACATGAAGAAAATGGCTGCTCTTAATTCAGAGCTACCACCATATTACTATAAGGAAAAGAAAAATCCCCCAGCTATTATTAAGAGAGAAATTTCATTGAATATGCTTCATATTATAGCAAGGAAAAGAATTACGATAAATTGAAATAAGTTACGGCGGTAAATAACTATTACTTTGAATGTTAAACTGAAGCAAAATAAAAAACATGAATGAGTCTAATAATTTGCAAACGTCTGTACTTAGCTATCCTCCCAACTTACATCAGCGTAAGTTAACTCATGACGTTTACTATACTATGCATTAATCTGAGTTTTAACATATGGGTACTATTTACTGCGATTATTTATCATCCTGTAATTTCGTTATGAAATTCTAAATTTCATTCTACAATAATTCTTCCTTTCTTCTGTTGATCCAAATGAAATGCATGCAAGCATTTCAATTTTCATGCAATAATTTGAAAATTCTCTTCTGCAAAGAATATGTTCCTCTACTAGAGGAGAAAATATAACTCCATCTTTGTTACGTTTATTGAAACTGTCCCTTCTTAACTATTTATGCTCGTCTCGGTGGAGAAGATGGTAGCGTATGTAATAACTGCGACAAACAAAAGCATTATTAATCGAAAATAAATGAAGGTGTATGCATTCCGTAAGGGCTTGCGCGTGTAATTATATATTTAATTAATGAACTTCAGGGTTTTCTCCACCTTTTAAACCTTCCTGGGACTTATAGTAACATTTCAAAACCAAAATTAGGCAAATCGATTCAGCTGTTCTCGAGTTTTTGCAAGACTAACGAACGTCAATACATTTTTATATGTAGAATACAAACAAAAGCATTACAAAGTAGAAAGATATTCCACTCCTTGCCAAATTCTTTAATGTTATTTCACTTACCATATCTATACAATAAAACTGAATTTGTAAATCTTCGTATCCGAAAAACTTTGAAACGGCTGGACCATTTTCGCTAATTACTTTTTTCAAATATTCGCTTAAGTGCGAGGGATGTTCTTACGAAGAGAAAACTTGGCAAAATTGTCCGGAAAACGGAAAAACAAACTTTTTCTTTTTCGAAATCGATATGCAGTCCGAGGAAGGATATTATAAAAGTTAAAACAAAAGAAAACCAAAGAGAATCATAAGACAATATGAAGAGTTGAAATTTAGCTACTGTATGATTTACGAGCATAACCTTAAAATTAATATGAACTACTTGACTGTATCCGGAATTTTGACACTTTCTTTTTCTACGATATAAAGTTTAACTGTTTCTGAGCTCTCAATTAGTACGTATTACTTCAAAGTTCTTATATTTATCTCTAGCTGATTGGTTTATTTAATTTGTTTATACTCAGTTCATGATTCATGCCGGCTCTAAGACGCGGGTGGAGCAATTTAAGTCGAAGAACTCGAAATGCTATAAAGCAAACTAATTTTCAGTCTAATTGGACTGCACAGCAACATGAAGAGTGCAGTGAAATTGAAACGACTGGAATATCACAAACACATGCTTCAGCTAAATAATCATGCAGGCTTGAAAGGAGCTGCTTTCAGTTACGATGTTTCATTTGGCTACAGTGCCTACCAATGCATTGTTATTGGATCTATAAACTCAAGTTGCCGATATTGTAAGCCATTGAAATACAAAAATGAAGATACTGGATTGTGTTGTGGAAATGGCAAAGTGAAATAAGTACCATTGGTTCCACCATTAGAGCCATTCTACTCATTGGTTTCAGGAACAGGAACGGATTCCACACATTTCTTTACAAATATACAAAACTGAAACTGCTTCAAAATGATTTCATTTGGGGCAACACATGTAGTTCAGGAAATATCAGGCCAATTTTCGAGGTAAATATAACATGCTTATCCGAGATAGACCAGGGAGGGGAGGATGTTGGAGAATAAATAACTGCAACATCTGTCGCTCAGTTTAGTGACACTATGTATATAAATTCTATGAGTATTTAGTGTAAAGCTTCTGTTTTTCTTTGTAATAGTGTGTCAATAAAAAGTACTTTCCAACATGATCCAGAGTTCCTTTCCCCACAACATACCAGCCTCTCGTTCTAGAGATCAGCTTCTGTTTTTCTTTTTAATAGTGTGTCAATAAAAAGTACTTTCCAACATGATCCAGAGTTCCTTTCCCCACAACATACCTGCCTCACGTTCAAGAGATCCCGAGTTGAAATCTTGGTCAGGATAAGTTACCTAAGTTATCTCCGGGGTTTCCCTTATCCTGAAAGACGAATGTTGATTAACTCTAAGCTTTCGAGCCTTCGCAAGAGTAACATCGCCGCAACATCATGGGACGAGTAAAGAGGAACTTGAAAAATACCTCTACCACAGTTAAGCAGGCAACGACCAAAGAGCAGCCTAGCTTGAAACCATCTTCACTGCCGGAACCTGCCTCTGCCTCCCAGGCAGCCATCTCAAATGAGTCCGGGGTCCATGGAGCATAGAGTTACCCAACATTCGTCTTTCAGAATAAGGGAAAACCCCGGAAAAACCTTATCCAGGTAACTCACCCTGATCGAGATTCGAACTCGGGACCTCTTGAACGTGAGGCAGACACGCTACCATCTATGCTACCGAGGCGGGTACTGTGGCAGTGTACACTAAAGTTAAAGAAATGGCGCATCAAGACGAATCCACAATCATCCGTGAAGCGATCTTAATTATATTGGGGAATCTGTGGCACCCTTGTCACACTGGACAAATTGCCTTGGCATTTCTCTGGATACGAAACTTATGTGAAGTCACTCCCTTTTCTACAGTCAGATATAGAATCATAAGCGATATGTCTAATAGGTATGTGATAAGTTGGCAAGGGGGTTAGGGTATAAAACCGTAATATTTACTTCCATCAGCTGTGTATCTCGTAAACATAATTTGAAAAGCCAGCTCTGTTTTAAATTAGTGAGAGGAACTCTGATACCGAAATTAAGGGATGCAATTCGTAAAGAATCGTAATGGATTTCAAAGGAATAGTGCATCTTCTTTACAACACGTGCAGGGGCATTGGGTTGAGTCGTTTAACAAAAGAGACGGAAGAAGAGGGTTTTCTTAGCAGAGATCCTAAATGCATAACACTTACCTCCGTTTGAAAAGAGATTGTTCGGACCCTTAATAATGGCATGATAATGGACAAAATAGTCACATAGGGAATTTTGGTGTGAATAAAGACAGGCCTTGGAGAGGAGAAAGTCACACACACACACACACACACACACACACACACACACACACACACACACACACACACACACACACACACACACACACATACACACACACACACACACACACACACACAGCTGCAGTGAGGACACAGACCGTGGCTGGTTCTGTCTTGGGTGAAGGGAGACCAGAAGCGATGAGAGAAGATATTCGGCGGTTCATACGTGAATACCGAATTAAGTGTTATTGTGTACTAAGCATTCTACATACGGTCACTCTGAACAGTGATATTGGTAACCCTTGGTCGGCAACTTCGTGTTTGATGTGATGATAAAAAGAAGCAGTCATTAAACCAGTTTGAAACTTGCATGCCAGTGTCATTAGAACCATTCTTACTCCCATACATAAACACGCATACCCCGAGAGTAGCTTTTTACTGTATCCACCAGCTGATACAAACTGTCACGCCAACGTGGGGCCCGATACGAGAAGGAGGTTTCACACGAGGAGGAGGTTCAACCCGAGAAGGAGGTTCAACACGAGGAGGTTCGACACCAGGACGTTCGAACCATAAAGGAGTTCTACAACAGTCCGACGGCAAAGAAGGAAGGAGGGCGGCATCATTAGGAGCCAGTGAAAACTTAGAGGTACAGAGTGATATGTTCTCTACTAGACTATTGTAAATGTATTTGAGGAGCGAAAAACAAAATGTCAAGTAAAACTCTGTAGAAAACATGGAAGTTCAGGAGGTTTGTAATAATAACAGTAGGCAGGAAGTAGTCGAAGTAGCAGAGTGTGGTAGAACTGTCCCAAATAATGTAGAAATGGAAGCAAATATGTTAGAGGAAATTAGAGAAATGTTCGCAAGTTTTAGGAAAGAGATGAATAATGAGTGAGTGTGTGGTGTTTTAGGGCCCGTCGACAGCAAGGTCATTTGGGGCCGGAGATGAATAATGATTTTAAAAGTTTGAGTAAAGAGATAGCAACTTTCAAAGTTTAATTGTGAAAATAGACAGTAGCAATCAAACGTTACAACACATAGAAGAAAAGATAGATAATATTATTGAGAAGTTAGAGGTAGGAGAAGTAGAACTAGGAAAGAAGTCAGAGAATGAACAAGCGTTAGAGAATGTCAGGAAAGTTAGTCAGGAAATAGAGAATGTAAGAGAAGGTAATCTACAATGTAGGAAAATATGTTAGTGAGGAGACAGAGAATGCTGAAAATAAAGTTTTCAAACTAGTTAGTGAAAGGTCATAGCGAAAACAGAAAACTGAAGGAGGAAATAGCACAGCAATTAGAGAAAGGAAGAAAAATTGCTAGAAAAGAGTTAGAGGAAACTAGGAGTAGACTGGAAGTATCAGAATGGGAAAATAGAAGACAGACGAGGAATGTGGAGGAAACCATAAATCAAATGAACGAGGTAGCAATAGAGATCACGGCGACAAAGGAAACATTGACAAAACATTCAAAATCGAGGGAGAAACGAAAGAGCAATATTAAACTATTTCGGGCAAGGGACACAATTCCATCAGAATATGAGTAAGACAGAGGGGAAGAGATATCGATGTCCAATACCTAAGCTAGATATGCAAAAATCATGGGAATGTAGAATAAATAATTCCTTTGAACATGGAAAAATCCGCCAAATTCCTGTGTATTTTCTAAGTACGTTGTGGGATGATGACTCTTCTTGTAACTGGTGGGAACTTAAGCTAAAGTATCTAAAATTACCATAGCAAATTGTAAAATTAGAAGAAATACAAACTTGTAGAATGTATAGGTTAAGTATAAACAGTGCAGTGAAGGTGTAATGAAACTTAAAACTAAACAAGTGAAAAAAAAAGCTAAATGAAAATCAGAACACTGAAATACTTTTGAAAAGAATATTTATATGTAATCCTAGAGAAGTATTCGGAAATGTTGTATGAACAAAAGAAAATTAAACAGGTACAAAGAGAATCAAAATCAGAATTTTGAAAGACTTTGAAAATAATGTTTATATAGAATCCGGAAGAGGAATTCAGAAATGTTGTATTAGAAAAAGGTATTATTATGGTTTGAATATGAAGGTGTATATATTTATGAATTTTTCTAATTGTAGCATTTTATCAAATAATTTTAAGTGGATCAGATGGGCGAGAGAGAGAGAGCGAGAGAGAGAGAGAGAGAGAGAGAGAGAGAGAGAGAGAGAGAGAGAGAGAGAGAGAGAGAGAGAGAGAGAGAGAAAGAGGGAGGAGAGAAATATGATGACGATGTAGATTAAAGTGTTTTCCATTTACTGGTATTGAAAAGTTGAAAATTGCAGGTCAAAGTGTTGCTAAATGTTAAATAAGTTATTGTTATGTAACCATGAAAATAATTTTTATGAAATGTCTATCTATGTATCATGCAAAATTAATGTTGTGAAAGTAAATTGCAAAAGCAATCGAAGTTGCTGACGAATGGTCTTATATTTCACGTTGTATTCGGGCAAGACGTATATATCCTTTTACTGTGGGATGCAAATAATTAACGGGGCCATTTGTTACCGAAATTAAGGGATACAATGAGTAAAGAATCGTAATGGATTTCAAAGGAATATTGGATCTTTGTTACAACACGTGCAGGAGCATTGGGTTGAGTCGTTTAACAAAAGAGACGGAAGAAAGAGGGTTTTCTTAGCAGGGATCCTAAATGCATAACACTTGACTCCGTTTTGAAAAGGCATTGTTCGGACTCTTAATAATGCATGACCCGAGACTAATAATCACAATGTACAAAATAGTCATAAAGGGAATTTTGGTGCGAATAAGGACAAGGTTTCGAGAGGTGAAAGTCACACACACAGAGAGAGAGAGAGAGAGAGAGAGAGAGAGAGAGAGAGAGAGAGAGAGAGAGAGAGAGAGAGAGAGAGAGAGAGAGAGAGAGAGAGAGAGAGAGAGAGAGAGAGAGAGAGAGATGAGAGAGAGAGAGAGAGAGAGAGAGAGAGAGAGAAGAGAGAGAGAGAGAGAGATGAGAGAGAGAGAGAGTGAGAGAGAGAGAGAGAGAGAGAAGAGAGAGAGAGAGAGAGAGAGAGAGAGGAGAGAGAGAGAGGAGAGAGAGAGAGAGAGAGAGAGAGAGAGAGAGAGAGAGAGAGAGAAGAGAGAGAGAGAGATGAAGAGAGAGAAGAGTGAGAGAGAGAGAGAGAGAGAGAGTTGTAGTGAGGACACAGACTGTGGCTGACGGTCCGTTAGACGATCATCTGGTTCTGTCTGGGCGAAGCAGACAGAAGCAATGAGAGGAGATATCTGTCGCTTCATACGTGAATAACGAATTAAGTGTTATCGCGAACTAAGCATCTACATACGGTCACTCTGAACAGTGATATATTGGTAACCGTTGGTCAGCAACTTCCAGTTTGATGTGATGAGATGAACCAGTCATTAAACCAGTTTGAAACTTGCATTCCAGTGTCATTACTCCCATACATATCCACGCATACCCCGAGAGTACCTTTTTGTCTACCTGCTCAAACTTGTTTGCTACAACTCTCTGGTTTATCTACAATGTTAATATGCATCTGGCACTATTTATTTGCTTGCCATCGATACAGAGTTGCTGATGTAAATGGCAAATTTATATCCCACTACATTGTCTAGACAATATGGCTCATTCGAATGGTACTTCGAGTAAGTTCTACTAGGATGGTTAGACAGTTCTTCTTTACTTGGTATAAGACACAGGCCTGTCCTTTTATGGTGCTCTACTCTTTATGCAATGCTTATGCAGTTAAAAGTATGTACTTTCATATAGATGTGCATATATACTTAATGTTTCATATATATTGCTTATGGAGGTACATTAACATTAATAGCTACACATCTCGTACTTCATGTTGCTTATATTAGTTTCTCCTGACACTACAATGTATATTTAGTACAGCGAAGCTTTCAATAAATCAATAAAATAAACCTCAGAAAGCAAGTTATTATTGGTTTTCAAAAATGACATTATTTTCAGGTTACACAACGGAAAATACCAGGCACATGATGAGAAAAATGAACGGGGAGATAGAGTTAATGAGAAAAAGAAATGATACTGGAAAGACTGAGACTGAGATAAGGGGGATGATGAGATACAGTGAGGGTGAGAAAACAAAGCAGACAGAGCAGATAAACCTTAGCACTAATATAATATGATGTGTATAACTGCGCTAACCATTAGGTCAGTTAGGAATAAAAATCTCCTTTGTCACAGAGCAGATAGCTGTAGTTATGCCAAACTAAGGTAACTGTCTGTGAATTATCTATTATTATCATAGATAGCTATCTGTGAATTATTATCTAAAACGCACACACAAAGACAATGAATTGCGTGTACATGGAATACATTTAACAGACTTACGTGTTGAAGTAAGGATTCCGTTGCATATTGATGTGATTCTTCTGCATATCAGCAACACTGTGCTTACCTGTAGCTTTTCATGGACCTTCCAACAGCCTTGCTCAATGTCACAGTACATAGATTTTTTTAATTCAAATAACGTTTTGATTACATCACCTCTTTCTTTATCAAATTATTGAAAACGGTACATGGTTTCCCTTACGGTGAAACCTCACCCCTCTGTGATGTTGTTCATCCGGCTATTCCTAGAAACGGATGTACAAAATCTCGGTTAGTTATATAAAAGAATGGACAAGATCGTGGAATGCTTGATTTCCTTTACCTCCTTCAATCTTCCAAGCTCTGAAAATGCTGCATTCTATAAGAACCCTTTGGCACTGGAACAGTATTGGTTGGAAAGGTCTAGTAACGTTTTAGACCCCTTCCTCCGCCCTCTCATCCGGCAGGTAAACAAACAGGTGACGTGTGCCACAGGGTGGTCATTTTTGGATGAAACGCCTCATCAATTGTACACTTTTTAACTGAAAATTTGGTTAGGAAAGCACAAAGAGGGTTAACGATACTAGAGAATAGAAGTGATGGACGTATCATAATGGATCATACGTCACCGTCCTTTCACCACATAGTTCATCTTAGTCAAACCTTAAGCTGACAAAGCAGCTATGAAATTGACATGTTTATTACTTTTCTTTTGTTTTGTTACAGAATAGCTGTTAAGCAGTTTTAATTATTTACCGTATGCTGCTAAAGATAATGAAATAGCTTCTATATTGTTTTATGAGAAATAAATGTCACAATTTATCTGAAAGTGCATTGGAATTTTCACAAAGTAGATTGTTAGATAGTGACGTAGTCCTATGTTTTCCGCAGTAATGTGTGCATATGCAAACCATGTTTTCCTGAACTACGCAAAGGTGTAATACTTTGAAGGATTATAGGCTCCAGCATGGCAGCACTGAAATGCCTAAGGTGAAGCTGTTCATGTATCAACTGTTAGTAAGACATCAAAACTGTGCTTTACCACCGTGAAAAATACAGTAAAATACCTTGTTCCCCGTACCAGAATAAACATTAGTCTTACAGTTATGTTGCACATGCAAACCACCTGTCACGCGACTATAAATAGAATGAACCGGTTTCGTCAGCTGTGTCTACCTATTTGTTGAAAGTAATGGTGATAAGAGAGAGGATGAATTGAGACTTACAGTGTCTTCCTGCCCTCTCCTATTTTAGACAATTAGATTAAGTAAAGTTTTAAAACTTTTTACTTCTTCTTTAGCCAGATAGTTATGTAAGAGTATGTAGGATATACGAGGGGGACCCAAAAGAAACCGGACTCCGAGGGCGCTGCTACTCGTAGACAGTGCAGGGTTCTCACGCTAAATGGTGTTAGTAGGGACCTTCTTGAAACAACTGTGCAGACGGCGTCAGTGTAAAGCTGAACATGAATGTGTGGTATTGTGTTTCTCATACTGTTAGCGGGTTACCTCTGCGAAGTCGTTATGACAACTTTAAAAGAACAAAGAGTGTGTGTGAAATTTTGTTTCCTGCTTAAAAAAACTGCAACGGAGACACACCAAATGCTGCAGGAAGCTTTCCAGGAGGAAGCTATGAGCCGCACACAGGCTTTCAAGTGTTTTGGGCGCTTTAAATGTGTGTTGAAGACCAAGTTCGTTCTGTACGCCCTTCAACATCGCGAAATAAGGAGAACATTGAAAATGTCCGCCAAAAGATCGAGGACCGTCGCCAAACGATCGACCAAATTTCAGCAGCGACAGAAAACAGTTGGAGCTCGTGCCAGCGGATTTTGAGGGAGGATTTGCATATGAGACGTGTTGCTGCTAAATTTGTTCCGCGCCTTCTCACACAGGAGCACAAAACCATCCGCATGAATGTGTGTCAGGACTTGAAAACCGAGATTGCACGTGATTCAAACTTCTTGAACAAAGTCATTACAGGGGATGAGAGTTGGTGTTACGGGTATCACCCAGAAACCAAGCAAGCGTCAAGCAAGTGGAGGACTCCCAACTCTCCCAGACCAAATAAATCAAGGCAAGTGAGATCAAATGTGAAGACGATGATCATTGTCTTTTTTGATGTTCGTGGGATTGTGCATTGGGAAATCGTACCTCCTGGACAGACTGTTAACCAGCACTTTTACTAGGATGTTTTAAGGCGTCTGCGAGAGGATGTGAGGAGGAAACGCTCGGAACTTTGGCGATCAGGTGACTGGTTTCTGCATCACGACAACGCTCCAGCACACAGTGCCTTACGAGTGACCCACTATTTGGCATCTCACAGGTGGTCTGTCGTTCCCCACGCTCCGTATTCGCCGAACCTAGCCCCGTGCGACTTTTTCCTATTTCCACGAATGAAAAAAAAAAAAAAAAAAAAAAACGCTGTAAGGGGAGCCTTATGACGATGTGGAGGCGGTAAAACCATCTTCGCAAAGGGAACTGGACAATATAAAACTTGAAGAGTTCCAAACATGCTTCCAACAGTGGGAAAAGAGACTTGACAAGTGCATCGCATGTTATGGAGTGTATTTTGAAGGTGACTGAAGTAATTTTGTAATAAGATTCATCAATATAGTTTTTATGATAACAATCCGGTTTCTTTTGGGTCCCCCCTCGTATAGGTTATACAAGAAAACCTTATCTTTGAGTACAACGAAATAGAAGTGAATCTGCACTCCAGGTGAAGTTAGTATCTTTGGAAGCTACACATTCTCTAAAGTTATGTCAGTTCATTTCTAATGTCAGTAGACACGTTTTTTCTTTATACTCCATTGTTAGCTCACCCTGCGAACAATCTTGAATATACATACAACAATGGAAACCAAAGAAGCATTATTTACGTGGGGTAAATAAAATAGTTTGACCTTAGTCAAATATGTGTCGTACCTTTGTAAGTCCTCTTTTCTGTCGTATCTAGATTCCAATTTATGCCCAATCGTTTTATTTTACACGTATTTTCTGTAATTAGTGTATTCTCAATGAAAACTGAAAGCCTTCTTTGCAAGTATGTTTTCGTAAGTCCATGGTATTGCTATTATAGCATATTAGTTTTGTAGACCCTCTTTAGTGGTTGAGTGATTTATTGATTGAATCTACAGTACGCCTCATATTCTGTATCTTTTAGAAATAATATGACGTTTCAACTGCGAAAATCAGTTTCCTGGATTACAGACAAAAGCATATATTCCAGCTTTATTATATTAGAAAATATGTTGGTGTGGGGCAATGTGCAGAAAATTGTAGTGTAGAAAGCACCGAGAAATTAACCATTTTCAGGCTAGAAACAAGCTCTCAAAGCTTACTGTACTAGGTGATAATAATGTGGCGGATACTGTTCTCTCGTACAGTAGCAGTCACTGTCTGGATGTGTACCTAAGGTGAAAGTTATTGGATGGCATGGTAACACCGAACACTCGTCTTCTTTAATGCGAAGAATTCAGCAAGTATAACCTGTCTTAAGAATGAATGCAGACAACTACAGTGGAAACTTGCGTAAAACCATACATACAGTTTCGGCGTATTACGTCACCATTACGTTACTGAAATGCAGAGTCGAGTCTTAAAATGGACGAGTTTGAATCAAGTCAAAATACTGTATACCACAGCAAAGAAAGTCTCTGGAGAATGAGACGCAGGGGGGTTGGAGAAGATTCCTATATACTTCATCGACAGGTATGACACCCCATGTCAGTTCAGTTACAGGCCATTCAAAAACATTCTGACGGTTTCTACTTTTGTGAATAAATGTTCTCTCTCTCTATTTGTAATTTACGTCCACCAACACTTAGTTATATCAGACGATGAATGGTGCTCAAATGAGCCCAGGGTCCATGGAGCTTAGAGTTACCATACAATCGTCTTTCAGGATAAGGGAAAACCCCGGAAAAACCTTATCCAGGTAACTCACCCTGACCGAGATTCGAACTCGGGACCTCTTCAACGTAAGGCAGACACGCTGCCACCTACGCTACCGAGGTGGGAAATGAATCTTCTGTATTTTAGTGTACAGAGTGAATATGGCGCATGTTTTTCTAAACGTTCTGCTCTTGTATTGATGAGTTCTCCGTCACACACTTTCGCTTTCTTTGCCCCACTGTGTAAGGGTGCCACATTCCTCTCAGGGACAGCACAAACACCGCCACACGAAGTCATACTCTCACAAAGCACAAAGTTAATATGCAGTGTGTTACAATTTTGTAAAAAAGAGAACATAAAAGTCTAATTATTGCGTTAAATAATGCTGTGAAAATAACAG
Source organism: Mantis religiosa (assembly GCA_030765055.1). Lineage (NCBI taxonomy): Eukaryota > Metazoa > Arthropoda > Insecta > Mantodea > Mantidae > Mantis > Mantis religiosa. The sequence goes on from CM060954.1 coordinate 131,450,488, forward strand.
AAACGCCAGTGGGAGAAGTGAACGAAATGTGCATAATACATCGAAAGAGTTTGAAAATTCAAAGCGTAAGGGAGAAGAACTTCCAACACCTGGTACACATGGCCCACATCCAAAAACATTCCAACTCCATGAGTTTGAAAAATGTTTTGCGCGCATAGCTTTTCTGGAGTAAGTGCAAAACTAAGCGTCGTGCTACGTCATATGTTGTGCTGGTATTTCGATGGTTAGACTTTACTGCATATATTGCCGTCTTGTTTGAACTGCTACAACATGTACACTAGCAAACTCCTTTAACAATGCACTCATTCGTCAGACATACATATACATACGTATACATATGTATGTTTTTATTGTGTATCTGCAATCATTTTTAAAACATACACACATACACACATACGAGACATAAAGCATACATACAGATTGTAGCGTAATGTTTCATAAGTGAGACTTATGCTTCAAGTACCTACTTGCGGTGCTCCTGTTATACTGGATAGGCCACTCCAAGCTCCTAAACTGAATATGCGTAGTATTGTAGTGCCTTTCTACTCTAGAACTTTCTGCTCATATTGTTTTTCAGTAGCTTATACAGTTATACACACCCAGTAACCAATAAAAAGACATCCAGATATGATCGGCAAATATTCTTGTGGTTTAGTTTAAATGATCGATTATTTTGGTTAATTGATGGAAATTAATCATTTCTCCACACTAGCCGTATATAGGCTAAGATATTTGATGGATAGAGTCAACATGAAAAATTCAATGCCATGGCCGGGATTTGAACCACGGATCTCCTGGTTTCCGTCCAGTCGCTCTTATCCTTTGAGCTACCATGGCCAACGTGCCTTCCTGACATTAAATTCTCCAGTTGACTTGTATATATTTCCCCGGTAGACCACTAGGGGCTCTCGCATCCGAGATACACCGTTTGTGGCGACTTACTATTGTAAGTACTTAAGACCCAGGCTTCATCATTTAAATATTTATTATTTTGGTTAATTGATGGAAATTAATCATTTCTCCACACTAGCCGTATATAGGCTAAGATATTTGATGGATAGAGTCAACATGAAAAATTCAATGCCATGGCCGGGATTTGAACCACGGATCTCCTGGTTTCCGTCCAGTCGCTCTTATCCTTTGAGCTACCATGGCCAACGTGCCTTCCTGACATTAAATTCTCCAGTTGACTTGTATATATTTCCCCGGTAGACCACTAGGGGCTCTCGCATCCGAGATACACCGTTTGTGGCGACTTACTATTGTAAGTACTTAAGACCCAGGCTTCATCATTTAAATATTTATTATTTTGGTTAATTGATGGAAATTAATCATTTCTCCACACTAGCCGTATATAGGCTAAGATATTTGATGGATAGAGTCAACATGAAAAATTCAATGCCATGGCCGGGATTTGAACCACGGATCTCCTGGTTTCCGTCCAGTCGCTCTTATCCTTTGAGCTACCATGGCCAACGTGCCTTCCTGACATTAAATTCTCCAGTTGGCATCCGAGAGCCCCTAGTGGTCTACCGGGGAAATCTATACAAGTCAACTGGAGAATTTAATGTCAGGAAGGCACGTTGGCCATGGTAGCTCAAAGGATAAGAGCGACTGGACGGAAACCAGGAGATCCGTGGTTCAAATCCCGGCCATGGCATTGAATTTTTCATGTTGACTCTATCCATCAAATATCTTAGCCTATATACGGCTAGTGTGGAGAAATGATTAATTTCCATCAATTAACCAAAATAATAAATATTTAAATGATGAAGCCTGGGTCTTAAGTACTTACAATAGTAAGTCGCCACAAACGGTGTATCTCGGATGCGAGAGCCCCTAGTGGTCTACCGGGGAAATATATACAAGTCAACTGGAGAATTTAATGTCAGGAAGGCACGTTGGCCATGGTAGCTCAAAGGATAAGAGCGACTGGACGGAAACCAGGAGATCCGTGGTTCAAATCCCGGCCATGGCATTGAATTTTTCATGTTGACTCTATCCATCAAATATCTTAGCCTATATACGGCTAGTGTGGAGAAATGATTAATTTCCATCAATTAACCAAAATAATAAATATTTAAATGATGAAGCCTGGGTCTTAAGTACTTACAATAGTAAGTCGCCACAAACGGTGTATCTCGGATGCGAGAGCCCCTAGTGGTCTACCGGGGAAATATATACAAGTCAACTGGAGAATTTAATGTCAGGAAGGCACGTTGGCCATGGTAGCTCAAAGGATAAGAGCGACTGGACGGAAACCAGGAGATCCGTGGTTCAAATCCCGGCCATGGCATTGAATTTTTCATGTTGACTCTATCCATCAAATATCTTAGCCTATATACGGCTAGTGTGGAGAAATGATTAATTTCCATCAATTAACCAAAATAATAAATATTTAAATGATGAAGCCTGGGTCTTAAGTACTTACAATAGTAAGTCGCCACAAACGGTGTATCTCGGATGCGAGAGCCCCTAGTGGTCTACCGGGGAAATATATACAAGTCAACTGGAGAATTTAATGTCAGGAAGGCACGTTGGCCATGGTAGCTCAAAGGATAAGAGCGACTGGACGGAAACCAGGAGATCCGTGGTTCAAATCCCGGCCATGGCATTGAATTTTTCATGTTGACTCTATCCATCAAATATCTTAGCCTATATACGGCTAGTGTGGAGAAATGATTAATTTCCATCAATTAACCAAAATAATAAATATTTAAATGATGAAGCCTGGGTCTTAAGTACTTACAATAGTAAGTCGCCACAAACGGTGTATCTCGGATGCGAGAGCCCCTAGTGGTCTACCGGGGAAATATATACAAGTCAACTGGAGAATTTAATGTCAGGAAGGCACGTTGGCCATGGTAGCTCAAAGGATAAGAGCGACTGGACGGAAACCAGGAGATCCGTGGTTCAAATCCCGGCCATGGCATTGAATTTTTCATGTTGACTCTATCCATCAAATATCTTAGCCTATATACGGCTAGTGTGGAGAAATGATTAATTTCCATCAATTAACCAAAATAATAAATATTTAAATGATGAAGCCTGGGTCTTAAGTACTTACAATAGTAAGTCGCCACAAACGGTGTATCTCGGATGCGAGAGCCCCTAGTGGTCTACCGGGGAAATATATACAAGTCAACTGGAGAATTTAATGTCAGGAAGGCACGTTGGCCATGGTAGCTCAAAGGATAAGAGCGACTGGACGGAAACCAGGAGATCCGTGATTCAAATCCCGGCCATGGCATTGAATTTTTCATGTTGACTCTATCCATCAAATATCTTAGCCTATATACGGCTAGTGTGGAGAAATGATTAATTTCCATCAATTAACCAAAATAATAAATATTTAAATGATGAAGCCTGGGTCTTAAGTACTTACAATAGTAAGTCGCCACAAACGGTGTATCTCGGATGCGAGAGCCCCTAGTGGTCTACCGGGGAAATATATACAAGTCAACTGGAGAATTTAATGTCAGGAAGGCACGTTGGCCATGGTAGCTCAAAGGATAAGAGCGACTGGACGGAAACCAGGAGATCCGTGGTTCAAATCCCGGCCATGGCATTGAATTTTTCATGTTGACTCTATCCATCAAATATCTTAGCCTATATACGGCTAGTGTGGAGAAATGATTAATTTCCATCAATTAACCAAAATAATAAATATTTAAATGATGAAGCCTGGGTCTTAAGTACTTACAATAGTAAGTCGCCACAAACGGTGTATCTCGGATGCGAGAGCCCCTAGTGGTCTACCGGGGAAATATATACAAGTCAACTGGAGAATTTAATGTCAGGAAGGCACGTTGGCCATGGTAGCTCAAAGGATAAGAGCGACTGGACGGAAACCAGGAGATCCGTGGTTCAAATCCCGGCCATGGCATTGAATTTTTCATGTTGACTCTATCCATCAAATATCTTAGCCTATATACGGCTAGTGTGGAGAAATGATTAATTTCCATCAATTAACCAAAATAATAAATATTTAAATGATGAAGCCTGGGTCTTAAGTACTTACAATAGTAAGTCGCCACAAACGGTGTATCTCGGATGCGAGAGCCCCTAGTGGTCTACCGGGGAAATATATACAAGTCAACTGGAGAATTTAATGTCAGGAAGGCACGTTGGCCATGGTAGCTCAAAGGATAAGAGCGACTGGACGGAAACCAGGAGATCCGTGGTTCAAATCCCGGCCATGGCATTGAATTTTTCATGTTGACTCTATCCATCAAATATCTTAGCCTATATACGGCTAGTGTGGAGAAATGATTAATTTCCATCAATTAACCAAAATAATAAATATTTAAATGATGAAGCCTGGGTCTTAAGTACTTACAATAGTAAGTCGCCACAAACGGTGTATCTCGGATGCGAGAGCCCCTAGTGGTCTACCGGGGAAATATATACAAGTCAACTGGAGAATTTAATGTCAGGAAGGCACGTTGGCCATGGTAGCTCAAAGGATAAGAGCGACTGGACGGAAACCAGGAGATCCGTGGTTCAAATCCCGGCCATGGCATTGAATTTTTCATGTTGACTCTATCCATTAAATGATCGAATTTAAAACTTAAAGAGCTTCGTACGATACTTGACTTCTGACGCCATAAATAGTAAATAAAAGTTCATTTTCGAATGTGGCAATAAACAAATGGAAGAAGCAAGAAAGAATACTATGGCTGAAGTTTCGAAGTAACTCTAGATGTGTCACTTATTTGTATTTGGCGGTGGTGTAGTAGGTACATAATTTAATTAACAGTAATGCACTCTTGTAATAATGATCTTCGCTTACTAACGCACTGCTGTTTAAGATGGCGTGACATGATAGGCACATGGTAAATATTACATTTCGCTCCACCCTTCACGAAAACTTGCGCGTTGTACTGAACTCATTATCCATTCCGCTCCCATAGCGACCACCACAACATAGGACGAGCCACATCTGTGCTGATGGAATCGAACTCTTCAGTGACTGCGCAGTGAATTTCAAGAACAAGCCACATGTTTACGGTAGTATGCTAATTTTGGGCTCCAGCTTTTCCAAGTGTCTGTGACGTAGTTATCCCTATTTATACCTTCAGTTCTTGTTCTCTGGCTGTTTTGCTTAACCTTTCTCAACAAAATTTAGCTTCTCCTGCTCTTACATTATGTTTCTCTCCAGCTTATGCAACATTTCTAGTCTAGAGTGGCTGTTGGTTAACCCACCTTTTTCCAGCAGTTGTAAATGTTTCTAAAATACTGAATGTCATAAAAGCAGTAACAAAAATTTCTGCTTAAAATGTAGACATCTAGAGGTGGATTCAGTAATCCTAACCGGGGCTAATATTAATATATAGGAGGAAAAGAACATTATTTTAGCACAAATTAAAACGGATAATTTCGACATTTTACATCCAATGTGATGAAACTTCGTAATTTTATTTTAAGAAAACGTTCTAATATAGTTTATCCTAGTTAAAGCGTAATATATGATTATTTCAAACTAATAATCATATCCCTTGTTTGATTAGACCTACCGTTTTCGTTTAAGAATTACAACAGAGTTGGGAAATTTCGGAGAAATAGCAATTTCCACTGAAGTACTAGAATTTATGCTTGTTTGGTCATCTGCTGGTTTTTAATTTATAGCAGTAATCACATCAATGTTACTAGAAGGATTATTATGTGCAAAATTGTTACGTGGTCTATATTTTGCTTATTATTTTTATGGTGTTAAAACTGATACTTTGTGTTTGTTATTAACGGCAAAGTAGGTAGAACATTTCAGCTAATAGTTAAGTATAACTTGAGAGTTAAAACTTCCTTTGAAAATGTAAGAATCTGTGAGTGTTCATAGACTACAACCTGCAAACTAGTCTATCTTGCGAAGACTGGACTATGACAGTTGCACTTCTTTAGCCCTCGGGCCTCTCTAGGACGAGTCCCAGACTTACTGTTCAAATGGTGAACGCTTTGGGGATGTGCTTATTTAAGATAGAAATAAAAAATATTAGTTTTGAGTTTATTAAACACAAACACCTCATCCTTAGATCAACCTCTGATGAAAATAAAATATGGAGGAGCAGTGTTCCACTAAACAAGCATCCAGAAATCAACCGACTATTAGATAACAGTTTTATTGCCAGTTGGGTCTCACTGATTACAACTTCCAATAAAAGCGGTGACAATTAATTTTATTTAACTTATCAATCACGAAATAATCACAATATTCAAGTGCAAACAGTAACAACATCACAAGTTCCAATAAACAGTTATCAATTTCTCAGCTGACTTGATCCTAAGTTGCTACTTATGTATCTAAACCGTACTTCAGGCTACTTTAAACCGGATGCAAATGTCTGTGAGGGAAGAGAGAGGGAGAGAGAGAGAGAGTGAGAGCGAGAACAATAATGAGACGGATTTCCTGAATGTTTCAGTGAAGATAATATTTTCATAGATAACTAAAACTACAGAAGTGAGGGCAGTTTGTTTATTATTCCTCTGCGCAAATTGGTTTCGGAGTAAGAAGTGCTTCAACTCTTATAAAATAAATAAGTATTCTGAATTTACCTTTGTCCGACACATACCACTAATGTGTGTCCTGTACTCAGGAATTGTGAATGGAGTATCTATAACAGACGTACACATAAGTATATACAGCAGAAGCTCGAAATATCGCGGCTGTTGGGGCACATGCTTTACTCCGCGTTATAACGATTCCGCGGTATATCGAGCTTAGATGTGACGAAAGTCGATCACGCGGAGATGTAGGGAAACATTCTCACAATAACAAATTACAGTAGGTAGGTACATAAGAAGGTACGTAATATAAAGTACAGATCTTCGAAATACAATTACTCACCAGTAATGCTGGAGGTATATTCCAGTACTTAAATCGATCGCACTTTACACGATTTGTATTCCAACACGTGACTTTACCTCAAAAGGCGTGATAAAGACTGAAATAATAGACAGATAGAGTCAACATGAAAAATTCAATGTCATGGCCAGAATAATATTTTAACTTTCCTAGGTCTTAGAATTCCTGCAGACAGAGATGTTACTAGGAGTGTGATAAGGGCGAAAATTATACTGCAGAACCGCTCTTTCAAGACATTTATTAACCCAAATTTCAAAAGTGTAAAACAAAAAACCTTACAAATAAATTTAAAAAATACTGTTTTATTTTTCGGAGACATATATCCCGGTTAAGTCCAAATCTGCGGTATTTCGGACCGCCGTATTTCGGGCTTTTACTCTAATATAAAAAGCCGATGTGTTGCACTCACGTGATTTTTAATATTCAGTTATAAAGTATTCTTAAAAACGTTTATTCCTGTATCTGGTCATGTTATTCCAGTTGACAGTTGCAAAAACTATCTAACTGCTAATTCACTTCGCTGTTGTTGAAATAAAACTGTCACGTTATTATGTAAGTGAACTAAAGGAGGTATACCCAAAGGTTTCAAGGAACAATAGTCTGGGAATTAACCGCAGTTCAATTTGTACACATTTTCTAAATTCGTAAGACCAGGAGTAAAACACTCTACAACTAAACATAATCTTGATTCATCTTATAGTTCTCAAAACAACAAAATAGGTTTCATTATATACTAACTCCCAAGGCGTGAAATAAATTAAAACGTAACATTTATTAATATTATCATTATAAGCATAACATGGAAATTATAAAAATAATGAAAGAACCCAACCAATAAAAACATCAGAAAGGCGTGATTAATTCAGTAACTATAGGTATATGCCATTGTAAACTAGCATTTCTGTTCTATTTCAATTCGATCTTTCTATGCAGTAGAAGGGTTAACAAAAGTGATTGCTTGTCTAAGGTGTGAGAGTACCACCATTAACGCTATTTTACTACTGCTACGAATAAATTATTATTTAGCGTCACATTGGCGATGGTGCAAGGCTGCCGTGAGAAATTAACGCGCGCGAAAGTAACACACCTACTGTGTTACGTCACGGAGGTAGCACACTGTGGTGAAAAATAGACACGCGCTCAAGTTCATCTACTGGTTGACTTGCGATCACGAAGGAGGAAGCAAGTTGCCATGAGCATTTAACAGCTTCTGACAGCTGACACCAGGAAGCAAATTCTATTATTAATGGTAAAAGACCAATTCCAGAGGTTCCCAATAATTCTGGAATTATTTCAGCAAGATTACTACACACGGAACATATTTAAAAACCGATGCAAGGCTATTAGTAGTCAGTCTCAGTGGGTTGTGAGCAGTAGTGAAAACAGAGTGGTGCTTCGAGTTCACTGCGTGATCGTCGAGCTGTGGAATTGAGAGCTCAGCTGCTTACGTGTGCGTATCTGAGTTGTGTTCAGAACTGGTGTGCAGCACAAAGGATGTTTACTATGGAGACTTAAAGGAGCATTGTAGGAACGTTTTGAAGTGTTGCATTCGGTAAAACAAAGGCTGAGTGTACGTTAGAATTAACTAACCATTTTAGAAACAAATGAAGAAGACGAATTCTTGTCAGTGACCGCTAAGGGCAAATATTCGTTACATTTAAAATTTGGGCTCCTTCTATAAGCAAAAACTATTTTGGTGTAAAAGTGAAAATGAAATTTTGGGAATCAAATTGAAACTTGAATTAAATATTTAATTCTACCTAAACTTTTCAAAGTTGTAACAGCTTAAGTTGGTGATTTTGCTGAATGCGATACTTTCAAAAAATGTTAATTGCAAAACTGGGATGCTCTAAATTTACACACTTTGCAAGTAGCTTTGTATCAGGCTTGCTTCAAAATACAATAACGTTAATTTCTTTTAAAAAATGTGAGGCTGTTTCTCTTCTATTTCCGATGACTTTATATTGCAACTCCTTAATAGGAAATTTGGAAATAATTTCCTTGATTCGCCACACATCTAATTTTTTAACAAACTTTGCACTTAATTTACAGTGAAATAAATCTTTCTAGGCTTAAAAAGTAAATAAATAAAGAGAGTTAAATAAAGGTAGCTTAGTAGTGTGTTTTAGATTTTTAACAACCAATTTAGAGATGTATGTTCACTCAAATTATTGTAGATTATATTTCGTAAACTATAGCTTATGGTGTTTAATTTTAAAGTATAATGGCATTTGAAGTCGAGATATAGGAAGTTCCTGATTCCTAGATGAGTAAAAGTTTTCTCAGAAATTCCCTTCAAACTGTTTTCTTGAAGTCACCAACATTTAGGATTTATTTTCCATTTCTTATCAAGAATATATCTAGTTTCCTTGTATTTATCCAAGAGGTTACAAATCGTTTCTCAGCAAGGAATCTATCCATAAATCATAGTCTAATTTCTCTACAAAAGCTTGTTCTTATGTACCTGAATATCCACTATGTTACTGTGTGCAGAGTTTTAGGTAATATAATAATAAACACACTACTACACCGAAAAACGTGGTCTTCCTTCGTACAGATCTTGAGGACAGCCAACTACACTCTAAACTTTGTATCCAGGTGCAGCGTTTTCCTAAAGTGCAGTATGAAGGTTTTGATGACAGTCATCTACCTTAGACTGTCATTTGCCTGGAACAATAAGTAATACTTTTTATTTTGACACTAACAGTTTCGGTTAAAGTACCATATATTTAAGACATTTGTTTGGCAATTAAAATGTACATCTTGAATGTATACATTGGGCACAGCACGCTAAGCTCTCTTGATTATAAACGATCTGAACAGCCATTAATAATTTAAGGATAGAACAAATCTTACAATGCAAATGGTCTATGTTTACGAGAGAGAAAATGTTGGGGAGGAGATTTAAGGGCTTCAAATATATCCCGCACTTGTGTGAACATATTGTTTAGAAGAGATAAATAACTATTCGCGTGACCTTGTTACTCATGCAGAGGCCATTGGATTAAATTAGATCATAAGTAGAATAAGTGTTATACGTATGGTTAAATGTGGCTTAAAGTACATTTTAAAAATATAAATACCAGTTTGCTAATTGTCTCATTCTTTCGTACAAGTGCAATTAAACTTTATTAAAAAGTTACGGAAAAGTTCAATAAAAATACTTTGTAGATGAGTAGAGTCAATATGAATGCAATACATTTTCTTATTTGTTTCGCTTTGGAAGATACCACAGTTGGAACAAAACTCAGCACATGTGATGCGGCAGATACACCCCAATTCGCCGCATACCATGCTGACATCCGGACTTCAGGCAGATAGGGAACCGAGGAAACCGCAACTTGAGGGCTTCCTAAGAGATGCCACACCTGTTGCGAGAGTCCTCAGGATCATGGGCATTCTTCCATTCTTCTTTTCTCCTGCAGGTAAAAACAAAGTTAATGCAATATGTCCTTTCTGTATTTGCTGAGAGTGACATACTATGACAGAGTACTACTTACTAATGTAATTCAAATTTGTGTAATTATTTAAGTTGATTTAGCTTCAAGAATTTATAATATATATAACAGGAAAGGTTTAGAATACTTAGGAATATGAACGAATATGTGTGCATAAATAGGGAGGAAAAGTGTGACTTTTTCTCCGACTATATCAGTGTGTACTCGTATTTTCTTTTCGGTAGGATGGGAAGTATTTCAAACAAAAAGACTGACTAAAACGCATTATTCAACTATGAAAAATATAAAATAAAAATCTCTTTTGTGCCAAAGGTTTTGAAAATCAAGAAACTGCACTTCCAACATATCCAAATTATTGTATGAGAAATATGTAATTGATTGCACATGCAGCTGGATCAATGCATTAGTTCGCTTTAGCCTAAATTATCTTATACCACATGAAAGCAGACTGTTCAGTGAAAATCGGAAAGGAAGAGCACTTTTACAGAACTTTCTATGTTAAGAAGGTGGATAAATAGATTGTAAGCGCTGTAAATCGATATTTTCTGTTTTAATAAAATATCAAATTGATTTAAATGATGCAAAATGAAAAATGTTATAATTAAATAATCTGCATAAAAATATATGTACATAAATTGTATGTAGAAAAACTGAAAAAATTAAAGATCTTGCTTCCCCAAAAATGTACATTAAACGTTCAAAAATATATTTACACTATGGCGGGCATATGACAATCCTATTCAAATGAACTTGTTGCTTTCTATATCACAAACGACCAACGACATCAAAATAAACGGCCAAGATTTAGAAACATGACTTGGTTTGTACAGATGGGCGAGCGTTTAAAAAATACGAGGTTTCCCACAGTTGGAACAACCATTGCATACTCATTCAGTGCCAAAAATAAATATAGGCTGAATGAACATCAATTTACTCTTGTATCACCAAAGCCATTAAAGAAATAGACCTAACTGTCAATAACAAATAACAAGAGAAAAAAAGGAACACTATAAGAACGAACCTTGCGTTCCTTATTTAAGAAACAGACATTAACCTTATAATTGAGAAATATTTGGCCCTACATCTCAGCCAGAGAAGCACTCAATAAGATTACCTTTGGCCAGTCTTAATGTTTTTAAACTCAACTAAATATTGTTAAAGTCATTTGTTTACAAATTATTCTTTATTCCTTGTACAGCTTGCTCGATCTATAACACATTTAAATAAATAAATTTTAAAACTTAGTTGTTCTAATACACAAGTTATAAGAATGCTCAATTATATAACAAATAACAATTATACTTTGTTTTGCAAATGTTAGATTTTAAATGTTTGACCGATTTATATTGGTTTATGCTTTGTTTTAAGATTTATTAAATGATTCTGAATATTACAATCCTAAAAGAGGACAGCTTTCTGAAGACACACTTAATATATATCTTGAACTTTCTAGGAATACTCTCGGAAATCCGCTTCATTTCCAATGAATGTTATATAATTTGGTATAATTGATATACTACCAAAATTCCTAAGTAAAACACGTTAGACAACTAATTTAGATCCATTTAAAACACAGTATTTATTTCAAACAGGGTTTTCTGTGGGATCAGCTGTTTTCGAGTTTTCTTTTGTTACTGGATTGCATTTTTTTCGGTTATGCATTGTTTTGTAAAATTACTACCTACAGCTATTCAGTCGTTTCCCAAGTGTCGTGGAATAAGTCCCTCGGTTTTTAAACATCTGACTGTAGAATCGATTTCCTATAATCTTCTTAAGCATATAAACCTTGTATAATGAAGTTATTTCTTTAAATGTTCCTCTCAATGAACATGAAGCTGCTACACAAATAATCTATGGCCATAACAAATGGGGCAGCCACAGAAAAATATTTTCTACAGTTTTTGAAGGTTATAGAGTTATATTTCATTAATTCACCCTTTCTCCCAATAGACAAATTCTTATGTCAAGTTTTCACTAACCCCATTTTCATTGCTATCATTATGTCCATTTACTTAAAAAACAGTATTTTCTATTCTTAAAAATTAAATTACATTTCCTGCATTTAACTTATCTCGAACTAAGTTTCTATTTTACATTCTTCAAGCACTCCGCTGCTGTACAATGATAAATGACTTGCCAAGGCTCAACACATTTTAGAAGCTTAATGCGATTGTTCCGATATAACTGTCACAATAAACAATGAGAAATGAGACTCCAATGGCCAGTCAGATAAAGCAAGAATTACAAGTAAGTGGTAATGTTGACCTGAATAGGGTAATCTGTAAAAGAGCACGATTTTCGATTGTGAATCTCAAGCTGAATGTACACTTTGTAAAAATGCGCGTTTTTCTTGTGGAGCTTACTGCATCATAACTTAATTGAGCGCATCTAATTTTTAAGAAAATCGCTCCACTCAAATTACTTTAGGGGACAATGAGCCATGGTTACAACTTGAGTTTTATCATTCTATTCTGTGAATATAATGAACCTAATATGAAGTCTAATTTATTTAAAATATATTATATTTATTTGTCTTCCAATGTGTACTTTCAATTCTGTTTAGTATCACCTCAAAAAGGTCAATGTTTGCCAATGCCTAATCATCGAAAAATTTCAAAAGAAACCATTAGTTTGATAAAAATATAATTATACAAACGTTTATTTACGATAACATTAAAATGTTAAAGTACAAAAAAGTTCATGAATCACTTGCTGATTATTTATGACACCTACAAAAGCATTTTTCACGCCAGTAAGGCGATTTCAGTCACACTGCTATGAAAGCCCGCCTCGGCTACCAAGATGGTCTGCCTCACGTTCAAGTTCGAATTTTGGCCAACATGAGTTACCTGGATAACTTTCTTTCCGGACGTTTCCCTTATCCTTAACGACGAACGTTGTAGCTCTAAGCTTATGGACCCTGGCCTCCTATAAGCAGCATTTCACCCATTTCATTCATAATAAAATAGTGGGTGAAAAAGAAATCAGTGTTGACATAAAGGTTATAGTAATACATGCTGGTACAAATGATATAACGTAATCAAGCAATGCAGATGAGGTTATGGGAGATGTTCATGAGGTCATGAGAAAGGCAAACAATAAAGTTCCATCTGCAAGGGTAATATTAAATAGTGTATTCGATAGACGTGATGTGAACCAAAAGTACAGACAGTAAGTCAACAAAAATCTAAGGTGGGCATGTAAAAACCCTCAAGACATTTTCTTTGATGTAGAAAGATAAACAGATGACAATTGCATTGGAAGGGATGGCCTTCACTTAAATAGGAAAGGTTTTCGTATCTGCAAGACAAAGTAATGAATAAAGTCATTGAAATCTGCATGCCCCAGGGAAACTAGCAAGTAGGATGATAAGAGTCAGTCATGTTCAGGTACAAAGCAGCTAGATGTAATGTATGACTCTCCTAAAGTAACTGCAAAACTGACAAATGCTTTTCACATGTCGAAGAAATTAGTCCAGTTTAATGATGCTTCTTTAGCAACAGTACATCAGAACATACATATACAATGTCTTAGGAATAAATTGGAAGAACTGAATATTATATTACAACATTAGATAAAAGATATACGAGGGCTGTTCAATAAAGAATGATCACAATTTTTTTTGACAACGTACCTTTACTCATCCTCATAATTTTGATGGTTCTTCTCAAAATAATCTCCCCTGAATGCGATGAACTTGTCCCAGCGTTTCTGCCAGTCTTCAAAGACATGCTGGAAACCATTTTTGAGAGATCCTTCAAAATCGCCTCCGCAGCCTTCACCACTGCTTCTGATGATAGATAATGCCTCCCACGAAGGCGTTTCTTCAAGTTAGGGAATAGAAAAAAGTCACATGGGGCTAAGTCTGGACTATAGGGAGGGTGAGGGATGCACTTCACGTTGATTTTTGCAAGATATTCACCAACAACATTGGCAATATGCAGCCAGGCATTATTGTGGTGCCCGCATCCAGCGTGCTTCACGGAAATGTGGTCTTTTGCGCCTGATATAGACTTGCAATGTTTTCAGGCCATCCCTGTAGTATTGTCCAGTTACTAATGTGTGTGCAGGTACAACATGCTGATAAACCATTCCATGAATATCAAAGAATGAGATGACCATAACTTTCCCAGCAGAAGCAACCACTTTTGCTTTTTTGGGGGTTTGTTGACGAAGGAGATTTCCACACTGAGCTTTGCTGTTTGCTCTCAGGATCAAAATGAGGTAGCCAAGTTTCATCAGCAGTGATTACGTTTGAAATAAACTGCGGATCTTCCTCTAACACCAACTTTAATGCATGTTACCTCCATTGCAGCGGTAGGCGATACTGAACCTGTTTGAACTTACCTGGTTCTCACAGGCGGCAACCAGAAGTACTAACTATGAAAGTACTACGACGTGTTTGTTTCACATTAAGCTAATAGAATGTAATAAGCATGATCATTCTTTATTGAACAGCTTTATGCTTAAGGGGCATAAAGAAAACTTAATAATGTATCAGATTTTGAAGTGTCAAGTGTATTTTATCGCACATCCTATAAAAATGGCGGGGTGCTCATCATAGGTAATGTCAAGAGTGGCTATGAAATTACCAATAAGTTCACAAGTGACAAAGTCGCGAGGGAACTTATCTAGGGAAGTTCAAACCCACGAGCTGCATTTGTAGAGACTATTTCACAATATATTATATAGATATGTTATATATACGAAAGCAATAGAACAAGTTATTTGGTTCTCTAAATATCATAAGCCTACATTAGCACATAAATGGAACTTAACCTCACAATTCACAGCATACAAACCTTTCAGCCATTTTGACATTGTCGTGGTAACAGTCGACGATCTGTGAGATGTATAATCCTTTGCCTGTTCGTAAACGTACAGAATATGTTGTTAATGGTGTCTGAGGGTGCGACCATAAAATATTTATCACTGTTCTTATGATTTCAGGAATCTGATTGGACTTTAACACGGTCAATATAGGATGACGTCATATGAGGGAAATAGTCTATGAATTAAACATAAAAAATTCATACATATTTTTTAAATAAAAAAAAAAAAAACTTTTTGAACATGTAGTTACAGAACGTACTAACATAACCCGAGTGGCTAGTGTGAATATATAGATCTCCATCTGGTTGTTTAATTTTTTTTTTAAACTTTCCGAAACTTTACTAACAAAACAAAGAGAAACTACAAAACAGTAATTATATGTGGAGATTTTAATATTGATTTTTGTTAAATGTTGTTGTAGGAACACAATTTAGGACATTAATACACTCGTACAATATAATTGATATTGTTAATAGCCCTACTCGAATAGGAATAACATAAAAAACATGTCTAGATCAAATAATTATTGACAGTGACTTCACCCATATAAAAAGCTAATTGCAACTATGGAATATCAGATCATAATGCAGTATCATTACAGTTAAACCTTGAGGTCAAGAGCATGCATCTTTTGTACAGGTCCACGATAATGTCGATACACTGCTAAAAGTAATGCTATGAAACAACCCTAGTATTAAGATAAATTTATGAATCAAATAGATTCTGACTACAATACGATCAAATGGTTCGGGAAAAATAAACCTTATATAGGAAACAAATAGTGTGATTACAAATTTTCAGTCTCCAAGTTTACGAATCTAAATTCATCTAGTCATACAAAAGTAAATTTCACATTCTGGATGCCATTTTTGTCGGATACACGGAATGTTAGGCAAAATGTCTGGAATGTCTCACGTCATGCCGGTTGATGGAAAGTGCTACCTGGCGGACAGCACAGGGATTAGCCTAATGGCCACGTCAGTACTTTCAAAACAGTGCAGATCTGGACCGCTAGAGCCAATGTCAGCCGACTCCTCATTGTTAAACATGGAGTAATTGCTCATTGACCAGTGATTAACTACAGTAAACACAAAGTAACCATACAAAGGTGCCACTTGTAAATTACGGGGCTGAAAAGATTATTCTGGCGTCATCATCTCGGACTTGTGGCGTATGTAGCCTACGCATATGTAGCGCATCTGCCTCACTTTCCGGAGGTACCGATTTTGAATCTCAATCAGGGTAAGTTACCTGCATGAGGTTTTTTCCCGGGATCTTTCCTCATCCTTTAAGATGAATGTCGGTAACGGTGAAGCTCTATGGATCCTGGGAGCTCATTTGAGCATAATTGTACCCAATTCATTCATCGTACGATACAACCTAACGCTGGAAGAAAAGGAAAAAAATGCAGAAAGAAACAAGGGCGCCTAATACATTAATGCTCTAAACAATTAGAGAATTGCTAGTTAAATTTGTGCAAAACATATTCAATATTAGTAATGTTCAGGACCACACACATAACTACGATTTCACCGTACCCTTTATTTCTTGTTAGTCTGACTCAGACTGATTGTTAGTACGATTGCGATCAGCAGTCCCAATGTGATTGCTGAAGCCCCCTAAGTCCCTAAAAGTAGTGATTTGAGACGTAACAATGACCTTTTGCCAGGGTTAAAATCTACCATCACATCATCGCAAAGTTAATCAGTAACAACATACGCCAAACTAGATATATGTTCGTATAATGTAACATTTTGTAAAAGGCCGTGCTCTCCATAATAAAGATGATGATGCGATCACGCAATATTTCCAAGGGCGGAACAGAAAGTTAAATATTTTCTGTCTACGATAATGAAGCCCTCTAAATCAGAACGATACATTAACTCTATCCAGAATTTGTAAGAGCTTGATATTGAGAGAACGTTGTGTGAACCAAATGTTGATGCATTGGAGTACTTTCGATCTTCGTCTGAATCGAGAGCTCATTTTTTAATTGCTCTTAGGCCTCCTCGAGTTTTTTTTTATTTTTATTTTTGTTAATTTACGTCCTCCAACGTTAAGTTATATCGGACGATGAATGGAGTGGGTGAAATGATGCTTAAATGAACGGGGTCCATAGAGCATAGAGTTACCCGACATTCGTCTTTCAGGATAAGGGAAAACCCCGGAAAAAACCTTATCCAGGTAACTCACCCTGACCAAGATTCGAACTCGGGACCTCTTGTACATTAGGCGGACATGCTACCACCACGCTACCGAGGCGGGCAGCCTGCTCGAGCCACAGCCCGTTATTGCAGGTGACAAAACTTAGCAGAAACATTCTGGTTATTAGCTTTGATGCCCAGGTTTCACAATAACTATTTTGAACATTCTTTCGCCAAAAGGTCACATATACGTACATATGCACGAGCTCACAAATAAACCAGCATGTCACATAGATACACAGTGTATTCATAACATACATGTACATATGCATACATTTACACGAACGTACAGAGCTCTATGTACAATGCACAAGATAACTCTAAAAGATGGATTAGATTTTAATAACTTTGTGTGTGACATCTAATTAAAGTGTCATGTTATGAGAAATATGGTTCGAAAGCTAAACTCGGAACTGGGGAGATGTAATATATGTTTACGCAGAACTAAAAAGGGCAAATTTATTGATTGCTTTTCACTCTAACAACGCACGCAATGCCTCCTTTTCAATTTCTAGAAGACAGAAATGAATAATGGGGAGAAAATGCTATGGTAAATAAAGCATTTTAAATAGATGAAAAAGGTCAATAGCAAATGAAGGAGAGATAAACCACCTGCAGACAAAAAGCCCTAAGAAACGGATGCATACCTGGAAGGAAAAAAAAGTTGTATATCAAAATTGGGTGAAGGAAAACTAAAATCCTTGCGTGAGCATTAATCCTTCATTGAGCGCAATAATCCATTCAACACAATCTATAAAATAGTATCAGAAAGCTTAAGACGCTGTAGAGGTTGGTCAAAAAGGTTATTCAAGATGTACAAAACAAATTACTTGTTAGAAACCTGAGACCACGGAGGTGAATGACAGCATTGTGTACAGTCATCTACAATAAGGTGAAATTTGACAAAAAATGTTGAAAATTCGAAAGAAAAAAATTATTTGGCATGTTAAATTCATATGGAATTTAAACTTTGTGAAAAATCATCACTCTTTTTATTTGAGACATTTAAACCCTGAGATATGTGACCTTTTAAATGTCCGTGCGTATGTTTGGCACCCGGCACGCCCACAAAAACCTGTGCTTTCGAAGTTGCTTTGCTCATATATTTTGCTAAGTTTGAATTTACTGTCCGTCAGTGACAGGGCAGCTTCGTTTTGCATTTCCTGTGTTGGCTGGACTGCTCAATAAGGATTTTGTAATAACAAATGAATACAGTTTACCGCCTATTTTGTGTTTTCAACTAATAAAGTTCATACGTTTTCTTCTGTTCACACTATGAAATATTGTTTTCTTTTGATTTTACGGAGCTTTATTAGTAGTTTGCACTACTTTTTGTAATATAGGAATCTACAAATAATGTGGTACATTACAAATAAGAGCGTTTAGGTTTTTATAGTACTAAGATGAGAACATTACAGTGTTGTGCATTGTGCCTCTAAAAATAGCATTGAAATCTAGATTCCTTTAGCCTTAGCCTATATAATTGAGCTGACAGACAAGAGAACCACTGGAAATAAACATACAAAGAAGGCTCAGAGAGCTAAATTCCTGTTTGCAAAAAGATGGAAATGTGACACAGAAAACATTCAGGAACCTGAAAACTTCTCTTCACAAGAACCTCAGTCATCTGAAATCATCTCAAGCAAGTACATAATTTTCATCATCTGCTCAACCGTGCATTCCAACTGCTAGCCAGAGAAAACTGTCTATTTTTTCAGGTAACAATGAAATAAATATAGATTGTGTAAATGTAGTTCCAGATTATACGTTTAATTCTTTCAAGTTTTTGGGAGCATGTATACTTGTGCTAATGGTGACTCAGAAGGACTGAAAGCTTCCTTTTCAGTGTATAATGGGTTAGCCACTAAATTAATTGTAAAATGCCCTCATGTGATACTATAATAAATGAATTACATGCAAGTCCCAGAGTTGAAAACTCAGATTCACTTTGCCCACCTTATGTGGTAAATCAAAGCATGGATGAGGGCTATGCTGGCCTAGAACAATTTTGCATGGGAATGGGCATGCCAGTTATTATCACTTCCTCTTATAATGCCCATTTGTTAAACATTGTGGAAACAAACAAGGATATATGCATAGCTGTTTTGAATGATGCTCAGGCTACGGTGTGCCATGCCTATATTGATGTAGACCCTAGCTTGAATATCAATTATATCATAGACCTTACTGTATCCTATGATGGCACCTGGCAAAAACGAGAATTTTCTTCTTTATATGGCATAGGAGTTATTATAGATGTACTTAGTTTTTGTGCACAGAAACAAAAATTATTATGCTTCAAAAGCGATGCTCATCAGAAATGGATTACAGACCATAAACAAGTTGAAAACTGAAGCTCACTATAGTGGCTCTTCAAATGCTATGGAAATGACAGCTGCAGCTATATTTTGGATGAGATCCATTACTACATGCAGAATGCGATACACAACAGTTTTGTCAGATAGAGATTCCAAGGCATATAAGCACTTACAGGATTTGGCAGTGTACAGTGATAATGGGATAAAAAAGAGGAATGCTTGAACCATATAGATAAGAGGTTGGGGACAGGAATATGTAATTTGGTAAAGGAATGGAAGGCAAAGGGAATCACTTTGGGTGGGTGGAAGTTTGTAAGCTTGAAAGACGATACAATGGTAAAATTAACAAATTATTATAGGACAGCCATCGAAGACAATCATCCTAATGTAGAGCATATGAAAACAGCAATATATGCAACTATATATCACTGAAACTCAACAGACAGTAATTCAGAACACCATAAATGCCCTAGAAGTTCAAATTCTTGTGTTTCTACAACAGAGCAATTGCAAAAGGTGAGGTGATTCCTCCACATGATAACTCAACAATAAAATATCCACTGACAACCCAAGTAATTCAAAAGCTCATTCCTATATGTCAGAGATTAGCAAATGAGGAACTGTTGAAAAGATGTGCTGCAGGGAAAACTCAAAATGCCAATGAGGTTTTTAACAGAATAATATGGTCCAAATGTCCAAAGAATATTTTTGTTTCAAAGAAAAAATTGCATGCTTGGGTTAAAATAACATTGTGACATTTCAATATGGGATGCATGGCTAGTGAAAAACTCAGCAAAAAGTGTCACAGTCTTCACTTCAGCCCAGCTTCAATGAAAATTAGCCAAGCAAGGGACCAATGTCAGCTGTAGAGAGGCTTGAAATCTGGTCCACATTCCTCAAAGTCTTCTTGAAGGCAGCTACACCTTTCTAAGACTACTGCAGAGGAGAAGAACAAGAAGACGAGGTTCCATCTTAAGGAGCTGGTAAACTTTAAGAGATCTGAAGGTCAGAAATACTAAAATTTTGCATGCTGAAGCTTTAAACTCTGTTTCCTTGCAAACTTTATTTTCAACATATTGACATGTGGAAAGAAGGCCCAATGACGCAATCTTTTATGTATGTATCTTAAATTTTATTATAATAAGTTACAAGCCCATTAATTGGAATGGTTTTATTACTTTCTTAAAAATATACTTTAATTTTTATCAAAAAGTACATAAAATGAGAAAAACTGAAAAGTTCACAAATTTATGAATTATGCATAAGAAAAATAGTTTTTCGTAGACAACTGAAGGTTAATAAAATCTAATATGACAGATCACTTTGAAGAAAGACAAATATGACAGTGGAAGATTCAGGGGAACAAAATAAAAAATGCATCGTGTGCCTCATTTTGCTCAGCACAGTGTAAAATTAATATTTCTGTATCCATAGAAGCTAAAGTTTGAAATGTTGCAGAATTGTTAGTTAGTTAGTTACTAACACTCCCCACATGGCAACCTTGGCCTTCGGGGTAACCTCACCCCACCAAGTGATGACCGGACCCATTTCTCAGGTGGAGGCACCCAGAGGGCGGTGTCCATTACCTCCGATGATAGGGTGATAGTGAAGATGGCGGTGAGGTGAGAGGACCTACAGTTTTTACCGTGGACTCCGAACCACGTTGGGCATAGGGGATACTTCACGTGTGCTAGACAGAGGTGAAGGCGTGGATAGGGCCGACTTAAAATCGCCAACCCCAGAGCCGGGAATCGAACTCGGGACCCTTAGAACGGGAGCCGCGAACGAAACCACCGCGCTACCCCGGCGCCCTGTTGCAGAATTGTTATCCTTATTGTGTGCAATAAGTCATATAAATGTCAGCCTGATAGCATGCATAGTGTAGAATTTTCAAATTTCACAGATGCATCACAAACAACGCATGCAATGCCTCCTTTTCAAATTCCAGAAGACAGAAGCGAATGATAGGGAGAAAATTCTATGATAAATAAAAGATTGAAAGTAGATGAAAAAGATCAACACCTAACGAAGAAGATATAAACCACCTGCAGACAACAAAACCCTAAGAAACGGATGCACATCTGGAAGGAAAAAAGATGTATGGAAATTGGGGGAAGAAAAACTATTATCCTTGTGTGAGCTTAATTCTTCATTGAGTGCAATAACCCTTGCGACACAATTTATAAAATAGTATCAGAAAGCTTAAGACTCTGTAGATGTTGGTCAAAAAGGTTATTTAAGATGTACAAAAGAATAAATTACTTGATGGATAGAGTCAACATGAAAAATTCACTGCCATAGCCGGGATTTGAACCACGGATCTTCTGGTTTCCGTCCAGCCGCACTACCATTGTGCTACTATGGCCAACGTGCCGACATGACATTAAATTCTCCATTTGACTCGTATATTCCCCGGTAGACCACTAGGGGCTCTCGCATCCGAGATACACCGTTCGTGGCGACTTACTATTGTAAGTACTTAAGTCCCAGGCTTCATCATTTAACTCTTATTATTTTAGTTAATTGATGGAAATTAATCATTTCTCCACACTAGCCGTATATAGGCTAAGATATTTGATGGATAGAGTCAACATGAAAAATTCACTGCCATAGCCGGGATTTGAACCACGGATCTTCTGGTTTCCGTCCAGCCGCACTACCATTGTGCTACTATGGCCAACGTGCCGACATGACATTAAATTCTCCATTTGACTCATATATTTCCCCGGTAGACCACTAGGGGCTCTCGCATCCGAGATACACCGTTCGTGGCGACTTACTATTGTAAGTACTTAAGTCCCAGGCTTCATCATTTAACTCTTATTATTTTAGTTAATTGATGGAAATTAATCATTTCTCCACACTAGCCGTATATAGGCTAAGATATTTGATGGATAGAGTCAACATGAAAAATTCACTGCCATAGCCGGGATTTGAACCACGGATCTTCTGGTTTCCGTCCAGCCGCACTACCATTGTGCTACTATGGCCAACGTGCCGACATGACATTAAATTCTCCATTTGACTCGTATATTTCCCCGGTAGACCACTAGGGGCTCTCGCATCAAATATCTTAGCCTATATACGGCTAGTGTGGAGAAATGATTAATTTCCATCAATTAACTAGAATAAATTACTTGTTAGAAGCCTGATGCCACGGAGGTGAATGACAGCATTGTGTACAGTCTATGTAATGTAAATGTAATGTACTGTAATGTAATTCAAACGCCAAGGTCAGTACAATCCTTGTGCTGTCTGGATATGTCTCTCTTTCCTGAGCGACTTTTTTGTTTATTAGGTGTTTGTGCAGTCACGCTGACGTTTGCGGTTTACCAAATTTCAAATATATTGGAAGTGAAGTGTGGCATGATTGTGGGGATCTGGGGGGTGAATATGGTTCCTCTTGATATTGCCACACTCCAACGATGGATAGTAACGTAGCCTGAAGAAAGAGAAAATGATCATAGAAGAACAAATCGTTGGCCAAAGTAAGCCATGCCTTCGGAGGATGCTGCTATTAATTTACGTCCTCCGACGTTAAGTCATATCGGACGATGAATGAAATTGGTGAACTGATGCTCAAATGTGTCCGGGGTCCATGGAGATTAGAGTTATCCGATTTTCATCTATGAGGATAAGGGAAAACCCTGGAAAAACCATATCCAGGTAACTCACCCTAACCGAGATTCGAATCCCATTCCGTCAAGGCACTAAAGGGTACTGATGTACTAATAAGCGGATGAAGTTGCCCATTATGAGGCAACGGTTTCTCGCAGGCTAACAGTCACCGTGTGGCTGTAAAGGAACATCTTTTCCCTCACCATACAGAGCTGCAAGTAGGGTGTTGCTTTGGAAAAGCTTCCAGCTCCCTGGATGTGTGTGCTGTGTGGCTTGAAGAGGTGGAGTCACGACAACTGATCTTTCAGAGGGTAAATGGTTATAGAGTGGACCCCAGATACGACAGATCATAAGGCGAACGGGGTGCATAATTTGTTCAATGCCGGGTTGGATCAGTGGGGCTGAAGCTGTGGAGCTAGTTGAAAAATCCCCAAAAATATGTTTGGTTGAGTGCATGGCCACTTTGGGGCTGCTAAATCCCGCGTATGAAATTTCTGTTGTCGCCTGGTACAGGATAACAACAGCATGTATCGTCTCGGTATGTACAGAACACCCTGATATACAGATCCTGAGGGGGTTCACGGACATCATTTCCAGACATCAATATTATAGAACATGTCTGGTCACGGATATTGCATGTGGCACCGCAATCAAAGTCGCACTAGAAATGAATTATGGAAGTATTGCAGGAACCAATGAAAACATATAAGACACCAGCTAGACTATTTCTGACATCTGGTTAAGTCTGTGCCTTCCCGACTTAATCAGGTGCTGGATAGGCTGGGTAGCATTTGAATTATTGACTGTTTATCAAATAGTGAGTTAATTAGGAATGTCAAAAAAATAAGAGAAATAATAATGAAAAAGATACCGCTTTTGTTATTCTTCAATATTTGTGTGAAACATACATATTTCAACTTATTTTCTATTAATTTTAGCTATTCTTAAAATCGAGGTTAAGGTTTAAATAAATGTTTGCAAGTCGAAACCGTATATAGCATTCTCCTGCGTTGTGCAATTAAAGATTAAAAGTACATGCTAATGTACTTTTATGCTAATGTATTTGTATGGTAGTTGTATTCGCAGTAAATAATGAGATCCCTTAGGATTACTTACAACAAATTCGCAGGCTCGGTTTACAGGTCACGCAGGTAAACACATGCACGTCCATTCAACGTGATACTGCTTCCACTGTGACGCCACTAACACATTTGAGTGTACAAGCGTTTAAAGGGGCTAATGATAGAACGAGGAACGCAAGGTGACGAACTTGTAGAGCAATGCTATATACAGATGAGCAGTAAAATTATAAAAATATCTCAGGGTGTCCCCCGACAAGTGAGATATTCACAAGGTGGTCTCAAAATTCTGCATCATTGTGATTGATGTTTGTATTACATGCCTCCAGAGAGTTCATCTACCATAGTTATGGGGAAAAATTTAAACATAATGCTCATTATCAAGTTTGGAAAACAACATCAAATCGCGTCGAAGTAATTTGTCATAAACTTGATAAATGTAGTTGGTAAATTGATAGCAAAAAAGTGTAACATTTTCCTGCATCATGTACATTACATGCGGCTTCAAAAGAAAACGGTGGACATCGTAATGGCAGGTAAGTAATTAATCGAATGTAATATAAATTAAAGGAATTACATTTTTGATCCTGAAATTAAATCTATATCTAAAAGATTACTGCCATTGTTTCAGGGCATAGACATCACATCGCCCGCCTCTGTGATGAAGGGGTAACGTGTCTGAGTCACTTTTAAGACGTCCTAAATTCGAATCTCGGTCAGGCTGAGTTATCAGGATAAGGATTTTTCCGGGGTTTCCCTTATCTTGAAAGATGAATTTTGGGTAACCGTAAGCTCTATGGACGCTGGGCACATTTGAGCAGCATTTCAAGAACTTAGTGACCTACGTGTTAGGACGTTTAAATGGCAATAGCAACATATTTGTCATATTCGTGCAACATTAAACAGGAACAGGCAATAAACTTCATCATATTAAAATGACTAAAATTGAAGAAAAAAACGAATACCACCGTTCCAGTACCTCATACACTTAAAATGTATAGTAACAATAGATTTAACACAAATTTAATGCAATGTAATATATTTTATTACACATGTATATTACAATTTTGTATGAACAAAGAATCATCAATTACTAAATCTCGTAGGAGTATTTTAGGTTATAAATAATGTTAAATATTAAGCTGGAAGTGTGTTTAATGCATTGTAAAATAAATGCAAAACGTGAAGTATTGGCAATTATCAAATGCTTTACTAATAATTATATCAATAAATTAAAACAATACATAAATAAATAGTACAGTAGTTCTGGGTAGCCTATTTCAAATGCTGAACTATATTAATTTGTGGTAAATAGAAAACTATCAAAATATGTGCGAGTTCAGGATTATTAATACTATGTTTATACCTATACACTGCGACGTCCTTTGCTGTATATGTAAAATATCCATTTTAACTTTTCGTGCTCCAATTTAAGTTATATTGTTATCGATATATAAATTCAGTACAGAGTATCTTATTTTCGTTTGTATACGTTGATCTGATTTGTCATTTTTAGTAGAACCTGCACTCTCCGCTAATTTTAATTTGCTTCTATGATATATCTATTCTATGATATCACTACAATTCCTTAAACTTCTGAGCATAAATTTCGTTTAATATATCTATACAAAATCTCTGTGGATATTTCAACGCAGGACGCGTGTAAAAAATTAACTTGAAGAGCTATCTCCTGGCGCTACTAAAACGTTCGTAAACAACGGATAACGGATCCCCTATTTCCAAAGGAAACCGTAAAGGATAACGCAGTGGAACTGCTCTGTCATATAACAGGATACGCTAATGTCGGAAAGAAACTTGCTAATCTGTTACTAATGGATCTCCCATTGATCCTAAATTACAGGTAATTTAAAAGTGGTTTTAGGTCTCTGCATGCACCTGGTAACCATGAACTGCTAAGTAATTCAACAACTTTTTGGTCTTTAGACCCATTATCCTAAGCCGCCAATATTAAGTTTGCCGGTCATAGCCCATCATTACTTAGAATTTAATTTCAAATATCAGACTTCAACTGTTTCAGTAGTGGAAGTAATTGCATGCCTTCTAAAAATCCACTTTTAAAATGTAACCTCGATATTCAGGTATATGGAATGGTTTTCTTAAAATTAATTTCCTGGAATTAAATTTTACCAGAAATATTTTTAAATAAGTATACATAAACACAACAGCCCTTGAACGACACTTTTTTATCCAGAAATTTAAATTAGTGATCTTCAATGATCAGCTACTTTATATGGCAAATACCACTTAAAGTAAAAACAGTTCAAAGGAAAAATGTATAAAACAATCTCGTGTATATTTGCAAAGAAAGAAAGCTATCGGCCTTGGGTACGTTGAAGTTGTACTTAATAACATTATGAATTTGTAGAACAAACCTTCCGCTAAAGGGAACACAGTATAACCTCAAAGCATGAAGAGCTATGCTTTTATGCTCAGTGAAGGGCCGGAGAATTCATAGTACTAAATGGTAAAAACTGCTTTAACTTAAACTGAGATGTCTACAGTTATACTCATACAAATTGATCTCATAGTAGCTACATAGTGACAATCAAATATTTAGAAACTGCTTGCTATGTATTGGCTTTAAAGTTTAGTATACTGTCACCCGATCGTCGGAGTAGCGACAAGCCAGCGGGGAAAGATACAGACAGATAGCGTCCAAGCCACGCCCACACGTGCGTGAATGGTTGGCGCTTGCCGATGGAGAGACGGGAGCGGAGAAAGAAGGAAACGAGTGAGGTCTGGATGATTCCTTTCTTTCCTTCACCATCGTGAAAGACCGTGATGCTTCGACAACTTTCGAGAAACGATAGTTCAGTTATAAATAAGAAAGAGGCGAGCTGAGCAGTTAGTATATTTCCACAACCGTTCAGCTACCTCCTTTCCCACCTACACCTAAATTTCACCTGCCATCCGGCAACACTCACATCCCCGCCACTTCGTGGCTAAGCCCTACTCAGGGCAGGTACACGTATTAACCATTCTCGGGCTGTCCCTCAGCCTGCCAGCTTGCGACTGGACTAGAGCAGTTAGTTGCTAGTGAGCAGTCGAGAACTGTTAATTGTGCAGTGTGCAGACGGCCTGGAAGATTGTCAGTTTTAGAGCCTGTAAGGGGTGTACAAACTGGCTTTCTACGGAAATAAAGAGCATTTTGAATTTCTGCAACTAGACTTTTAATTTTACGAACCCAAAAAGTTACAATACCTTCATGACATCATGAAGAAGATAAAGTGCAATTTAAAAAGAATAAGAGAATATTTAAATATTTAAACCAATAATCACGGATACTTTGAAAATATTACTGCCAAAAAACATCATTTGACCTAAATTGTTGCCTTAAATGAGTCTGTCCCGTTCAACGTGTTTTCTTTACCATACTTGTAAAATCAAATGCACTTCTTTTCGAGAAGGTAAGATTTCACGGTGAGTGAAATGATTAAATAATACTTAAATGAGCATAGAGCTTATACTTACCTGATTTAGAAAACCTAAACTAGGTAACTCAGCTTTGCTCGTGAGCTCTTGAATTTGAAGCGGATACACTACACTCACTTCTTCTATCTACATTTCTTTGTCAATGTAGACGGCTTTAATAGACTAGCATGTTGACTTGAGTGCCTCAGTGGGTTAGACATTGGCTAACTGACCCCAGCCCATGCCGATGGTTTTTAGGCGTGCTTAGAAACGCAGACCAATGTCAGTTTCCTGGCATGTCAAAGAAATTCTGCGGACTAAATTCCGATCACAGATCAGCGCTGACATGAAACCTGGCAACTTACTGGTTCATTAAGAAACAAAACACTGATACGGTAAACCAATCCTACAAATTACAAGACGAACATGCAGTTTTCATGTCAGTTTACTTATTAAATACGCTGGAAAAACTTTTGAGAAACTAAACACACACACACACACACACACACACACACACACACACACACACACACACACACACACACACATACACACACAAACACAAACACACAAGCTCTGTGCAAAGGAATTGCTTGGCATATGGTGGTTTCTTGAATATGTTCCTATCGTATTGTCCGGAGACTCTGCACTGATATACCAATTATGGTGATTAACTGAATTTTTTATTTTTAAGTTATGCGTTTAACATACGGTAGCGTAGATGGTAGCGAGTCTGCCTCACGTTCAAGAGGTCCCGAGTTCGAATCTCGGTCAGGGTGAGTTACCTGGATAAGGTCTTTTACGGTGTTTTCCCTTATCCTGATACATATAATGTTACATCATTTACCTACATTAAATCTAGTAATATGAGTCTGTCAGTATTAATTTCAAATTTTAGACTCCTTCCATTTTACATTGGTACAAAATGTAGAAATTATCCAAAGTGATTATAGTCATATTATAAACTATCACTCAAAACTATGTTACAAAATAGATTTAACGGAATTTGTTAGCTTAGTTCGTTGCTTAGTGGCCAACTTCATAGACATATGAAACATCATTTCATCATAAGAAATCAACTGTCTTTCTATACGGTGCACGAACACCAAGAAATTTGTCACAGTTTGTTTTGGCATAGCAACCATATCTGAAGAACTTTTGTGCTAAGGATCTCCACTTTTAGCACAAATCTGAAACGCGTAATACTCATTCTGATTTAGCAGCCATCCACGGAGATGGAGTAGAATAGGTTAAAAGCAGCGCAATGCAGGGCAAGAACTTCTCCAAAATACAGGCCCACTTCCAAACGAAGGAGACCGTAAGAGATTGTAATGCTTCTAAGTAGATTTACTGATTTCTTAATAAAAACCGAAAGTATTTTGTCGCGTTCTTCCTGCGGAAGAAGTCAATGACATCGACATATCCTTAGTTCAATGAAATTTCTGAAAAAGTTGGAGAATAAATCTGCAATTTCGCTAACTTCAGCTTTACATGATAACTAAACTCTATGAGATAACTGCAGTTTAGGAGCTGAAATTACACGATAATACAAGTAGGGTTAATTTCTATACTTTGGTTTTGAATAATATTAATATTCCTTCTTTTGTATGGAACTTAAATGGTTTACGGATAAAACTTGACTTTATTTCTATGAATGTTAGTGAAAATCTAGTTAAAATCGTATGACATTTGTACCAGATTCTGCTGACAAACAGCGTGCTTCCCAGGGTCAAGAAGATTTACATTTGACGGGGCACCCATTCGAAAGAAGGTTCTGTACAACTCAAAAGGGATAAATGGGCTCCTCTCTTTTTCTGTGTTACAGTCATCCAGTCCATATCTAAGTCACAGCAGCAAATGTAAAATAAAATTCAGCGTGATATTCTTATTTGCACAAACATATCCTTGTAATCCCATTCTAAAGTAATGTGGGACTCGTTTATTTCCTTCTTAAGTATCTAATATTCCACTAGAGACTGAGGCGTATATCTCCAACATATATGAATTTATATTTTGCAGGTGGAGCGAAACTGGTAGTAGTTTCTCCGATAATGCTGTATACACTGGTGACACAAATAACGATGGTTGTGGCAGCTGGTTTCGTCTTTTATGAGCGTATCAAATGGCTTAGGCTTCGGGAACTTCAGTTTTCGAGTATCATGTTGGAGTCCACCTATCTGGTTTCAATCGTTCCTTTATTTTTATCACCGTTTGCTCAGCTTCCAGAATTAAAAGCACGTGCATTGTTCTTCGAGAAGTGGAAACAATTGCAGGTATGCATTAGTGCTTACAAAAGTTGCTGTTAATTTGTGTTTATTCCTTTAATACTAAAACTATGATTGCGTCCTTTAGTGGGAGTGCCAAATACGCATGTAAAAACTATCGACTCTTGATCGCAGTGCGCCGTCTTCAAGATTTAGAGGTGTATCCGCTCTAGGTTTGAAAACTTTCCGACCTAATAAAGATACAAGACTTTTTTCAGATTTTTTTTATTGTTTTATTTTTCAACATAATCTCCTTGTAACTCTACACACTTCTCCCAGCAATAGTCTCATCCCTGTAATTCATCCAAATAGTACTCGGCCTTTTTCTCTGCAAAATAATTTTTTAGAAGGTGAACAATCTCTGTCCTCCAAGCGCAATTTTCAGATGAGAGAACAAAAAGAATTCGCTTGGGGTTAGGTCTGGTGACTAAGGCGAATGGTCAAACAATTCAAACCATAATTCGTGGATTTTCGCCATTGCAACCGCTAAGGTGTGAGGTGGTGTGTTGTCTTCGTGAAACCTGATTTTTTTTCTGGAAATGTGGCAGTTTTTTCGCAAGTTCTGCCTTCAGTTTATCAAGTGATGATGCATAGTATGCTCCTGTAATGACTTTTCCATTTTGAAGATAATCGATTAAAATAACAGACAGACAGACAGACAGATAGACAGACAGACAGACAGACAGACATACCTACCTACCTACCTACCTACCTACCTACATACATACATACATACATACATACATACATACATACATACATACATACATACATACATACATACATACATACATACATACATACATACATACATACATACATACATACATACATACATACATACATACATACATACATACATACATACATACATACATACATACATACATACATACATACATACATACATACATACATACATACATACATACATACATACATACATACATACATACATACATACATACATACATACATACATACATACATACATACATACATACATACATACATACATACATACATACATACATACATACATACATACATACATACATACATACATACATACATACATACATACATACATACATACATACATACATACATACATACATACATACATACATACATACATACATACATACATACATACATACATACATACATACATACATACATACATACATACATACATACATACATACATACATACATATACACACAACACATACATATGCACACAACAAATACATACATAGTGAAGATCCCGAATTGGGTCACAGACAACAAACTAGAATTCAATGATAAGAAATCGCCGACTCTGTTTATCTTCAGGAAGGAAAATGAAGATAAGGAAATCAGCAATTACTTAAATAACAAAAAATTCAGACAAACTGAGGAAATGAAATACTTAGGCATCTACTTTGACAGTAACTTCAACTTCAATGCGCACATAGCCCATACTGCAGAAAAATCCATTAAACTCATCAATATGTTATCACGGACAGCCAAACTACAATGGGGATTAGGATACAGATCTCTAAGAATGATATATGAAGGATCTATAGTTCCAGCGATGACATATGGCTCCCAGTGTGGATAGAAGCCATAAAGAAATACAAGTACATTATTAAGTACAGAAGAGTGCAGAGACTAATTAATATAAAATTGCTAAAACATACCGCACAGTATCATATGAGGCTCCATGTGTAATAGCTGGTACACAACCTCTACAAGTAACCATAGAGGGAAAGGTAAGGATTTATCTGGCAACAAGAGCTAACAATGAGGAAAACGACGCACCAGTTGAAATGCGACACTGGAGACACCCGGCACAAAATCCTTCAATATATGAGTCAGACAATAACAGTAGATGCGCATTTGAAATATACAGAGACGGCAGCAAAATGGGAGACAAAGTTGTGAAAGCGGCAGTAATATTTATAAACGGCATGTTGACCTATAAGTTAAAGTTCAAGCTGCATGCTCGATGCTCAAATAACCAGGCGGAGCAACTTGCAATTCTTGAGGCGCTGAAAAAACTGAAGGAACTAGAAAATGAAGGGTTCGCTGATAAACGAGTTGCATTGTTCACTGATAGCAGGATAACACTAGATCTCCTTAAAAACAACTCGAAACACAATTACGTGATTGAGGCAATCAAAGCTAAAATCCTCGACCTGAGAAAATCAGACTGGATGCTGCATTTTGAATGGGTGGAAGCACACTCGGGCATATATGGCAATGAAATAGTGGACAGAGTAGCAAAAGAGGCTGCTGGGGAAGATCGTGAAATACAATATAATAAAACACCTAAACAAGTTCTGATAAGCATGGAGACACCGGACTGAACGCATGGCAACTACAATGGACAGCATCAAGTAAAGGAGCCATCGCCAAAGAATTCTTCCCATCCGTGAGAAAAAAATTAAAACAAGAGCTGCCCACTTGCCAAGAGTTTACAGCAACTGTCACAGGACATGGAAAGCTCCGTTCATACCGCCATCGATTTGCTTTACTAGATAGCGCAGTATGCAAATGTCAAGAAGATGACCAAACAGTAGACCACATAATATTCCGATGTCCAATCATAAACAAACAAAAAACCGAAATGATCAGGAAAATAAAAAGCAGACAATGCGCGTGGCCCTTTACCAAAGAGGAACTTACTAACACACATCTAAAATGTTTCGTCAAATTTGTTAAATCAATAAACTTCACAGATATAGAGTAGGCAAATGAAGCATAAAAGATTCAATAAAAACTGCTAATTAATTGCAAGTATTTTAATAATAATATTGTAAAATATTGTAGGAAACATTTCAATACAAATACAAGATATGTAAAATATTGTAAAAGACGTATATAAAGAATAGGTATGGTAAAATATTGTAAGAGAATATTTTATTACAAATACAAGATATTGTAAAATTATTATAAAAGTTGTATATAATGTAATAAAAAAATGCATGTAGTATCCCTAAGGAATGAGGCATGACAGGTCAAAAAAACAAACACATACATACATATATATACAGAGAGAGAGAGAGAGAGAGAGAGAGAGAGAGAGAGAGAGAGAGAGAGAGAGAGAGAGAGAGAGAGAGAGAGAGAGAGAGAGAGAGAGAGAGAGAGAAACACAAACAGCCTTATTCTCAAAGTACTTCCGTAGTTTCAGGGGGTCTTAAAACATATTTCCCGTAAAATTATGGTGTGATACTTTTGTATAGAATACCATACCTCTCCGACTTCCTAAAGGTAAAATGAAAAATAAAAAAAATTAAAATTAAAATGGCAATAGTTGATAAACATAATATTAGCTGAAACTAATGCTATTATGAACATTAAAACATAGAATATAAAATCAGAAATCTTGATAGCAATTACATTATTTCTGAACCTACGAACCTAGAATATAAAATGAAATGTTCGAAATATATTATACTTTGTGTTCACGGTCAATGTCCTCCATAGAGGGAATAAAAATATATTAAAGAAAATTAGTCATCCAAAATTATCCAATTATATAGAAAACATTTTGAAATTTGCTATTTTGTATTAAAGTGCTGTTTGATGATCGATGATAAAAATCGATTTCCATGGCAACCGTAATCTTTATTGACTAGAGTAAAGTTGTTAACGACCCGACATCATATCTTATTTAATTAGAGATATGAAAATTTGTTTTATATATGCAGAAATCAGGTGATGAGGGTGGTTCCACTTTACTGCCGTGTACACCTTCGTCGCGACTTCAGCCTAATTATAAGACGTCCCGAGTTGAAATCTCGGTCAGGATGAGTTACCTGGATAAGGTTTCTTCCACGATGTTCCCTTATACTGAAAGATAAATGTCGGGTAACTCTAAACTCTATGGATCCTGGGCTCATTTGAGCATCATTTCACCCATTCCATTCATCGTCCGATATGACAACGGTGGACGACGTAAAGTTATAGGATGCACTATTTAGTACTTAGACTGTCATACTGTGTAATAATAGTTTACACTTAGGAAATATGCTTTGATTTGCAATATAATTTACACCTAGATTACGTTTTGTAGGTTGAATATCGTGAATTGACTGGAAAAGGCCTGGAGGTCGGAATGCAGCGGCAGTGCAGAAGTACACTTACGTGTACGATTATCATATCCGTCATAGTATGCTGTTTTCCATACATAATAGAGAAGCGAGGGGCCCCATACTGGCATGCAATACCATTTGGTTATTCTTTGCTACTCACCTGTTTGCTATCAACAATTTGGTTTCTAAATGCAACTGCTCTGAAGAAAGCGAGCAAAATCATCGTCGAGGATGTGCAACAGGTAAGAAATATTTCATATCGATACGAAACACACAAGCATATTAAATAACATTATGAGTTATTGCATAAATATGAAACAGTACGTCAGGTTAATAGTCGAAACTAGGCAATGGTGCTATTGGACTATAGAACTTACCGTAATTGACTCATAACTAACGAGCTTGAATATATTTAAACCAAATTGCATCTTATAAAGCAAGCACAGTTTGCAAGCAAATTTCATAATACTTTCGAGAATAAAAAATTACAATAAACATTTATTTAATTCAAGGAACTATGCGGGGTTACTTTGAATATTTATGACAAGTCGTTGGCTCAAAACTAATTATAATTATTTCAATAAATACCATATGAAATTCAGTAGTTTACTGATTTCTTGTTTCATATTTTTACACCTGTTTCTTAGCAGCAAACGCGAGATTTTGTAATATGTTTAAAGTGCTTAGCCTAAATCAATATGTTTTATTTGGAAGTGGATAACCTGGTGAGATTCGTACACCTAAACTTCACGAAATGAAAGTTCCTGGCGAGAATCATTAGGCTCCAACAAAAATGTTATGATAGTCGCGTAGACCTTTCAAAGTTCTGTCCAGTGACTTCTTGTAGGTCATGATGCATTGGTCCCAAACAATGAATTTGTATATCTCTAGAAGTTTTACCACTGCATTGTTTTGGCGATGCTGTAAGCTTTCTAAAAAAATCGCTGCTATTCCAGACGAAACCAACGCTAAGGTTCTCCTTCTCTTTCTTCTCCATTTTCTTCAGCTTCAGCTTCGTATTCAACAGCAGTGGTCAGATCGGCGGCCTTTCTCATTTGGAACATATCGAAAGTGCTAACTTGATTTCGTTGGATTTGGATGATTAGATCACGCGCACATTCGCACTCTCATTCATACTTCCAGACTCTGGGGAAGATGAGGAAGTATCCTGGTTGGAGAAAAAATTCCTCCATGGCCGGGAATCGATCCCGAGACCCCTAGCACGGTCTGCGGACTGAGCTAAGGGACCAGCCTTCTCTTACTCTTGGCTCAATTGTAGAACATTGCACGAACTGCTTCGGCTGATCGGTGTGATACTGTTGTTCTCTTTGTAAATTGTAGTTATACCTGTTAAATTGTGTGACCAAACTTTATTCGCCATAATACATGCATTCTACCATAATTAGCCCCGGACTTTTCGAAAACGCATATGGGCATATGTAAATAATAATTTTGAGGGGTAGTGCATATTTAAAGGATATGCGCATAATTTGGCATTTATTTACCTTACGTAAGATCGATTACACAGTATTTCTCAATAAACCGAACAATTTAATGCATATGTTGGACATCCCTTGGCACCATAATAGCATTGTTATTTTTAAGCCAAGTGGTCACGGAACGATACGTTTAGCCTGACAATATACGCAGGTACTTAGGCGTTGCAGACCCTTTCCTTTAGTGCAGTAGCCTCTAAAATGTTGTGTGGTTAGGACGCGTGTAATAGGCTGTTAATTTATTCATCTACTAATAGTGTTGTATTTTGTAAAAGCGCTTTGAGCAGAAGATCCTTCTTGATACAGTGGACTTTATACAATAGTGAGTATTAAGGTGACGGCGATGTGGTGTTACGTCAAGTGTGTAAGAAAGATATAAAAAGTGATAAAAATTTAAACTTGGGCAGCACTCAAAAGCAGCGCCACATTTCAGGTCCAAAGAAAAGAGCAAGAACTTGCAACAGCTACTTATGACTTAAGTGAAGCCACAGTTAGAAGGTAATGCATTTTACGCTGACTTCTGTAAAGCCCTTGCATCCAGCAGCATTCCGTTGCATAAATTAAATATTCCCCATCTACGATTATTTCTACAGAAATATTGTAGCTCGACAAAAATACCGGATGAATCTACCCCCAGAAAAAAATACTTACCTTCGCTACACGCTTCTGTCCTGGATTCAATACCATTTGTCATAGAAGGGAGCGACGTCCGATATCGGTAGATGAAACAACCGATTCGCGTGGCCGAAACATGGCGAACTACATAGTGGGAAAATTATACCAAGAGAAACCCGCAAACCTCATTTGCTTGCGTGCAAAGTATTAGTGCAAACCAACTACAGCACGACTGAAAGATTTGTAAACGATTCCTTGCGTCTTCTTTGGCCTACTGAATTGGAGCTTAATTGTTACTAGGTGCATGTCTTAGTCACAGATACAGCTTCATTGTGTTAAATGCTGGCCAGTCTCTTCAAGTATCTCTTTCCCTAATCTTATCCATCTCACATATTTAACCCACGGGCCACATTACATTGCAGAAGAGATACGCACTCTCATTCCATCAGTTAACAAATTAATATCAAAGGGAGAAAAGGGTGTTTTTAGAAGCGCATGCTCCTGTACAGTTGTACAAAGAACGTCTGCCTGAGGAGTCTCTTTCGTCGGAACCAGTTATCACAAGATAGGGGAACTTGGTTATCTGCAACGATTTTCCACCAGGAGAATTTCAATCAAGTGAAAGCTGTAATCACAAGTATTGATGACACTCGTACTGCATGTGTTCGTGAAGCAAATGCTCCATTTGAGTGTGAAACTGCATATCAAGATATACACTTTATCCATGCACATTATTTTTTTCTTTCAAAGGCTATTAAAGGCCTAAAAATTCACGGTGCACCCATACACGGGTCTCTTTAATTGATTGACAAACCAATTTCTTCTTTAAATGCCGTCCCTGGCGAAACTGGGAAAAAAAGTTAAAAATGAATTCAATGCGGTGTTGGACTCACACCCAGGACTAAAGAAAATTCAAAATATCAACGAGTATTTAAGTGAAATCAGAAAGTCTTTGCCAAATGAGTGTTCCGAGGAGTCACTACCAGTGTATAAGTATTGTCTAATCACATCTGTTGATGTGGAAAGATCATTTTCAGCGTATAAACTTATTCTGTCTGACAATAGAAAATACTAAATCCCTGAAAACATCGAGAAACTTTTGGTAACACACTGTGATTCGTCATTTGGCAAAGAGTGAGACATGTTCAAGTGAATTAAAATATAATTTTACTTTGTAAGCGTACATTCTTATATTTTAAGGCATATTTTTGCCATTTTTGTTCATATTTGCATGCATATATTTGATGCTTTTAGTGCATATAGATCCGGGCCCTAATTATGAATAATGTGTCACTGTGAATTTCTGGAGTCATTTGCCATGTCTGACGAAGTTTAGCCACACACACGGTGCAAGATATCTTCGGACATGTTATCCTTTCTCGCCACATGTCCTGCCCATTGCCATTTAATCCTCTTTACTCTTGTGGCTGCGTCATCTAGGCCACTTTTCTTCGCAACACTTCATTCTTCACTTTATCTTTTAGAGCGATGTTCAGGCTGTTCCTTTCCATCTTCCATTGGCATGTTTGTAGCATTAGAGCCAGAGTCTTCGTTAGTGCCTATGTTTGGCAACCATATAGTAAGCCTGGAATGATGTAGGTTTGAAGGGTTTCTGTTCTAATAGCTGGTCTTAAATGCTTGTTTTGAAGAATGAATTTCAGGTTCCAGAATTCACCCCATGCTAATTTTACTCTTTTTAATTTTGCATCCCTTGTCCCTAAGAGACTCACCATCTGACCTAGGTAAATGTAGTTGTTACAGTATTCTATTTATTCTCCATCTACCTGAATAATGCTTTATGTGGAGTTGGTCATGATTTTTTTTTTTTTGTGAGGTTCTTTCGTAATCGCACACTTTGCTATTGTCGTTGACACTTTTCAACGTCTCTTGTGGTTTTGCCACTGAGTTTGCAAATAATATGTCATCTGCAGATCTTAGATTGGTCAACTTCTTCCCGTTTATATTTAGCCGCCAGATTTTCTTCCAGTTTATCCGTTTAAATGCTAACTTTAGTATGCAGTTAAAGAGTTTCGGGGATATTGGGTCATCTTGTCTTAAGGAGACCAAATTTAACCTTATATATGAATAATTATCTTGAACAAATGTTTAGTATTTTTAGTATTAGCTTACTGTTTTTGACAATATTATATTTTAATATAGCTCAGAATGCTAATGTATTCTTTTATTCCCTTGAATAGGAGCTGATGCAGAAAAGACTGGACAGAGTTGAACAGTTTCGATTTCTATGGTTGGAGCTCTGCGGGTTGACACGACACACCGGAAATGCGATGGGTTTCACTTACGGCATTCACATGTTAATGTACTTCGTGGAGCAAGTGTTGACAGTGTACAGCTTCCTTGGCAACATCCGATATAATTTTCTGTCTTTGAGTACACTGGTGTTCAGCGGAACTGCACTTGTTTTTTCTGGACTTATCTTCGTTGTGTGCAATAGTGCACAGTGTGCCACAGAAGGGGTATGTACAAATTCAGTATTGTAAAATTAAATGAAAGTATTTGTTGTACTCGTGAATGAAGGTGTGGAATGCGAGAACGCACGCGAGAATCGTTATGATGGTAAAGTAAATAAACTTATAATTAAACAACAAATATCGACAGAGAAATTTGTTAAAACAGCATCGACTTAAGTCAATAGAGTCATGTGAGAGAATATTAGGTTTTTTTTTTTTTTTTTTTTTTTTTTTTTTTTTTTTTTTTCCAAATGGTAAGAGCAAATGAGGGGCGTTTGCATATTCCGCGTTGCCACATCGTCAGCTCAACTCTATTCATATTTCCCTCTCTCTCGCACACTGTCCTGGAGCATGAGAATCTCCTTGCTGCTAGTCGTAAGGCAACCCAAACTGAATTTTCCGAACTTTTGTAACAATGAAGCTGTTGAGATCAAAATATGGATATCCACATATTATGTATATGTTTTAAATGCTATAATTATAGTTTATTAATTACCTATTTTGCTAATCCAATGGAACTGGCAGTGGCTCATCCATATGGCTGTGAGTGTCACTTTCGTCAAGAGAAAATACGTCCTTGTCACTATCTTCATAATTTGAGTCTTGCAAATTTGTGAACTGCTTCAAAGTCTCCCGCAATTTTCCCAGTCGTGGTGTGCTACTTTTTCAATTTCCTCGTGAGTGTCATTCATTGCCATTCAGTTTAAAAGTATTGTTTCTTTTTATAAGGGAGGAAGGAGGATTACCACGTGGCCCATTTTAATGGCAAGTTGATCCAACTGGTACTCTATTTCATGGTTTTTAAACAGATTAGCTGAATAATACTGATTTAAAATTTCTGGAGTAAATAAACGAAAGGTATCACATTCTGTGATGCAGCATTCTACAGGTTAACAAGAAGAGTACTGTTTGCTCTCTCTCTCTCTCTCTCTCTCTCTCTCTCTCTCTCTCTCTCTCTCTCTATCTATCTCTCTCTCTCTCTCTCTCTCGAATTTAAGGACTTCTTGGCTTATTCAAAGTAATTCTTTCAGCATATCCTGTTAGTGATCAACATTTCAGTTTGATTAATTACAAATATATGTACACACATGACTCTTTGCAGTGTACTCGGACGAATATGAGTGTGGTTAAGTTGGTAGCGAAGGTATGGAGAAGGAGCATTGATCTTGAAGCAAGTAGATACAGTCGTTTCTTCGTCTCACCCCCTGCGAGAAGGATGTTTTTGTAAAGTAAAGTTAATAGTGGCAACACTGTCTTAACTGGGCGCTATCAGCGGTAAATAATGTAAGCTGATAACAATGAAAAATAAGAGCATCTAATGGTTATTAGCTGAGAGTTTGAAGACAAAAATTTAATTTAATAGAACATATTTACTAAGTTTAGTTGTAGGCTGTTATATCTAGTGATCCAAATATGAACAAACATGCCTCATTAAAATTCAGGTTGTAAGAGGTTTCAATGCTCGACAATGCCATACAGAATTATTGGAAGCTTATGGTAGACAGACTTTACCATATCGTACCGCGGCTATGTGCGCGAATGCAATTCGTAGAGAAAGGGAAACGTTCATAAAAAACGTGGAGCTGGCACACCGTAATAAGCAAATGATGATGTGCATGTGAATGCTGTTAGAGCACTACTGGAAGAACATCGTTGTTGTATTTGTAGCAAAGGATAATTCAATTACTACTTAGAGTTTGGTTTAGAACCAGATAAGCAATTATAATGGTAGTAGATCAGTCTGTTCGAATATTAGGCGAACAGGATTCTATGGATGACATCCGTCGGCCCCCTGATGTGTGAAGGCGAGTTCTTCATGTTGGAGGAAATTACTTCTAAGCAATAATCTGACTGCTCTAGAAATTTTTTGTTTGTTGCTAATTCCAATGCTTCCACTAAAAATTGAATGACCTAAGTAATTTGTCCTTGTGCTTGAGAAGTGAGGTCAATATGTTGTCAATTGACAACCTAAATCAAATAAATAAACCACTATTACCTGTATTTTAATACACCACGACGTAAGCACTGTATGAATATCATTATTGATTGGCATGTATGCGTGTATGTATATTTGTAATTACTCAGAACTGAAACCTAAACGTTTAACATGACGCGATAAAAGAATTACTTTGAATAAACCAATTCCAGCGAGAGGAAACATTAAATTTCCTGCTGCCCTGGCAGAACGTGTCTGGTCACATTATATCTTTGTTTATGAATGGTTCGTAATCTCCAGAGAGTTCAAAGTGGTTGGCGTGTATGTATGTACATATGCATTTAATTACTCAGAACTGAAATTTAAACTACTGGCATGACGTAATAAAAGAATTACTGTGACTAAGTCAAGCTGTTAAATTCGAGAAAGAGTAAACACTTTATTTCCTGTTAGCCTGTGGAATGCTGTATGCTTATGTTTATGAATGAGTGCTAGATAATGAGTGTTTATTTACTCTGGAGAGTTCAGATAAATATCATTCAGTTGATCTTTAAACAACAGTAGAGTAAGAGCTAAATAGTGCAATTGCTTCTTGCAGTGAAATTAGTGGCTATTCAAAAAGGCAGGTATTGCGAAGTCAGGCTCGAAGTATTATATTTCAGGTGTACACGTTCTTCAAAAATTTTTTGGAAACAGAAACTAAAAATGAGTTATTGCAAAGACTACTTCCATTT
This sequence comes from Mantis religiosa, assembly GCA_030765055.1. Classification (NCBI taxonomy): domain Eukaryota; kingdom Metazoa; phylum Arthropoda; class Insecta; order Mantodea; family Mantidae; genus Mantis; species Mantis religiosa. The sequence goes on from CM060954.1 coordinate 131,491,887, forward strand.
AAAAACACGTAAAAAGTGTATCAGCTGGATCAACTTGCAATTGAAACGAGACACGAGGTAATACGCCTCCCACCTTACCACTGCCAATACAATCCAATGGAGTTGGTGTGGGCTCAAATAAAGGGGGTGGGGGGGTTGCAAACAGAAATAATATTTTTAAACTGACGGACGTTGAACGACTTTTTCACGAAGAAATTGACAAGGTAACACAACAATACCGGGAAAACTCCGTGAGGCGCGCAGAAAACCATCAAGAAGACGATTCTAAGAAAGAAAGAGCACGTGACGATGCTTTGGAACCTATAATGATAAATTTGCAAGACTCAGACAGTGAAGACAGTGACAATGACGAATTGTCACTTAACGAAGTGACATTGACAGGGATATGGATGAGCCACTGGCAGTTCCACTGGATTAGAAATACAGGTAATTCGTAAACTATAATTATAGTTATAGTATTTAAAAGTATACATAATTTGCGAAAATGCCTTTTCCAATTTTCATTTTGGGGATTGTATCATTGTAAAAGTTTGTAAAATATAATTTGCTTACCCTTACGTCTGCGCCAAGCAGACCTGCATGTTGTATGAATGTGCGAGAGAGAGGGAAATATAAAAGGAGTGGGGTAACAAGTTGGCAACGCTGAGTGTGATACGGCATCTGATTAGCTGGACTCCAGAACTCTTGCCATTTGAAACACATAATAAGTTAAAGCATTATAAATGAACACCATGTATAAAACAGATTGTATGCATTTTAAAAGTCTCGATTATTAGGTCGAAGTTTGGTGTAAACGCGGAGCTAAGATTGGTAGCTGAGACAGGCCACAGAGGTTAGATAGGGCAAAGTTTTATTGTTCAGTGTCCGGATTTAGATTTTTTAGTGTAATTTACGTCCTCCAACGTTAGGTCAAATCGGACTATGGCTGGAATGAGTGAAATGACTCTCAAATGAGCCCAGGATCCATAGAGCTTAGAGTTACCCGACATTCATCTTTCAGGATAAGGGAAAACCCCGGAAAAACCTTATCCAAGTAGCTAACCCAGACCGAGATTTGAACTCATGACCTCTTGAACGTGAAGCAGACATGCTACCACCACGCTACCGAGGCGGGCCCGGATTTAGATGATGCGATGTCAGCGCAAGATAAAGATTTCGGTGCAACACCTACAAAACGGTAGACGAAGGATCTAAAGCTTCTGGTAGGAAAGACAGAAGGAATAACGCTGTCATATGCACCAGATATTTCGATAAATATTGCTTTCAAGTGGTCCTTTCTCATGTACTGCCAAGAATTACGGCACTGAGACAATCTGGAGTAGCAGATTTGCGGGAACCTAATTGTGTTCATGGTAAATACGCATGGATTCCAGCCACCATTATACTCCACCATTATTATCATGCGCTCCAAGATTTGCTGATACCTGAAGACAACATAATTGGGCAAAAAGGTGGTCCTTCCCAGGTTTGAGAATGGGTTCATATATTTACGCAGCTCAATCACCAGGAAATGTATTGTAGATCCAACATTTATTAAATATCTGCGGAAGGAACAACTTGGCATGGGCTTGCAAATTGGTAAGCAGGTTCCTTTTTTTTTTTTTTCTTTTTTTTTTTTCGTTTTGTTGATTTAAGTCCAAACACGAGGCAAGGTCCGTTTTTGGAAATAGTAGCGCAAAATCTCTCCGGCAGTCTTCCTTAAGGTTCTTAAAAATCGTTGCATGTCAGGATCAAATCTTCTGCAGAATTAACAGTTCTCCCATGTAGCGTGTGAGACTCAACGAGGAACCAACTCCACCTTACTGAAGTCCACCACTGAATCGTCGCACATAAGAATTTGGCCATGGACAAATGCGGAATAGAAGGCAACACATAGTTATTGTTCCATTGCAGCAGAGCTGCAAAGTTCTCCAAAGATGAAAACTCTAGCGGAATCTCGTTGTAAACTAACGTAATCTTGTGTCTGTAACTAACCCAAACTTCCCAAAAATATGTCATTTTGCAATAGGTCTGCAAATGTAGGCGGAGTTACAGTTCTTAGTTCAGTAATACTTCAACAATTTCATCCATTATGTATTTTCAAAATACTGGTATAAATGGAAGTGATATATTACAAACTACCACACAAACCCTAATGGGTTCAGTTTATAGCCGGGTCATGTGTCGCGTATAAGTCCTTCGCTGCAATAGCCTGACTATTTTTCCTCCTCACACTGTCGGTAAATAAACCATTCTAGGCTAAGTTTATCAGTTGTATGTTACATTTAATAATTTACGAAATTCAGAACGAGCTGTAAGAACTGCCATGTGGTCTTATGTAACCAAAAGTGAAAGTTTATTTAGAACGCTGATAAGCATGCCGAAACATTCACGCTTATTAAAGAAAATGTTTACCCAACAAACGAAATATGTAGAAAGGTGTACATATAAATTCAAGATAAAATTCCTGAATTTACAATTCCAGTTAAATAACAGATGAACATCTGATTAATAAGTTTAGAAAAATGGATAACTTAAGGAGCCAAAAGAAGCACCAGCTCTCAGACTTAACTGTGGATATAGAATGCTAGCATTCAGTTATTAGGTATGGCGTGAAGTCTCTTAGCTTATTTACTCACCTGGGAGACATATTACCTTAATTTTATCTTACACAAGTTTCTGAAGCTCTAGTCCTGCTTAATTCCTGGTTAAAAGGTACACACGAAGGGGGCCATGTCAATCTACCGCGGCGGTCTCGATCTCCACACAGATCTACCGTGGTCAACACCGCCCAGGTAAAACGATGAACTGAGAGCATTTCAGGAGGACATTGCATCACTGACAGGATGGACATAGAAACACGCTCAAGACCCTAAGGAGCTGTGAGAATTCTTTATCCCGGCGCCGGGTGCCGCTAACGAAGCTCCGGGTCCTATTGACACAATGGTCATTCTCCCCGCGTTAAGATAGTGATCAAATACTCAGAGCCGAGAACAGTATTTATAAAGCGCAAACATCCGTGTCATCTGTCCGGTATTGAACATCTGAATAACAATTAATATTCAATTAGATTTAGAACAAATAGTTACAAAATCTGAAACTTCCAAACCTGTACTAAAAGCACTAGCATTAGAAACTGTGAACAATAGATATCCACCTGAAGAATGGTTACATGTCTACACAGATGGATCTAACTTGGACAACAACTCAGGAGCAGGAATTAAGTGTGCACTGTTCTCATTCTATCAACCAGCAGGATACCACACAGCAAATTTTGATGCAGAAGTAACGGCTATTCATATTTCACTCCAACACCTTCTATACAGAATAGATAAATTCAAAAATGCTGTCATACTTTCTGATTCTAAAGCAGCATTGTCCGCAATAAGTTCATATAAAATGAGGTCAATCCATATTAAATAATTTCACAAAATGATCCAACAACTTCAAAAACTACAGAAAAGAATTATATTACAGTGGATACCTGCACATTGTGGAATTGCTGGAAATGAATCAGCTGATTTTCTTGCCAAAAAGGTGCAAATTTAATTCAGAACAAAAGTAAAAACTTACCCTTTACATCCATAAAAATATTAATAAAAAGTATAAAAAAACAAAAATAATCAATATCTAGCAAAGGCAAAGATAAATAATGGAACATTTTAATTAAAAATCCAGAAATTATTCCAGAAATCCCACGTAAAACTGCAGTAGCAAGTTTTAGATTACTTACGGAACACGATTATTTGGCCAAACACTTACACAGAATAGGAATTTATACAAGTACAAATTGTCCTCTGTGCAACAAAGAAGAGGAAATGACTGAAGAACATCTAACCTGTGAAGCCCTACCTGCTGGACCCACTACACAGAAATATTGGAGAGCAAGAGAGCTAATGGCTTCATTGCCAAAGCCTAGCATTTGACAACAAAGAAGAGGAAATGACTGAAGAACATCTTCTAACCTGTGAAGCCCTACCTGCCGGACCCATTACACAGAAATATTGGAGAGCAAGAGAGCTAATGGCTTCATTGCCAAAGCCCAGCATTTGACAACAAAGAAGAGGAAATGACTGAAGAACATCTTCTAACCTGTGAAGCCCTACCTGCCGGACCCATTACACAGAAATATTGGAGAGCAACAGAGCTAATGGCTTCATTGCCAAAGCCCAGCATTTGACAACAAAGAAGAGGAAATGACTGAAGAACAAATTCTAACCTGTGAAGCCCTACCTGCTGGACCCACTACACAGAAATATTGGAGAGCAAGAGAGCTAATGGCTTCATTGCCAAAGCCCAGCATTTGACAACAAAGAAGAGGAAATGACTGAAGAACATCTTCTAACCTGTGAAGCCCTACCTGCTGGACCCACTACACAGAAATATTGGAGAGCAAGAGAGCTAATGGCTTCATTGCCAAAGCCTAGCATTTGACAACAAAGAAGAGGAAATGACTGAAGAACATCTTCTAACCTGTGAAGCCCTACCTGCTGGACCCACTACACAGAAATATTGGAGAGCAAGAGAGCTAATGGCTTCATTGCCAAAGCCTAACATTTGAAAATAACAACAGCATCTGAATAACAATTGCTTCGTACGTGTTCTATCTGGAATCTTTATTCCGGCGGAATATATAGACACATTCCTCCACAAAGTTAACAGGGATTTGATCTAACAACTTATCAATCTCCTAACATCTCACACTTCCCTTAACTAACTATACGATAACCGAACAGACAATAGAGGCGGTTAGAAAAACCACAGTATAGGGCAAGAAATAGTATTTTATACGGCCAGTCGTCCAAATGAAATTTCTGTATCCTTAAAAAAGGGTTGTAACTTTTGGATGTTGGACTTTGGCATCTTTACCAAATTTACGCTATATTGATATCTTTTTTCCAGGTTGGCTCAAACTTTCAAGAAAAACTACAAATAACAGGGTGCAAAATTCCACTCGAGCACAAAGAAGTCAGAAATGAGGTATTTAAACTTCCTTTGCTTATTTGCGTATTTGTTTATATGCTTTCTTATGCACATGTTTTATTTACAACAAATTATTTTGTGCACTGACCTAGTACTTGTTTTTCATTCATTTTGTAAAAGCTCATGCTATGTTATATAAACATTGAAAACGACCTCCTTAATTGTGGAGAGGTAAGCTAAAAATACAGAACTAGCACTATTTCTAGTTTAAACTAGGTTGACTAATATCGAGATATTAAGCAGAAATATAGAGTGAGGAACAAATTTAGGAAGTTTATGATTATGATCTGAGGTACTCATAGTTTTTTTTCTAAATTGTGGAACCAAGGGGACACTGTTACTTTGATTTTCGCTACTTCCTATTTCCTTGACAGCTCGGTATATTGACTGACCGATTTAAAAACTTAAAACTATAAGGTATTATGCTCATATGAAATCTCTCTCACTGCTCTATGAACCATTTTTACCAATGCTTATTCTTACGTCTACTTCTACACAAATTGCAACACCAAGAAAGAAACGCATGCATTCAATGAATTAATACCACAGGTTAGATACACGAGAAGTTGCAAATGATTAATTTTTCAAATCAGTACATGACTTTTGAGCCCTAATATTTAGTATTTCGTGTGCCTTCCATGCGCTCGAATTAGAGCTGCTAGACGCCGTGGTATTATATCAAAAAGGTGCTGAATAGGTTCCTTAGGGATTTTCATCCACGCAGTGTGTATTTGAGCACACAACTCGGTGATACTAGATAGTGGAGGACCATGACGCATCAGGTGCCGACCAAAGCTAGACATGTTCGATGGGTGACATGTCATGTAAACGTGCAGGCCAGGGAAGCAATGGTACACGACGCTCTTCGAAGTAGCCTTGTACGTATCTCGAAATATGTGGCCGGGCATTGTCATGTTGAAATATGGCCTGAGGAGATTCCTGAAGCACGGGGAGTACTTCAGGCTCTACAACTACCGTTAGGTACCGGTTCAGAGTGGGCTCAGTTCGTAGGAGGCGAGATAGATTGTTGTAACCAATGGCACCCCAAACCATTACACCTGGTATTTGTCCGTTATGCCGCTCAACAATGGAGCCTTCCAGGTTGCACTCACCACGGTACCGAGGGACACTATGTGGCCATCACATGTTTCCACTCAGCACCCCAGTGATGATGTTCACGTGCCCATTTCAGTCAGAGGAGCTTGTGGCCTCTGGACAATGGAAGCCGACATAATGGCATGCGTATAACCAGTCCAACCGGGAGCAGACGGCGACGAACCAATGATGCAGAGAAGTTCACACCAGTTACAGTGCTCCAGCGTCGAGCCAACACTGGATGAAGCTGTATGGACCGTTACGGCCATAAGGATAACATGACGGTCATCTTATGTGCTGCGGACATTTTTTGTGGTTCAGTTCCCGCTCTTCACTACGTGTGGCCTTCATCTACCCACTTCTTCAACACACGCATCGCTGTCGTAGCAACATGCCCTGCACGAGCCGAACTGTGACACACCCGCTTCCCCGAGACCGATCATTCTGCCCGTTCGAACTCGGACACATGCCGAGGCATACTAGCACTCTACTGTTTCCGCCTTGTTTGACAGCTCTGTACTGACTACACTGGGCGCAACACTGACCTTGTTGGACTGACGTGTACCGCATCAAGCCTAACCATTTATTTATTGCTTGCACACTCTTCTTCCTTCCACCAAGTTTGTAGTTATTCGGATAATTCATTCTTGGTGTTGCAATATTCACAAGCAGTAGTGCGGTTACTTGAGATGAACCTTCAACACATTTCGGTAAGTATCACGGGGGAAAAGTTACGGTAAGATATTTTTAAATAGTGGGTAATGCGGCTTTGAAGTTTCAAAGATTTCCCCGGGGTTTTCCTTTATGCTGAAAGAGAAACGTCGGGTAACTAAGCTCCTGCGGCCTCATTTGAGCATCATTTCATCAATATCGTTCTCCGTCGATATGACAATGTTGGAAGGACGTAATTAAAGAAATACTCTTTGTGTCATAATATTAAAAAGAAATAAGTAGTTCCTTAACAATTATTTGAAAATTTGTTACGGCTACGACGATATATATTATTCAGAATTAGTGGTATTTCCAAATATCTGTACTCTGTGTCATAGAGTTTCTTCTCATTTACCAAGTTAAACTTACATGTTGTTGAAAAATATTCAAGATATTTCCATATGCATATTTTAAATACTATGTTTGTAAACAGCATAACTCAAAATAGAAAAAAAATTATATATATACCAAAATTGGTATTTGAAGTTAAGTGTATGTCGAAGATGAGAAACGAAGATTTCCAAGATGATATAGCATTCCTTATATCCTTTACATTGAACAGTTTTAGGTGTCTTTTATTTTTCAAAAGCGACTAGTACATCTTATGATTTTAACTAAAATTTTCTCAAAGAGTTCTATATAAGGCTTAAAACATGAAATAGGCGAGGAACGTTTATTTTCATCTATTTGGTTTATTAGAATATTAACTTATTTTGTATTTAACTTTTAAATACCCTTATATTTTATTAATGTACTATAAAATGTAAGATTTCTTTAAAATATAAATTACCTCAAACATTTCTATTTAATTTCTGTACCACGTACATAGTAGATAACTAGAAATACACGTTTTGAGGTCTCATAAATCTATGGAAACACTTTAGATTGAGGTCTATTTGTCTGAGTGTGTGTTTGTGTGCGCGCGTGTGTGTCTGTGTATGTGTGAATGTATGTGTATTTCTCTAACACTCTGAAAAGCTTTCAAAAATTAATTGTCACTAAAATGCTGTATGTTTCAGATAGTTTTATGGCAAATGAAAAGTACATTTTGAATTTTCTGGGAATTTGCTCTCACAAGCTCTTTTTAATTCGCAAGCGATAAACAGAATCTCACAGCATAAGAAATGTATATCTCAGTAAAACATACAGTTTTTGTCAAATACCCATTCCTTATTGTCTGATTGAATATTCATTACTTATAGATTTTTAACTTATAGATTTTTTTGTTCCCTTTGTCCCTCCCCCCTTCAAAGATAAAGCTATACTAATGATATTACATACTGACCAGCTCTTTAAAATATCTTAATATCGCTTAAAGCCCAATATAACCACAAATCTCCATTGCACATACATGAAAATTCACAATAACTCTCCATTCTCCATTAACATAGAGGCGATAGAGGAATAAACGTCAATAAAAACCGGTTGTGCAAAAGTGGGTAGAAAAAGCCGTGTGATTGCATCACCTTTTTCGGTTTCATCAGCTCTTTTGATTTAAACTTTTCAAACCTCTGTACTTTTGAAGAGTACTGCAAATGTGCTGATGTTTCGGCACATTGTGAAGTCCGAAATATCAAAACCCACAGATTCTGTCCACGTTTCAAATTTCACTGTCAACCTGGCTTCCTCTGCTAAAAACAAGTGTTTAAGAAAATGCAATATAGTGGTTAAAGAAAAACATGTAAAATATCGCATCTTTATTACAATTGTTTTACACAATATGTACATATAATAAGAATTATTTGCAGCAAATGTTAAAAACTTATTGTGTTACATTCACACAATCTTCCCTGGTCACGCTAAAAGGCATACTGTGTACTTCTCATTAATGCAGATAAATAACTTGGAGAAATTCTTTTACTACATATTTCTTTGTAAATGGAATGGGTATACAGTAGGCTTAAGGGGGTGAAAGGAAACAAAAAATTCTTTGCTATTTTTTGTACTGTGTTATAATTTGGAACTTCCTCTTTAATTTGACATATAATTATTTATTGATATTGTGACTTTGTGGGTTCATAGAATTAAAAGTCCGAGTTGCAGATATTCCAAATGTTCTTTATTTTCGTAGAAATACACTGTTCAATTCTCACGTAACAACATTAAGTCACATACACAACACAATCTACCGAGGTCGATGACAATAACAAACGTTCTGATTACATCTGTTTACAACATCAGCTCTCGTTACAACACTCTACAGCTACTTACTGTCCTGTTTACGACTCCCTTAAATACCTCACTGATAATTTATAGACTGTTCTCAAACAAACCAGAAACCGAATAAACTCTATCAGTCAAGAAGTCACGAGAAATTTCCATTTACCTCACTTATCTGTGTTGGTAAGTCCTTTATCTCCGGCGCTATGCTTTTCTGCTTATGCAAGCTCTTTATCTCCGTGAAACACTATCCGTATGTTATCTATTTGCGGCGAAACTTTTATACCCGTTACCGCGACAATATATATAATGTCGCGGTAACGGGCATTGAAGTTTCGGCACAAATAGATAACAGATGGATAGGTTTCACGTAGATAACGAACTTGTGAAAACAGATAGTGCGGCAGGCAAGATAACTGAGGCAAAGGCCTCGCTGGGTAGATTAAGTTACGTTTCTGGAAGGTGATAGAATGTTCGAATTGTGTAACTAGATGCCTTGTTTTCCAGAAACTTCTAGTGATTGACAGAACAGTCTGGTAATCATGAATGGAGATATAAAAGGGATTGTGACACGCTAGCAGGACAGTTGTACTTGTGAAACAGTTGTGAAAGCAGACAGCTGGAAATGTTATTGTAACGAGAGCGAATGATCTAATCTGCTGTCACTGTTATTGTCATCGACCTTGGTAGACTGATGGTGTACGTAACGTAATGCTGATGTAATCTATAAGAGTATTTCTACGAAAATAAAGGAGATTTTTAATTTCTGAAATTCGGCCTTGTAATTCTACGAACCCACAAAGTTATAATAACTTATTTATTGATATATATATATATATATATATATATACAGGGTGGACCAATTAAGTTGAAACAGTACAGTATCTCCGAAACTAAGCGCTGTAGAATGAAATGCGTTGAACAAAAATCGCTTGATATTATGGGGAAAGTTAATGCTATTAGTCGTCTTTTATTTGGAGGACGTTGTCTATTCTGTTTTCTGACACCTCATAAAAAGCTAAACAACTTTTGTATAATGCACTTTGCAATTTTTCTTACAGCAACGTAAATATATAACTGAATGAAATGACGTTTGTCAGTCTTGCAAAACGTCGAGGACGGCTGAACCGATTTGTCTAATTTCGGTTTTGAAACAACCGTCCAGTTAAATTCCATCAGCTAACAAAAATAATAAGAGTTTAACGATGAAGCCTGGGACTGAAGTACTTAAAATAGTAAGTCGCCACAAACGGTGTATCTCGAATGCGAGAGGCCCTAGTAGTTTCCCGGGAAAATATATGAGTCAATTGGAGAATTTAATTTCATGATGGCACGTTAGCCATGGTAGCTCAATGGGTAAGAGCGACTGGACGGAAACCAGGAGATCCATGATTCAAATCGCGGCCGTGGCATTGAAGCCTTCAGTTTGACTCTACCTATCCAAAACTTTAGCCTATACACGGCTAGTGTGAAGGAACGATTAATTTCCATCAATTAACTTAAATAACAAGGTAACTTTTACTTGGTCAAATAAGAAAACTTATTTTACTGTACTCATAAGAAAACTGAAGTAATTTACTCAAAATGAAACATAATGTAGTTATTACAATGATCACTTACATGTTCTTACATTTTTTAACCCATGGCGCAACAGCCCATAGAGGGCCAAGGCCTACCAACCCGACTGCCGGCCTCACGCCCACTTACGCGCGGCAGAGGTGGGCGATCATCCAACAGATACGGGAAGGAGATATGGCCAGCATCTCGGCATCCCCCAACCGGAACGTTGTTTCCGTGACCAGGATCGCATACCTAACGTAAGCTCCTCACTTTTCCTCACGATGCTGAGTGGGCACCGGTCCTATACCCGGGACATAAAGTCTCCACCACATGGGTAGGATCGAACCCGGGCCGCTTTCCGTGGCCAGGGACCAAGGCATGCTGCCTTAGTCCGCTACGTCACTGCCCAGGACTGTTCTTACATTTGCAGCACAAAAACATTCTTTGACTTTGTACTGTTTCAAAGACTTTCACACCATTTTCTTGGAAGCTGAATAAATCTTCAGGTTGTATTAGGATCAAGTTGTGACGTGATATAAAGCACCTTTTTAAGACCCTAACCTTATTACTTCCACCTATATCTCCAGAAAATTTTATAACTTATTTCTTGCTAGGACTATGTCCACAAATTAGTAGCTCAATAACTGCGTCACACAGCTCTGTTTCCAAGCCTTGGTCCAGTGAATGTTTTGGAGTTCTTGTGCCATTAACATCTACGGTTCCATTTACTCTCCTACGAATTGTATTGAAGGACACATCCTACATTCTTACGGCTGTTCTAATGCTCACACCTCAATTTTTCGCAGTTTTTGCCACCATCTTCAAAGCTTCGTGTTGTGCTTCTCCGATATCTACAGAAGAGAATTACTTGATTATTTTTATTGCTAATTTTCCAAAGAAAGGGCCTAAAACGTTTATTTCCAGTGAAATGTAATAGAGATAGAATTTATGGGTTATATACCGTCTCTGCTACTATGCATGTAGTAAAGAAAGTAAAAAGGATTGTTTCAATACCGATTCTAAAATAAAATAGAAAATTGAGTTTTTCTCTTCAGATTAGAGGGACGTATAGAGCAAACGCAATACAAAAATTATAGATTATTGAAACGTTCTGTTATTGTTTCAGGTCAGAATATTTATTGAAACCATATTTGAGAATCCACCGACCATTACATTCTCAGGATTTGTTACAGTTAACAGAGGACTTCAAACATCGGTAAGTATAATCAAAATAAAATTCAATGTACTATATAAAAAATTTTCACTCGCAAGAAGCCTGCTCTCTCTTTTAGAAACTATTCTAATAAACTTGATTATCAAGTTGCATTGATATTTGCTTCTTAATCTGACGGATTTCCATTTTAAGGCCGGTTTCCAAGAGGAGCTGAACTGAGGTCCAGCGTAACGATTAAGAGTGCGTCTTTCAGAGGAAATCGCCAAAGCCTCCTTAATCCTCCGCTCCCAGTAACTGCTGCATTTAGCCAGGATGGTCGTCTCCCAAAAATTGGCTCTATGGTCGTTATCAAAACAATGCTCTGCCAGCACAGACTTCTCAGGTTGCATTAAACGAATGCTCCGTTCATGTTCGATTATTCTAGTAGCGATGGTCCTTCCGGTTTGTCCTATCTACGGTGTTCCACATTCACAGGAAATGCGGCAGAATCAGCAGACTTCTCGCCAAATAAAACATCAGGACCATCTACAAGCCACTTCTAAGGATTAAACAGCTGTTGAGATCAGTGGAAGACAAACTGGACTTCCAAGTTCCGGGAGTGTACTGCATTCCCTGTGAATGTGGAACACCGTATATAGGACAAACCGGAAGGACTATCGCTACTAGAATAATCGAACATGAACGGAGCATTCGTTTAATGCAATCTGAGAAGTCTGGGCTGGCAGAGAATTGTTTTGATAACGAACATAGATTCAACTTTCTAGACACGACCATCTTGGCAAAATCCAACAGTTACTGGGAGCGGAGAATTAAGGAGGCTTTGCCGATTTCCTCTGAAAGGAGCACGCTTAATCGTGATGCTGGATTTCTGTTCAGCTTCTCTTGGAAACCAGCCTTAAAATGGAAATCCGTCGAATTAAGAAGCAAAGATCAATACAGCTTGATAATCAAGTTAAGTAGTTACGTTTATTTGACACAATTTTCTATACTCACGCCATCTCCTGACCTGGCATTTAATTTATGTAAGCAGTCTTTTGTTTAGTAATGCGAATTTTGATAGTGTTTTGTCTTTGTTTATAGTTGTGTTATATCCAGTATTTCACTTGTGGTTATAACATTTTATAAATATCCTGATGAAGGGAGAGATGCAGAATCCCGAAACGTTGATATTGCAACTTTGTGGGTTCGTAAAATTAAAAGTCCAATTGCACAAGCTCAAAATGTTCTTTATTTCCACCGAATTACAGTTGAAACACCTGCCAATTACAGAGAGTTAGGTAGCGCACACAATTACAATTCACCAATTCGTCTGTCACAGGTCCACTCCACACTCGCAATTACGCACAATTCCTCCGATGCACGTGCACAGTCTTCCGGTCCGTTCTCTCACTGGGCGCTCCTCACGGCTGCTCACCAAAAACTGACTCTCCTCCAGCCCGACGCGTCGCTTATATAGGACCAACTGGCCGATCTAGAAGGTTCCGGGTTAGATGAAATATCCTGAATGTTCCAGAACTCAGGGGGAGGGGAAAGAGACGGTACAGTAGCCTCACGGTCCCTTCAGTTGGCGCTACAAGATAAATGGGTATGCGTGGTCGAATGCTTCCCGGCCCTCACTCAGACGTCAGTTGGTCGTGTATGGGTGACAATATCTAATTATCTTTTCACCTGGCTGGCTGCCCGAGAAGAGCGCATTCGTCGGCTGGAAAGCTTCAGGTCTTATTTTAGGGGTATAAGTATTTGACAAATTGAAACCAACAACAAGCGTATGATTGTTTTCATAGAATAGATGCAATATAAATTGTATACTTTGGGGACATGCACACTTTTTGTGATATAAAAGTTGTTTAAGCCTTTCTGGTCACAAAAGAATTTAACCTTTTAATTGTGTAGTATTAACAATTTGCAATACTTATTTATTGTTACAGTTTATGGCAGCGATGGTGACATATCTCGTCGTTCTAATACAATTTTCAATGAGCGCAGATGCCAATAAAGCAAGTAACAGTAGCAGCATTGTGCCTGACTGAGACACCCACAACTGAATAACGGTATACATCGAGGATTTTGTGCCAGTGGTTCACTCTTGCTCTTGCTCAAGGCTTCAACATTTGATGGAGATAGAATTAATGTATTTAATAACCTTTAGAGAATGTTTCAAAACGACACCGAAAGAATATATGGAAGTAGTAGCTCAGCTTATGTGTAACACATATAGATCGTTGTTAGCGCCAACACAACCGCATAAAACGCTACAGATTGAGTGTGGATTCGGCAGTACCGCATGCCTCACACTATCGAAGTAATCGCAGATAGGTGACACACCGTGCCGCCTGTTGTGACAGTTCGTAAATATACTCCTCGGTAGCCTACCACTATTAAAAATTTCTTTGGCTTATGAAACCGCAATAAAGAAGCTATTCTTTAGTTGTTTGTTTATGGGTGTTTAACCGATATTCCAGAATCCCGCTATGACAGTCCATGACGGCAAATAAGCTGGTGAACATATGCAACTCAAATATTTTAGAGGGAAGTTAGTGTTAGTGAGACTGAGGATGGAAGCAATAAATGATAAACAGAACACAGAACAATATCAACGAATTGTAGATAAAGTTGACCAAAACTAAATACTTAACAGAATGAGACAAACTAAATGACCAATTGGAACTTAAAGGGAAGCTGTTGATTTTACAGTAACTGGTTGAAAGTACTGTACAATTAAGATCATAGCAAAATCAGCAAACTTGGTACTGTCCGAGTAATTTACTCGACTTTTTCACAAATAACTGCCCTTTGCCCCATTACATGAATGGGAGGGTAAGGTCAGTGATAAAGAGCAATGCTTTTGTTTTCGTAGCCGGTGCGTCCCAATCACAACTTTGAGGTTCACATACCAGCGGTTCCTACACTGCCTAATCACAAAATCATGCAATATTTAATGCTGCATAAAATGTAACCTAACAGAAGTTCAATGCTGCGACACCGAAATTCGGACTACTTAAGTTATAAACAATGAAACGCTATATTTGTTCGGTGTCGTTTGGAAACAACCTGTGTAAGCCGTGTAAACACTAACTTAAAACACGGTTGTCCAAACGGTACTCCGGGAGTGAAACCCGGCCCACGAGTGGCTTCTTTCTCAACTTTAAGCTGAATATAAAAATAAACATTGCGCTTGCCAATTAATTATAAACTTTGGAGCAATATATGAAATACAGCACTAGATTTTTAATTGATGTACAGTGTAATAAACTGCTGAAGAACAAATACTAGCAAGTCTTCAATGTGTCAATATTTTCTCGTATGAAGGTCTTCGAATCAGGACTTATATGAGTATTGCTATCCATGTCTGCAGCTAAAGACCTTTTTAATAATGGTATCTGACTTCTAAAGCCTGATTTGATGATATACAACACTCAGTTAAATCAGGATATCGTAATTATGGCACAGAAAGCTCAATTTCAATCTCCTCGTTAAATATGAAATGTTGTACATATATAGTTCAAGCGATAGTTTCATTATACAGGATGATTCAAAAGTATCTTGTTATGTTCCTGAAAAAGCTCTTTAGTAGTATCCTGTACTTCAGGAACATACTGTACAAAGTATTACATTTAAGTGAAGGTTCTCTAAGTCTAGGAAGGAGCTTCAATATTTTCTTTCAGAGGCCAGAACAGATTGTTCAAAATGGTGGGTACTGTTGTAGTTGTTTGATGCCGTAATTATGTAGAGTGTAGTTCTATGCAGTTATGTTCGGTACAGCTTAGGCTTAGTGAAACCTCTAGCAAAGGGGTCTAACGGCTTGTGGTTCTAAGGGTGTGAGCCGAATTTTCCCTGAGCCAACACATTATATCACTTGGAAACTAGTCATTAAGATATTCTCAGGCAATTAAAGCTAATTGGGGTGGTACCTACCTTACTGAAAACAACGCTGTCTGTAATTTCATCCTCCTTCACCTGCGGTACCAGGAATTACAAGATACTGCCTGTTAACTGATCGTAGGTGCGTACACTTCTGTCTTCTTCATCCTCATCCAGACATTAACCATCGACGAGTCCTGCTGCCACTCTTGGATCTCGTTTGGCTGTTGAAGCAACCAAATCCTAAAATTGCGTTCGTTCAAATGACCACAGACATGAAACTTTGCCCCATCTCTGAATACTTTGATAATCAATTCTTAATTTAAGGATGCAATAAACAAGTTTAAACGGATAGCATGTTCAACAATGAAATGCGCAGGTTTGAGCACGCGTGGTATCTGGATACGGTTGGCCGCGCTGTGGCTGAATTGTTAGACCGCTTGGCTCTCACCAACGCAGCACGGTTTCGGTTGCAGGCGACCTCAAAGTGAGATTTGTGGTGGAAAAAACGGTGCTGGGGCGGGTATTCTCCGGAATCTCCGGATTCCCCTGCCACCTCATTTCACTGGTGTTCCGTCTTCATCTCATGTATTATCAGTGTCACCGCCTACGGTGCTGTATGTAGCAAAAGTGGGCACTAAATACTACACATTTCATTTTAGATAAGCTTGATTTATGCTCTACAGTACTTCGAAACATCAGGCATCCTGCAGAATCTCCTGATGGGATGCATGGGTTGTAACGTTTGTACTCTTGTACTCGGTCTCCCCGAATCTTTCCCAGCTGCAGCATTTCTACTTGGAGAATATCTGACAAATATATGACGGTTTGCCTGCTAGGATCCGGTTTCCTGAACTTTCTCTAGAAGTCGTGCTGGATCTACTTATAGCTAATAATACGTATTCAATTTGAAACCACTACTAGCATTATTCTATCGGGTTGTCTCATAAATTCGTTCGATTCTTGTTACGTGTTTGCGACTAAGAACAACTGAGAACACGGCATGCCCCCATTAACTTTACGTCAAAGAAGTTGCCTAACAATATGGCGTTTGTTTACAAATACAATAACTGAAAAGAATGCTATGAACACAAACCACACCTACCTCCCGGCCAAAGGTAAATAGGTCAACTTATGTAAGAATTGGTAACCAAACTTCAGTACGAGTTTGTGGATGCAACATTGTGGAGTTGTGAATGTTAATATTGAAGGCAAGAAGGAACATGTTCGACATTTAATGCTGTTTTATTACCGTAAAGGTAAAACCGCCTCACAAACTCAACGGAAAATTTGTGCTGTTTACGGAGAAGATGCAGTGACGAATCGGGCATGTCAAAAATGGTTTACTCGAATTCGAGCTGGGAACTTCTCTGTGAAAGACAAACCTCGTTCTAGACGACCTGTGGTTACGGATGAGGAAAGGATAAAGGACATGGTTACGAACAACCCCAGAATAGCAACTCGGGAGGTAGGTCAGGAGCTAAACTTATCTCATGCAACTGTAGCCAGGCACCTGAAGAAACTTGGTTACGTAAATCTTCGGGATGTATGGGTTCCGCACGAACTGAGTGAACAAAATTTAGTTCAGCGCGTTTCCATCTGTGACGCATTGATAAGACGCGATGAAACTGCCCCTTTTCTGAAACAGCTGGTTACAGGAGACGAAAAGTGGATTGTGTACAACATCCGAAAGAGTAAGTCATGGCGTAAGAAAGTGGAACCACCACTCTCAATTCCTAAACCCGGGCTTCATCCTGAGAAGATTATGCTGTGCATTTGGTGAGACTGGAAAGGAATTATTTATTACGAATTTCTTCCTCCTGGGGAGACCATCAATTGAGAGAAATACTGTTCTCAGTTGGATCGCCTGAAGGTTGCCCTAGAAGAGAAAAGGCCAGAGTTAGCATCTAATGGTGGAGACGTCTTTCATCAAGACAATGCCAAACCACACACTTCTATGGTAACTCGTCAGAAATTACGGGATTTCGACTGGGATGTGCTACCTCACCCGCCTTATTCTCCAGACATTGCCCCATCCGACTATTATTTATTCCGATCCTTAATGGCAAACGCCTTCCTTCCTTGGAGGATTGCAGACTCGCCGTAGAAGAGTTCGTCAACCAGAAAACTGCAAGATTTTGGAAAAATGGTATTGATAAGCTTCCTGAGAAATGGAGATATGTTGCTGATAATAATGGAGCATACGGCACAAAATATAGTTTGTTTTGAAAAGTTCATTGCCTTGTTTACTTTCGATGACCTTGCGTATGTAAACAGATTACCCCTAGATAATTAGGCAACTTCGTTGCCGTAGTTGTGATACGGGCATACAGTGCAGGCGTTCTTTGTCGTAAACACGTAACAAGAATCGAACGAATTTATGAGACAAACCAATATTTGTAAACAAACCCCATATTGTTAGGCAACTTCTTTGACGTAAAAGTAATGGGAGCATGCAGTGTTCTCAGGTGTTCTTAGTCGCAAACACGTAACAAGAATCGAAGGAATTTATGAGACAACCCGACACATTGAGCATTCCTTCCAGTCAGCTCTAAAAGAAGTCTATCCTTTAGCGATATCAGGGAGTTATTGAGAAACTTTTGAATCATCCAGCGTATTGCACATAAGTTAGGTTTTACTGAGACTATGAAAAGAAATCTGTCCATCTTTAAATATGTAATTACATCAGTTACTAATATGTAAGTGTGGATTTTAGTTCAACAAAATACTCCATTTGAAAATGTATCTAGTCTAAGTGCTTTGTGTCTGCCAACTTAATATGGTTTTACTCGTGATTATTCTCTAATGATGAATGCGCTCCCCATTATGAAACGTTTGGTAATCTCTAGTTGATAATATAACAATTAAAATGTGATAATGAATTTGTTGCAAAAGTGTCGCAGTTTTGTGTACATTTCCTGCCAAAGGTAGTGTAACGTAACCTTATCTTTAATATTCTGCTCAACTTGAAGGAAAATAAACTTAAATTATACAGCACTAGTTCATGTACATAATCAAAATTTTGTATTAAATGTACTGTAGTATGTAATTTTTATAATACCTGCAACTTATGATCCTATTAATTTGTGGTTCAAAAATAATATACCTTGCCAAAATTGGTTTCCCCATTATTTCTTAACATCCTTTTCCTTTTATAATAAAGAGCAGAAACTGAAAGAAAGTCTATAACATTATTTGTATTTATGGCTGTATTTGTACTTCACTTCTAACCCGGAAGGGCAAATAAACCTTCACAAAAGGAATCCTGCATCTTGTAAATTACTGTCATTTTTACGGAACAGAACTCTGTTTTATAGCTATAGCTTTAGAGATGTGCTTTATAAGCTCCAAAATGTTCCAAAATCCACTAAGGTGTTTATACAATTCCTTTGTTCCGGAGATGTAAGATGGATGATAGTTACATGTCAAAAGGTGAAAATGAATAAAAATTGGCAGTGCAGTTTCTGCGTGTCAAATGAACAGTTCCGTTTTCTAATAGAATTCCGGAAAAAACATCTGACAGACACATCAATGTAGGTATTTATAAAGTGCATTGATGGAATTTGATTTTTGCATTCCTTTTGATAGGGGTGGAAAATGATTAAAATAGATCTCGTTATGCAACAGGTCATGACGTGGGATAGTGCCCGAGTGTAAGGCGTTAAAGAGAGACTGGCTTCTAGACTTTTCATGACACGATCCGCTAGTATCAAAAAATATTTCACGACCCCCCGACCCTTTTTTCCCATGTATGTTAAAAACATATAATCCATATAAAAGTGTAGGCTTTTGCTTTATTAGGTTTCGGATATCAAAATCGAGGGCTGTTCAATAAAGAATGATCACAATTTTGACAACCTACCTTTATTCATCCTCATAATTTTGGCGGTCCTTCTGAAAATAGACTCCCCTGAATGCGATGCAGTTGTCCCAGCGTTTCTGTCAGTCTTAAAAGACATGCTGGAAACCATTTTTAAGATATCCTTCAAAACCGGCTACGCAGCCTTCACCACTGCTTCTGATGATGGATAATGCCTCCCACGAAGGCGTGTCCTCAAGTTAAGGAATAGAAAAGATATCGTGGGGCTAAATCCGGACTATAGGGAGGGTGAGGAATGCACTTCACGTTGAGTGGGCAATATGCAGCTGCGCATTATCGTGGTGCAGCATCAAGCTTGCTTAATGGAAATGTGGTCTTTTGCGCCTTATATGAACTTGCAATATTTTCAGGACATCCCCTAATATTGCCCAGTTACTGATGTGTGTGCAGGTACAACATGCTGATAAACCATTCCATGAATATCAAAGAATGAAATGACCATAACTTTCTCAGTAGAAGCAACCAATTTTGCTTTTTGGTGACGAAGGAGGTTTTCCCACTGAACTTCGCTGTTTGCTCTCAGGATCAAAATGATGTATTCAAGTTTCATCAGCAGTGATTACGTTTGAAAGAAACTCGTGATCTTTCTCTAACATCAACTTTAACTGTATGTTATCTCCATTGCAGCGGTAGGCGATACAGAACATGTCTGAGCTTACCTGGTTCTCACAGGCGGGAACCAGGAGTACCAACAATGAAACTACTACGGTGTGTTTGTTTCACATTAAGCTAACAGAATATAATAAGATTGAATTTTAGTGCAAAAAATTATGACCGTAAAAAATTATGATCATTCTTTAATGCACAGCCCTCGTTTATAATGTACGTAAAACATATGATTTTAAATCGAATACGTGGCCAACTGATAACAAATATAAACATGTTGTTACGCCCGAGACTCCCAGCGCCATCTGCTCGTAACACTCGGAACTAGTACAGGTTCCAAGAAAGGTCCACAAGTTTCGAGACGTTTCGTTACGCTTCCAGATGTTTCTTGCTAGAATGCGCTGGCCTATAAATAGGGCGGTCCACCGCGGCCACGGCAGACCTCAGGACGATATCTTTTCGGAACGTGTCCGAAGGGAGGTACGTCGATATTTTCGCCGACCCCCGGAGGATGCGGACCGACTACCCATAGTCCGTCCTAGTGAAGTCCATGGCGCTCTGCAGCGTCTCAAACGTAAAAAGGCGGCGGGACCTGATGGGCTTACCCCACTCATGCTCCGTCATCTTCCTTTCAACGCCGTGCTGTTCTTGACAAAGGTCTTCAATATGTGTCTAACTCTCGGTCACTTTCCACGCGAGTGGAGGGAGGCCAGAGTGATCTGCATATTGAAGCCAAGAAAGGACCCGGTGCACCCTTCCAATTACCGTTCCATTAGTCTGCTATCTACCCTCTCGAAAGTCTTTGAGAGGATAATTCTCACCCGTTTGTCCCCAGTATTGGGTGACATTCAAGCCATATCTGCTTATCAATTTGGATTTCGTCCGGGGCACTCGACAGTCCAACAGCTGCTGCGAGTCGTGGAGACGGCTGCCCTGGGTTTCCAGGAACAGGCGTTCACGGCAGCAGTGTCTTTGGACGTCGAGAAGGCTTTCTCTACAACCTGGCACACCGGACTCCTTCACAAGCTTATCCACCTGGGCCTACCAAACCAATTAATCAACATCTTACACAGCTATCTAAAACATCGCACTTTTAAAGTCACAGTTGCGGGGCAAACATCTACTCTCAGACCCGTGAGAGGTGGAGTCCCAGAAGGCTCTGTATTATCTCCCACACTATTTAGTGTATACATGGCAGACTTCCCAACCGAGCCGCGCGTCGAAATGGCACAATATGCTGACGACGTGCTGCTCTTCTGCAAAGACAGACATATTCGCAGAGCCTTCAACCCAATTCAAAGACATCTCCGTCTCACACAAGAGTGGTGCAGGCGTTGGCGGATGTCCGTTAACCCGGACAAAAGCCACGCTATTCTATTCACCAAGCGCCTCACCCACGCAGACTGCCCTGATTTCCATTTCAGAGGCCGAAGGATAGAATGGGTACCCTCTATCAAATACCTGGGAGTAGAGCTAGACAAGGGTCTGACTTTCCGTCGACACCTCAGGGAACTCTCGGCGAGGGTTCAGGAAGCTATTGCTTCCCTGTATCCTATGCTGGGTTCTCGATCGATGCCAGTCCGCGTAAAGCTATACCTTTTTCGAGCTCTTATAGTCCCGTTGATGCTATATGCCTGCGAGGTCTGTGGCATGGCCGCAGATTCCTGGCTGGCATATCTTCAACGCGCTCAGAATAGAGGACTTAGGTCCATCTATTCAGTTGGCCGATTCTTCCCAGTAAGGTTCCTCCATGAAGCCTCGGGTCTTCCATACGTGGAAGATGAAATTAGACGCCGGGCTACAAAATTATACGCACAGTTACCTTTGCACAGAAGTGCCCTGGTTCGGTCTCTTGGTGATTATGATCCCACAAGACGTCGTCGCCGACTATTCCGGGTCCCCCGCATGGCTTGCGGGCATCCGAGGTAACCACGGAGCATTTCCAGCAGCAGCAAAAGCTGAGCTCCCATAATCTACCAAGAGTTGTTGGTCTCAAAATTAAACAAAAATTCAGTCAAAATTCATTCAAACTAAAATAATTCTTTCTACGCCAGGGTGTTAGTGATAGCATTCTATCCTTCTAGAGGAGTCAATAAGCTACCTCATATGCAATCCACCATCCTCAAAGAAAAACAGCCATCCTAACCCATCCCGAAAAGAAAATCCTATCTGTGGTTAAACCCTATCCTGGGTGGGCACACAGCAACAATCTTCAGGCTAGCACAAGCCTACCAGTACCTGCGAGCGAGCGAGCGAGCTACGGCAGAGGAGAGCAAGACCGCCAAGCAAGTGGTATCGAAAGCAAGACCGCGATAAGTGGAAACGATTAGGAAGTGAAACTATGGTGTTATACGAACTGTGTGTAAGGTGCCTTGGAGTGATTCTAATGTGATTTGTGAGCGTGAGACACGTGCGGTCGTGTCGTCTGCTGTTTAATTGTTTGAAGAGCGCGGATCACTTGTTTTACTGCATAAGTATTTATTTGAGTTGTTTGTTATAATTTCAAATGTATAAATTCCTGAAAAGATCATCAGAACCATCAACGTCTAGCGGGAGTAGTGGAATAAAGAAAAACACGTCTTTACGACGACAGTTATTTGAAATTTGGGTTTACTGAGATTGAGAATAAACCGCAGTGCGTATTTTGCTTGGAAATTTTGTCAAAAGGAAGCATGAAGCCATCAAAGTTGGTACGCCACATAAACACAAAACATCCTTATGAAAAAAAAAAAATGTGGAAATTTTGAACGAAAATTAACAGCTCTTGAAAATACCAAAGTTGCTATAGGACAAATGTCCAATCTAAATGAGGAAGCGTTGCTTGCTAGCTATCGAGTAGCTTTTCGTGTGGCTAAAACAGGAAAACTTCACTGCATTACCGAAAATTTGATTTTATCCGCGGCTTTAGATATAGCAGAGATTATATTTGGCAAGTAAGAAGTCGAAAAGCTCCAAAGTATACGTTTCTCTGAGAATACCATCCCACGCAGGATAAGCAATATGGCAACTGACATTCGTAATCCAGTCGTAGAAAAAGTAAAGAAAAGTTCTTTCTGTCCTTGCAATTTGATGAATCAACGGATATTGTGGGTTGTGCGTAGTTTGTAGCTTTTGTGCGTTTTGAATCCAATTAAATATTAATGGAAGAAATACTATTTTGTAAGGCACTTGCCATGCATACTACTGGTCAGTGCTTACATAACATGTTCCTTGAAGCTACGCAAGATATGAATATTGATTGGGCACAAAAATGAATAGCTATTTGTAGTGAAGGAGCAAAAGCCATTACTGGTGCGATGAGTGGATTTATTGCTAGACTAAAAGAGCAGATGCCAAATGCTTGTGGATGCATTGCCTTCTCCGTCGCCAAGCTCTTGCAGCCAGAATCGTACCTCAAGTATACAGTCAAGTTCTAAATAGTATTATGAACATTGTAAAATTTCTTAAAGGAAAAGCTATGTAGATCCAATTGTTACGGATCATTTGTGAATATAATGGAGGCACTACTCCGCAGTTTTCTTTACCATACGAGGTTAGGTGGTTATCAAAAGGCAAAGTGCTGACCATGGTACTTCGTGCTGAACTGTTAGTATATTTACAGCAAGCTAAGTCAAATTACACTAAATTAATTTCGGAACTGTAATTCCTTTTGAAACTGGCTTTTCTTTCTGACTTTTTGAGCATTTAAATAACTCGAATAAAAGTCTTCAAGGTCGGGATAAAAATGTCATTAGCCTAAGACAAACTCCATGGCTTTATAAAAATTGAATTGCGGTCATAATCCATAAACCAAAACAACTTTGATTCGTTTTCTTCAACATAGTCTTTTATTAAAGAAGTCGGAAGCGAGATAAACGTCAACTCATATATATATATATATATATATATATATATATATATATATATATATATATCTGGTATGAAAATGGTGTTAGATAATTTGCAGAAAGAATTGTGTCATTCTCAGTAGAAGAGATATCGGATCCGTTTTTAAACGCAGCTATAAATGAGGTCAATTTAACAACTAAGCTGAAAGAGAATCTGCTGGAATTATCTGCCGATGCGATGTTGCACTTCCAATTCAAGCCTGAAAATTTTGATACCTCTTGGTTAAAAAGAAAAAAAGAATACCCGGAATTAACAATCGAGGCTCTGAAGTGTTTAACTCCATTTTCTACCTCGTACTTATCCGAGTTGGTACTTTCATCAATGGCCCAAATAAAAACTGAACTAAAAAATCGCTTAAATTTGGAAAACGATTTAGCACCTAATGTTGCAAAAACGGTGGGAGAATTTGATTGAACAAACTCAAGCGCAACCTTCAAATTAACAGTACTCGAATATTTTATTTTTTGTTGATGTGCTTGTATAAATAACAAGGAATATCATTTTGTTAACTTTTTCTTAATATATCTACCTTTCTAAATTTGCTGAAGATTTACTGCCTTGTGTCGACCTCTCGCGGCCCTCCTACGACCTACAGGTTGAAAAACACTATTCCAGACTATTGTTGATACTTCTGAATATACAATACCTGTTTATCTAACTGATAACTTACCGAAAGTAGTAAAGATACCTACTTTTAACTTTTTATCTCTCTTTTCTTTTGTAATTTACGTCCTTTAACGTTGTCATATCGGACAATGAATGTAATGGATGAAATGATGCTCAAATGATTCCGGGGTGCATGGAGCTTAGACCTACCTGACATTTCTCTTTCAGGATAAGAAAAAAAAAACGGAAAAACCTTATCCAGGTAACTCGCCCTAACCGAGATTCGAACTCTGGACCTCTTGAACGTGAGGCAGACATGCTACCATCTATGCTACCGAAGCGGGCACTATTCACATGATTTAATATGACTATACTGTGTTGGCTTTCTTTGTTGTTTCATTTATATATTTTATCTGTATGTATGTTGTCCGGTATAAAGAGAGAAAGTATTAAACCAAATAATTTCAATGTAAACGTAAACTGTCAATAAGGTAAACATTTTAACTTAAGACTCAAAAATTATTACCAAGAATGGTTGTTATTTTCTTACCTCAGGGCACAGTTCTTTTATTATTGCCTTATGTTCTTGTAATGTTTCGCTCCTATTCAGTCATTGTTAGCATTTGCATCCGATATATAAAGACTGTTATTATCACCTATTATTGACACGTTTAGTCATTAAAATTTAAATTTCTCTCATTGTAGCTATTCAAGCTTCAATAATTCTCAATTGCGAAATAATATTAAGTTCGTGTATGCTTTACTAATATTCCTGTTTAATCGTTTATACGGAAAGAATGGTTTGTGTTTTGGAAAACGCACCTATTCTTCTTTCTAGACAAGAGTTTTATTCTACGGATTCACGTGCTTTCCTTTTTATACACGTAGTTTCAGAAGGCACATAATAATGAGATGAACCATTTTAATTGTCTAAAAGCAGCTCTGCCCATTTAAGTGAGTTATACATCTTAAGAAGCAATGATATGACATAATGATTAACTGAAGATACAATACGGCAACTTTTTTGTATTATATTGTCCACATTATGATGAAATGTTCAATAACCAATTCCTTTCATAGAAGATGTACTGAATAACTTGGCACCAAATAATTTCTATATGTTCACAAACACCCTTGAATGTATTATGCGGGAAACTTCTGAGAAAACTGTCTGTATGTTAATATCAGGATACATAATTATTTCCCTGTTTCTGATCACAATTAGCATACCTTAGAAATCCTTAACCCATTATACCACAGTGATACTACGTGTTAAGTACGACACAACAATAAAATATCATACAAACTAAAAGAGCTAGGACATTCTCCAAAAATTGTAATATTAATAAACTAGTGTAAATAGTGGCAATGCCATCTTAATTCACCACGTCAGATGCTGCATTTATGCTTCCCAACCACCTGTGGTCGTCGCTTCGATGTTCAAGAGGCGACGTGACTCAAATTGCTCGGCCCAAATGTTACGATGCTTAACTTTGCATTCTTTCGAGTAAGATGTCAGATAAAAGAGTCAAAATCGTACGAGGATTGATGATATCTAGATGTTGGTGTACAATACAGTATCAGAGTTTTTTAGCTCTCTTTAAATTGGAATAAAACACCTTGGTAATGATGGAATGTATGTCCTGAAGCCTGTTCTTATTGCTTCCTTTGTTATTGTGTGCATGACGTCTCCCAGCTGCTGAAACAATGTTTCTACGCTAGAAAGGTCTACATATACGTTACCGTACCTAGTTCTGACGTAAAGAAGTAGCCTTTTCTATAGCTGCCTCGTAAATTCTAACGTTTCTGCTGCAGAACTTATTTTATGCTTCAGTTAATTTTCAAACAACATGTCCAAAGTATTAGTACAAGAACTGACGTTCAATAATTTGGATACTCATTCTTATAAGTTTATTACAATGATATGTGCTTCCACATGCCCATCATCCTTCGCTTTTCACCAGAGTGGCTACTTCTTTGTCACCTATATAATAATTGATGGCTTTCAGACCACGTGGTAATGGGAATTGTTGAGAACTAAGTCAAACAGGACAAAGATCTTCGTGTGTTGCATAAAATACCAAAACGATCAGAAACAAATATTTAAGCACAAGGCAAAACATATTTCCTTGATATAACGTACATTTTTACAAAGTATAAATTAGTAGGTTTTGCTAGAATTATACACTTTTGATATACAGTTTTGACGAATGTGAGAAATTAAACTCAGTAATCGCTATTGTTTTGTGTCTAATACAAGAACCATAAGTTTATGTTGTAGATAATGATTTGTCATTCCCAGAATTTTCTGGTTATCTAAGACAAGAAATATTAGATATCTTTTATACATGACGATCTGACATTAATTTCAGATGTTACCAGTATGGCAAAGACTAGAAGATGGAACTTCTTTTAAAGATACTGTTGTTATATTGACTTCAGGAGTTACGGGTGAGTTTAAAATGAGAGGCATATAACTTCTTTTGTATATACCATTATGACATTAATCTCAATTAATTTCACAACTCACCGATACGTCCAAGACGAACGGCATCGGACCCTCTTATACATAACGTTGGGTCTTTAACTTCTTAATTCTCTGGTAAAGACAAGACGCACAGAAATTCTTTTATATGAGGAATGTGATATTGTCCTCAGAAGTCACCGGAATGTCTAAGAGGAGAAGCATGAGAGCTCTTTTATGTATAGCCTGCTGACATCAGTATCAGAAATCACTGGTGTGCCTAAGATGAGATGATAAAGTGATATTAACTTCAGAATTTGCAGATGTGCGCAAGATAGCTTCCGGCGTTAGCGCCCAAGCGGATCGGACGTAGTCGTTGGAGCAATTGACCTTGTTGGCCTTGTTGACCATGTGTAACACCACCACGGAACTGAGCGCTTTTGAGGTTCACCATTTCATTGCAAATGCCTTGTGGTTATATGCAGAGTAAGTGGCTCCAGTTCGGTTAGTGGTTAGTGAGCGAATCACATTATCCAAAAAAAGGTCTGCAGGTACTTGATTGGAGGAATAACGGAAAAGCTTATTCAGCCCTTTTATTTAAGTACCCGGAAGTTAAGCCATATGGGACGATATTGAACACATGAACAGCAATAGAATGTACGTGGTTTTGATTTACCATCAGAACTCCCGAATAAGGCGGTAAGTTAAGCATTGCGCCGTTACGGGACTGTGTATGATGTTCGATGGAACAATGGAACCCTCAGTATCGTGTTCCAGCGTAAATGCGATATAAATATGCAGTTGACGACGAATACTTGCAGCTTTATTATAATCGACATATATCGGTTAATGCTGATCTACTCTGACCCTACTATGTGTTAAGTAGCACAGACTATGTGAGTGAAGTCTGTCCCGACCGCTTGACCAACGTGCGTTCAGTAGCTGCGGGCCAGACCATCGACACAACTAGCTTCTGCTGTTGGTTTGCAGCGTAAGAGCTGCAACCAATGAATGGTGACACACATATTCCATTGTCGGGTGAGCAATAGACGGACAAATTGATAAAAAAAAAATGAGCCGATACTTGTAGAGCACAGGGATTATGCCTTCTTACTCATCAAGACAGTTGGGAAACGAGGATATCTGCACACCTCAGAGAGAAAGGAGCACTCTGATCTTGGATATTGATGGCTGATTCAGCTTCGGAGACCAGGAAGCGTACTGCTAAGCGGACAAAAAGCGCTTATCCAGTACTAAAGAATCCTCCTGCAGCAGTGAGATGGAACTGGAGAGAGAAATGGAAGGTGCAATATGAACAATGTGCATTGATCAGCGGTATGAGCCGGGGTAGGAGTACATCAGTCTCTTTTACATTTGTTTTTGCAACAGAATAACGGAGCAGGGGAACATTCCTTTATGCGCGGCTTTACAAGGAGAATTGAACGGAGGAAGTAGTTGTCGGTATGATAGAGGAACTCCAGACTAGGTGCAGAAATACGGCGCGCCTAGGAATGGGATTTGACCTTCACATAGACTACGCTGTATTTGCTCCCTGCTCTGCGCGTGACTGACTATGCTCTGAGTAAGCAAATGGATCACCGTACCACCTACAAGTCGATGGTTCGTCAATTGCCGAGGAGTACGCTGTACTGACTGTGGAAATCAAACTTTTGATTTCACTAATTTGGATATGGAATCCGCCCCGCGCGACCTCACTGCGTTGCCATGGAAACGGCATAGCTTGAGCTTCGCTTACTCCTGTGGGAGATCCTCAATAACATACTCCAGGCACTCCAATTAACATTGGCTCTTCTGACTTCGTAACTGTGATGTTTACTTATTATTATGATAATACTGAGATCGATAATGCAAGTATGAACGGTTGGAGGAATTTTAGAACACAGGAACTGCTCAATAGTTTTCTCCACATTAAGAATATTGATATATTTTCCCTAATTAATACATGCAGGTTGAATGATCGTTAGAGTTAACACTATAAAGTAACCTAGCTCCTGTGAAAGGGTCACAGCCAGTGCTTAAAGGAAATAGTTCTATCTACAGACTATTCGGAAGGATCATTCCTGCCGGATACCCTCAGTCAACTTCGATGACACAGAATATGTGAACGTTCACGAAGGTATAACAATATTTATCTTCACATTTGTTGCACAGAACTGAATGTTCCTTTGTCGACAAGTTTAATTGCACGCACCATACTAACAAGGCAACTATCACCATGCTCATACCTGCACTCACCTGATAGTTTGATGGCATCATCACTGCTATATATGGGGCCTGTATGCCAAAAATCTGGCAAGGAACATAGCTGGAAGTACCCGAAAATGAGTCCACAAAACGTAGGCATAACATAGCATTGCAGGGAAGGATTGTTTACTGTTGTGGGCAGCTCTACACCCAGACATGTGTAAGGAGCGTCTATTCAGATATCATGAGGGATATCCAGTAATTACTTGCAAGTTGCGGTTGTAATTCGCAACTGATTTTTGGTACGAGATGATGCTATCAAACTCTCAAGAGGATACATGTATCAGTATAGTGATCGTTCCCTTATAAGGATGAATAATGTGTAGCCAAATTTAGTATCACGCTACTATATCTAGAAATTTAACTGAAACTTCAGAATGCATGACAAATGAAGTATGGAAATGACGTGGTATTCGCATTTATTCCTAACATTCCTGCTTGTGGCACAGATCCTACATTTCCCATCCCCCCAGGAATTGCACCTCACTTCACCGAATTCTTGTTCTTCCTTTGACGTTTAGCTACCATTATACAGTAATTTGCCACATCTAGATTTCATACGTTGGTGCTGAGATTACCTCCGGGCATAATGGAAGTCAATAATTTCAGGTTAGAGGGCAGAGACGTTCAGATGCTGTTTCAGGCAAAATAGCTTCAGTTAAAGTTCTCCTTCGGAATGGCGTTCAGAAAGAGAGTTTGGTGGATTGTAATAACAAATCTGGTGATTCATGCCTTTCTTATATTTATAATTATATGTGGCGGCAACTAAATATGATATTGCAATGCAACGAAAGGGTGAAATGTGAGTGCCAAGAACAAAAAAGTAAAGCAAAATGATTAAACTGTACAAATTACAGCACATGTATCTTCATGCAGTTGGAGCAAGGCCCAACTCTTACACGCAATAGAACACAACTCCTATTATTATTTTTAAAAGGAGGAAAGAAAGTTCGGGAAAGCAGTTCATATACCTACTACATGCGTGCTGAGCACCAGCTGTATTATCGGTATTACACAGGTAAGTACCAATATGCTTACTAGCCACATTACGAGCGAGATGCACTATTATGTGTTTCAAATGAGAAGAGTTCTCGCCTGTAGCGAATCAGATGCGTTACAGCCTTCAGCGTTGCCAACTCGTTCCCCCACTCCTTTAATATTTCCGTCTCTCTCGCACATTTGTGAGTGTTCTTGGCGCTAATGCAAACTGAATTTTCCAAAGTTTTATAACAATGCAGTTGTTGAAATCGAAATTGCAACGTGGATATTACGCAAATGGTTTACATATTTATTTCAAAATTAATTATAGTGTAGGAATTACTTACTTTTCTAATCCAACGAAAATACCAGCGCTGCATCCTTATATCTGTGAATGTTGCTTACGTTAAGAGATACTTCGTCATTGTCTTCATCGTGTGAGTACTGCAAATTTATGATGATAGGTTACAAAATCTCGTTACGTGCTATTTCTTTCGAAAGTCATCTTCGTGTGTCTCACGCAGCTTTCCCAGTTTTGTTGTGCTCCTTGTTAATTCCTTCGTGAATAAGTCGTTCAGCGTCAGGCCGTTTAAAAATATTATTTCTGTTTGCAACATAATTTGAGCCCACATTAACTCAATTGGATTGTTCTGGCAGTAGTAAGGGTGAAGGTGTATCGTGTCGCATTGATGCAGCTGATACACTTTTTCATGGAAGAGTAACTGAATAGTACTTCCTTGAACTCTCTAGAATAAATAGAGATTACGAACCATTCATAAACAAAGCTATAATGTGACCAGACACGTTCTGCCAAACCAGCAGCAAGTGTATTGTTTCTGTCATGGAATTTAACAAACACCTTTGCTTATTCAAAGTACATATTTCTTTTATCACGTCATGTCAAATGTTTACGTTTCAGCTCTGAGTAATTTCAAATATACATTCACACATACATGCCAATCAATAATGATATTCATTACAATGCTTACGTCGCAATATATTGTTATAATATAATGGTATCTGCTTTATTTATTTGTATTAGGAAAACTATTTAAGCTAAAAATATGGAGTATTTACGGTTATGTTAAATGCATTTCTCTCTCCTTTTAATGGATCAGTTTTGGCAAAATATGAATATTTGTCTTAGCGAGGATGGTATTTATTAGAGATTGGTTAGTTTGGGGGAATGCAATACAAAAACACCGCAAGATTGCTCACCTAGTAGCGCTCTAGGACAAACACCTTTCCATTTGAAACACATAGTAGATTCCGTTAAGCAAGCAAACATAAGTCTTCAAGTTCTGATAGACTCCTATGAATTTTATGAGACTTGCTGATCTATCAGTAAACATGAAGTAATGGCAGATGTTGTGGAGTTGTGGGAAACATTAAACCTGTTGTCATTATCACCTGTTACCAAATACAGGTCAATGTCTTCGCTGGCAGTCACAATGTACGCCTTCACTTAAATGCAATTAGTAAGCTATTTGAAAAAGGATGGCAAATGTACTGAACTCTTACACTGTAATCAAGTGCCGATGTGTAGGTAAAAATGTCACTTTACGGTGGTGGAACTGCCTCATGCATTGGTACATCTCCAAATAGAACAAAAACTGGCGACTTTGATAAGCCTCGTTTTCCAACAGACTTTTGATAAGGTACAACATTCGTATGTATAGCAATGTTTAAACCTCGATTTTTTCCCGCGCGAGTTATTAACAAAAAGACATCAAAATCAGATAGAGATAGAGATAGGAAGGGAGACAGAGAAAGAGAGAGAGAGAGGAAATCCGCGTTTATTTAAAATAAGAACGTTCTAACTTTTGGTTAAACGGAAGCACTAAAAATCGTTAACATAACTTTTTTGTTTCTGGATCAGATATTTGTTTACCAAGTTTCTTGTTGATAAGACACCTACCTCACAAACTATTTAGGTAGTACGAAAGGGTAGAGCCAAACTGAAAAATTCAATTCCATAGCCGGGATTTGAACCACGGATCTTCTGGTTGCCGTCCGCCCACTCTAACCATTGAGCTACTATGGCCAACGTGCCGATATGCCATTAAATTCTCTGACTCGTGTTTTTCCCGGTAAACCACTTAGTTCTCATAAACACATGAGACAACTACCTTAATGGCAACTTACTATGTCAGCAAACAGAAGATCCGTGGTTCAAATCCCGTCTATGACATTGAATTTTTCAGTCTGGCTCTACCCTTTCATAGTGCGTGCTACACACGGCTAGTGTGAAAGAACAATTAATTTACATTAATTGTACCTAACAGTGGTCCGAACTATAAAGCCCGGGCCTTAAAGTACTCACATGTTGTAAGTCGCCATTAAGATAGTTGTCTCATGTGTTTATGAGAACTCCTAGTGGTTTACCGGGAGAAGCACGAGTCAGCTGGAGAATTTAATGTTATATCGGCACCTTGGCCATGGTAGCTCAATGGTTAGAGCGGCTGGTCGGCCACTAGAAGATCGGTGGTTTGAATCCCGGCTATGGCATTGAATTTTTCAGTCTTTCTCTACCCTTTCATGGTGCTCCTACACACGACTAGTGTAAAAGAACAATTAATTTCTATTTAGGTAGTTCGGCAATTTAAACTAATCTTGTATTTATAATCATAAACAAGGGTATTCTGCATAAATTATGTATTGTTATTTATTTTGGTGCTATCACAATGTTACCCTTAAAAGCTTAATACTTTACCGATAAGTTATTTTATATAGTTCTTTTTATTAATCTTTTTCTTAATAATGAAGTGGATAAAGCGCAAATGAATACAGAGTCACGAAATACTTTCATCCTTTTGTATTGATTTCTCTTCTTTTTCTGTTATTTTATAAGAATCACAAAACTGGTTTTCCCACCTCGGTGGTGTAGATGGTAGCATGTCCGCCTCAGGTTCAAGAGGTCCCGAGTTCAAATCTCGGTCAGGGTGAGTTACCTGGATAAGGTTTTGACGGGGTTTTCCCTTGTCCTGAAAGACGAATGTCATCTAATTCTAAGCTCCATGTACCCCGGACACATTGAGCATCATTTCAATTTCAATCATTTCATTCATCGTCCGATATGACTAAATATTGAATGTTGGAGCGCATAAATTATATATATGGCTATTTTAAATTATTTTGTAACCAACTGCTTAATATTATGAAACTTGCATTACATTAAAAAGAAAGTAACAGATTATTGTTCTATTTATTGATACAATGTGGAATTTCTCTTCTCTTTTCTACACTCCATTTATATGAAGTGTGGCTTTCCACATTAAACCTACCAAACGTAATAACAGTTCACAAGCATTAACTCTGGAAAAGTATGGAAGGGAGAATGTATCAACCAACGGTCCACGCTTGAAAATGATTACTAAAGGCACATCAAACACCAGCTTCAATTGAATTTGCTTGTAAACACTTCAGGTTTGAAATATCTGTAGAATTGACCATTATTTGTGCCGAAAGAAAAAATTGCAAAACAAATTATTTTGAATGTAATAATATATTTATATTATTATATTTATTTCATAGACGAATAATAAGAACAGAGATGTACTTTTAACTGAGAGTAATATTTAAGACAATATGTCTGCCGCGGCAATTAAGTATACTTTTCGTGTGCCACAGATACTAAACGATTGACAAATGTGATATGAACGTTATCCGAGACACATAAGGAAAATTATGTAATACGTAAACATGTGCCACTTAAAAACAGAAGCCGTTGTAAAGTTGCGTGTGGTTCTACACAGTAAAGATACAATTAGCGTACTTTAAAATGTTATCGTATCTCGTACATGTCGTGACCCTCTTGATAATTTTATGAGCTCGCTAATAGTGATGCATTTGTTTGCACAAACTTAGTATTTCGTTCCAGGACGTACATTTTTAAGACAACACTACAAATGTGATAGCTTTTATCATCACTGTGTATGTGATACTTACTTTATAAACAAGGGATACGCTACAAAGAGAGAGAGGTAACTTATTCACTTTACTAAGGAACATTCAGCTGAAAACTTTAATTCTGTTCCTTAATGATTCTGAATTTTGTAATCACTGAGTTTGTTAAATTTATTTTTTAAAAAAATCGAACATTTCGCATATTCAAGCTGCTTCCCAAACGCTATAATACAACACATGCGAACAGCACGCCGGAAATGTTGGCCACATGTTACAGTGGCTTCTCATTTGTTTCTTATTTATTATTTTGATTTCTTCAGTGTATTAAATTAATATTGATAGTTTCGCTGAAGAAATTTAAGGTATATATAGTGGATGTGCTCCGCCGTGGCGTAGCGGGCTAAGGCAGCATAGCCTTGGTCCCTGGCCACAGAAAGCGGCCCGGATTCTATCCCATCCATGTGGTGGGGATTTTAAGTCCCGGGTATAGGACCGGTGCCCACTCAGCATCGTGAGGAAAGTGAGAAGCTTACGCTGGTAAGTGGCCCTGGTCACAAAAACCAGCATTCCGGCTGGGGGATGCCGAGATGCCGAGATGCTGACCACACGCCTCCCCGTATCGGTTGGATGGTCGTCCACCTCTGCCATGCGTAAGTGGGCGTGAGGCCGGCAGTCAGGTTGGTACGCCTTGGCCCTCTAAGGGCTGTCGTGCCAGGGGTTATTATTATTATTATTATTATTATTATTATTATTATTATTATTATTATTATTATTATTATTATTATTATTATTATTATTATTATTATTATTATTATTATTATTATTATTATTATTATTATTATTATTATTATTATTATTATTATTATTATTATTATTATTATTATTATTATTATTATTATTATTATTATTATTATTATTATTATTATTATTATTATTATTATTATTATTATTATTATTATTATTATTATTATTATTATTATTATTATTATTATTATTATTATTATTATTATTATTATTATTATTATTATTATTATTATTATTATTATTATTATTATTATTATTATTATTATTATTATTATTATTATTATTATTATTATTATTATTGTTATTGTTATTATTGTTATTGTTGTTATTGTTATTGTTGTTATTGTTATTGTTGTTATTGTTGTTATTGTTGTTATTGTTATTGTTGTTATTATTATGATTATTATTATTATGATTATTATTATTATGATGATTATTATTATGATGATTATTATTATGATGATTATTATTATGATTATTATGATTATTATGATTATTATGATTATTATGATTATTATTATTATTATGATTATTATTATTATTATTATTATTATTATTATTATTATTATTATTATTATTATTATTATTATTATTATTATTATTATTATTATTATTATTATTATTATTATTATTATGATTATTATTATGATTATTATTATTATTATTATTATTATTATTATTATTATTATTATTATTATTATTATTATTATTATTATTATTATTATTATTATTATTATTATTATTATTATTATTATTATTATTATTATTATTATTATTATTATTATTATTATTATTATTATTATTATTATTATTATTATTATTATTATTATTATTATTATTATTATTATTATTATTATTATTATTATTATTAATGTTATTAGGTGGATGGATAACCTTCAAAATCCTGGCACAGAATAGTATAAAGAGTGCCTTCTGGCCGTTCTACTTCATCAACGTTGGACGTCTCATTACTCCTACTGTAAATGCTTACAGCTGTCACACCGTAAACTCCAAAATTCATTACAGTAAATTTTCTATAATTTTCCCAAAATCTTTAAAACATATTTGGTAGTACTGCTTTTGCCAATTTTGCCAAATTTCGACAGTTATATCTCGTAACATTAACTGGTTCAGGTGTATTAATTAGCTTTCAAGCTATTTATTTCAAGCTGTCATACATTAGTTGCTTGAGGACTATGGATTATTTCGTATAAATACCGTAAATTGTATGTTTTACAATTTAAATTTGCGGATCTTTTAGTCTCCGTCCAGCCGTTCTAACCATTGAGCTACTACTTTCAACGTGCCGAAGTGACAAATTCTCCAACTGACTCGTATTTTTCCCGATAGACCACTTAGGAGTTCTCATAAACACATGAGACAATTACCTTAATGGCGAGTCAGTTGGAGCATTTAATGTCATGTCGGCACGTTGACCATAGTAGCTCAACGGTTACGGCGGTTGGACGGAGACTACAAGATCCGTGGTTCAAATCTCGGCTATGGCATTGAATTTTTCAATCTGACTCTACGTTTCCACAATTTAGCCTACATACGGCCAGTGTGAAAGAACAATTAATTTCCAATTTAAATTTAGCTAGTACTAAATATTTTCTGCTTTAGCGAAAACGAAGAGAGTTTTTAAAGGCCATTGTCTTATAATTCAAGTCGCCAAAAAGAGCGTGAACAGGAATGGAACCTGCAACAGTACCAGATTGCACCTCTTCAAAATGGTTTTACAGGTAGCTATGTCAGAAACTGGATTTAGATGAATCCTGTATCTCTCTGGTTACAACTATGAGCAATTCACAGTTCTCAAAGACGCTCCCGCCAAGCAGCTCCTTGCACACTTCAAGGTGGCACCAAAGTCTCACCAGCGTTTTGGAGAAACAGTCAGTCCCTTCCCCTCGGTGGGCCTTCATCTCTGCGAGCGTGTTTTCCTTGTGATGTCTAAACGTGAACGTGAAACGCTCCCATGTATTGTTTAGCTACGTGGCCCTTATTGGTAATTAAATATGCTGAGTCACCAAAAAAACCTGTATTGTCTAACAAGTCATTTTGATCGTACCCTCTTAGGTCAAGTTCAAATCACCACAAATCTTGATGCAATTATTCATCCTAGAAATTACATACAGAGGCCGACATA
Organism: Mantis religiosa; assembly: GCA_030765055.1. Classification (NCBI taxonomy): domain Eukaryota; kingdom Metazoa; phylum Arthropoda; class Insecta; order Mantodea; family Mantidae; genus Mantis; species Mantis religiosa. The sequence continues at coordinate 131,528,953 of CM060954.1, forward strand.
GGTATTCGAACGTAAACATATTTATTAATAATATTATTTTAAAGCTACGCAGAGTAAGAATACGTAAATACAGCTGCTACAAAATAAACTTGAGTCTTCCATTAAACATATAAGCTCATAAACATCAACTGAAACTAATTTGCAGTACAATGAGAAATAAAACGGTTACTTTACACCTGGACATAGGTATTCGAACAGAGAACAGCTAGTATTTAGTTATCATCACCTTTCTTTGAATTACTGCTGATAATCGTTTGGGCATTGTCTGTATATGTTGTTTAGAGACTGCAGAGTCCATATATCTCCACTCTGTTTGAAGAATTTCTTTCAGATAGTCCTTGCTTCTGATATGATGCTTCCTCACATGCTCCTCGAATTCCTTCCAGATGTTCTCTATAGGATTTAAATCTGGAGCGGTGTGTTCAAAGTGTGAGGAATGTTGTACACGATCCAAAGCCTTAAAATTTCAGCGGTATGCTTCGGATCATTGTTCTGCCCTAATTCCAACATATCTGCACTCTTTTTAAGATTATTTTCAAGAATCATCTTGTATTCAAATTTGTGTATGATCCCATTTATGAACATGAGTTCCCCTAACATGAGTTGCTCTCGTCCGACTAGAGAAACTTATCCCAGAATTATGGTGATTTCACCACATACTATTTAGCAAATTCTATACGCTCTTTCTTATTCACTTTGTTAACATATGGTTTCTCCCTAGGAACACGGGCATTGTACCCAGTACTATTTAAAACCCGTTCAACTGTTCTAGTGTGAACCACAGTGCCAGAATATTGCTCAAGGCATCCTCTAATCTCAGATGCAGTGACTCAGGGATTCTTCTTCAGCAGTTTTATTATTTGCCTCCTCTCTCTGGTGGCGAGTTTAGAAGGAGCGCCATTTCTAGGTTTATTTACAACAGTATTTGTCTGTTTGAAGCATTGAATTAAGCAGATCGCTGTAGTTTTGCTTCTGTTAATGGTTTTGGCTATTTTAGACTGAGATTTTATTTGTTTTTACATATTCCTCTCTGCCACCGTTGTCTCCTTACCTTTACGTGACCGCGCCGTGGCTCAGTGGTTAGACCGCTTGGCTCTCACCAAGGCGGCCCGGGTTCGACCCCAGGCGACAGCAAAGTGAGATTTGTGGTGGACAACACGGCGCTGGGGCGGGTTTTCTCAGGGATCTCCGGTTTCCCCCGCCATCTCATTCCACCGGTGCTCCATCTTCGGCCTGCGGTACCGTAGGTAGTAAAAGCAGGCGTTAAACACTACACACATTACCTTTACATCTCATATTACCTGTGAGTTCACAATCGGCTGAATAACTTTGAGCACACTGTCTCGAGGCATAGCGTAAACAAAACTGCTATGTGGTAGGGGCGTGTAAGGTTCGTCCAACCACCATTCTCTCTGTTCGATTGGGTACATTCGAATGCTTATGTCCTCCAATAAGAGGGACAATAGAATAAATACAATACAGGTTGTGTAATAGATACCTGCAAAGTGATATTTTAAATATTGTTTCCGAAACAAAAAAGGTTAATATTTACATGTTTAGCAATTCAACGCCGCCAAATAAATATTTCAGTACTTATAGTGCGTGCAATGTTACATGTTATATTATTCGAATACTTCTGTCGGCCTCTTTACATATTATTGATTGCCAACCTTGATAAAAATATTACATTTCTCTTATAATAGAACTCCAAATAAGTTAAAAAGAAGTTTTCACATGCTGGTACACTCAAAACCGTAGACTATGTGAAATGAGGGGACGATAAAATCAAGCTCTGCTTAAACCCAAAACGTGTTTGTATTTACTCATGACGTAATTTAACTTCTACTGAGAGAAATGCATTGTTCCATATATTCTAAGTAGGCAAAATAAATACTTATACCTTCAAAAATTAATGCTGCCATGCAGCTTTGGAGCGGCAGTCATTGGCTATGAGTCAAGAGAACATTAGACCTAAAACAAGTGGAACTCAAGGCTCCAGAATCCACACGTGAATGTAAATTGTGATCCTTTATTCAAAAACAGCACTGAAAAAAGTGGATATAGAAATGTTGTTGCAGCCCTAACTAAGTATTTTAATAATGCAATGACAGAATGTTTAGAATAAATTTAAAGAAAGCAGTGGAGTGATATAAGCAATAAATAAATTCGTAATTTATTTACCCACTTAGAGAAACGTTAGAACGTGCTTCCTTCTGTAGAGATTCATGCGTTCAATTTTCTTTTGAAATACTTTGATCAAGCATTTTTATGTTAAGCATTTATTTAATTTCTTGCTGAAAATTACTGTTATCTCCTCAAAGTTATCTTCTCAGAGTCTGCCACTTTTTCAGCATCAGGAACAGAAGCCCTCTTGTGAAATAAGAGGATTAATTAAATCGAAAAAAAAAACTATATAAAACGGCAGTCTTGAATATGAAAGCGAGACTGTAAAGTTTGATTTCATTTTATTTTGTATATATATATAGACATTTCTATACACTTTTTTCACAAAAATACTTGCTTTTTATTTAAAGAGATCTTCAGATTATCTCAAATAAGACACTTCTACGGGAGACCAATAGCAAATAAAAATCGTGTTTCCACGTGAAATACTTAAACCGCACAGCCAAAGGAACCTTGGTTTTAACCTGAAAGATTTTACCATTAACCGCGACAAACTCGACATTACAATTTTCGGTTTTAGGAGCACCATTACTCAAAACATTCCAAAAATAATCCCCATGCACCAGGGAACAAGAACTGGCAGAATCGAGCAGCGCCAATAGAGCTTGTCGTCCCAGAACAATTTGAACTACAGGTTTCTTAGTCATCGGTAACCCAAACAACCGACGGAACACGCCACAACTAGCTGCAGCCGTGGATAACTGCTGGCGTCAAATTGGCCCTGCCCGGTACTGACCTCCAATCGCTCTGCTAGTTCCACTGCTGGTGATTCCCCTGTTAATTCCCCGACACTGTCGAACTCGATGTGACATGGAACCAAACCGAAAGCATGGCTCATGAGTAGAACCGTCGCCCTGACGTGGCTCTCTATTATGCCTCTTATCCGTGGACAGACGGATGGTAGGTGGAGGTCGCGTAACATCAGCATAACGCACTACATTTGCAGCCCTATATTCTGTCAACTGCGGTATTAAAGCATCTAATACAGCAAAATCTGCTACCATGTTCAGTAAATAACAAAGCCGAACGAACTTCAGGAACCAGAGCGGAAACAATTACGTCACATACCTGATTTTCGGTATTTTTCAAATGAAGCACTCGGGCAAACAACTTAACTAGTGCAACGTAATCTACAAATGATTCGCTAATGCCCAGTGGCTGTAAATAATAATCCTGCACTAATCTATGCAGTGCCCTACGTAGCACAAAAGCCTTCAGAACTGCTTCGTGAAGGGCCGTCACAGGTGCTAAAGTGGCCTTAAGACGAGTAATTATATTTAACAGCAAGCTCTTTGACTTTGCTAATACTACCTTTATTAGCTGGGCAGAAGAAACATTACATAAATTAGCAGAATCCTGCACCTGCACTAAAAACTTTAAATACTCAATAACTGACACAACATCCACTACCTCAAAATGTGATACAGATTCTACTAACTGCTGGAGGGGGTGGAGCAATTTCAATGGTTTAAATGCGGTCGTAGTTTGCGTATCTGGTACCATAACCTGGACCAACCCGCTACCTACAATATTCTGACCCAACAATTTATCTAAGAAAACAGAAATTCGTTATGCAACTGGGCTAACGGTAGAGAGAAAATAGGCTTGGGGTGAAATTTCTGAAAATATTCAACCCTCCAAATATAATGCGCAATACGCGCGGTTAAGCGTCGCACTTACGACTTGGACAAAATGGCGTCGGAATCTAGGTCCGAAAATTCCGCTAATGCTGTGTCATATAGCGAAGGCGATTCTGGTACCAGAGCATGTTGGTCACTTAGCTTGATATAAGGCTTGTCTTTCACTTGCCTAAAGGTATCTACCAACACTGGCATTTCAGGTGTGGACGTGAATTCCTGACCTCACGTACCCAATTCAAACAGCAATTCAGCCTTCCTCAGAAGGTGCAAATCCCCGAGAGTCGTCATGATATACTAACTTTAGATCCACCAAAACAAAGTTCTGTTCACCGGGCAAAATGTAACTAACCACGCTCTGCTACCAACTATTGCGCCGATACTCGTCAGAGGGAAAGGTGCAAACTTAAATGTATTAAACAGGATGACAGGTAGATAACGAGGTACCGATGGAGCAAATCAGAAAGATATGCGACAACACCAAACAATAGGTGAAGGAGTGCCCCTTTCAGAAATGCCTAACTAAATATTTGTGGATCTGTTCTAAGTATTATTTATTTTACACCATTATGACGTACAGGCTGGTATAAATATATCTCTTTATCCCTTCCTTAACCAGGAGTTGAGTCCCTTGGATATTAAATTCCCAACAGTTCTGGCCCCAAGCCAGGAACAAGAAGCACATTTATACAACAATTATACCATGGTAGAAGAGCACCACCTGCCGCCGTAGAGCCCACTTTAAGCCGAACCAACTCAGGCGTACCGAGCCACTCATGTGCAAGGCTCGGCTCAAGCACCCCAGCGCCAGCAAGTGCCTAGAAAAGGAAACAAGGCGACACCCTGCTAGAGCGCCCGGCCGGCGATGTAGGGAGCGGTCTGCTCAATTGGTGAAGTAGACTCTCTTGCGGCAGTGATGGTGTGTATGGGAGTGTACAAAGTGTACATAGCTCACAACCTGAATGGACTGTATTGCAGAAGAATCGGCCAAATGTCAGGAGAAAAAAATATTTGACGCATATATTGATGTATTTAATTTAATTTCTCAAAGATAATATACCATCATACTTATCATTTGCTAAACACTCTGCATACATCACGTATGAAGAACGTTGACTAAGTCTATTGCTAGTTTCAACACTAAAATATATTACAAAATAACTAACTGAAGCTGCCATTAACATGCTTCATGATTCTTCACACAACGATCCTCTATTGTCTTTCTTTTTTAAAAACAGGTCCACCAACTCCCTTGCATAAAATGCGACCAACTGTCACTGAACATACCGGCCGCCAAGAAATAAGTAATATTTCTTAAAAGACTAAAGTTAACTAAAAATGTTCAAACATTACAAACAAAATCACAAGTTTGTTTCTATGGAAGTGGACAAAGCTTTACAATAGGCCTCTTAAAAGATCCAGTAACTGTACGAATAGTTACAACTCGAACTAGTCTGTCATCTCCTGGATGTACTTGTTCCACTAATGCTAGCTTCCAGCGAAGTGGAGGAACGTTATCTTCCTTCACTATGACCAGGGTACCCGGCTGGATATTTGCACCCTTACTGGTCCACTTGGCTCGCTGCTGAAGATGATGTAGAATCACCTGACCATCTGGACCAGAATTCTTGTAACTGCTGCTGCAGTCTCTCTCACCTGGTTAGCAAACTAAGTTTCACACTATCGAAATCTGGCTGAGGTAGGCTGGTAAGAGGAGAAGCAATCAAGAAATATTAGGACTTTAGTTAGAACTTTCAGATCATTTGGATCAGAAGAGAGAGGGATTAAGGGTCTGGAATTCAAACACGCTTCAGTTTGACAGGTTAAAGTATTACATTCTTCATAAGTTAGACATGCTGCATCCATCGCACGTCTAACATGATGTTTGAACGACTTCACCCCAGCTTCCCGAAGACCACCAAAATGTGGTGTACAGAGTGTTGTTGAATTGTGGCACTGATGGCTAAATTAACACTTTGTATAAATATGTATCTTACATAACACTAATTATGATTTACAATATACGATAAGCCTTTATGCAGTATATGGGTTCTATCTGTTTCAAAATTAAGCCAATTTATTACGCATTGTGCAAGTTAGATAACCCTAACGACACTGTACAAAGGAAACAAAATAACACAATGAAATCCTAAAGTTTACTCTTATGGAAACATAATTCAAATCATGTAACAAAGCACCTGTAGGGCTTAAAAAGCCGTCCGTGTAATAAAAATATTTTTTTAGACCTAATGTTGTTCTAACACGAAATACGTGATCTGCTGGCACATATTTATAGTTCAATAATTTCATGCACAGAGATTTGTCCCACAAATTACAATTATAATAATCACATACCTTTATCATAGGGAAATACTGGGAAGCATATGACACCACAAACACTGCACACCTTCAACATTGATTAAACCTCCGCTGCTATATGTTATAAATAAACCCATGTTCCAATCATTTATAAATGGTACCGCCTTTACTAAAGCGATCATTAATGTTATGCAATGCCAAATGGAGAAATAAATCCACTCATGTAATCGCCAGTTACAATTTCTTGAGCTGTTATTATGATACAGGGTTTCAATTTAAAACGTTAATAATATTCGAAGTCGATGCTTTTAGATTTCTTTCAGACTTTCTTCGACCTCGAATTTGTCCTCCCGAATGATACGTGGTTTAGTTTGACATACTTTTGAAGAATAAATTCCGTTTATTTAAACATATTCACAGGAATATAAGACCGTTTCTCTGTAAGGCGCAGGAGCAGCAGTAAATTTGGGTATAAACTTCTTTACATGTTTTTCTTTCACTGTTTAATCATATATAAATATTCGGCATACTAATTATACGTACATTTCGGCATTAAAACAACACTAATACAATGAGGCTCAAACCAGTATTTTCGAAACGTATCACAGAGCGTTTCTCACGTCAACTGATTAACCGGCATACGGAGAGGATGGAAAACGGAAGGGAACAGAGCTTATTAGAAATTGAATGGTACAGGGTAAATAGTTACCCGAAATATGAGTATGACATGTCATAGATTGTATTTTGCACAGGCTGAAAGACGATCCAGTAAATTTTATTTAATATAAAACATTTCAGTATTTATAACATAGTTTTAAAGTACTGCTTCTCACCTTTCTACAGGTTCTATTCGATTTGTGATACCAGAAGCATTACAACTCTACATGTAAAATTATTGCTGAACGTTGCCCCAAGGATGGACAAGAGCCGTTGTAAAACAATGTATTGGAATGTTCGACCATCATATCGGATCAGAGTCTTACCTGCATCAAGTGAATTTTACAAGGATTTGAGACCTTTGCTGACTATACTAAGGGCGTTAGGGAACATTCCATACCACATTTCAACTAACGGTAAGTGCCCTTTACATGAGATATTGCTATACGCTGTATCGCTCTTAGTTTGCTAAAGCCAAAGTTATTTTCTCTCAGCTATAGGTATTGTTCGATTATATGGCATATTTAAGTAATTAAGATTAACTGTATTTTATTATAAACAACAACTTAAAATAAATAAATTTTATGTGTTTAAGCTAAGAAAAAGCCTTTTTCAATTTTTTGTTTTATTAGATAAAATGAAATCGATTTGAAAACGAAAGCTATATCTTTTAAAATTCAGCGCTTTGATCACATAAATGATAGGGGATTGATCAAAATACCAGCAACGTTTCAATCTTATGAATGTGACTGTTGATTGCACTTAGCAAACGTCTAACGCAAAACATGGAAATTGGTAATTTAATTATTTGTAGAGGATTAGGGTCCGCCAGGTTCTCCATCTGAGCATTCTTAGCTTCTTGCTGGGTTAATTGAAGCAAAGAGCTTCTACATACGCTATAAGAGTTGGAGTATAACAGCGCTCTTCCAAGATGTTAGAACTGGTTCATAAGTTGACTAGGAATTAGAGAGACTTCCAGTGGTTTCAGACCTGTCAAGGAAAACAACATTCAGGGGATTTGCTACAGACACACCTCTCTTCTGTAGAATTCAAGCTGTATAGTGGATAAGAATAAGCTCTGGACCAAAGTTATGTGATCATTTCTTTGTTCTGCACGCTTGGAATGCGTTAAAATTGTCTTGGAACGAAGTTCGTTTTCATTTTTCTAAAGAGAAATATGCGCATTTACTTTTTCTCACACAAAAGGCGTTGGAGTTGCTTGACCATTGACCATGACGCAGTAAACGTTTTGGAATCATAAAAATCAGCTGAGAATGCCGCTTGAGAATTCATCTTTCGAGGATATTTGTGCTGCCACTCCAAAGTTTGCCGTTCTCTTACTACCACGAAGTGGTGTTTCCTTGCCTGTGACAAATTTTAACAAACCTGACACCATTAACCGCATAGGGAGTAAGAATTCTACACACACAAGCCATCTTTGCTCTTGCAGGTCTTCCGTTAAGCTCTGAGGAACTAGTGTACACATGATGGACGATTATGTGACACTACCAACAATCAAACACAATCGATGATAATTTTCGCATATCATAAATTTGCGGATTTCTCAGCAATTTGCGTTGGAGATGAAACATCTGTCCTTCTCCTTGTTTTATTGATAAGAATGACTCACAGTAGTAGGCCTCTTCGTATCTGTAACAGTTTCCTGTTCATCAAAAGGAATCCCAACACTGTCCTTTATTCTTAAAGTGCTCAATTACATTCGATGGTTATAGCGCTACCATCTATCGAAAATAAGTACTGATGAAGTGGCAGTACTGAAGGGTATCACTCATCCAACGCTAACATTTGGCGATTGACTTAGTCACTCACTGTCTCACTCATATAATCACTCACACATACTCACTCATCCTGTAACAGGAGGCTCTGCCTCACGTTGCTACGCCAATCTGTAGCTGTCTGCGTCTGCTTCACTGTTGAGCAGAGACCTATTTCAGGTTGGTGTATGTTCAAAGAAAGGATGACACCGGAATTTGACCTTGAAACGTATAACAAACTGTATTCACTTTAGTCTAGCCTTTGCCGACCAGTGAAAACTAGTATATAAATATCCGGAGTTAACGTATTTGAATCCTACACCACGCGATAGCACCTTCCCCTTTTGCTAATGAGTATAAGACTGCCACTATTGCTTCTAATGCAATGTGCCATTTCTACAGTTTTGAAATTTGCTTCTTTCGTATCTAAAGTCTCTATAAATTCCTAAGAAATGCTCTCACATATTCCAAGAATTCCAAGCTATCCTGCTATACCCAATCTAGCAACTTTGGATACTTTCACCCCTTCACTAATGTAACCTACAAAACTACTTCTACGATTTTGCCTGAAAACCAGCCTCCGCTAATTACCGTATTGAATATCTGCCATCTGACTCCAAGCCAAACAGAACTCATAAGCTATTACCAAACCTACTACTTCTTAACATTTAACATAAATGCACAAAGTATTCATATTTAATGTTATTATAACTACTAATTTACACAATGTATCCATAATTACTGCATGAATCCTCACTCATGACCACCAGGCCGTTTCAGTTCGTGGCTTGGTCAATGTGTGTTTGAGTATTTGAGCTTTAGGGTGATATTCGGACATAAGCTATTGTGTCTGTTGTTGCCCGTTCTTTGAAGGTTGTCCCATTACATAATTTACCCTATTTGAGCAATGTTATCATTTACTGAAACAAGTTTTAACCTTATTTCGTCAGCATACTTTCTGCCTATTCATCTATCTAAGGGACTCCATTTCAGAGGCTGGATACTTCTGTTTCAAAGTTTATTTTATTCACTCAAGCGCCAATTCCATACATCAAAATAAGCACGGCCATTGTGTTCTAATGTTTGAGGTATTCTTCTTCGCATAAATTGCTTTTCAGTTTTCGCCGAGTTGTTTCTCACACATAAAAGAGAGAAATACAGAAAAGGTGTGTTCGGATAATTCCGCGTAGAATGCTTTTCGCAGCATACCAGTAGGTATCTCGTTCCATTATTTCATTAAAGTTAGCCTGAGACATAATAAATGCGCTGCTAGGCATCTTTCATTGTTGCAGGAGAAATTTCCTTCAAGCTTTTGCATCCTGTAACATTCTACACATTTGCTGTTCAAGTCATCATAACAATGATTGCCGTGAAGAGAGAGAAACAGGCACTTGGTGCAATGGATAGTGGTTCTATGGACTTCCGATCAAAAATGATGGAGTACACAGCACTCGTCTTCTATATGCCCTGCTTCTTGGTTCCTGTGACAAGCTGGCTAGAAACATTACGTAAATTAAAGTTTATAAATTCATGGACTCACTTTCAGGTAAAGTATATTTAAAGAGACAAAAGAGAATTATTCTATATTCAGTAGTTTGTAGTTTTATTGCAGAATTTAATGTAATTCTCATATTTTAGTGCTCATATAGATTAAATAAACTGAAAACCCAAACGAAAACATAAATATGTTTATAATTGCGCAAAAAATAAATATTAGCAATGTAGAGGTTTGTACAAATATAACAATCTGTAACATAAAACTTCACTTATAAGAAATGATAATTTCCTTATTAATTATCCAAGATCGCGATTTCATGTAAAAATTTTACACATCTTCAGGGGGAAAACAAAGCTGACGCCATGGTTACAAATGCTAGATGTTAACATGTTCCTTTTAGTGCTATCCAACTCTGAAAATAAAACAAATTTAAAAACAAAATCGACTGCCGGTATTTCAAAATTCATTACGCAATATTTGTTTTTCTTTTTGTTTTTTTAAATAAATAAAATTTTACAAACCATTAAATCTATCGAACTATTTAATTGTTTTAACAATTTAACTTATGGGTTTATTTCATGGTTAAATTACCAAAAATAATCTGCTACGGCCGATGTATCACTCTGGTTATACTTAATGTTACGAAAATGTTTTTTTTTGTCCTGGTTTTTAAATTACATTTTGTCTTTCAAATATAAACTTTATTACAATTGAAACAATTAAACTAATAAATGCCAGATTTCTTATTACTAGGAATGTAAGGTTTTTTAGAGAAATGCAACAAACTTTAATACTATACTTATTTTGAGGAACTAAAGTTATACCAAACCGTTTAAAACTTTTTTGAAAATGTTTATTAACACAAAGATGGTAAGTAAATAAAGTGTTTATTAAAACCATTAATTCAAGCAGTATTAATATGTTTATATTCTTTATTAAATCCATATTTATTCAGGGATATATTTATTAATCTATAAATCAAACTATTGAAAACAGCAAATTTATGTGCAGAGGTTGTCACATAATTTCGACAAATCACAAAGAATAATTAGCAAAACTGTGTTAGCATATGCCCGAAAGTGTACAAGGATGCTAAAATGTACAGAAGAATTTAAATTTTGATATATAATGTGAATGGTAAACGTTGGCAGAAAGATAGAAGCAAGCCGGGGTCTTGAATGTAAAAGACCAACTGAACTACAGAAGGTCACAAATGGAAGGTAGAAGAACAAAAGATGAAATGTTAAAAGTAGAGGAACGTGTAGTGTTTAACGCCCGCTTTAACAACATGCGGTAACGCAGGCGGTAACACGGATGATACATGAAATTAATATGGAGCATCGATGGAATCAGATGGCGGGGGAAACAGGAGATTCCGGAGAAAACCGCATATGTTATCCACCACAAATCTTACATGTGGTTGGTTGGGATCGAACCCAGGCCGAGTTGGGTGAGCCTTGGCCATGGAGCGGCCTGTGAAACGTTAACTGCACATTTCCATATCTCTAATGATTATTGATAGTAAGTAAAGGAAGCATCTGAACTAATATCACGATACAGAAATGTTATCGGCAATTACATATTGTGACTTTGTGGGTTCGTGAAAATCAAAAGTCGAGGTTTCAAATACAAAAACTGCACTTTATTTTCCTAGCAAATACATTCGTCACATCACAATTTGCTAGCTGACCTAAAACTGTTTATTTTACCAACTCTACATTCAACTGTCCGTCGCTACCGGTCTTCATTTTTCAACGGCTTCGCGATTCTACCGCCAGGGTGACACTGCTCCCTCCTCAAGGCTGGTCGTCCCGAACAGCGCCTTCGTAGCGGGCCAGGCGATCCAGGTGTACCACCAACATCTTTCCTCGGGGAACCTTCTGGATGCGGTAGACCACGTCGTTAATCCTCTTCACCACACGGTACGGTCCTTGCCATGACTGCTGAAGCTTCGGGCTGCGTCCCTTGGTCCGGGTCGGGCGGTACAACCAGACCAGGTCACCTTGCTGGAACCCTTGGCTGTTGGCTTGCCTGTCGTCTCGGGTTTTCATGCGGTCGCTCGCCTTCTGGATGTTCTGGCGAGCCATCTCGTGCATGTTGTGGAGGTGGTCCACCGGGTTCTCTATATCCCTCAAGAGTGGCCCCAGGTCTGCGTCCGCCAGCTGCTCCCTCATCAGGCCTGTGCTATCCCAGCCATCCGCAGGCACTGCCGTGACTACTCGAACTGCTGCGGCACGCTCCTTCCCCTCCACTCTTGTGCATTGGCCACAATCTTCTGGGCAGGGTCTTCGGGACATAGCGTCCGCGTTACCGTGACTCTTCCCTCTGTGATGTTCCGAGGTGAAGTCGTACTCCTGCCTCTGGACCCCACCTGCTGTCTGGCCTTCCGGTCGCGCCGTCACTATCACCTCGCTCCTCGCGGGGACAACAACGTTTTCGTTCAAGACGACCCTGCCAATTCCATGGCGCTCTTCTGGTTGACGGAGTATAACCTCTTCTCCGTTGAGCCTCAAGACCTTCCTGCCGACGTCGACCGTCGCCTCGTGGCTCGTGAGGGCATCCAGTCCCAGAATCACCTCCTCAGCCACCTTCGCGACGAACACCCACAGACGCACGGCACTCCGTCCCAAGTTCAGCTCCAGTAGGGCCTCCTTCTCCACAGACATGGTGTCGCCCGATGCTGTCACAAGCTCGTATGGTCGGCTCGGCTTCCTCGTCGGCAAACCCTTCGCCACGTCAGGTCTGATAATGGTCACGGCCGCCCCGGTGTCCACCAGCATGCGACACGGCTTTCCTCTTACCCAACCGTCCGCGATGAGGCTGTCATCCATACGCCGGCTGACGGCGCGCAGTGTCACTCGAGGGGATGGTGGTGATGGCGCCGACGTGCCCCTCTCCACAACGGCCCTTACTCGTTTTCCGGCTGCTCTTCCTGGTGTGGGCAGTCTCTCCGCAGGTGTACGGGCTGTCCACACCCCCAACACAGGCCACTAGGTGTTCGCCGGCGTCCCACAGCTGGTCTTCTGTCTCTGGCGTAGTGGACACTCCTCGTTCTCGAAGTCGGGATAGATGCTACCTTGGCCGCCTCCATCCTTAATGCCGCTGTCAGCGCCTCGTGGATGTTTTTATAATCGCCGAGCATTAGGCGCTGACGAATCTCCGTGTCCCGTACCCCGTCGACAAAATTGTAGGCGGCTTCCCGGGATACGAACTCCAATGGCAGGTCAACCAAGGCCTTGCTAGCCAGCTGCTCGATCGCTATGGCAAACTCCTGCAGCGTCTCCCCCGGCTGCTGCGACCTTGCCTTTAGCTGGCTGCGGTATGCTGCGGCTAAGCGGTGGTTCCCGAAGCGATTCTCCAGGGCCTCCCAGATGTCCTTGGGCGCCGCCGTCGTCTGCACCGCGTTTAGGATTTCCGCGGCCCGTCCCTGGAGGCTGGCTATTAACTGTGTGGCCTCCTCCTCCGATGACCATCTGTTGTGCTTGGCCACTGTGTCGAACTGGCGGCGGAAGACCTCGAATGTTGACGCGCCGTCATATTTCGGAGGTTTGACGCGCGCCGATGTTGTGTCGCGTCCTGGTGCGTCAGCCTTCAAATCCTTCAGTCTCCTGCCGACGACGTCCTCCACCATGGCGTTCAGGGACTTGACGCTGCTGTCGGCCTTTCCCTCCAGGTTGTTTACGCGGTTCGCGAGGTCTTCGACGTCTTCAACAATGACCTTCAGGGACTTGGCGTTATTGTCGGCCTTTTCCTCTAGATCATTGAAGCGGTTCGCCAGGTCCTCGACGCGCTCGTCCACTTGGCCCATCTGCTTGCCCAGCTCCGTCATGTCATCCCTCACGCCGGCCAACTGTTCCTCAAATTTGGCGGCGAGGACCTCGTTCGCCTCCTTCATTTCCGTGGCCAGACTGTCGTTCGCTGCCTTCATTTCGGTGGTCAATTCGGTCTTTATTTCTTTCAACTCTGCAGCCAGGTTGTTATTTGCCGCTTCTGTTTTTGTTGTTAACTCGTTCATCTTCGCGGCTAGGTTGTTATTTGCCGCTTCCGACTTCGCTGTTAATTCGTTCATCTTCTGCAAAAGCATTTCCAATGCCGATTCCATGGCCATAATGTTCGGTGATGTTGTTATCCCGCTTCCTGACACCAGTTGTGACTTTGTGGGTTCGTGATAATCAAAAGTCGAGGTTTCAAATACAAAAACTGCACTTTATTTTCCTAGCAAATACATTCGTCACATCACAATTTGCTAGCTGACCTAAAACTGTTTATTTTAGCAACTCTACATTCAACTGTCCGTCGTTACCGGTGTTCATTTTTCATCGGCGTCGCGATTCTACCGCCAGGGTGACAATATTTTAGGACCGCTGATGCCAAATTTTGTTTTTTTAAAAGATATACTTTTATATATGTACAGAATGCACAAAAAGAAACATAGTTTAAACGCGAATTTTGCTATTTAAGTACATGTTTACCAGGAATCGAAGTGACGGTTTTCAAGAGAATTGTCGGCCCAAGCTACCTTTTATTGATAAATATTCTGAATACATCTTACTTTATTTAAAAAATAAATGCTTCAAGCTCAAGTTAAGGACGTGAAAAATAAAGTGCGATAATGTCATAAAATTTATAGGAATACATCGTGAAGCCCACTTCATTCTGTTGATAAATCTTAAGAGAGACAAAGACCTTACTATAACCAAAATATAGGTCTTCCTAAAGAATATAATTTATGTAAAATGATTTTTTCTGGATTTAACCAACTCACGGGTATTTTTTACTGTTGCTTTACATTTTAGATTCATAGGTTTATCAACAGCAAACAGCATGCATTTTTGGGGTAAGAAAATGGTATGCTGGTCAGTGGCAGGAAGACAGAAATAAGCTACATTCCAGTGATTTGAATTACCATATGCACCTAGTGCGTGTATGACCACTTCGGAAAACATGAGTGCATTTGTTAAAAATGATAACTAATTCTCACGCTTCGGCACACTAACCAAAGGCTGAGATAGTCACGAACAGCATATCGGTGTAAATTAAAATTCATGGAAAATTTAGAACTTACATATAAAGTTCGATTTAACCATTTCTCGTTTATGAGCACGTTATCCATTCACAAAACTTACACACACACACACACACACACACACACACACACACACACACACACACACACAAACACACACAAAAACACACACACGTACTCAGACGCCCACGCACGCGCGCGTGCACATCTCTTCCTAATAGTTCTATATTCGCATTCAGGGAATCTCAAAACATGTTCTTCTGTGAAAAACTTGGTATCGAATTTGGGAGTAGAAACAACATTCCTCCTGGATTGTAAAAACTAAAAAGAGAGCAAAGGATAAGGATAGTTTTGCGATTTTAAGAAATACGAGCAGGATCATTCAATCTTTACTAAAATAATTATTCTGAACCAAATATTAAGATAGTAGAACATAATATTTTATTTTATACTTTGGGACAGCAATACGATCACAGTGTGATATTACGGCTTACTTCCCTGTTGAGCTTCTGCGACACCCAATCAGTGTTCCACTTTTCTTCTTTTTTCAACCGATTTTGAAGTCAACGTAGTTTATAATTACACATCAGTAGGTAATTTCAATGTGGGTTATATGACATGCTTTAGGACAACACTTGTCTAGCTGCTGAGTCCTAGGATTGAAAACAGCTGACACTTCCGCACACACGCATGACTACTTTGCCCGAGAAGTTGCCTATCAAACACGGCGTTAGGCTAATCATGAAGAGCAGTTGACCAGTATGCAATCTAAGAACGCAAAATTAATTTTTCACGTAAATATAATCCTTATATATATTATATATTATCATATATATTTATTCAGCTGATTCGTAAGTAGAGGTAAGAAATCAAAATCGGAAAAATAGTCGCGTTGGTTTAACCTTTTTTTTTTTCTAGTGGAGGAAAAATCCATTTATGGATTACCACTGTGTTGGAGGGCACAGTGGGGTATGTGGGTTTCACCACAAGGGTACTACTCCACTAAAAAAACCTCCACCGGATTGGGAAGGAGAAATGTGCTGCGGTACCGCCTTAAGCACCCGCGCATCCCTGGAGATGATCTTAGCTGTCTCGCAGTGCGATTCAGCACAGGGTGGTTTCTGATGCAGGGATACAGGCTTGACATGAAGCCCAGCCTGATCCACTGCCTATTGTGGGTGGTATTTGGTAGGATTCCTGGTGTTATTTGTTGGGAAGTTTAGGGTAATTTATCACGCCGTAGCGCTATGTCTTAAGTTTAGGTGTTTCATTGTCACTGCAAGTAATACTTGCAGGCTTGTCAGTTGTAGTCTATTATACTTACTGCTATCTTGCTAAACCTAAATATAACTCTAGTTTGCATTATCGGCATTTGCCTTTAATGGTCAGTTGTAATTATCTGCCGTCGGCATCGTTAGTTGTGTGAAAATACCTTCTCATGTTCCATGTGTCTGCTTGGTCGTAATTTTGGAGTGCACACCTATCAACTGTAGGTGCGAGCCTGTGCCAGTCATGGGGGACCCTCTTTCTCCGGGGCCGCCTTGGCCAATAATTGGCGCAAGGACTTGAGGGTTGTGGAAGGTGTGTGTGTGTGTGTGTGTGTGTGTGTGTGTGTGTGTGTGTGTGTGTGTGTGTGTGTGTGTGTGTGTCTGTGTTAGTGTACGTGCATGGGTGTGTGTTTTTATCCCCGGTCAGCGGTGTAAAGCATCTGGAACGTTAACAAGGTTTTCTAGATACTGTTGTATGTCTGTCTACCTCTGGCTCCCCGAGATTAATTGTTCTTTCAAAAATAGATAGTGGCCTGGCGTGTTTATCGTGTGCTGTGTCATATTCCGCTAGTGCCCGTATTAGTTGGTTGTGGTTTAGGTTCTTTTTCTCGAGTAGGTTGAAGTCGAACCTTTTGATGAATTGCTCGATGGAATGCATTTTTAACTCCTCTTGGATTTGGTATGCCAATGCGAGTGGTGGTAGCCTGGTAATAATACGAAGTATTCTATTTTGCATTGTTTGCAATCTTTTAATGTGCGTTTTGGCTGCATGTCCCCACTTGGGGGCAGCGTAAGTTAGGATGGGTCTAATAAGTGTTTTATATAGTGTTTTTCCCATCTCTAGTTTTAGTGAGCTGTTTGTATTAATAATTGGGTACAGTTTATTTAATTGGGCATTTGCTTTAGCTCTTACTGTGTTAATATGCTGTTTCTACGTAAGGCCCTGATCCATTGTCACGCCTAAGTAGGTGATTGAGTCCTTCCATTCGACTTCCTCGTTTAATCTGTCACTCGCTATAAGCTATATTAACCAGTATGAGCAAATATGGAATAAATAGGCAAGTTGCAGTTCCCTTGTAGCTGTGCTAAACATAAATGACATTAAAGAATGTTCAAGAACACGAAAATAGTAAAATAATAACTTTAATAAAACCAATTCCTATTTTTATATATCTAACTTACAACACGGTTGCTGTTTTGTTGCTTTTTTAATGGAAAATAGTTACGTGCACAAAGTTACTTTCGGATTCTTACTCCCAGCATATCAGTAACGCAGTAGTGCACGAGACTGGTGCATCTCTCCTCTTCACTTGCTTGTAAACAGCATACTAGTATAACAGAAGTAAAATTAATCGCAAATCATGTAAGAAGCCCATTTATAGCATATGCAGCAATATTTTCTGTGGGGCCTACTGGTAAAGCTTACGCTGTATCAAATAATTTGAGGATTCCAAGTTCGAACACCAAACGGTCAGGCTTTTAATTTCAACAATTCACTTTGAAAGATGCAGTAGAAATCATTCACAGCTGGTTTCTTGCGGCTAAGCTGTTACTAGATAATTTAGAAAAAGATGAGCATGTTGAATGATAATTTTAATGAAGGCAGGGTTTAAATGCTATGTACATTACATTTGATGGTTTAAGTCTAAGTAGAATTAAAAATTACCTTAAAAATCGATTGATGGTAAATGGTGTATATATGTGCAACCGCTCTAATTGCATAGAATATAGTAGAAGCTTAAAATCATGTCACTGTCGAATCTGGGGCTCAAATTATATACAGTTAAAACACCGTATAAATAGATATATCTAAAAACCAATAAGTTCATTAATTACATTTCTCACGAAAATATAACAATCTGCACTTTTGAGTATTTGAGCAAAGGGTGCTCGTTTTTAATTCCCGGTTCGTGGATGCAATTACTTTTTCCTCTTCTACCTTTAGTACACTTGATTGAAAAGTTATATACGATATAATAAAATTAAATGGATATTCTGTTTAACCTCAAATATTAAAATTAATTTTTTTAAATATCCACAAAATTAGTATTTATATATACATTCAAAGGAATTTTCATGTGTACTGCTGAGAATACAAGCAAGTCTAAAAGGCATTGTTATAAGGATCAATCTAGAGTCTTACATCAAAGGATCATTGTTGTTGTTGTTAAGCCAAATGTCAGAAATGTCCCTTAACATACACGGAAAAGGTTCGAACAATGACCAACGGGAAGTAAATTTTGAACACCTAATCTCTGAGTGAAGTCAGCAAACAGTGCATGTAGCTGATGGTGATGCTGCTGCTAATGATGTCGATCTTGAACACCACCACCACCACCACCACCACCACCACCACCACCACCACCACCACCACCACCACCACCACCACCACCACCACCACCACCACCACCACCACCACCACCACCACCACCACCACCACCACCACCACCACCACCACCACCACCACCACCACCACCACCACCACCACCACCACCACCACCACCACCACCACCACCACCACCACCACCACCACCACCACCACCACTACCGCCACCACCACCATCACCGCGTAGGGATGTGGCGACCCCATCGCCCAGTGGAATTATCCACTGCAAGCAGCCCACCACCACTACCGCCACCACCACCATCACCGCGTAGGGATGTGGCGACCCCATCGCCCAGTGGAATTATCCACTGCAAGCAGGCCACCACCACCACCACCACCGCCGCCGCCGCCGCCACCACCACCGCCACCACCACTACCAACACCGCGTAGGGATGTGGCGACCCCATCGCCCAGTTGAATTATGCACTGCAAGCAGCCCACCACCACCACCACCACCACAACCACCACCGCCGCCGCCACCACCACCGCCACCACCACTACCAACACCGAGTAGGGATGTGGCGACCCCATCGCCCAGTGGAATTATGCACTGCAAGCAGCCCACCACCAGCACCACCACCACCGCCACCGCCGCCGCCAGCACCACCAACACCGCGTAGGGATGTGGCGACTTCATCGCCCAGTGGAATTATCCACTGCAAGCAGCCCACCACAACCACCACCACCACCACCACCGCCGCGTAGGGATGTGGGGACCCCATCGCCCAGTGGAATTATCCACTGCAAGCAGCCCACCACCACCACCACCACCACCACCACCACCACCACCGCGTAGGGATGTGGGGACCCCATCGCCCAGTGGAATTAACCACTGCAAGCAGCCCACCACCACCACCACCACCACCACCACCGCTTAGGGATGTGGGGACCCCATCGCCCAGTGGAATTATCCACTGCAAGCAGCCCCCCGAGGTTGGAGGGATACCATACCCCACTAGCTAGCATGGATAGTGGTGTTATCGAAAATTTAGATCCGGAGCAGGAGGTTGGATTTCCAGTTCCGATCGGGAGTGCGGGTGAGCGAGTAGGCCTGTCCCGACCGTCAGCAAGCGACTGCCTGGCATCAACGGTGACGAACCAGGCCGAGGTGTAAGAAAGGGTTACTGGAACACCGAGAGTAGGAAAGCAGCAAAATCTGGAATGGATAAAGATCGTGATCCATTTAAAATACGCCCGCTAATTGAACGGTCGCCGCCACTAAAAATTAATTATAGGCGCAATTCGATAGGTAGTATACCACAGGAGTGTTTTTCTGAGGACAATAATCATGGTTTTTCTGGTGGCAATACTAAATTTACTATCCTAGAGGCTACTATGGAGGACTCTAGTAGGGACAACAAGCGGATACGATGTACAAGCCTGGAGAAATCCATAAAAATGGAGA
This sequence comes from Mantis religiosa, assembly GCA_030765055.1. Lineage (NCBI taxonomy): Eukaryota > Metazoa > Arthropoda > Insecta > Mantodea > Mantidae > Mantis > Mantis religiosa. The sequence continues at coordinate 131,549,108 of CM060954.1, forward strand.
GGCACAAGGGATATCCCAAGTACCTGGGAAAGAGCAGAAGAACCATAGAGAATCAATGCAAGATTGGGACGATCTCAAGGCGATACGTTCATAGCCAGCAGAGTTCAGGAAATGTAGTAGAGAATTAATGGTTATGATAAAGAATACGCCTAATACTAAGGTGGATATAAAAAGGAGCAGTAAAGGATATGGAAAAAATATCAGAAAACATGCTTAGACGCATGAATGAAAGGGAAGTGTATCCTCAGAATACAAAGATGAAGTCTCTGGCCTTACAAACTAATGAAGGAGACTTTGATGGCATTGTAAATAAGAAAGAAGTAGGCATTCAGGTGGATACGAAAGGGGAAATGGAGCTCAAGAATGATGTGATGAATGCCAGAAGTTTTGAGGCTTTTGCCCCATTACTAGATCAGTATTGGCCGGAAAGTATCTATGAAAGTACACATATATTATATGAAAATCCAGTTGGAATAAAAGAAAGTGATATTGCAAACAGTAAATACAGACGACCAAGGTCAAGAAGGGTTCCTGAGGCAGTTAAAGGAATCACAATCAGAGGTGATAGAGCTCATGACAGGGAAGGAGCATATGAACACGGTAGAATATATGAGATCTACTACAAGTATATATACTAGTAGAGCAAGTAAAAAGGAAATTTCCCGGTATATATACCTGATACCATATCCTGTGGATCCCAGTGGTATAAATGATATGGAACAGTTGTGTATAATCCTGAAGCAGTGGAAAGGACTAGCAGAGGAGCATGGCAGGAAAATATAACACTTGCCTCAGCTAGTGGATTAGATAGGGTCTACACTAGGAATCTATTAGAATGGGTACTCCGAAACCGTGGCATGAAAGCTGGATATATGCTCCCCGCAAATGTTCAAAGGACACAGCGGAGAGTATATGGACAGCATGAGAAATTGGCCCAAAAGAAGATAGAAGAACCTCAGGAAACGGTCACAATTAAGTCAAATGGGAAAACATTTGCAGATCTGTTGAAGACGCTGAAGAAAGATGTAGTTATTGACAAAATTGGTATGAAAATAAAGAATTAAAGGAAAACTGGTAAAGAAGAATATGTGCTTACTGTGGAAGGGAAAGGAACAGCAAACGCCCTGAAGCAGGGATAGAAACAACAACGAACTAGAAGCTACCATCCTTTTATACGGGCTGGAGCCGAATATTAATGTGGACATGTTGACGCCTGCAATAGGCGACGAGGTAGGTGTCCAAGCGTCTGAGACCTGGTAGATTTGGTAATCAAAACGCAACCATAGGCATTCCAATAGAGCGACCTAGAGAGCTGTTAGGGAAGAGGAGAATAAAATAAGGGTCGTCAGAATGTCAGGTACGAGAAAGGGTCGTCATACCAAGGTGTTATAAGTGTTTTGATCTAGGCCATATAACCTACCGGTGTAATAAATATGATAACGAGAAAGAGGACTGCCTTAATTGTGGAAGGTGGGGACATCATACTAAAGAGTGTAAAAACGATTCGTTTTGTACGAAATGTCAAAAAGATGGACAAAGGTTTGACCAAATGATATGTCCAGCTTTTAGAAAGTTGGTACTGAATACCAGAGCGAAGAAAGTATGAAGTATATATAATGGACACACCTAGCAATCGCATAATCCAGACTAATTTAATAAGATCTAATTCGAGTCATGATATGGTACAAGTCACAGCAATTGAGAAGCATGCAGACATTATAGTGGCGTGTGAGCCAAATAAGAAATGGGGATCACACGGCAGCTGGGTTAAGGACAAACGATGTGATGTAGCAGTATGTTTTATAAATAAAAAACTTAAAGTGATATAGGTTAGAGCAGAGGAAGGTAACATTTGTGTACACCTAGAGCAATGCTGTTATAGTTTACCCAATATTCCTTTCGATACATTTAGGAATTAAATAGACCTCCTAATGCATGATAGCATAATCACTGGAGGTGAATGAATTATTCTGAGTGATTTAAATGTAAAATCACCGCAATGGGGATCCCAGGTGAGAGACCGCAGAGGAGAGTATTGGGTAGAATGGCTGTCAACACGACACTTGGTGGTGAATAATACTGGTGGAGTACCAACTTTTGTCATAGGTAACTACGAATCTTATATAGATGTGACGTGTTCCTCGCAGATTATCGCACGAAAAATTATGAACTGGCAGGTGCTGGAGGAAGAAACCATAAGTGACCTCGGGTTCATATATTTGGAAATTAAAGGCATAAGAGCGACAAAAGACCTTAATGTCGAAAAGAAGAAAATAGAATATGATTGGGAGGTGTTGAGTACTATATTGGCATGGAAGATAAAGGATGAACACCAGAACCCAGAAGAGAATACTCCAAAATGTTTGAACAAAATTCTGCCAGAAGCTTGTCAACTGAGCGAGATAAAGAGATCATGGTGGAATAAGAGCCAGGTACCTTATTGGTGGAGCACTGAAATAGAGGAGATAAGGAAAGCATACATACAAAAACGAAGAGTGATGACTAGGCTTCGTAAGAGACACCCAGATTCAGAAGAAACTGAGGAAGCGAAGAATGAATATAAGTGCCGTAGACATGAGCTGACTAGGCTTATCTATGAGTCTAAATGCAGTTGTTGGAAAAAAGTGTGTGATTAGTTAGAATACGACATGTGGGGTGTTGGATATAAAATAGTCACTAGGCAACTGTTAAATAAAACTCCCTTTAAACCGAGTTTTGATAGGAAAAAGGAAATAGCAAGGGTGCTCTTCCTCTCAAGAGAAGACAACTTGGAACTGGTATCCAGGGAGGCCAAGGTAGACCTTTTCACTGTTGACGAGCTGAATGCTGTGGTGCATAAAATCAAGACGGGTAAAAAACCGGGAATTGATGGAATAAGCCCAGTGATACTTAAAGAAACTGTTACAATACCACCATACCGGGTCCTGGGGATATTAAACGCCTTACTGTTGAAGCAACAGTTTCCAGACAAATGAAAAATAGCAAAAGTTGTGTTTCTCCTGAAAGGAGGTAAATCCCCTCTAGCCTTCAGCCTATAGACCATTATGTCTATTTTATGCTTCAGTAAGTTATATGAAGGGATGTTAAAGGATAGACTAGAAAAAGAGATTGCAGATAATGGAGGACTATCAGACCAGCAATAGAGATTTCGTAAAGGGAAATCTACAATACAAGCTATTGATGCTGTACTTAGAATAAAAAACTAATGGAATGGAAAGTGGGTTGCACTAGTGGCTCTGGATGTGAAAAATGCTTTCAGCTCAGCTAGTTGCAGTATAATACTGGATGGTCTTAGGGATCGAAACATCTCTCCATATATGATAGATATTTTAACTTCTTGGAAGGCAAATAAGAACTGGTAAAGAGATCTACAACTAACTGAGGGTGTACCACAGGGATCCATACCTGGCCCAACTCTCTGGAGTATCCTATATGATGGTTGACATTTACAGAAGGTGCTACGCAAATTGCTTTTGCGGATGATCTTGCGCTGATGGTTACAGCTGAAGATAAAGAAGAGCTGATATTTAGAGTTAACGAATCGTTTAGACGCATCGATAGATGGATGGCCCATAATGAGTTGGAATTGGCACCACACGAAACGTAAGCTGTTATTATGAAAGGCCCTAGAAATCAGTTTAATAGCTGCTTTATGCTGAGTGAGACCGCGATAGTGCGTAGGAAGGCTGTCAGATACTTAGGGGTCATGGTGGATGAAAACACAAATTTTGGGGAACATGTGAAAACTGCTGCTAAAAAGGCAGAAGAGAGAGCTTCACAACTCGCAAGAATAATGCCTAACATTGCAGGACCTCGATCAATTAAGCGGAAATTGCTATGTGGTGTAGTGTATTCTATAATGCTTTATGCTGCGCCAATCTGGTATACTGCACTAGAGAAGAAGAAGTATGTAAAAAGTAATGGAGAGAGAAAGGTATTGCTGAGAACTGTGCGCGTATAGGACGGTATCATACAGGGCGCTGCAACTAATAGCAAGAGCCATCCCAATTGACTTAATAGTGAAGAAAAGACAGCTCACAAGTGCATCGAACGATTATCACTCTATTGAACTAAAACTAAGAATTAGAAACCAAATTGTGGACGATTGGCAAAAGAGATGGGAGGAGACTACACTGGTGTGACAATGGACCAAGAAATTAACTCCACATGTGAGAACGTGGTTGCTCTGTTCACATCAGGATGTTGATTACTTTCCTGCTCAAGTTTTAACCGACCATGGAAGGTTTAAAGAGTACGCCCATAGAATGGGAAAGCATGACAACACTAGCTGTACATACTGTAACGAACACGACTCGGTAGAGCACACGTTTTTCTACTGCCCACGATGGGAGGGAAAGAGACGGCAAGTAAACTACGAATTGGAGGTGGAATTGTGAGCAGAAAACTTATTCACCGTTATGATGATGAATAAGGAGCCATGGAACACAGTGTAGCAGTTAGCTAGGTACATAATTGAAAATAAGGAAAATGGTGAAAGGAAGAAGGTGGCAGATTTATACTTTAAAGGATTAAGAGCTGACTTAAGGAAGCGCAGTTTTTATTAAATGCTACCATGCTGAAGCTATGCATTATTGCTGTCCCAGATGGTATGCTATGTGAGTAACGGTTTTCTAGTTAGGTAAGAATCCAACTCGCCACGCATAGCGGCGTCTAAGAATATTTTTTCACTCACTATAAAAAAAAACACCGCAACCGCCATCGCCACCACCACCGTCACCACCACCACCGTCGCAGCCACCATATGTATGTATATGTTAAATGTTCCATGAATTAAGGGTTTTGCTTTCCGGCATTCCCATCTCATGTATAAAATATATAATTATATTCCTTGTATTGAGAATGACAATTTTTCATTTCGTGATACTTAACAGCGTTTGGCTGATTTTGTAAAAAATTGTGTTAGGGAATGTAAGAAAAGAAAATTGAAAGGACTTCAGTTTATTAGTTTTAGGTATAAAAATAGCATACCTGTGTTCTAAAATTGTTCAATAGCTGTTTCCCAAGTGTTTGGACCTTTGATATTGTGACGGCGACGGCGAAAAAACAACAACCCAATATCGAAGGCATTAGATTACGCCATTACGCCGGAAGCGTGTACCTCATAGTTTCCGTGAGGAAATTGTTTCAGACCATCATTTCGGGCATCGAAGTTGCGTCAAGGGTCTACAAGCAGAACACCATAAAAGGGAAATGTTATGTGTACGACGCACAAATTTCACGCAGCTGGGGTTGTTGCGTGTAAAAGAGAATTTAGGGAACAATTAGTAAATTGTTGACTCTGAATAGCATCTTACCTTTGCATTGGACTCAAGTTTTAGTGACTTGTGAAGCAGTTAAGGTAAAATTCCTCTTGTCATTTCCGTCAGACTACTACAATTAGTGAGATAAATAAAGTATGAACTCATATATAAAAGTACACTAATTCAATCACAGGTAGAAGCATAAATCAGCTGTTTTCACTTGCTCTGTCACGTACTTACAGCAGGTAGATGAAGTATAGTATTACAGAAAACGTTCCACACCTCAAATAAACAGGAAATACATGTTGAGGGTCTTAGTGAACAGAAAACAAAAAGCTGATTTTATAAAATATTTTATGTGTATGTCTGTGCAAAGTATAACTCAAAGACGTCAAGTTTATTAAATACCAAATTATACTTATGTCGAGTATCTTCCAAGAATGTAACACAAGATGTTCAATACAGTCCCTACACACCAAACTAACATATATTACTTGTAGTTTCTAATTATTTAATGTAGATGTTCACGTGTATAAAATACATACACTTAGAGCCACAAACGGATTTCTGTCGAACTATCAGATATTGTACAAATGTGTTTGGCTCAGGAGACATTCCAAATTGTTTAGTGTTTATGCTGTCATACAAATTCCACCAAAATTACACGTCCAATAATTAACACGGAAAAATTAGAAACAACTCAACACCATGCTTCACAAAACGTGTCTATATATACTTGTTTCAAAAGCCTTCCCTTCACGCCATAAATTATTTATGCTTTCTCGAGTTTCCGAATATACATTATAGAGAAATATCTCTCTGCATGCGCTAAGAGTTAATTAAATCAAAGCTAAACATTATCAAAACAGTTAGAATTCTAATAAACCTTCCTAAGCAGTTACAAATTATTTTCATCGCGATAAGATACTACAAGTGCTTCCATCTATGCACAGCAAGAGGATGTAACTTTTTAATGAAATTGCCCTTCTTCCGGACAATTAGCTTAATTACAAGAAGGTTCTCTAGAAAATATAAGTTTATATTAACGTTTATTAAACTAAACTCACATTATTTCTTCGGCGCGCTCCTTACACGAAGTAATTTTTCTCAGCTGCTGCAAGTTTAATGTAAATTTACACATAAATATATTTCTCTGCTCATTTACTTTCAGGCAAAAGGAGACTAATCATAGAGTTACATGTTTAAAATGGGGTCGGTATATGCTGTTATGTAAATATATGCCATTTTCTTGAGATCACAAGAAACATAGAAATGTTGCATAGTAATTTAGGTGTACAACCCGTGAAAATTCAACATTTATTATCAAAAACACAAAACCTATTCTTTAGAGTAATATGTTGTCTTTTAAATGACGCTACTGAATACATCGTCAGACAATTTTAGAAGTTCTAGTGCCACTTTTAAACGTTCAAATATCATGGTCATTTTTTAAAAATTTAAGTATTTTAAAAGAAGGACACATCAGGTGGTGCTAATTGTGTCTGTGTCAAGTCGGAAATGCTGTAGCAAGCAGTAATTATTTAATAAGTTAACATAGCACTGTAGTTCAATAAATAAAAGTGTTAATATGGCAAGAGTTATTGTTGGTAGCTGTTTCAAAACTGATATGTGAGGTCTTCTTATTATTAAAAATGTTATGTTACAATTTGAAATCAATATTTTAGAGTTTTCAGTGCTAGTTATACTTAAACGTTCCATTTAAGGACCTGATGACGTCACCACACATTACAAAGTAAGCACTAGGTGGTTATATTTGTATATACTTATTGTTAATAAGGATAAACATTTGCAGAAAATCTCCATGTGTGTTTACTTAGAGGTGTAATAATAAGGTAAACCCCCCTCTGTAGCGTAGTAATAGCGTGTTTGTCCCTCATCATACAGGTCCCGAGTTCAAATGAGATTAGTTTTTATTTGTTAACTACATTGAGTGAGTACATACCTAACAATGTTACACTTACTACACTCATTGATTATAACAGAGGTACACAAATATATAAACTTATCAAATACTTCGTCCACGTAATTGTGTTAACATTGCAAGCTTCTAGCTCTGGAGATATTTTTGGTTTACATTAATATTTTACAGATATCACTTAAAACTGAAATAAATAAAAAAAATGTATCAAAAGTGCAACAAAATGGACCAAATTGGTTTTGGTAAGCTATACTAGTTCTGAAAGCATTAATTCCTCTTGAGATTCTCTTTTCTAACATCTGAAATGTCAGCCTATTTTTTAAACATTTTTTTCTGATTTTAGCAAAAAGGACTAGAACCTTAGGTTACTGTCCTGTCAGATATAATAACGCATTTAAAATCTCAAAATATACATTGGCTGAGTGTTCCCAAATGTTAAGGGCAGTTAATATGTACAGCAACGACGAGTGCCGGCTGTGAAAAAATCAAATGTGAGTCTAACCACTCCACCATCATTGTTGTTAGCCGGCGCAAGAAGAAAAAGAAAAAAATATCTAAGAAAAACCACTAGCTTAAAAAAGGGATTATAAAACTGGAGCTGTGTTGTTAACCTGAGGATTTGTTATAGAACACACAATTGCAGACACAGAGAGCATTTTACTTCCAGAACCCTCTTAAAGTGACCAGCAGGTCATAGCAGCCGATGATAATTCTTGCAGTAGAACTGGCATTTCATTTCAGAAAAGATAGGTCAATATATTGCAGTTAGGTCTAGAGTTGTGTATCGGTATTCGGTAATGCAGTAAGTTCTAGGTCTGTAGTGATGAGTCTGCTGAGAGAGTAGCAGTGATGTGGAGTAGTTCAACAGCAAATGTCGGAGTTGTGTCAAGCCAAACAGTGAAAAGGGGAAACGTTGTGTGTACGTCGTTGAAGCTGTACGTAGTACAAGTTGGTGAGTAGTACAGTGACATAAAGGAACATTACGCGGCGTACCTTTAGAAAAATTAGTTGGTTGCTGCTGGTTAAAATTTGTTTGAATACCAAACCCGATATCTAAGTTCTTCGTCATAGGCTGATTTACAAGGAAATCTGTCTAACCAAGACGAGCTTTGTATGAAATACTTCTGAAAATATGTTCTCCATTTTTTCTGATTTTTAACAACAAATGAGTTTAGCGATTTCGGTTAACCTTGCATATGTTTACCATAATTCAATCAAATGATATCCGTGAAATAGTATCTTGTGTTTTATGGGAATCTCTTCGGAACCCCCATTCATTAAGAATGACTGCACAGCTGACAAACCGTAAAATTAGACAAAACATTACTACAAAAGTTGTATATCCGGTTGATGTATGGACTTTTTCTCTTGTTTCCCACTTAGCTATTTTCTGTTACAAATGTCCAAATACTTACACATTTTATTCTTTTCACCATATACGTATTAGATAGAGTATTACTGTATATCTACCAAAAATACGACTCACAGCTTCAACTGGAATGACAAGTTAAGAGACTCTTTAACTAATTAAGAAACTTACTCGTATAAATTTGACTGAATGATTATTTGTGTGTAGCACAAACAAATACGAATCCCGACATCTTACTACATGGAAATCTCAGTAAAGTACAATTTATGCAAGATAATTTTCTGCTCCAGATAGATATTTTCGACATTTTCCTCGTTCGGTTTATATTTGCAAATATTTATGTTATTTTAAAAATGGAAAATTATATTAGAATTTTATTCGTTGTAACGTTCAAAGACAATGTGATGTCAAAGTAAACACTTACCGATCACATGAACAAAAGGATGGTTCTAAAGTTCTTGCTGCAATTATATACAATAACAATAATTAGATACAATTTGCAATAAAGGAACATCACAAAGCATTGACAGGAATTGATAAGAATTTTTTAAATATATTTTATTGATAAAGGTGCTTATGGGGTAAGTAATTTGATTAGTGACGACTTTACATCAGCCTGACGGTGTTCCGCTAAGGGCACCCCCAGTGGTCGAGGTGGTGATGCATTGCGAGCTGCCCATGACAGCTGCGGGAAAGAGAATGCAGATCAGGCGACGGCCATAACCCGAAGGCCCTGACCGAGTCGCGTGGTGAGGCGGGTGCCATTTAGAGGCTTCTTGAGCCCGGGGCGTTATTGACAATTGTCGAGTCTTTGTGGTGGATTCAAGGCTCTGGGGAATTGGGCGTCGAGTCGTTCTCTGTTACGCTGTACGTGGTCATAGCTGGTGTTCTGCTGCTCGAGGTCCGTCTAGTCGTGTGAAAAGTTTGTTTTGGTGGAGATGATGTTGAGAAGTGATCGTAAGTTATGTTCCATGCCTGTGAGCTGTGGTTGTAGTTGGTCAAGTCTGGAATCTATGCTGGTAAGGTCCTGTGGTTCGTCCCTTCGTGTGTCACTGAAGTGGGTTTCAATGCGGTGCAGCTTCCGCTGTAGGGAGGCGAGAAAGTCCTTGTACTCGTTGGTGAGGGTGCGGGTCCACTGGATGTTGCTGAATTCTGTTTTAGATTGAAGATAGTAGAGGCAAGATGATCTTGTGAAGGATGTCTGTCAGAAGTGTGAGAATTGCAATCAGTTAGTCTTGGATGGCTGTTAAAGCGGCGTTGTTTGGTACCTGTTGTAGGGCGGTGGCGGAGTCCTCCAGATTGCCTAGGCATTGATGCAAGTTATGTACCTCTGAGTGAGGGAACTGAACTTCTTCTGCTGGAGAACGGTTGTTGACGGCGTATACTTTTGCTGACAAGAGATCCTCAATGGTGTAAAGTCTGCTGGGGACTTGTTGGAGGTGCTTCCGGAGGCAACAAAGGGCCTGCTAGGTAGGCTGCCAGGTAGATATGGGATGAGTCCGGCGGTGCTACGGCAGAGGGTGGCCATGTGGTGCTAGGTCGCCCAGCTGTCAGGTGAAGCGGCGGTTGACTGGCCGCGGACCGACCGACCGACCGACCGACCGACCGAAGTGCTGGCTGGCTGTATAAAGCCAGAAAGTTTTTGCTGTGTGTCAACCCGTTAAGGGTTTTACCGCGGGTAAGGATTCTTTTTTCGGGATTTTGTAGCATGTGTTGTGGGTTTTAAGGTTAGTTTCTCTTGAGGTTACAATGAATGCACCTTCAGATTGTAGCAAAGGATGCATTAAGCTGCACCCTGGTGTTTAAATTTTAAAGTTAGTTGCTATAGCTGCTGTTAGGATTAGCTCCTGGGTAATCTCGGGTGCCCGCAAGCCATGCCGGGTAATCGGAACAGTTTGGAACAGCATCTAGTGGGATCATAATTTACCTATGGTCTAAAAGGGCGCTTCTACGACTTGGAAACTAGCATGTAATTTTGATGCCAGACGCCTAATTTCATCCTCCACGTATGGAAGACCGGAGGCTTCGTGAAGCATCCTGGTAGGAAAGTAACGAGCCACAGAATATATAAACCGTAGTCCTCTATTCTGTACACGTTGGAGTCATGCCAGCCAGCTATCTGCGGTCATGCCTCAGTTTATACCAGAGTTATTTAAGTCCTCCAATGTTAAGTCATATCGGACGATGAATGGAATGCGTGAAATGATGTTAAAATGAGCCCAGGGTCCACAGAGTTTAGAGTTACCCAACATTTGTCTTTCAGGATAAGGGAGAAACCACGGGAAAACCTTATGCAGGTAACTCACCCTCATCGAGATTCGAACTCGCGACCTTTTATACTTGAGGCAGACACTCTACCAACACAGTACCGAGGCTGGCATTTCCTTCTATAAATATCCATCACAGATAATTCTAACCCAACTTGCTGTAGTTACCAAAAACTAACAGAGAAATAATAAGAAACAGCTGCCAAATAGCGTGTATATATAATTGGCTCAGAAAACCTCAAGTCATACATTCAGTTAGCTATACATTCCGCATTGTCTTAATATACACGACAGCTTATACTTTCCCACATGGAGTAGAAGCTAATTAAATATAAAGTGCACTTTATCAATACGACAACAGCTCGTTGTAAAGCTTCGTAAACAACCACAAGTTTCTTTCCAGTAGATAGTACACGACAGTTAGAGCCATCTATGGAGAGAAAGGCGCAGTCAGTTGAAAATTTGCTCCTTTATTCATCAAAACTTCTCTCCTCCAGAACAAGCATAGTAGTTTAAAACAGTGATCTATAACATATACGTATGTATAATAAAAGTTACTCAGTTCCGTTACACTGCTTTTTCGGCACATTCTTCCAGAAACACATTTTTCACCTGCTCTAAGCTTAACGTAAATGTATACATAGATTCATGTCATTGCCCATTTCGTTTTAGATACAAGGTTATATGGGAGGCTGATCGTGCAGTATATGTTAAAAACATCGGGTCGGTATGTATTGCTGTTACAGTTCAATGCTGTTTTCTTGAAAAAACTCAGCAACTGATTTTTGCATCTTAAAGGTGCATAAACATTAGAAATTTGAAACTATAAGTAACTAATACCCACAAAGTGTTTAATGACTGATGTTAGCTGACTTACATTATGCACCTGCTTTTTTGATCTTTTATCTTATGTTTTAACAGGTATGAGAAATACACAAAAGTCATTCAGAATGGCGATCACTGCAAAAGTGGTGCAAAGAAAATGCAAGACATACATTCTGATTATCATTACAGTATATTAAGTATGAAACAGTTATTTTATGTTGTCCCCAAAGAGTTTCAAATATTGTATTATGTGAGGTTATGTAGAGTGAGTCACGCACAGAGAAGCTATGTAAGTGGAAATGACGTCACAAAAGTGTGGAATAACAAACTTATTTGTGATTGGTGTGACGCGTATATCGTAAAACGTGGACCAATCAGATATAGAAGATTTTACGTTGCCATGGAGGATATTCAATATTCCTCTAGAGGGATTGAACTATTAGCGAAATGCTAATGTGTAGAAGAAGCGGAACCGGTCATTCTTCTCCTAACAGTCGCCGTGAACGGATGTAAGGTTCTCTTCTTAAACGCCGTTGTGTGCGGAAGAGTATAAGTTTATTCTCGTAACCATCATCGATTATAACTAGATAATCTTTACATTAAATATCATCGCTAGAAGACACACAATTTAATTATTATACACGGTAGTAAAAAAACGTATAAAACTTTTGATTCTTGCGCGCATCCAGATAAACGCGTCACATCAAGTGAATCTTGTGTAAGAATAGTGTTATAAATGTTGTATCATACATCTTGTTCGAACTGGTGTTAATTGAAGTAAGGAAATAAAAGTTTCTACATTATTTAATACAGAGGGAAATGATTACTCATTTTACGTAAAATTTCCTTCCGCCGTACCACCCCTGTAAAAAGAAGATATCTAGCTCAACCGACTGAAGCCACGCCGAGGTAAGCTGGGACTTCAAGAATCATCAATTCCAACCCTGTTCCAAATGATCACCTCAACGAGGGGCATAATTCGCCATCCTTCTATACGATTCGACATAAATCCAGTTCCAAAATGGCCCTCAACGTGGGGCTCGAATAGGCAGAAGGAGGATTACACCACAGGAGAATAAATAGTGTAATGGACAGGTAACTTCGAATCAAGAAAGAAGAAAGAAGAAAAGTGAGTACGGAAAATCTTAATAGATAATTAATAGAAAAAGTGACAAAATTATAATTTTCATTTTTTTTATGTTATTAAGAAGGGGAAAAATATTACCTAAAATGGAAGGTAAAAAATTAACAGACAATAAGAATAAAAATGTTGGGGAAGGAGTGGAAAGACTAGTTAGTGATAAGAGAGCAGAAATACAAGAAGTCAGGGAAGTAGTGGAAGGAATGAGTAGTGATGATGCAGGAACAAGTAGAACAGAAATTATGCAGAGTAAAGGTAATGAAATGATAATAGACAGGTTAGAGAAAATGATGAGTAATTTTGATGCTAAAATGGATAGTTTTAGACAGGAATTAAGACAGGAAATAAAACAGAATTCAGAAAAGGCAGATCAAAATTTAAGGCAGGAAATGAGTAATTTAAATGCTAAGGTAGATCAAAATTCAGAAAAGGCAGGTCAAAATTTAAGGCAGGAAATGAGTAATTTAAATGCTAAGGTAGATCAAAATTCAGAAAAGGTAGATCAAAATTCAGAGAAGTTAGAAGCTAGGATAGATCAAGGTTTAGGTAACCTAAGAAATGAAATTGAGAAAGGAAGAGAAGAGTGTAGAGAAGGCATAAAATCTTTAAAACAGAAAATAGAATCTCATGATGGAGAAATGTCTAAGTTAAAAGAGATGTTTCAGGAAATGAAAATAAGTCAGGAAAATGTAGTAAAAGATATAAGAAGTGAATTGGCTAAGGAGTCAGAAATCCTTAAGCAACAACAAGTAGAATTTGTAGAAAAACAAAAAGTAGAAATAGGGGAATTAGAGAATAGAATAAGACAAGAAATAGATGTAGTCTTATTAGATAATTCACGGAAATACCATGAGGAAAATATTGAAATACAGAATAATTTTGTAAGAGAGGTAAATAGTATCAGAAATGATGTTAAACTAATTGCTACTGAGGTGCAAACACAACAAGATGAACTAAAAGCTAAATATGATGAAGTCAGTAAGTTGAGTAGTGAAATGATTACAAGAATAGATTTGGCACAGGAAAGTTTTGAGAGAGAGAAAGAAAACATTAGCAAGCTGAATCAAGTTGTGATTGCATTACAGGCAAGCAAAATTTCTGAGAACCAGAGGGTAATAAAATCTAAGAATATTACATGTATTGACTCACCTGGTAATTCAGGTAATATTGTACAAAACTTAGAGAATTATTTGGAGAGTGACGATACAGAATCTTTGTCACCTGATTGTGAAGTAAATGGTAATGGACAAATACAAAACATGCACACACATACACAGTTACACAGTCAAGGTAACACAAATTGTACAAATTATTTGTTGCATGACATAAGTCCACCTACTTTCGAAGAAGAATCGGGAGACAATCCCAAAATATTTCTAAAGGAATTAGAAGAATATTTTAAAATTAAAAAGATTCCAAATGAATTTAGGATGATGATTGTTAAAAGGTGTTTGAAGAAAAATGCTTTAGAATGGCTGAGGTTAACACTAGCATCACATGAAACGTATATTATGTTTAGGAATGTGTTTATAAATAGGTTCTGGGGTCCAGAAAGACAGAGAGGAATTAAAGTCGAACTGGCCACTGGTAAATTCGAGTTCAAGAAGGGTGTGTCCATGACTGAATATTTCCTAAAACTTGCTAACAAAAGTAAACTTGTGAATCCAGATATGTCAGAAACCGAGATCGTGAATATGCTAATACGACATTATCCACCACACATTAGAAACCACCTAATTGTGGCTAAGCCCGTCGACTTTACTGATATGATTGAGTTATTATCAGAATTTGAGGCTCATAACCTTAATTCTGATTCTACTCATAGTCAAGTTGATCCTGACAAGACTCATATAGAACAAAAGCAAGTAAATAGACAGGAAGTAAGACCAATATTCAGGGAAAATCACAACCATACTAACCAAAACCAAAATAGTTTTAACCAAAATTGGGGCGGGGCACGTTCAAGAGACAACTATGAACGAAGAGAGTACAACCCCAGAAAGACATATGAATCGGTAGTGCCAGGTATAGGAAGGAGAATTCCAAATACTCCTAGGAGGAATTATAATAATGACCAACCTGTGGGAAATGTGAGGAGTAATCAGGTGAATCAACTGAGGTTTTACAGGGGAAATAACTTAAGAACGGGTTATCAAAGTAGAGGAAGAGGAACTAGCATCGAAGACTCTTCATTAAGAGATTTTAGGGGTCCTAGGTTTGAAAGGGCAGACAATAACCTAGAAAGGACACCGACTCAGGGAATAGAAGGAGAAATAAATAACGGTAGTACCAACCCAACTGCTAGTGTAACTACCGACCGCACTAATGCGGAAAACTGAGTACCAAATCATTTTGTGCCTTGGAAAGTGGTTCGGTAGAAATGACACAGGGCAAAATCAAAATTCAAAATTTACCAGAAGATAAGCTCACTCTCTCCAGAAGTAAAGATCGGGAATTAGTAAATCCACCTCAGATTAACCTTCGTATAGGCGATAGCGAATATAAAGTATTGATAGACACAGGAGCTAGTTCATCAGTAATAAGTGAGAACTTATTCAAGGAATTACTATCCAAGTTTAGGATTGAATATTTAAACGTGTGTAATGTATACTGTAGCACAGCTATTGGGAAAAAGAAAGATAAAGTTAAATATCAAGCGTTAATTCCTGCGCGAATAGATGATTTGAATTTCAATTTTATCGTATTGGTAATACCAAACTTAGCTCGTGATATTATTATTGGCAATGATGTATTGTATGGTTGGCAAAGTGTGATAGATTTCGAAAAACATGAAATGAAGGTCAAAGGAGATAATGAAGTAATCAAAATAAATTTGTTAGAAGAAATTATATTAAAAGAAGATGAGAAGGATAGTATAAATAATGATAGGTTTTTTGTAGAAAATATAATATTATACGAAGAAGATATAATAAATAATGAAGAAGATGATAGTGGTAAAGAAAATTTACTTTTAAATAATAAAGAAAATGAGACGTTTGACCTTGAAGATCATTGTTGCCAAATAAACACATTAAATACCGACACCTAGCGAAAACAAGAAGAGGAAGAAATGATATTCCAAAGAACTTTGAAAGAAAAGTTAGGGAAAACATACAATTTAAATCACGCGCAAAGAGAACAGTTGAGGTTATGTATACTAAAGAACAGGAACGTTTTTAGTACGAAACCTGGATTGTGTAATAAGTACATACATACATTTAAGGTGAACGACATTGCTCCTTATACTCATAAAAGTAGACCTGTGCCTATCACTATTAGACAACAAGCATCTGAAGTAATAAACGATATGCTAGAAAATGGAGATAAAATTTTAAAAGATTGGATACCAAAGTATGGGCCAATAAAGGCAATATTATCAGACAACGCAACGGTTCACCGGAGTAAATTGTTTACTTCAGAAATGAAGAACAATAACATTAAGATGTATTACTCTTCAGCATATTTTCCCCAAGGAAATCCTTGCGAGAGAGTGATGCGTGATTTAGGCTTGTATTTCAGAATTCTGTGTCATTCTAACCACCGAGGCTGGTACAAATACTGCCATATTATTGAGAAAATCATTAACAATACCCCAAACTCTACTACCAAATTTTCACCAATCGAATTAATGACTGGACTACAACCTGAACCTCTAGTAATAAAAGCACCAACAACCTTAAAAGTAGATGAAATGGAATTGAATGAAGAAGAAAAGTGTGCTGAAGCATTTCGAAGAATAAAAGAAAAAGCAGAGAAAAGATTATCAAAGATACAAAGAAAAGGAGCGAAATGGAATCCTGAAATAAATGATAAAGTTCTCGTAAAGACATTTAATATCTCCAGTTCTAAAATCAAATCCTATTGGAGAATGAATTTGTTATATAAAGGTCCATATAAAATAGTAAGAAAATTTGGGGATCATACGTACGAATTAAGAGACGATGATAATAAAATGATAGGAAAATATCACAAAACACTTTTAAAACCATTCAAAAGCCTTGACACTCACAAGAATAAATGATTTAAAAAAAAAAATAATAATAATAATATGTTTATGAATTACTGAAAAATGTTTTGTTTATTATTATTGTGTTCGAATAATTTCTGATTTTATATTGTTATTTTAAATTGTATTGATTGTTCATTGTTGTAATAATGTTTAATTATTGGGGCATTCTTCAGAATATATGGAACAATATTATTGGGAGATTTAAGTTAATTTTCCATATATTCTGAAGAGGGGCATCTGAAACAGTTATTTTATGTTGTCCCCAAAGAGTTTCAAATATTGTATTATGTGAGGTTATGTAGAGTGAGTCACGCACAGAGAAGCTATGTAAGTGGAAATGACGTCACAAAAGTGTGGAATAACAAACTTATTTGTGATTGGTGTGACGCGTATATCGTAAAACGTGGACCAATCAGATATAGAAGATTTTACGTTGCCATGGAGGATATTCAATATTCCTCTAGAGGGATTGAACTATTAGCTAAATGCTAATGTGTAGAAGAAGCGGAACCGGTCATTCTTCTCCTAACAGTCGCCGTGAACGGATGTAAGGTTCTCTTCTTAAACGCCGTTGTGTGCGGAAGAGTATAAGTTTATTCTCGTAACCATCATCGATTATAACTAGATAATCTTTACATTAAATATCATCGCTAGAAGACACACAATTTAATTATTATACACGGTAGTAAAAAAACGTATAAAACTTTTGATTCTTGCACGCATCCAGATAAACGCGTCACATCAAGTGAATCTTGTGTAAGAATAGTGTTATAAATGTTGTATCATACATCTTGTTCGAACTGGTGTTAATTGAAGTAAGGAAATAAAAGTTTCTACATTATTTAATACAGAGGAACATGATTACTCATTTTACGTAAAATTTCCTTCCGCCGTACCACCCCTGTAAAAAGAAGATATCTAGCTCAACCGACTGAAGCCAGGCCGAGGTAAGCTGGGACTTCAAGAATCATCAATTCCAACCCTGTTCCAAATGATCACCTCAACGAGGGGCATAATTCGCCATCCTTCTATACGATTCGACATAAATCCAGTTCCAAGTATTTGATATTTTGACCAAAATGTTAGAAATTGTCACAATTTTGTTGTTAAGGATAGGATCTGTAGTACAAACCTTGATTCCTTGTAAGATATTGTTACGTTAGGGTTGGTTGTGGAAAAGGGGTGTACAATCTACCCGGTAACTAGGGACGTAGCTGGAAGGATGGGGGACCAGGTGGTAGGACAAAATGGTAACGCAAGCAAGGGTGTAGAGGATAGGACTCCTGAGACGGGAACAGTACAAGTAGTGCAATCCATGTTTAACCCCGTTTACCGAATAGTAGTTCCGATTTGTAGTACAAATGTATTACAACATATTAATTTAGCCCTGAAGAGGCTTAGGGGTGAAAATAATGATACTACAACATATTACTGATTCATGAGGGCTTACCTTAATGTTGTGGTGTTTCATGTATGGCATCGCCGTCACTAAATTGCGGCGAGACGTGATTGACGTAAGCTGATCCTGGACTACAATGACAAGAACTGACCCCAACAGCTTAATTGTACTGAACTGAGCCTCCATGGTTGGAATCACCAATCCTAAATATGTGGGTCATCTATGACTTTACCAAGTCGACTCGGCTTATTTCGATGATCCACTACATAGCCAACCCCCAGCATATTAAGCCAAATTGGCGTAGCCGTACGTCATAGTTCTAAACCTACGTGCGTTCAACTTCTGGTGTGAAAAACAGGCGATCAATCCGTCAGCTGCTGATTTAACCACTTAGCGGACCTTCAAAGCATGTGAACAAAACAAGTGCCCAGAGTGAGCCTAGGTCCTAAAATTCCTAAATTTGATAGTACTAATTATTCCTCAATTTTATATGTAACAATATTGCTCTTATACAATTGTCACTGTTTGTTTGTTGTGTAACGTCGCTTATAAATTATGATGTGCAACCGAAATCAAAGCTTATTAGATATCGGATTGAATTTTAGATGAAATATGGATATCATAGTTTTTTAGGAGAGTTTTACACAATTCTGCACCAATATACCGTTTTCATGTACACATTTTGGCTTTGTTTCTGACTGACGTAATTGAAGTATGTATTTATAAATTTAACATGCCTGAGATACTGAGATAACAATGAGTCTTGAACCTTCGGTAAACATTTCAAATACAAATACAGATAGAGAGTGACTGCCCTCTGATTTGATCTCATTAAAGCAAAACTTAAAACAAATTAATGTTATTATGAACTTAGCAACTAAACACTTTAAGTGAGACTTTGATAGCTACTCAGGTATAACAATAAATCAGCTGTTTTAGTTAACTTTAAACTTTTAATTAACTTTCACTTCCTCTGTCACGTACTTACAGCAGGTATAGCAAGTACGTGTATTAAAAAAAAGTTCAAATTAACAGTACCCGTTTATGGTTTTAGTGAACACAAAACAGGTTTTAGTAAATATTCTATGTGTACGTTCGTTTGTGTAAAGTATAACTAAAAAACGTCAAGTTTGTTCGGCCGCTCTATCTCCGGCTCTGACATTTCTCGAGAGGGGGAAGCGGGTTGTTGCCAGTTCTTTAGCGGAAATTTCAAGCAGAGCAACATGCGTATTTGAAATATTTCACGTATTTGCGTATTTCACGAACCAGTAGCCATATTATTATATTAGCGATAATAATAGGACTTACGAACACTAAAAATCGGAATTCACGCACGAAAAATATACCAAAGAAAGTTCACCAGCGCAAGTAGCTAAAAGGCCACGTGGCTCAAACAAAGTTAACCTGGCGACATGGTGTTGGGTTCGGAAGCCACGCCTAGCAACGACAGTGCTGATTGGCGCTAGCAGACAGTTTTAACCTCCTGACCAGAGCACCGGATGTAGAGACTCCAAGTACCACCAACAGATGCAGTTAGTGTGCGTGAAAGGTGTGAACGAAATATTCTAACAGAGTTTTGTTGTAATGAATATCTTGCATGGTAATGAAATGGCAAGTTGGATTTTATTGTTTTAAAGCTAATATGGTCCTATATTTTCACTTTAAAGATAATTTTGACGATATATTTTCAATTGCTCATTACTGTATGTTGGTACTATTAACCTTCCCCCTCCACCTCTTGCAGTCGCAAAACGTCAGAGCCAGAGATACAACGGCCGGACAGTAAATACCAAACTTATACTTATGTTCAGTATATTCCAAGAATGTAACACAAGATGTTCAATAAATTCCCTGCATATCAAACTAACATATACTGCGTGTAGTTTCTAATTATTTAATGTAGAAGCTCAGGTGTATAAAATATATAAACTTTGAGCCACAAACGGATTTCTGTCGAACTATCAGATATTGGACAAATGTGTTTTTCCCAGGTGACATTCGAAACCGTTTAGTTCTAATGCTGTCATACAAGTTCCACCAAAACTACCCAACGCTGGAGTAACAGGAACAAATTGGAAACAATTCCCAAAACGTGTCTCTATATAACTGCTTTTTTTTAATAGGGATTTCTTTATTAACAATAACAAGGAGTTTTAAGGACGGATTTGAAGTTAGGATTTTTGGGATGGCAGTTATTCTTCTGCCTATTGTGGAGTTCCGCATTAGCACCTCCGTTGATATCGTCATCATATGCTGCCGCACAGTGTGCGGGAGCGCGTTGGGGATGGTTTCCTTGGCCACGACCATGACCGAAGTCCTGAGCATGGCACGAAGGGGATTAAGCGTACTTTATTTAATTAGAGTAGTGGACTTCTATTGCTGGGGAATATGGGCATAATGTCTTCTTGCGCGTTCGCGAAGAGAGACGGTAGGATGATCGGTGTTGGCCTGAAGTTGATGCTCAACCAGGCGGTGGAGCAGTTGTAGGAGCTGGTCTAGTTTGGCGTCGGTGTTGGTGTGACTCTCCTCCAGCCGTGAGAGCTTTCGCTTCACAGATGAATTGTCATTGTTGTTGAGTTGCTGTAGATGTTGTTGTGCCAGATCTAGCCGGTTTTGAAGTTCCGATGTGGTGTCTGCAGAGCGTTACAAGTCATACAAGTTCCACCATAACTACCCAACGCTGGAGTAACAGGAACAAATTGGGAACAATTCACAAAACGTGTCTATATATACTTGCTTCAAAGGCTTCCTTTCTCGCAATTGACTATTTATGCTTTCTCGAGTTTCTAAATTTACATTATAGAGAAATATCTCTGTATATTCACTAAGAGATAATTAAATCTAAGCTACACCTTATCAAAACAATTACAATTCTAAAAAAGTTTCCTAAGCAATTACAAATTATTTTCCGCGCGTTAACATGCGACAGGTGCTGCCATCTATGCACAGCAAGATGATGCACCCTTTTAATCATATTGCCCTTCTTCCGCACAATCAGCTTAATTACAAGAACGTTCTCTACAAAGTATAAGTTTATATTAAAATGTATTAAACTCACATTATTTCTTCGGTTTACAGGAAGAAATTGTTTTTCAGCTGCTGCAAGTTTAATGTAAATTTATACATTTATACATTTCTCTGCTCATTTAGCTTCAGGCAAAATGAGACTAATCATATAGTTACATGTTTAAAATCGGGTCGGTATATGCTGTTATATAAATCACTGGCATTAGCTTGAGATTACAAGAAACATAGAAATGTGGCAGAGTATTTTAGGTGTACGGGCCCGTGAAAATTCAGGATTTATTATCAAAAACACAAAACCTATTGTTTAGCATTAGAAAATAGAGTGATATGTTGTCTTTTATATGACGCTACTGAATCAATTGTCAGGCAATTTTAGAAGTACTAGTGCCACTTTGAATCGTTCAAATACCATTGTCATTTTTTTTTTAACTGAAGTGTTTTAAAAGAAGGACACATCAGGTGGTGCTACCTTTGTCTGTTTCAAGACGGAATTGCTGTGGCAGGCAGCAATTATTCAATAACTTAACATAGCACTGCGGTTCAATAAGCAAAAGTGTTATAATGGCAGGAGTTATTGTTGGTAACTGTTTCAAAATTGATATGTCAGGTGTTCCGAAATTACAAATGTTATGTTACAGTTTGCAGTCAATATTTTAGTTTTTTCACTGCTAGGTATACTTAAAGGTTCTATTTAAGGACCTGATGACGTCACCACACTTATATTTGTATATACTTATTGTTAATAAGGATAAACATTTGCAGAAAATCTCCATGTATGTTTACCTAGAGGTGCAAGAATAAGGTAAACCCCCCTCTGTAGCGTGGTAATAGCGTGTTAGTCCCTCATTATACAGATCACGAGTTCAAATGAGATTAGTTTTTATTTGATAACTACATTGACTGAGTACATACCTAACAATGTTACCGTAACTACACTCCCATTGATTATAACGGAGATACACAAATAAATAAACTTATCAAATAATTCATCCACGTAACTGTATTAACATTGCAAGCTTCTAGGTTTGGGATATTTTTGATTTACATTAATAATTGATAGATATTACTGAAAAGTGAAATAAATGAAAAGCATGCATAAAAATGCAACAAAATAAAGAAAATTGGTGTTTGGAAGCAATACTAAATCTGATAATATTAATTCCTCTTGAGATCCTCTTTTCTAGCATCTGAAATGTCGGCCAATTTTGTAAACATTTGTTTTCTGACTTTAGCATAAAGGACAAGAACCTTAGTTTATTGATCTTTCAGATAAAATAACAGAATAAATAAATAAGTAAGTAAGTAGGTAGGTAGGTAGGTAGGTAGGTAGGTAGGCAGGTAGGCAGGTAGGCAGGCAGGCAGGTTGGCAGGTAGGCAGGTAGGCAGGTAGGCAGGTAGCCAGGTAGGCAGGTAGGCAGGTAGGCAGGAAGGTAGGTAGGGAGGTAGGTAGGGAGGGAGGTAGGTAGGGAGGTAGGTAGGTAGGTAGGTAGGTAGGTAGGGGTGAGGGGGCGGGCGGGTGGGCGGGCGGGAGGGCGGGTAGGCGGGCAGGCAGGCAGGTAGGTAGGTAGGTAGGTGGGTAGGTGGTAGGTAGGTAGGTGGGTAGGTGGGTAGGTGGGTAAGTGGGTAGGTGGGTAGGTGGGTAGGTGAGTGGGTAGGTGGGTAGGTAGGTGGGTAGGTGGGTAGCTAGGTGGGTAGGTGGGTGGGTAGGTGGGTAGGTGGGTGGGTGGGTGGGTAGGTAGGTAAGTAAGTAAATAAATAGATAAATAAATGAATAAGTAAATAAATAGATAAATAAATAAATAAATAAATAAATAAATAAATAAATAAATAAATAAATAAATAAATAAATAAATAAATAAATAAATAAATAAATAAATAAATAAATAAATAAATAAATAAATAAATAAATAAATAAATAAATAAATAAATAAATAAATAAATAAATAAATAAATAAATAAATAAATAAATAAATAAATAAATAAATAAATAAATAAATAAATAAATAAATAAATAAATAAATAAATAAATAAATAAATAAATAAATAAATAAATAAATAAATAAATAAATAAATAAATAAATAAATAAATAAATAAATAAATAAATAAATAAATAAATAAATAAATAAATAAATAAATAAACAAACTTAATAAAATCTGAAACTATAAACCCGGTAGCTAGTTTCTTATACCGGGACATGATTTCCAAATTCTAATCTATTAACTGCCAAATAAATACAAAAATACAATCTAAACAAACATTATTCATATAATAAAATGAAAAACAAATATTAAAAAGAAAAAATTAAAACAAATACAAAAGCTACCATTTTAAAAATTTACGATTTAACTAGTAAAAATTTACTGGAATCCAGTATACAAATAACTGGCAATCAGCTACAATTACAAAATAAAACTACAATACCGGAAACCGATACTTAATGTACTGGTAACCAGTACATTTAAAACTTATCAATTTACCTTTTCAACTGATAAAAACCTTCTTAAAAACTTACAAAACATTTAACCATAAACTTACATAAAAGTAATTCATAAAATTTGTATTACAAAAATCACAGAATTTACAAATGATTTACTCCAAATTTTTTAAGCAAATTAAAATACATAATATCATTTTATATAAACAAAGAAATTCAATTATTATTTTTACTCATACACCAATGAATATTTTTTTCATATCTACTTTATATCAAAAATAAAATATAAATTTCAAATCTTAACAATTAAAAAAGTAATAAATCTATAATAATAACCTTCAAAAGTTAGAATACAATTGAAAAATATTAAACAAACAATAATTATACATTCAATAACTTTCATATAATTCAAAATTAAACCATTACAATAACCTTCAACAAACAAACAAGTAAATTTAAAGTATTCATAATTTAAGTAACACAAAGATATCAAATTAACATTATACTAAGACACATTTCATCTATTACATCTCTTAAATCTTCAACATATATATATATAAATTTCTATTTTATAATTTCTCAAAGCACATTTTCTCAAAATTTAACTATCCTCAATTTACACCAAATTTAAATTAAATAACAACTCAATAATTTATCAAATCAACTCCTTAAATCCATTTTGCCAAATATCAACTTCTTAAAATAATTCATTCAAATCCTCCTTCATCTTTCACTCAAATTATCCATAATGTTAATTCATAACTCAATTCACTAATATCCTTCACTACTAAAACAACCATCCAAAATACTTTACTCATCCATAACTACACCACATTATCACTTACAACACTTTTCTCATCATCTTACACCGGGGAAGGAAAATCCCTTCCTAAACTAAACCACAAATAAACTTCCTCATTCACTTTAAACACAAAGGGGAAGGGCAAAGCCCCTCCCCCGAAAAGATATACTATTGACACTCCTCAAAATTATATTTAATTTGAGGGGAGGGCAATCCCTCCTCTAAAATTTGCACAGGAAACTGTATTACACTGAACACTAAAACACTTTCATTCCTGCGGTCACCTCCTTGTTGTACAGATTTTTCGACATTACTGGATCAGTTGCACCAACAGCATTGAAGCGGGTACCTGATTCGCCGGCAGGAACTCCATGGGTCCTCCTCAGAACTGGTAGACATGGAAGGAGAATTGCGCCACCCTCATCCTCTCTGCATCCCCTCCGAATTGTGCTACGACTCTAGTTCTCCTGTTGCTCCAATCTCGTCGACCAAGGGAAACACAATATCCTCTTCTTCTACTATTTATATTTTGCTAATCATTAATATCCATATCTTCTTAAATAACAATATTTTCTTAATTACGTGGATTAATACGTCTTTCAGATCTTCTTAACTAAATTGGTGGTTGAATTTCTTGAACAGGTATACATTTGGGTAGAATTGATTTCCATGCTAATTCGCTGATGGTATTTGATAATTTGGCCAACGTATCATATAATTCTGGGATTCTTATTACGTTCCATAAATTAAACGCTCTTAATTTATTTCGTTCTTCAGTAATTAGATGGTCATACTTAACGCATTCAAATAAAACATGTTCTAGATTATCTACTTACTACATATATTACAAATGGAACTATTGAACTTTTTCACTTTATACCAATATGTACCATAAGGTCCATGGCCAGTCAAAAAGTGAATTAGACCTTTTGTGGGTTTTACATGTTTCAATTTCAAGCGTTCGATTATAAATGGAAAGAATTCATGAGTTCTTCTACCTTCATTTATACTGTCCCATTCAGTCTGCCAATCACTCAACAGATGCTTCTTGATATCTTGTCTGGTATTACACACCTTTCCAACTATACTATTTACTTTAATAAAGTTATTTTTCTTGAACCAGAACATTGCACCTCTCAATCTAATTAGAAGATCGATGGGCCATATTCCTGTCGTTACAAGGAGTGGTACTGTAGATGTCGTGCAAACAGCACCCGTATGGCGAAGCAGGATCTTCCTCTGTGTTTCTAATATTCAAATTATACAATTCTTGAGCCCAGGTTGCTGCGGCATATGTAACAATTGGTCCAAAAATAGTATAATGATAGGTTATAATGTTATTTAAGGATATTTTATATTGACAATTTTGGCTAATTTATTCATAACTTTTTCAGCCTTCATTTTAGCATACTCTACATTATTTATGAAGTTCAATTTTTCAACCAGCATAACACCTAGGTATTTTATTTCTCTACAACGTTTAATTTTTTCATTATTATACTAAATAATAGGATCTCCTTTTTAATTTTCCTTTAAATAAAATGTATGATGACTTTTGGGGAGCAATTTGCAATTTAGTCTCATTACACCAATTGGCTAATTTTGATGATAAAAAATTTGCCTTGGTTTCTATTTGTAATCTTGAGTCGCCTGCTATCAGAAAAATTACATCGTCCGCATATGCTATTATATTAACTACATTTTCATCATTTTCAAAATTTTCTAACAAGGTTTCCATCACAATGTCCCAAAACGTGGGACCCAGAACAGATCCTTGTGGACAACCTTTACTGGTACCTTTATAGATCTTCTGGTTGATGCCTTGAATATATACTTTCCTGTTGTCACAATAACTCAAGAGTAATCTAAATAGGGGATATGGATAATTAAGCTTTCTTAGCCTTTCAAAGAAGAAAGGCCACCATAGGTTGTCAAAGGCTCCTGAAATATCAACTGATAATCCAATTATATACTTATTTGTACAGCTAGTCATGGAGTTCATGATATCAATGATAGCGTCCTCGGTATATCTTCCTTTTCTAAAGCCATACTGCCCATTATTCATTCCTATCATAGTCCTATATTCTCTTATCCCCTTATTAATTAGATGTTCAAAAACCTTGCCCATTGGGTTTAACAGGCAGATTGGTCTATATGGCTTTGGTTTCATCGGATCTTTATCAGAACCTTTCTTGAGGATAATAACCCTAGCCTCTTTCCAACAATCTGGAAAATAACCTTTCCACAGACAGACGTTAAAAATACTGGTAAGTTGTGTATTAACGTATCATGGAGGGTCATTAAGACTTCATTCGGTATATTATCCGGACCACAGGACTTCTTCTTATTTAACTTTTACTTCTGATATATCAAAAGGATATGTTAAATTGAAGTTATTATAATCAAATTTCATATTAAGTCGACATAATGTGTTTTGGAAATTATCCGAGGATATATCGTAATCGGCAATAGAGTATCCAAAAGTAATTTCGTGGTTTCCTACCAATTTGAGGTCATACTACCATCATGTTTTTCTAAAGTGCTCAAAATTTCAGGTTTCTTAATCTTGCCCATAATGATTTTATAAGGAATTCCCCAAGTGTTATTATCTAAATGGGTTTCCACAAATGTGATCCAGGATTTTTTCTAGTGTCTAACAATAGTTGTTTAAATTTAAATTTAGCATTTCTATAGCGGTTTAGGTTTGCTTGTCTATCTGATTCAATCACGGATCTTTGATAAATTTTTCTAAGTTTCCTCATCTTTCTCCTTGAAGTTTCCAAGGCATCATTCCAAATATTGTCTGAAAACTTCTTTACTCTTGAATGAGGTACTGACTGCTTAATAGCATAATCAATATTATAAATTAGATTATTTAATTAAAAACAGCAATACATCCATTTGAAGAATTGAAAATCTCCTTCACTTGGTTCCAACTAGCTTACGAAAAATTTCTTTTTCCACTTTTATCTTCACAGGCAAATTGTGAAATAGTACTTATGGTATAGTAAAAATAGATCATTCTATGATCGCTGGAAGACATATCCTGTCCTACTTTCCATCGATAAATATTTTTTAAACTTTTAATACTGCAGAGTGTCAAATCGATGTTAGAGGAAGCCCCTTGACGATTTTCAAATGTTGGTGGATTATTACCTTGATTTACTACATGCAAATTTAATTCTGAAATAACATCTTCCATCTTCTCATCCCTTGCATCCCTATATTCATTATACCACCATAATGATTTTGCATTAGAATCCATAGTATGAATTACTTCATGATGCCGAAAATAATTTTGTATACTCCTGAATCTATTTAAATATGGCTTTATTTCTTCACTCCATTGAAAATAGTAATTAGCTAAAATAAATTTACCATTCTCATGTGAGATTTCCACACAGTTGGTATGCGAATCGGAAAATTGTGTAATGTTCACGACTTGAAGATTGGAATTAACATTTACAATTGCAGCTATGTGTTTAATATCTCCAGTTATTGTCCTAGCCATTGCAGGCAAATAAACTAATGTTACATTTACTGTATTGGTTTCTTGAATGCAAATAATATCAAGATTTAATTCCTTAATCAAATTTCTTATCTCTGCCCTCACCAATTTGCTTCGTTGGGCATTAATTTGAGCAATTCTTAAATTTTTACAACAATTATAACAATCAGGATTCATGGCAATGAATAGATTTATTTAAATTAATCATATTTACTATGTGCTGCATACTGCCCTTCTGCTGCTTGATAATATTCCTTAATCATATTTGTCATATTTTGTCCCACTAATCTGCTGGAGGATGAACTCTGATGTAGATTATTCGAACTTCGAGACTGTGCTGATGTTTTCAAAGCTTTAATTTGCTTTTTGGTGCTGAATGTTCTGGATGTAGATTTATTTTTATTATAGGATTCATAGGTGGCGCCTTTAACAAGGGTTTTGAAAACATTGATACCATTCTCAGAGGGTTGTGATTTAGAGGAATTTGTTTTAAGGGAGAATTGTTTGCTTTTGAAGGGAGTGCTGGTACATGGATTTGATACTTTCGGGATAATAGGAGCGATGGGTTTCGGAGTCTTGGATTGAATAATTTTGGAATAAGTGGAACTATCATGTCTAATGTGAGCATAGCAATATGGCCAAGGCTGACTATGATCAATTATTATTTTACCATAGCATTTAACAAAATAGCTATAAATTTCTTCAAGATCAAAGACTTCATTCGTTCTACTGAAGACTGTATATAACAGATTTAATAATTCCTACGGAAATTTTGTGATATTATGAACCCTTAACTCCATTCTGTCAATGGCATCAGGTAACGGAAAAGCAATTGATTCTCCTTTCTCGTGTAGTTTCCTTATCACATGTCGTAATACTGCTGTTAATATTTTTGTTTCCTCCAATCTACTAAATTGCATTGCATCTTCAATGCCATTATAAAAATTTATGAAGAATTTTGATGATGTGTCTGATTTTATACCAACTCCATGTTCATTGTTTTCTATATACATAATAGCTTCGTAATCAACGGGTATCTTTATTGGATTATTTAATTGCGATGCTAATATATCACATTTATTAAAGTTTAATTTTTGTTTTGGAATAACTTCATCTACAAGGACACAGTTTTTGATATCGCTTTGTCTATATCTTTATTACAAATTTTTTTTTGTTTATTTTACATTTAGGTGGTAACTGTGGCTTGAATGGAAGATCACGAGAATTATCTTGATGGTTGGAATATGTATTGATATCTATTTGATCATAACTTTTATTAAAAGGAATGTGCGTTTGGACTCCCTTGTCATCTATATTACTTCTATTTAGTTGCGATAACTTGAGTTTATGTTCAATAACTCGTTTTAAATTTCTTCTAATTCTACTGGCAGTATTCCTCTTAGGCATCCTTTTAGCACTCATATTAAGTACTTGGTCCATTAGTCGTAATTTCTTCCTTAAACTACATGGAATACAAATTTTAGCTTGTTTATTTTTTGAAAAATCCCTTCTATCATCATCTGATTTGCCACAATGACCACAAACCTGTTGTCTATTGCAAAATTTGGCAACATTTCCAAAATTTTGACATTTTGCACACTTCGCTACAGATATAAAATCCTTGAAATTCACTGATTGAAAACCAATATATATATATATTCGTCCTTTCTGTATCAAAAGCTTCCTAATTTGGGGCGAAACCTCTACAACGTGATGTACCGTTGCTCTATCCCTTTTTCCTGTTTTAAATTTAAAATTAAAACCATCATCAAAATCTTTTATATTTAACAAATATTGCTTATAAACCTCGTATTTTAAGTCCTCTTCTTTGGTGCTTGACAAAACATCATACATAATCATTAACGGGTTGCGTTTTCTGGGATTCTCTCTCTTGATATCCTGACCTTTCAAATTATCACTTTCAATGATCTTCCTTGTATCTTCCTCTGTCTCGGTCTCAATAATAACGGTATTCCTTCCCGCAGGCCGTAGCATGCGAATTTTAATCTTCTCTTGTGCGGGGTTCAATTTCGTAGTTATAAGTTTCTGTTTATCCTTGGCATCTTTGTTGGTGGTTGAAGATACAAAAACAGTATGTTTCTTCATACTCACTGTTTTCTGAAATTCGATGGTTTTGGTCGATGGCATAGATTGAGCAACATCATGAGCATAGGAAAAGGGCGCTGACTTCTCAGACGAAGATTTTTCGTATAAATCCTTATACAATTTAGTTTCTGTAATAGATTTTTCCTTTTCCAATTTCAGAGAATCAAATTCCTTCTGAAAATTACCTAATAAAGCAAAAATGGCTTTCTTCTTATCCACTGTTATCTTTTCAGAGGCTATTATAGTATTACATCAGAAAGATGAGCATGAAAACATGATCCAGATTTCTCTTTATCGCTCTCCATCATTTCTTGCGATTTATAGCTTTTTCTTGTAAGAACAGGAAACCTCCTTAAACTTCTTGATGGTGTAAGAGCTTCACTTTCATTTTCTTTGCCAACATGATCTCTCCGAGACGCAGTGGCGTGCGCCACTTTACTTTATCCAGTAAATAACAAATCTTCAACACAATTTCAAATAATTAAGTACAAATATTGAAAATAGGACCAAAATCCGCAAATTTATACTACTTTTCAAATTATTAGTGGGGTCCTTACTATATTCTCCAAATACTGCCACCTCCTCGGATATCCTAATACCCTAATACAAGCTCAAATAAAATCGCCGTTTTGGGCCAAATTTTGAAATATTTCCACTAAAAAACCTCTGGAGCCTTATTTTTTTAAATATTTTTAACAATTTAAAGCTATTTCTTGACACTACTTCTTCGAACTAATCCCAAAATCACTCTCAGCAATATTCACTAACCTGGTTGCTGCCTGCTGCTCCCGAAGACGTCCGTCCCGCTGGGTAGCCGGAGCAAGAATGAGATAAATAACACATTTAGAATCTCAAATACTACATTTTCTGAGTGTTCCCAAGTGTTAAGGCAGTTCTTGATATGCACAGCGACGGCGAGTACCGGCCGTGAAAAATCAAATGTTAGTCTAACCACTCCACCATCATTGTTGTTGTCCGGCGTGAGAAGAAAAACAAAAAATATCTAAGTAAAAGCACTAGCTAACAAAAGGGTTTAGGAAACTGGAGCTGTGTTGTTAATCTGAGGGATTTGTTATAGAACACTTAATTGCAGACACAGAGCATTCTACTTCCAGATCCTTCTCACGTGACAAGCAGATCATAGCAGCCGATGATGAAACCTTGCAGTAGAACAGACATTTCAATTCGGAACACAAAGTCAAGGTATTGCAGTTAGGTCTAGAGTTGTGTATCGGTATTCGATAATGCAGTGAGTTCTAGGTCTGTAGTGATGACTCTGCTGAGAGTGTAGCAGTGAAGTGGAGTAGGTCAACAGCAAATGTCGCAGTTGTGTCAAGCCAAACAGTGAAAAAGGGAAATGTTGTGTGTACGTCGTTGAAGCTGTACGTAGTACAGTGACATAAGGGAACATTACGAAGTGTATTTTTAGAAAAAGTAGTTGGTTGCTGCTGGCTAAAATTTGTTTGAATACCAGACCTGATATCTAAGTTTTTCGTCATAGGATGATTCTTAAGGAAGTCTGTCTAACCCAGACAAGCTTTATATGCAGTACTTCTGAAAATGTTTTTTCCATTTTTTTTTCTGATTTTTAACAACAAATGAGTTTAGCAATTTCGGTTAACCTTGCATATGTTTACTACAATTCAGTCTAATGATATCCGTAAAATAGTATCTTGTGTTTTATAGGAATGTCTTCGAAATCCCCATTCATTAAGAATGACTACACAGCTGAAAAACCGTAAAATTAGACAAAATATTACTACAAAAGTTGTATATCTGGTTGATGTATGGACTTTATCTGCTGTTTCCCCTTAGCTGTTTTCTGATATAAATGTCCAAATACTTACACATTTTACTCTTTTCACCATATACGTATTAGATAGAAAATTACTGTATATCTACCAAAAAGTTGTATATCTGGTTGATGTATGGACTTTAAATTCTGTTTCCCCTTAGCTATTTTCTGATATAAATGTCCAAATACTTACACATTTTACTCTTTTCACCATATACGTATTAGATAGAAAATTACTGTATATCTACCAAAAAGTTGTATATCTGGTTGATGTATGGACTTTATCTGCTGTTTCCCCTTAGCTATTTTCTGATATAAATGTCCAAATACTTACACATTTTACTCTTTTCACCATATACGTATTAGATAGAAAATTACTGTATATCTACCAAAAAGTTGTATATCTGGTTGATGTATGGACTTTATCTGCTGTTTTGCCTTAGCTATTTTCTGATATAAATGTCCAAATACTTACACATTTTACTCTTTTCACCATATACGTATTAGATAGAAAATTACTGTATATCTACCAAAAAGTTGTATATCTGGTTGATGTATGGACTTTATCTGCTGTTTCCCCTTAGCTATTTTCTGATATAAATGTCCAAATACACATTTTACTCTTTTCACCATATACGTATTAGATAGAAAATTACTGTATATCTACCAAAAAGTTGTATATCTGGTTGATGTATGCACTTTATCTGCTGTTTCCACTTAGCTATTTTCTGATATAAATGTCCAAATACTTACACATTTTACTCTTTTCACCATATACGTATTAGATAGAAAATTACTGTATATCTAACATAAATACCACTCAGGACTTCAACTGGAATGACAAGTTAGAGACTCTGGGTAATTTAAGAAACTTACTAGTAGAAATTTGATTGAATGATTATTTGTGTGTAGAACAATCTAACAAATGCGAATCCCGACGTCTTACTATATGGAAATCTCACTAAAACACAATTATGCAATAAAATTTTCTGCTATAGATGGATATTTTCGAAATTTTCGTCGTTCGGTTAATATTTACAAATATTTAAGTTATTTTAAAAATGAAAAGTGCTATTAGAATTTTATTCGCTGTAACGTCAAAGACAATGTGATGTCAAAGTAAACACTTAACAACCACATGAACAAACGGGTGGTCTAAAGTTCTTGCTGTAATTATATACAATAACAATAATTAGATACAGTTTGCAATAAAGGTACATCACAATGCATTGACAGGAATTGATAAGAATTTTTTTAAATATTGTCACCCAATTATCGGAAAGCACGACCAACGGCAGCTGAGTAATGGACCAGAGGCATCCGGGCCACACCCACCCATTAATCTCAGTCAGTTACTGAGGGGATGATTAGGGAAATGTCACTTGTCGCTGGCCGCCTCTTCCCCCTTCCCCTACCGTCTGGAACTTTCGCGGTGATTTACTGAAACGAGAGACTTCTAGAAAACAGTGATATTTCTATAAAAAGGGCTGCAATGAGTGAGTTCAGTCAGTGTTTGGCGAACAGCGTAGGAACACCGTGCTAGTGAACGAACGAGAAGGCTGTGTACGTGCATCGGAAGAGTGTACGTAACTGTGAGCGTGCAGTGGAACTGCAGCGGACGAACTGGTGATTTGTAATTGTGTGCATTTCGTAATTCTGCGTAATCGGCAAGTGTTCAACTGTAATTCGGTGGAAATAAACAACATTTTGGGTGATGCAACCGGACTTTTAATTTCACGAACCCACAAAGTCACACTGGTGTCAGGAAGCGGGACGACAACATCATCGAACATTACGCCCATGGACGCGGCATTGGAAAAGATTTTAGAGAAGATGATGGAAATGAAGGCGGAACTGACAGAAATAAAGACGGCCAACGACATCACAGAGAAAACGGAAAAGAAGTTGGAGACTGCAAATAACAACTTGGCCGCGAAGATAAACGAGTTAACAACAAAAACAGAAGCGGAAAACAACAATTTGGCCACCACAATGAACACAAAGATGGCCGAACTGACCACGGAAATGAAGGTGGCGAATGAGGCTCTCGCCGCCAAATTTGAAGAACAGTTGGCCGGCGTGAGGGATGACGTGACGGAGCTGGGCAAGCGGATGGGCCAAGATACCGAGCGCGTCAAGGACCTGGCGAACCGCTCCAATGACCTAGAGGAAAAGGCCAAGTCCCTTAACGCCATGGCGGAAGACGTCGAAGACCTTGCTACCCGCGTTAACAATATGGAAGGAAAGGCCGACAACAGCGTCAAGTCACTGAACGCCATGGTGGAGGACGTCGTCGGGAGGAGGTTGAAGGATTTGAAGCCCAACGCGCCGGGACGCGACACAACATCGCCTCCGAAATATGACGGCGCGTCAACGTTTGAGGTCTTCCGCTGCCAATTCGACGCAGTGGCCAAGCACAACAAATGGTCAACAGAGGAGGAGGCCACACAGTTAATAGCCAGCATCCACGGACGGGCCGCGGAAGTCCTGAACGCGGTGCAGACAACGGCGGCGCCCAAGGACATCTGGGAGGCCCTGGAGAATCGTTTCGGAAGCCACCGCTTAGCCGCAGCGTACCGTAGCCAGCTAAAGCAAGGTCACAGCAGCCAGGGGAGACGCTGCAGGAGTTCGCCCTGGCAGTTGAACAACTGGCTAGCAAGGCCTTAGTCGACCTCCCACCAGAGTTCGTATCCCGGGAAGCCGCCTACACATTCGTTGACGTGGTACTGGACACGGAGGTTTGTCAGCGCCTAATGCTCGGCGATTATAAAACATTCCACGAGGCGCTAACGGCAGCATTAAGGATGGAGGCGGCCAAGGTAACAGCTATCCCGACGTCGAGAACGAGGAGTACCCGCTACACCGGAGACAGAAGACCAGCCGAGGGACGGGGGCGAATACCTAGTGGCCTGTGTTGGGGGTGTTGAGAGCCTGGACACCTAGAGACAGATTGCCGACACCAGGAAGGGCAGCCCGAAGAGGGAGTTAGGCCCGGCGTGGCGAGGTGCACGTCGGCGCCGTCCACACCATCCCCTCGAGTGACACTGCTCGCCGTCAGCCGGCGGATGGATGACAGTCTCATCGCGGACGGTTGGGTAAGAGGAAAGCCGTGCCGCGTGCTGGTGGACACCGGGGTAGCCGTGACCAACATTGGACCTGACGTGGCGAAGGGTTTGCCGACAAGGAAGCCGAGCCAACCATACCAGCTTGTCACGGCATCGGGCGACATCTTGCCTGTGGAGAAGGAGGCCCTGCTGAAGCTGACTTTGGGAAGGAGCACCGTACGTCTGTGGGTGTTCGTCGCTAAAGTGGCTGAAGAGGTGATAATGGAATTTGATGCCCTCAGAATACATGAGGCGACGGTCGACGTCGGCAAGAAGGTCCTGCGACTCAACGGAGAAGAGGTTATACTCCGTCAAGCAGAAGAGCGCCTTGGAATTTGCAGGGTCGTCTTGGACGAAGACGTGGTTGTCCCCGCGTGGAGCAAGGTGGTGGTGACGGCGCGACTGGAAGGCCAGAGAACTAGGAACATGATGCTGGACCAGAAGACGCCTGTGCACGGACTATATGTAGCCAGGGCATGGCTGCCGTGCTGAGAGGAGGTGCCAGTGAGGCACCGATCACGACGTTCAGGCCGGGACGGAGTTGGGAACGTGCAAGCCCGTGGTAAGCGTAACAGCAATGGACAAGACGCAGAGGCCGGTGCCGGCGCAACACATGGGGTCCCGGCTAGAAGGCTTACTGGAGAGGGCGGCCGACCACCTGACCGCATAGCAGCTGGAGAAAGTTCGACTACTGCTTAGACGATACCAGCGCGTCTTCAGCCAAGGTGATAGTGACTACGGCCGCACGGACTAAGTGCTTCACCGCATCGACAACGGGGACGCCCGGCCTATTCGGCAACCACCTAGACGCGTTCCGCTGGTAAAGCAAGGGGCGGTAGGAGACATGCTGGGGGACATGAGATCCAGGGTTGTGATTGAAGAGTCGGGCAGCCCTTGGTGTTCCCCTGTAGTCTTGGTGACGAAGAAGAACGGCAAGCTGCGCTTCTGCGTAGACTACAGAAAGCTGAACGCTGTCACCCGGAAGGACTGTTTCCCCTTACCATGGATTGACGACACCCTGGACACGCTATCTGGTGCACAGTGGTACTCGACCCCGGACCTGAAGTCGGGCTACTGGCAGGTAGCTCTAGACCCAAGAGACAAGTAGAATACCACATTCTCGAAAGGCCAAGGCCTCAGGCAGTTCACGGTTATGCTCTTTGGCCTCTGCAACACACCAGGTACCTTCCAACGCCTCATGGAGTCAGTGATGAGAGGGCTGACTTACGGCGCCTGCCTGCTATACCTGGATGACATCATTATCGTCGGAAAAACTTTTGATGATCACTTCCAGAACTTGAAGCTGAACGAGAAGAAGTGCCAGCTCTTCCGCAAGGAAGTTAACTGCTTGGGCCACATAGTCTCAGCATCCGGGGCTGCCATACGCCCGGAGAAGACACAGGCTGTGAGATATTGGCCTCGCCTAAAGGATAAGAAAGAGTTGCGCAGTTTACTAGGGATGTGCAATTATTACCGCCGCTTCATAAAGGGGTTCTCCAACATCGCAAAACCCCTCACACGCCTGACAGAGGGACACCGGCCTTATGCTTAAACGGAAGACGCCGAAGACGCTTTCCAGCACCTGAAGAACACCCTGTGTAGTGTTCCAATATAGGTTTTCCCACAACCGGGTGGCGCCTTCATTGTGGACACCGACGCCGGCGACCATTGCATTAGAGGTGTCCAATCGCAGATCCAGGATGGCCATGAGCGGGTGACAGCCTACTACAGCAAGACGCTATCCAAGGCAGAGAAGAACTACTGCGTCACCCGACGGGAGTTACTGGCGGTAGTAAAGACCTTAGAGCACTTCCACAAGTACCTTCCACTTGAGGACTGACCATTCTGCCCTAACCTGGCTATGAGCTTTAGGAACCTGGAAGGCCAGACAGCACGTTGGGTCCAGAGGCTGCAGGAGTACGGCTTCACCTCAGAACATCGTAGAGGAAAAAGCCACGGTAACGCTGACGCCAGGTCCCGAAGACCCTGTCCAGAAGAGTGTGGCCAGTGCACAAGAGTGGAAGAGAAGGAGCGTGCCGCAGCAGTCCGAGTAGTCACGGCAGTGACTGCGGACGGCTGGGCTAGCGCAGGCCTGAGGAGGGAGCAGCTGGCGAACGCTGACTTGGTGCCAGTCTTGAGGGAAGTGGAGGCAGGGACGAGACCAAGTTGGGAGGACATCGCACCGAGGAGCGCCACCTACAAGTCGTACTGGGCCCAATAAGACTCGTTAAAGACAAGAGATGCCGTGCTGTTCCGGGTATGGGAGTCACCCGATGGGATGTCGCAGAGAGAACAGTTGGTACTTCCCCGGAGTAAGGTCCCGGACGTCTTGGAAGAAGTGCACGCCGGTACTTCGGGAGGACAACTGGGAGCGAAAAGAACGATTGACAAACTACGGCCGCGCTACTACTGGCTGAGACTAAATAAATAAATAAATAAATAAATAAATAAATAAATAAATAAATAAATAAATAAATAAATAAATAAATAAATAAATAAATAAATAAATAAATAAATAAATAAATAAATAAATAAATAAATAAATAAATAAATAAATAAATAAATAAATAAATAAATAAATAAATAAATAAATAAATAAATAAATAAATAAATAAATAAATAAATAAATAAATAAATAAATAAATAAATAAATAAATAAATAAATAAATAAATAAATAAATAAATAAATAAATAAATAAATAAATAAATAAATAAATAAATAAATAAATAAATAAATAAATAAATAAATAAATAAATAAATAAATAAATAAATAAATAAATAAATAAATAAATAAATAAATAAATAAAATCT
The DNA here is from genome assembly GCA_030765055.1 of Mantis religiosa. NCBI lineage: Eukaryota > Metazoa > Arthropoda > Insecta > Mantodea > Mantidae > Mantis > Mantis religiosa. The sequence continues at coordinate 131,586,908 of CM060954.1, forward strand.
GAATATTCTACCCCGGCACCTAGACAACTATACCGGGGCATATATCCAAATTTTCTCTTTATTTTTCCATAAAGTCCTTACAAATGTTATAATTATACAAATCTCTCAGAAAACTACTCTACAAAAATAAAATGAAATAAAATAACAGAAATAAACACAAAAAAGCAAAAAACAAAAGAAAACTACTATAAAAATTACAAAATCCTTATTTCCTAAATCTACATCTAAATCTATTAATTCTGTAGTCCACCATGGCCTCTGCCATCACTCTCTCCCTCCGCCGCCCATGCAGTCAACTCCATTGTTAGATTATTCAATAATTCTTCCCGTCTTATCCTATTTTGTATTCTAGAACTCCTTCTTGGATCTTGTACTATTCTTTGCCTATTATCAACTCTTTCTCCTTTGAATATTTTTACCTCCCATGCTTTCTTACTTACAAAGTTAGTCAAAACTTGTAATTTATTTACCAATTGTTGATCTCGAATTATGTCATATACGATATATCCTGCTAGCGCATGCCGCTCTTCTTGTTGGTGAATTGCATATCTTCCACATTCAAATACTACATGTTCAGGATTATCTTGTTTGTTGCATAATTCACATATATCATTTTCAGTTTTATTGATTTTCTTCCAATAGGTCTTATAAGGTCCGTGTCCTGTTATATAATGTATAAATCCCTTTGTTGGTTGAATAAAATTCAATTTTAGTCTCTCTTTGACGTTCTGAAAAATTTCAAACACTCTTCTACCTTCTAGACTTTCTGTCCATTCATTTTGCCATTTATCTTTTAAACTATTTTTACTCACCCAAGATTTGTTTGTTCTGACTCCAGTTATATTATAAACTTTTTCTAAGTTTCCTTTTTTCGCCCAAAATTTTGCGCCCTTCAATCATATTAATAAATCAATCGGCCAAATGGCCGTTGTTACTAGCAATGCCATAGTTGGTGTTGTTTTTACAGCTCCTGTCACACGTAATAATACTTTTCTTTGCGTTCTTCTCAACAGTCTTCTTATTTACACATCATCCATCCTTTCTGCCCAAACTGCTGCCGCATACGTCATAATTGAAGCAAAAATGGTGTTATGATATATCCGTATGTTACGCAATGGAAGTACAAAATTTAAATTGGTTATTCTTGCTAGCTTTAGCATTATTTTCTCTGTTTTCTGCCTAATATACTCCGTGTGTTTTCTGAAATTAAATTTTTCATCTATCATGATACCCAAATATCTCATCTCTTTTTCCCGTTTAATGTTCTGATTATTTATCTTCACTGTAGGATCCCGCTTTAAATTTCCCTTAAAAAGCACATAATTTGACTTGTTTGGTGCAATTTTTAGTTTTGTTCTGAAACACCAATTTGATAATGTATTTGTAACTTCTCTTGCTTTATTTTCTAGCTCTAGTCTGCTCTGTCCATCCATCATTATGACTATGTCATCAGCATACGCTATTACATCCAAAGCCTTATGATCTCTTTCCAGTAGTTCTAATAAATCTTCTGATAGAATATCCAAAAAAGGGACCCAAGATAGAACCCTGAGGGCAACCCTTTGTTATCTTCTTCCTAGTTTCAAAATTTGATCCACCAATGAATACTTCTCTATTGGAACAATAATCCTTTAATAAATTATAAATAGTACTTGAATATTTCTTGTCTTTTAAAATGCCGAAAAAATACGGCCACCATAAATTATCAAAAGCGCCCGATATGTCCACAAATAATCCAATTACATAATTCTTTTGGCTTTTTGACACTGTTTCTTGAATTTTTAATATTGCATCCTCAGTTGAATATCCCTTTCTGAAACCAAATTGTTTATTATTCATACCCAGCATCAACCTATTTTCCATTATTCTTTTATATATTAACTGTTCAAAGATCTTGCCAATAGCATTTAATAAACATACTGGTCTGAAAGATTTTGGTTGCGTTCTGTCCTTATCTGCTCCTTTGCACAAAATTACAACCTTTGCCTCCTTCCACAAGTTTGGAAATCTCCCTCTTGCCAAACAGTCATTAAACAAGAAACACAAAAACAAGACAATTTCTTCTCGTAGATTATACAAGACTTCATTTATAATACCATCTGGACCAGGTGCCTTCTTCTTTTTTAACTTCTGCAGAATTAATTTTATTTCTGTAATATCAAAGGGATAAACAGGATTTCCTGTATACTGCAACATCATCTGGTTTCTTTTTTCAACATGAATATCATCATCTTCTTCCTCTTTATCATCTGGCAATAGCGTATGTAATAACAATTCCACCGATTCTTTCCCGCTTTCTGTCAACTCTCCATTACCCTTATCTAATGTGGTTAAGATTTCTGGCTTCTTAATTTTATCCATAATAATTTTATACGGTTGTCCCCAGACATCTTGTTTTAAATTATTTTCAACGAACTGTTCCCAATGTTGTTTTCTGGTGTCTTCTAATAATTGTTTATACTTTTGTTTGGCCTCCCTATAATTCTTTAAGTTCTCTTCTCTTTCCGTATGTATGCTTGATTTTTGATATATTCTTCTTAATTTCCTTGCTAACGATCTCAGCTTCTGCAATCTATCTGTCCATTTTATTTTATCCTTATTATTAGAAATTGTTATCTTTGGAACGGATTTTGATACTGCTACTTTTATTGCTTGTGTTAAATTTATTGCATCCAAATCCATTGATATTCCCGTATACTGTAAATTTAAATCCTTAAATACTTGCTTCATCTTATCCCAATTTGCTCTTTTATAATTATAACGTAATTCTATTTCATGTTCTTCTTGAATTACTTCCCCATTCAATATATAATCAAAATAAATCAAATTATGATCACTTGTGGTCTGACCCTGTGTGACCCACCAATTTCTAATCTTCTTCTCCGCTGTTGCTGACGCTAAAGTAATATCTGTATTTTCTTCAGCACCTGCTCTATTTTGAAAAGTTGGTGGATTACCATCTTTATTTATTACATATAAATTTAATTCCGAAATATGTTCTTCCAGTTTCTCCCCTCTTTCATCTGGTCTTTTACTGAACCACCAAGTTGATTTTGCATTACAATCACATACATGCATGATTTCTTTATTTCTGAATTTATTATGAATATTTTGTAATTTATATAGAAAGGGTTCAATATCCAAACTATATTGAAAATAATAATTTGCCAATATAAAACTTCCATACTTTGTTATAACTTCAATGCAATTAACATGCGTATCCAGAAATTACGCTATGTTTACTATTTGCAGATCTTGCTTGAAAATTACTATTGCTGCCATTGCCTTTTCCTGAGATAAGATTTGTCGGGATCTCCGAGCAGACGCTGAGAGATGGTGCCGTCACTGTCACGTGTGCGCGGCGAGCAGGGATCGCATGCAGCAGTACAACGTCGGAGCGCCATTTGAACGTATCGCCGTTGACATTGCCGGACCGTTCCCAGTTTCCGACCGAGGCAACAAGTACCTAATGGTGGTCGTGGACTACTTCACCAAGTGGCCGGAGGTGTATGCCCTCCCAAACCAAAAGGCAAAGCCAATCACAGTCTGCCAACAGGGTACCGAGGCAGGCATTTCCTTCTATAAATATCCACCACAGATAGTTCTATCCCAACTTGCTCTATATACCAAAAACTAACAGAGAAATGATGAGAAACAGCTGCCAAATCGCGTGTATATTTAATTGGCTCAGAAAACCTCAAGTCATACATTCAGTTAGCTATACATTCCGCATGGTCTTAATATACACGACAGCTTATACTTTCCCACATGGAGTAGAAGATAGTTAAATATAAGGTGTACTTTATCAATACGACAACAGCAGTTTGTAAAGCTTGGTAAACAACCACAAGTTTCTTTCCAGTAGATAGTACACGACAGGTAGAGCTATCTATGGAGAGCAAGACGCAGTCAGTTGGCAATTTGCTCCTTTATTCATCAAAACTTCTCTCCTCCAGAACAGGCAAGTTAATTTAAAACAGTGATCTATAACATATATATGTATAATAAAAGTTACTTAGTTTCGTTACACTACTTTTACGCCGTATTCTTCCATAAACATATTTTTCACCTGCTCTAAGCTTAACGTAAATGTATACATAAATTCATGCCATTGCCCATTTCGTCTTAGATACAAGGTTATATAGGAGGCTGATCGTGCAGTATATGTTAAAAACATCGGGTCGGTATGTACTGCTTTTACACGTCAATGCTGTTTGCTTGAAAAATACTCAAAAACCGATTTTTGCATCTTAAAGTTTCAAAAACATTAGAAATTTGAAACTATAGGCCACTAATAACTGCAAAGTGTTTAATGACTGATGTTAGTTGACTTATATTATGGACCTGCATTTTTTACCTTCTATCTTATGTTTTAACAGTTATGAGAAATACACAAAAGTCATTGAGATTGGCGATCACTGCAAAAGTGGTGCACAGAAAATGCAAGATATACATTGTGATTATCATATAATTATATTTAGTATTTTATATTTTGACAAAACTGTTTAAAAATTGTCTTTATTTTGCTGTTGTTAGGGATAGGTTCTGTAGTACAAACCTTGATTCCTTGTAAGATATTGTTACGTTAGGGTTGGTTGTGGAAAAGGGGTGTACAATATACCCGGTAACTAGGGGTGTAGCTGGCAGGATGGGGGACCAGATTGTAGGACGAAATGGTAACGCGAGCAAGGATGTAAAGAGAGAGCTCCTGAGACGGGAACAATACAAATAGTGCAATCCATGTTTAACCACGTTTACTGGATAGTAGTTCTGATTGGCAGTACAAATGTATTACAACATAATTTAGCCCTGAAGAGACTTAGGTGTAAAAATAATGATGCTACAACATATTACTGATTCACGAGGGCTTACCTTAACTTTGCGGTGTTTCATGTATGGTGTAGCCTTTTCCTCCCCCGCTGCGTCTGCTGCTACTCTGTCTCGGGTATCAACACTCTGGATGTGACTTGAGCAGCCTGGATCCCGGTGATCTGGTCGCCTAGTAGATTGCTCTATGAGTTGACTATTCTTTGCCCGGCTAGTCATTAGAGCTGAGACCACGCTATCTACAGGGTATGCGTGAGATAGGTTGACGAAATAAAAACAACACAGTTCATACTATCAGCTTTACTATTAAGTTCGTTTCGTGCTTACAGTTCACCAGGAGTTGCCGCCGCGTTCAGATCGAATTACTCTAGATTTCCACTATCACGTTAAAACTATACTGAATTGCTGAAATCTATCACGATGGAATAAATTACTAACACTGTTTTGAAAGTATACTTCGCCGCTTAATTAACTGCTGGGAGACCTTGTTCACTTAATAAGATTCTCATTATTGATTGTACTTCTCGGCGCAATCCGACGTTTGTGTCCCCGGCAGGCAAAACACGTCTACACTGTATCACGTCTCAGACTAGAAGCCCGACGCTAAAACCTAATATTCCTTACCAAAAAAGATATAGCCTCGCCTCCAGCTGGATTTCTCTGAAAAACTCTAGTTAGCGAGCTACAACCACGCGGACATTTACCCGAAATACTGGTTTGGGCCAGCTTTGGACCGGTCTACTAATGTCCCAGGTAGCGACCCAACCCGTGACCACAGCCTTTCGACGGAACATTTTCATTCATATAGAGAAGCAACTTTATTACATAGCTCTGGGTTAAAATACTTATTCGCATTCTAGTAATTGAATTTAACTGCTGTTGCTTCGTTTCATGAACTTATCCATCTGTAATATTCATTATCTTAAATTCTTTCACCTTACTTCCTCATTATAATTTAATTATCATTTTATTCGTTGTTAAAATCGTATTCAATCATACGGCTGATAAATACGGCATCAAACTGCCCCCGTTTCATTATTTAATTATCCCATAATTTAAGAATGGAACGTCCTTGCCCGAATAACATTACTATTATTATCAACAACTCCACACGTCGGCAACTCTGGTTCACTTTACAATTTTCTTTGCATTTCAGCTGCGTTACATACAATCACAGTGACAACATTTATAATACTAGTACATAATTTCTTTTTGTTTTCAACACTTCACATTATAAACATCTGAAATAATCCAATGCATATTAGTTTACCATACGCTATATACACTCCACTTCTGAAAGTTTTGCATTTTCTTGCGTCATACAACGAACGTTTACATCGTATTAGTTATGAACTACGTAATACTTAAGCTAGTTTACAAAATCTGTTTGTCTTCTGATTCTATATAAAGGTGTAATTTGCCAAAAGTCCTTGCACCTTCTTGGATTTGTACTCAGTTTTGTTGCTTTGAGTTGGTTATTTTCATAGGATTCACTGCACTTCCACTTCACTTTAAAGTCTTAAAAGTACTTATCACCACAAGGTTTTTTTTTTCACAATTTCGATATTTTGTGATTGGATACTATTAAGATTATATATTTGTTCGTCTGAATTCATTTTCATTAATTGAGTTGTATACATTTTCATCTATACCTTATCCTATATGCCTCTGCATGATTATTTGTTTATGTCCGGTACGGACGGAGAAGTTGTTTGTGCCACCTACCCATGAGTTTTCTATTTACCGCATCTACTATTTCAAATGTATGTTCCCCAAATTTTTGAATAATTTCCCCAGGACCTTTATATAGTAACTCCATGCGCTTGTTTCTGTTCTTCAAGGCGCAGGACAACTTGTGATCTTTAATTAACACTAGATCACCTATATCTGGGTTCCATTTGTGCCTTCTTCGTTTTCTCTTCGATTTCCTCTTTTCGGCCTTCTCCTTTATTCTGTCGAAAGCTAATTTAGCTCTTTGTTCTTCACTTAGGGTTTCATATTCAATACTTACTTTTTTTACAATTTCCTTAAAGATGGGCTCGGGTTCTTCGTTTAACATAAGTGTTACGGGTGCAAATCCTGTAGTCACATTAATTGTGTTATTTATCTTTTCAATGACTGGACAGTATCTTACCCAATCTTTGTGATTCTTATGTGTCAGTATCCTGAAATAGATCCCAATGTCGCGTAGTACTCGTTCCGTCGGGTTTCCTGATGGAAAATAGGATGAGCAATAATATAATTTTATTCCGTGATCTGTGAGGGTTCCTTTAAAGCTTTTACTCCGATGGACGGTCGCGTTATCAGACAAGACCGCTTTTACTGGTCCGTATTTCGGCATATAATCATTCACTATCTTCCCTACACAAGTCCTGCTGCTTATGTTTCTTACGGGGTATATTTTTACATATTTGGTGAAGACATCATGAAGTACAAAAATGTATCGGCACCCAAATTGACCTCGAGGTAATTCTCCCTGAGTGTCCACTGTGACTAGCGCATTCTTTTCTTCTCTTAAAATCGCTTGAGGTTCTGTATCGAATTTCACATTGAATGGTTTCGCTCGTTGGCACATGTCGCAAGTTGAACATATTTTCCGTACTTTTCTGGCTAAGTGTTTTATGTAGCAGTGTTCACTTATTACCAAATTTAGTTTCTCACTGCCGGTATGTGCTAAGGCTTTGTGATATGCGGTAATTAACCGGTTTTCGATCCCTCTCGGAATCATGACTTTCCACTTCGGTTCTGTCCGTCCGTGGAACTTGTAAATTTTTCCGTTGTATAATCCAATGTTCTCCTTTAACTCTGCTGTGATCGGTGACACCTTTTCTCGAAGTTTCTGCAATTCTTCGTCTTCTTCCTGGAGCTTCGCCAAGTTTCTCAATTCTTTAGTGAGTGATCTTCCTTCCATTGTGTCTAGGTACAAGATCGTGACATCGTGTTTGTGGTCGTCGATCGTGTCTGGTATTGGGTAGTTTGTCTTCATTCTGGATAGCAGGTCGCTGAAGATATTATGTTTCCCCGGAACATGACGGATTTCTATTTGGTGTGACGTAATCTCGTGCACGTATCTCGATATTCTTGTACTGGTTAGCTTGCAAGAGTTCATAAAAGCTAGACTCACATGATCGGTGTACACAATGATGGGTTTGTTGTACACATATTGTCGGAATTTCACCAAGGCAAAATAAATCGCAGCTATTTCTTTCTCAGTCGTGCACGCTCGTGCTTCAATTTTGGATATTCCTCTGGAGGCTACTGCTATTAAGTGGTCCGTTCCATCTTCATCCCTTTGGGTCATTATCGCTCCGTATCCCAATCCTGACGCGTCTGTGAAAATAATGAACGGCAGATTTTCCCGGGTTTTTTCCAGCAAAATGGAAGCTGCGAATAATCTTTTAACACTCCGAAAGGCCTCTTCTTCATCCTGCGTCCATCGCCATTTTTCATCTTTCTTCAACAACTGTCTCAAAGGGGCTACGACAGTTGCGAAGTCGAGAATGAATCTGGATTGATAATTGAGGATTCCGAGGAATCGACGTAACTACTTTATATTCTTCGGAGCCGGAATTTTATTTATGCTGTCTACCCGTTCCGGATTTGGTCTAATACCTTACTGGGAGATGACATATCCTAGGAACTCGGTTTGTTTGACGAAGAAGGCAGTTTTACTTGGTTTAATTGTCATGTTAGCAGCTTTTAACCGGTTTAAAACGTAATCAAGGTGCTTCAGATGTTCACCAATTTCTGACGAAAATAGGACAAAGTCGTCCACATATTGAGCCACGAATTTCTTTATGGTTTCTCCAAAAATAGCATACAATGCTCTCAACAATGCGCCTCCGCTTGTGTTCATTCCAAATGCGCAGACGGTAAACTGGTAAAGAATTCCAGAATGTAAAAATGCAGCAAATTTTCTAAATTCTCTCTTAAGTGGAATCTGCCAGAAGGAGGCGGTCAGATCTAATGTAGAGATGAATTTTCCTTTATGCAACTTGCTCAACGTTGCATCCACGCTCTCGGGTCTAAATCTGTCTGGTTTACAATGCTTGTTTAGCTTTCTTGCGTCTAGTGTTATTCTAATTTTCCCACTAGCTTTGCTTACTATGCACAGGGGGTTCACATATATGGAGTCTGAAATTTCGATAACCCCGTCTTCTAGCATGTCTTCTATCACTTTATCGACTTCTTCCCGAATAGCGGATGGTATGGGTCTCGCTTTATGTGTAAACGGCTCTATGGGCGTCATTTCGAAAGAGTGAATATATTTCGTGCATCTTCCTGGTTTATCCGAAAATACCTCCTGGTGTCGTACTAAAATCCTAAATAATTCTTCTTTCTGCGCTGTATTCAGGTAGTTAGCCTGACTGACTTTTTCTCTGAACAAATCTTCCAAGTTTTCGTAGTTTTCCGCCTTGCGGTACAAATTTGTAGTCTCATAATTCCAATCCCTGGCGGGATCTTCTCGGGGTTCAGCTTCCACATATTCCCTAATCGTTCCAACATCTTCATCATACATCTCATTGTTACTCGATTCGGCAGCATATTCTTCGACGTTTATTTCGCCAAGCTCCATTGCTCCAATTTTTATGTACTCAACAAAGAATACGTCTCCCCGGATTTCATCTTCACGTTCATCTCGTACAACTTCCTCTGAACCGCTATCGTCGACAAATGGCACCACTACTGTTTCTTGCCCTGTTTCTAACTTGACAAATCTATTCTCGAAATTAACAATCGCTTTCCATTCATACAGGCAATCACATCCTATAATTATGTAGGTAACGAGTCTGGGTACGACCAGGAACAAAACCTCAATAATTCTACCATTTATTTCTACGTTGAGCATGACTTGAAATTTCACTCTTTCTTTCCTCTTCCCTACAGCTAGTGAACAAAATATACCGCTTACTGGTAAAGACATTATCTTCAAACCCCGGTTGATTAGTTCTTCATAAAACTTTTGCGAGCACACTGTACTGTTAGCTCCAGTGTCTATTATTGCAGTGTCCGGAATTCCGTTAATGGCAACTGCTATTCGTGGTGGTTCAAACACTTTGTCACTGTCTTCACTTCTGTTCCTCAGATTGGTTTCCTTCTGTAACATCATTTGCCCTCTGACGATCTTATTTTTCGCATACGGTTCACATAGTTTCCTCCCAGTCTTCACTGAAGGCGCGTTTGACTGGGTACATAGTTTCCCTGAGTCTTGCTGTAAGCTCCAGTTCTCGTTGCATTCTTTCCTTCCAAATTTGCTTCCTGAGAAGGATGGCCGCGGTTTTCGAACACTTGCCTGGTTACTTGTAGGGCTTCGGCCCTTTCTCCATTTATCGGCGAATTTGTACCGCTTCTGCTCCTTTCTCCGTGCTGCGGCGACTTTGGCCTAAATTCTGGAATGTTGTCGACCCTCCAGTAACCATTTCCCGTGCTCCGTTCTCCCTGCCTGGGTGACCTCGGCCTAACTTCTGGTACATTGTCGACTTTCCAGTAGTCATTTCCTGAATGTCTTCTTTTTCTCTCGTTCCATCCTCCTCGGTTCCTTTCATGTCTCGCCGCGTTTACGTAATTTACTTGTACATTTCTGTTTCGGTCGTGCCCGTTGCGGTTCCTCTAGTTGCGGTCAAAATTATTTCGGCCTCGGTTCTCCCACTGCGAATTTCCTCCTCTGGGTGCGGGACCTCGGTATCTATCTCGGACATCCTGGTTTTGATTGTAATTGATATGTGCCCCTTGCCCGAAATTATTTGAAATTTCCCTTTCGTTGCTCGCTCCAGGCCTAGCGAAACTTTCATTTTTACTCTTTGATTTGTTTGTCTCCAATGCCAACAACAAATCGATCATGGTGGCGACGTTTGTGGGTTTAGCTATAATTAAATAGTTCTGGAGTGCCTCTGGGAAGTGTGTCGTGATAATGGCGATTAATTCTTGCTCACTCATGGGTGGATCTAACATTTTAGATTTCCTAGCAAGTTTCGTGAAATAATTAACCATCGACTGATCAGTTCTTGGGTCATACTTTCCACTACTCAGTTCTAACCTTATGCTAGATTGCCTGTTATGTCCCCAGTATCTGTTCATGAATAAACTTTCAAAGGTCCTGAAGTCATTATTATTTCCCATTGATACCTCTAACCAGTTAGCTGCATTTCCCTTAAGGCATTTCCTAACAATTGTCATGCAATACTGTTCAGAAATACACTTTACAGAAAAATATTCATGCAGACTCCTCATAAAATCCTTAGGATTATCAGAATCCTCATGTTCAAACACTGGTGGCACAATTTCATTTAAGATGTGGTTTGGCCATTGCATTTGACCACCACTCCTTTCAACATGTACATTATTACCTCTGGGTTCATAACTGGAGGTACTTGGACCCATATTAAGCATCGAAATGTCGGCTGAGGCACTTTGTCTCGCTTCGTTTCGTGCAGAGCTTTCACTTATCTGACTAGTATTAGAATTAGGTTCAGTTACACACAACCTCAGATTTTCTAATGTTTCCTTCATTCCATTAATTTCTGTAGCTACCTCTTTCATTTGTTCATTTATTTCGTCCACGCCCCTACCTTGCCTTCTAATTTCCCTTTCTGCTTGTTCTAATCTACTTCTATTTTCCCCTGATTCCTTGCTAGCCGTTTCTCTAATTTGGTCTAATTCCTTGCTAGCTATTTCCCTCTCTTTTTCAAATTGCTTTGCTACGTCCTCTCGTAATTTCTTGTATTCTCTGCCTGACTTCTCACTTACTTGATTACAAACTTCGATTCTTATACTTTCTATTTCCCCCCGTACTTCAGTTCTAACTTGATTGATTTCCCCTCTAACCTCTGCTTGAAAGGTTTCTAATGCTTTCTGCTGACTTTCGAGCTTCCTAACCAAATCTTGCTGTCCTGCCTCTAATTTTTGACTAGTACTTTCTAATTTCTGACTATTACTTTCTAGTTTCTGGTTAGTACTTTCTAATTTCTGACATAATTCCTGGTTATTACTTTCTAATTTCTGGTTCGTACTTTCTAATTTCTGACTTAATTCTAGGTTATTAATTTCTAATTTCTGACTTAATTCTAGGTTATTACTTTCTAACTTCTCCATTATCGCTTTCATCATGGCTACCATACTCCTATTCGTATCTGAGTCATTTACATCTACTCCCTGGCTATTATTAGTTGTTTCCTTAGCTACACTAACCTGTACAATTTGATTGTTACTACTACATTCTGTATCCCTTCCTACGTTATTTTCTAGACCCTGAACACTATTACTTTCCATTGTCTTTTCTAATCTATTCTGTATATTCTGAGCACTTTCTCCTATTTCTGCTACTTTCTCTTTAACAATTTGTATAGTACTCCCCTGCACGTCCATGCTTTGTGAATTTGACCGACCTTTCACCTTTCCGTTTCTTAAAATACTCTCCATCAGTTCATTGCAGCAACGACAACAACAACACTAAAATGTTACACTCAGTACCTTTGGTTTTCTGCTGGAGCTTCCGACGATCCTGATGCTGGTTGCTTTTCGTCTCTCGAAGCGCCACGTTGGTTCGCCAAGTTTATGGCCTTTTCCTCCCCCGCTGCGTCTGCTGCTACTCTGTCTTTGGTATCAGCCACTCTGGATGTGACTTGAGCAGCCTGGATCCCGGTGATCTGGTCGCCTAGTAGATTGCTCTATGAGTTGACTATTCCTTGCCCTGGCTAGTCATTAGAGCTGAGACACACGCTATCTACAGGGTATGCGTGAGATAGGTTGACGAAATAAAAACAACACAGTTCATACTATCAGCTTTACTATTAAGTTCGTTTCGTGCTTACAGTTCACCTGGAGTTGCCGCCGCGTTCAGATCGAATTACTCTAGATTTCCACTATCACGTTAAAACTATACTGAATTGCTGAAATCTATCACGATGGAATAAATTACTAACACTGTTTTGAAAGTATACTTCGCCGCTTAATTCACTGCTGAGAGATCTTGTTCACTTAATAAGATTCTCTTTATTGGTTGTACTTCTCGGCACAATCCGACGTTTGTGTCCCCGGCAGGCAAAACACGTCTACACTGTATCACGTCTCAGACTAGAAAAGACCGACGCTAAAACCTAATATTCCTTACCAAAAAAGATATAGCCTCGCCTACAGCTGGATTTCTCTGATAAACTCTAGTTAGCGAGCTACAACCACGCGGACATTTACCCGAAATACTGGTTTGGGCCAGCTTTGGACCGGTCTACTAATGTCCCAGGTAGCGACCCAACCCGTGACCACAGCCTTTCGACGGAACATTTTCATCCATATTGAGAAGCAACTTTATTACATAGCTCTGGGTTAAAATACTTATTCGCATTCTAGTAATTGAATTTAACTGCTGTTGCTTCGTTTCATGAACTTATCCATCTGTAATATTCATTATCTTAAATTCTTTCACCTTACTTCCTCATTATAATTTAATTATCATTTTATTCCTTGTTAAAATCGTATTCAATCATACGGCTGATAAATACGGCATCAATGGCTGAGGATGCATGGCTTCGCCGTCACTAAATTGCGGCGAGACGTGATTGACGTAAGCTGATCCTGGACTACAATGACAAGAACTGGCCCCAACAGCTTAATTGTACTGAACTGAGCCTCCATGGTTGGAATCACTGATCCTAAATATGTGGGTCATCTATGACTTTACCAAGTCGACTCGGCTTACTTCGATGGTCCTGGACTAGAACACTACATAGCCAACCCCCAGCATATTAAGTCAAATTGGCGTAGACGTACGTCATAGTCCTAAAGATACGTGCGGTCACCCTCTGGTGTTACAAAACACGCGAGCAATCCGTCAGCTGCTGATTTATCCACTTAGCGGAACTTCAAAACATGTGAACAAAACAAGTGCCCAGAGTGAGCCTTGGTTCTAAAATTCTAAAATCTGATAGTCCTAATTATTGCTCAATCATATATGTAACAATATTGCTCTTACACAATTGTCACAATTATTTATTGTGTAACGTCGCTTATAAATTATGATGTTCAATCAAACACAAAGTTTATTAGACATCGAATTGAATTTTCGATGAAATATGGATATCAGTAGTTTTGTAGGAGATTTTTACACAATTCTGCACCAATATTCCGTTGTCATATTCACATTTTGGTCTAGATTCTGATTGATGTAATTGAAATTCGTATTTATAGATTTAACATGTCTGAGTTACTGAGATAACAATGAGTATTGAATCTTCGGTAAACATTTCAAATACAAGTACAGATTGAGAGTGACAACTTGCTGATTAGATCTCATTAAAGCAAAACTTAAAACAAATTAATGTTGTTATGAACTTAGCAACTAAACACTTTAAGTGGGACTCTGTGCAACTACTCAGGTAGAAGGATAAATCAGTTGTTTTAATTAAATTTTAATCAACTACTATATGCTCTGTCACGCACTTCCAGCAGGTATAGCAAGTACGTGTGTTAAAAAAACGCAAATTAACAGGAAATACACGTTTATGGTTTTAGTGAACACAAAACTGTTTTTAGAAAATGTTCTATGTGTACGTCTGTTTGTTTGTGTAATGGATAAGTAAAAAACGTCAAGTTTTTTAAATACCAAACTTGCACTAATATTCAGTATCTTCCCAGAATGTAACACAAGATGTTCGATAAACTCCATGCACATCAAACTGAGATATACCACGTATTGTTTCTAATGATTTAATGTAGAAGCTCATGTGAATAAAATACATACACTTAGAGCCACAAACAGATTTCTGTCGAACTATCAGATACTGTACAAATGCGTTTGGCTCAGGTGACATTCCGAATTGTTTAGTAGTTATGCTGTCATACAAGTTCCACCAAAATTGCACTATTAATAAATAACAAGAAATAATTGGAAAGAATTCCCAAAACGTGTCTATATATACTTGTTTCAAAAGCCTTCCCTGCACGCCATAAATAATTTATGCTTTCTCGAGTTTCCGAATGTACATTATAGAGAAATATATCTCTGCATTCGCTAAGAGTTAATTAAATTAAAGCTAAACATTATCAAAACAATTAGAATTCTAATAAAGCTTCCTAAGCAGCTACAAATTATTTTCATCGCGATAAGATACGGCAGGTTCTGCCATCTATGCACAGCAAGATGATGCAGCTTTTTAAACAAATTGCTCCTCTTCCGGACAATCAGCTTAATTACAAGAACGTTCTCTACAAAATATAAGTTTATATTAAAGTGTATTAAATTAAACTCACATTATTTCTTCGGCGCGCTAGTAATTTTTTTCAGCTGCTGCAAGTTTAATATAAATTTACACATCTCTGCTCATTTAGTTTCAGGCAAAAGGAGACTAATCATAGAGTTACATGTTTAAAATCGGGTCGGTATATGCTGTTATATAAATCCATGCCGTTAGCTTGAGATCACAAGAAACATAGAAATGTGGCAGAGTATTTTAGGTGTGCGGTCCCGTGAAAATTGATGATTTATTATCAAAAACACAAAACCTATTGTTATGCATTAGAAAGTAGTGGTACGTTATCTCTCAAATGACGCTATTGACTCCATCGTCAGGCAATTTGAGAAGTACCAGTGCCACTTTGAAACGTTCAAATATCATTGTCAGGTTTTTAAAATTTAAGTACTTCAAAAGGCGGACACATCAGGTGGTGTTATTGTGTCTGTTTCAAGCCGGAAATGCTGTGGCATGCAGTAATTATTTAATAACTTAACATAGCACTGCGGTTCAATAAACAAAAGTGTTAATCTGGCAGGAGTTACCGTTGGTAACTGTTTCAAAATTTATATGTGAGGTCTTCCTAATATTACAACTGTTATGTTACATTTTGAAATCAGTATGTTAGATTTTTCACTGCTAGGTATACGTCAAGGTTCCATTTAAGTACTGAATACGTCACCAGACATTCCACAGTAAACACCCGGCGCTTATATTTGTATATACTTATTCTTAATAAGGATAAATATTTGAATAAAATCTCCATGTATGTTTACTTAGAGGTGCAAGAATAATGTAAACTTATTCTGTAGCGTTATAATAGCGTGTTAGTCCCTCATTATACAGGTGCCGAGTTCAAATGAGATTAGTTTTCATTTGTTAACTACATTGACTGAGTACATACCTAACAATGTTACTGTTACTACACTGTCATTGATTTTAACGGAGATACACAAATAAATAAATTTATCAAATCCTTCGTTCACGTAATTGTACTAACATGGCAAGCTTCTAGGTTTAGGGATACTTTTGATTTACATTAATATTTTACAGATATCACTTACAAGTTAAATAAATGAAAAACATGTATCAAAACTGCAACAAAACAAAAAAAAATTGTGGTCGTTAAGCTATACTATATATGAAAATATTAATTCTTCTTAAGATTCTCTTTTCTCATATCTGAAATGTCGGCCTGTTTAGTAAACATTTGTTTTCTGATTTTAGCAAAAAGGACAACACAGTTTATTTCCCTTCCAGATATAATAACGCATATAGAATTCCAAATTATACATTTTCTGAGTGTTCCCAAATGTTAAGGGCAGTTGTTATTATACACAGCAACGGCGAGTGCCGGCCGTGAAGAAATCAAATGTGAGTCTAACCGCTCCACCATCATTGTTGTTGGCCGGCGCGAGAAGAGGAAGAAAAAATATCCAAGTAAAACCACTAGCTAACAAAAGGGATTATAAAACTGGAGCTGAGTTGTTAACCTGAGGGTTTGTTATAGAACACACAACTGCAGACACAGGGCGCATTCCACTTCCAGAACCATCTCAAAGCGACCAGGAGGTCACAGTCGATGATAATCCTTGCAGTAGAACTGACATTTCATTTCGGAACAGAAAAGCCAAGATATTGCAGTTAGGTCTAGAGTTGTGTATCGGTATTCGACAATGCAGGAAGTTCTAGGTCTGTAGTGATGAGTCTGCTGAGAATGTAGCAGTGATGTGGAGTAGTTCAACAGCAAATGTCGGAGTTGTGTCAAGCCAAACAGTGAAAAAGGGAAACGTTGTGTGTACGGCGTTGAAGCTGTACGTAGTACAAGTTGCTGAGTGGTACAGTGACATAAAGGAACATTACTCAGTATACTTTTAGATAAATTAGTTGGTTGCTGCTCTTTAAAATTTGTTTGAATACCAAACCCGATATACAAGTTCTTCGTCATAGGATGATTCTCAAGGAAGACTGTCGTAACCAGGACGTGCTTTGTATGTAATACCTCCGAAAATATGTTTTCCATTTTTTCTGATATTTAACAGCAAATTAGTTTAGCGATTTCGGTTAACCTTGCATATGTTTACCATAATTCAATCAAATGATATCCGTGAAATAGTATCTTGTGTTTTATGGGAATCTCTTTGGGATCCCCATTCATTAAGAATGACTACACACCTGACAAACCGTAAAATTAGACAGAACGTTACTACAAAAGTTGTATATCCTGTTGATGTGCGGACTTTATCTCCTGTTTCCCACTTAGCTATCTTCTGATATAAATGTCCAAATACACACATTTTACCCCTTTTACCATATACGTATTATATGGAAATTACTGTATATATACCATACACACGACTCAGAGTTTCAACTGGAATGACAACTAAGAGACTCTTTAGATAATTTAAGAAACTTAACTGTAGAAATTTGATTGAATGATTATTTGTGTGTAGAACAATCAAACAAATACGAATCCCGACATTTTACTACATGGAGATGTCACTAAAATACAATTTATGCAAGACAATGTTCTGCCCCTGATAGCTATTTTCGAAGTTTTCCTCGTTCGGTTTATATTTCCAAATATCTATGTTATTTTAAAAATGGAAAATGTTATTAGAATTTTATTCGTTGTAAAGTTCAAAGACAATGGGATGTCAAAGTAAACACTTAACGACCACATGAACAAACGGGTGGTTCTAAAGTTCTTGCTGTAATTATATACAATAACAATAATTAGATACAATTTGCAATAAAGCTACATCCCAAAGCATTGACAGGGATTAATAAGAATTTTTTAAATATATTTTATTGATAAGAGTGCTTATGGGGTAAACAGTTTTATTAGTGACTGCCTGACGGTTTTCCCCTAAGAGCACTCCAAGTTTTCGAGGTGCTGTTGCATTGCGAGCTGCCCAGGGCAGCTGTGTGTAAGGGAATGCAGACCAGGTGGCAGCCATGACCCGAAAGTCCTGACAGAGTCGCGTGGAGAGTCGGTTGCAATTTAGCGGCTTCTTGAGCTGAGGGTTTATTGGCAAATCTTGGGGGCTTTAATTGTTACGTCCTGGCGGCGGCTTCCAGGCTCTGAAAAATTGGGCATCGAGTCGTGCTCTGTTACGCTGTAAATAGTCATATTCCCGGAGGGTGGGGGGGGGTTCTGTCTCCTTCATCAGCTGTGTTGCTGGCGCAGCGCACCTCTAGCTTTTGTGGTACCTCTGTCCTTACTGGAGGAACCTCGCACCGAACATTCCAGCCTTTCCCTGACAGGGAGTTATCCGGATTGGATTAGACTCTAGGAGGTAGTGGTTCCGGATACCCGTGGGAGATCGCGTAAGTCTCCGGACGAGGTTGAGGGAAGCCATTAATATCCCCGCGTACTGGCCAGCATAGCTAGCACAAAGTGTGCTACATCACTAGGCGGCCCCACCGAGGTCATATCGGTAGCCTCCCCATTTTGGAGTTGACGCGCCTAATTGGCGTATCCACTTCCATCCCGTCTTGAGTCCACAGGACCAGATGGGGGGGGGGCTTGTTTATCTCTAGGTCTTGCCCTATGGAAAGCCCCACGGAGGCCCGGGTGCCTTTTGGGAGAGCTCGGTAACTCCCTGTTCGAAGCAGGCCCGGGTGCTCTGTCCTACGGTTCCAGGACTAATGGGGGTAGAACCTCCGGCATTAACTGTGCGTGATCATGTATGATTTGTTCTCGTGTTTGAAGTCCATCTAGTCGTGTGAAAAGTTGGGTTTGTGTGGAGATGATGTTATTGAGAAGTCATCGTAAGTTATGTTCCATGCTTGTGAGCTGCGGTTGTAGTTGGTCAAGTGCGGAGTCCATGCAGGTAAGTTCCTTAGGTTTTGCCGTCAAGTGTCACTGAAGTGGGTTTCAATGCGGTGCAGCTTCCGCTGTTGGGAGGCGAGAAGGTCCTTCTGTTCGGTGGCGAGAGTCGGTGTATGTTGCAGCCGGATATGGAATTTGTTGAAGTCTGTTTTAGCTTGAAGATGGTTGAGGCAAGGTGGTCTCGTGAAGCATGTCCGTCAGTCAGAAGTCTAAGGGGTGCAGTCAGTTTGTCTTGGATGGCTGTTAAAGCGGCGTTGTTCGATACCTGTTGTTCGGCGGGGGCGTTGTCAGAGTCCTACAGATTGCCTAGGCTTTGATTTAATAATGGACCGCTGAGTGCAGGTCCTAAACTTCTTCTGCAGGAGAAAGGTTGTTAATGGCGGATGTTGTTGCTGACAAGAGATCCTCAATGGTGCGAAGTCTGCTGGTGATTTGTTGGATGCAACGAAGAACTTCCTGCCATCCAGCAGGCTCACTGCGCTCCGGGCTGTTCGCTCAGTTGAGTCTCGGTGAGGGTATGCTGGGCGCTGCACCTGTCCGGAGAAATGGCCGAAGCCATTACAAGTGGCGCACTACCTGTGGTGCTGGTCATAAGCCCTGCAGGCAGCTGTGGCAGTAGCAGCGCCACAGTGGTTTTCCCTGTGGATTTCCCTCGAGCTAGCTATATACATGTACACACACTATATATATGCCCGTAGGCACAATAGTGCCTGCAGGGAATTTGGCGCTGCAGGTTTTAGGGGCCTCTCCTTGACGTGATAAGTGTGGCGCTAAAGACTGACGGCCACTTCTGCGTTGCGGCAGTGAGTAGGGATCTCGAAGGGTGGTCCCGGGAGGCTCCGAGAATTACTGCTATAGGTGTGGCGGATACTCCAGTCTGCAGCCGTGTAGCGGCGGCAGTTACAGGTTGGCTTGCTTGTGGTGATGACGATGATGTATGAGTAGCTGCTAGGTAGAACTGTGGTGTGTCCGGCGCTGCTGCGGCAGAAGCTGGCTGTGTGGTGCTGGGCGACCGAGCTGTCAGGTGAAGCGGCGGTTGACTGGGCGCGGACCGACCGACCGAGATGCTGGCTGGCTGTATAAAGCCAGAAGGTTTTTGCTGCGTGCGCATCCGTTAAGGATTTTAGCGCAGGTAAGGATTTTTTTCGCAATTTTGTAGGGTGAGTTGTGGTTTTTGAGGTTAGGGTTTCTTTTGAGGTTACAATGAATGCGCCTTCAGGTAGGAGGACAGAATGAAATAAGTTGCACCCCGGTGCTTTAATTTTAAAGTTAGTTTCTTAAGTGGACATTTTGATGCCAAACAACTTAGAAGATTATGTGGAGCTCAGCTTTAGCTGCTGTTAGGAATAGCTCCTGGGTTATCTCGGGTGCCCACATCGCAATTGGGGTAAACGGAACAGTATAGAACTGCATCTAGTGGTGTCATAATTTCCCAATGATCTAAAAGGGCGCCTCTACGAGTTGGAAGGTAGCATATAATTTTGATGCCCGACGCCTAATTTCATCCTCCACGTATGGAAGACCCAAGGCTCGTGAAGCAACCTGGTAGAAAAGTAACGACCCACAGAATATATAAACCGTAGTCCTCTATTCTGTGCACCTGGAGACATGCTAGCCAGCTATCTGCAGTCATGCCTCAGTTTATACCAGAGTTTTCTTGTATTTTTTGTAATTTGCGTGCTCCATTGTTAAGTCATATCAGACGATGAATGGAATGAGTGAAATGATACTCAAATAAGCCCAGGCTCCATAGATTATAGAGTTACCCTACATTTGTATTTCAGGATAAGGGAAAACCCCGAGGAAGCTTAACCAGATAGCTCTCCCTGAAGGAGATTCGAACTCATGACCTCTTGAACTTGAGGCAGACACTCTACAACCACACTACCAAGGTTGGCATTTCCTTATATAAATATACATCAAAGATAGTTCCAACAAAACATACTGTAGAATGCCATAACTAGCAAAGAAATAATGAAAAACAGCTGCCAAATCGCTTGTATATATAACTGTCAGATAAAACTTCAATTCCTACATTCAGTTAGTTATACATTCCATATTGTCTTTATATACACTACAGCTTATACTTGTCCACATGGACTAGAAGCTAATTATATATAAGGTGTACTTTATCAATACGAAAACAGCTCGTTGTAAAACTTCGTAAATAACCACAAGTTTCTTTCCAGTAGATAATACACGACAGGTAGAGCAATCTATGTAGGGCAAGATGCAGTCAGTAGGCAATGTGCTTCTTTCTTAATAAAAACTTCTCTCCTCCAGACCAATCAAAATAATTTAAAACACTAATCTGTAACATACATGTATGGCTGAGGTTGCATGGCATCGCCGTCGCTAAAGTGCGGCAAGACGTGATTGACATGAGCTTACCCTGGACTAGAGTGACAAAGTCTGACCCCAACAGATGACTTGTACTTAACTGAGCCTCCATGGTTGGAATCATTGATCTTAAATATTTGGGTCATCTATGACTTCACCAAGTCGACTCGGCATTACGTCGATGGTCCTGAAATAGAACACTACATAGCTAACCCCCAATCATATTAAGCCAAATCGACGTAGCCGTTCGTCATAGTTCTAAAAATACGCGCGGTCACCATCTGGTGCTAAAAACACGCAAGCAATCCTTCAGCTGCTGATTTAGCCACTCAGCGGTACTTCAAAACATTTTAGCACAAAACAAGTGCCCAGGGTGAGCCTTGGTACTAAAATTCTAAAATCTCATAGCCCTAATTATTCCTCAATCATATATGTAACAATATTGCTCTTATACAATTGTCACTGTTTATTTATTGTGCAACGTCGCTAATAATTTAAGATGTTCAACCAAACACAGTTTATTAAATATCGAACTGAATTATCGATGAAATATGGATATCAGTATTTTTGTAAGAGATTTTTACACAATTCTGCACCAGTATACTCTTTTCATATACACATTTTGGTCTTGTTTCTGATTGATGTAATTGAAGTACGTATTTGTAAATTTAACATGTCTGAGTTACTGAGATAACAATGAGTCTGAACTTTCGGTAAACATTTCAAATACAAATACAGATAGAAAGTGACAACTTTCTGATTAGATCTCATTAAAGCAAAATTTAAAACAAATTAATGTTATTATGAATTTAGCAACTAAACGCTTTAAGTGCGATTATGTACAAATACTCAGGTAGGGAGATAAATCAGCTGTTCTACTTAACTTTTACTTGCTCTGTCACGTACTTATAGCAGGTAGAACAAGTACGTGTACGAGCATTAACAAAAAAAAAAAAAAAAAAAAAACCTTTAAATTAAGACGAAATGCGAATATATTGTCTTAGTGAACACAAAACTGTATTTAGAAAATGTTCTATGTGTACGTCTGTTTGATTGTGTAAAGTATAACTGAATATGTCAAGTTTATTAAGTACTAAACTTGTACTTATGTTGAATATCTTCCAGGAATGTAACACAAGATGATCAATAAACTCCCTGCACATCCAACTTACATATACTACGTGTAGTTTCTAATTATTTAATGCAGAAGCTCATGTGCATAAAATACATAAACTTAGAGCAACAAACGAATTCCTGTCGAACTATCAGATACGTTTGGCTCAGGTGACATTCCAAATTGTTTGGTGCTTATGCTGTCATACAGGTTCTACTAAAACTATATAGAGGTCCCTTAATTAACAGGAAGTAATTAGAATGAGGCTTAGGCTTTTTATTTTTGTTTGGTATACCTGGTGCCGGCACAATGGACCCGGCTTACAAGCTGTACATTTGCATGGTATTACAGTCTGCAGTTTTTGTTTTCGACGTCATGGCTTTACATATAGCACATACGGCGTCCCTTTATGAGCGCACCGAGAACAGATTTAGTTAGTTCGGTTTCTTTGAGGTGCTCCAGTTTTTCCTTGCACGGACTCATGGGAATACGTAGTTCGTCCCTCGCACTCGCACACTCATTCACGCACACTTCACTTCACTTTGTACACTAGTTACACCCAGCTGTCCTGCTGTGCGGCAGCATGTCGCTCAGTTCCTTGGGCAGCCCGGGAGTGGCGGCCCCTGCATGCGGTTTGTTAGGCCTTGGGCCGGGAATTTCGGGCGATTAATGTGTGGCGAGCCGTCCCTATTTACAGTATTTTCACCCGTTTATGTTTGCGGTGTTTTTGCTCACCTTTTCCGATGTTATGGATTAAAGGATTTGTATGCCGACGAATGTGCGCCCAAATGGAAAAGGTTGTTTTTTCCAATGCCTGGACGATGGTCGGAATGCGGACTTTTTGATGGTGGGAGTCTTTTGTGGTTCGGATGGAAACGGAAAGGATTTTCCTGAGGGAGAGGTTTTGCAGTGTTTGAAGGTATTTGATGGTTGTTTTGGATGCGTTTGGCCAGGCCACACATGCGTAACGGAATGAACGACTTGTACAAGATAACCCTTGAGCGGAGTTTCAGTTGGTTACTCCTAAATAGGGGAGCGCACATCTGTAATCGCTGTCGCCATTTGTTGGCACTATCTTTTATGTGGATGGACCAGTTCATTGTGCGTGTCAAAGTCACGCCGAGGTATTTGACTTCCTGATGGCAGTGCAATACTTGACCACCGACCGTAAGGTCCATAGCCAAAGGGTGCCGCTTTGAAAACTGGATAATAAGGCATTTATTTGCATTAATTTTAATTTTCCAGTCATTGAGCCATGAAAGGAAGCACTCAATATACCGCTGCATATCTAATAGGCCGAAACGAGGATTTTTATGGTGGTTGTATATTGCAATGTCATCAGCGTAGATGGTCATTTTGTATCTGGCGTCCACGGGGAAGCCGTTGGTAAACAGTATGTACAATAGCGGGGACATGACGGCCCCTTGCTGAACTCCAGCATGCATGACTCCCTCCTTAGGGAAGGAGCCGCCCATTTGGACGTAGAAGTGTCTGTTTTCTAAAAAGTTGTGCAGCAGTGCTAAGGAATTTTGGAGTCCGGGAAAGTTTCGGTGCGGTTTGTAAATCAGGCCGTTGTGCTAGCACCGATCAAATGCAGCTTCTACGTCCAGAAATAGCGCAAAGGTTGAAGCCCTATTGTTAAATTGCTCTGTCACGTCATCAGTTTATCCTAAGAGTTGTAGATCAGTTGAATGTTGTTTTCGAAAGCCGAATTGGTAGTTTGAAATGTCATCCAGTGACGAAAGTTTATTTTGGAGTCGAAACAGTATCACCTCTTCGAGCAACTTTCCAATAGTATACAGGAGACTACTGGGGCGGTAGTTTTGAGGCTGCCTGGTGCTTTTCCCATGTTTCGGAAGCATTATGACATTGGCTCGTTTCCAAGTGTCAGGGAAGTACTTTTTCTGCAAACAGGAGTTGAAAACTTTTGTGAGTTGCACCAGGGCTCTCCTCGGGGGATGCCTGGGTTTCTCATTAGGTAGCATTCCCATTGGTAGGCGGCATTCCCATTAGGTAGCTTCCTAATGAGCTTGTAGATTTCCTGCGTTGCTGTGAGGGGCAAGTTTTGCTCAGGACTCTGGACCACCCAATTTTGTACCCATGTCTGGATTTCCCGGTCTCCATCGGGGTTCGTCGCAGGGTTCTCTGTAAATTTTTCTGCCAGACAGTCTGCAAAAAGCCTCGGCTCTCTCCTTGGAGGAGAAGTGATGGCTGAGGCGAGTGTGCAGCGCCTCAGTGCCTGATTTGGTGCTCAAGGAGACTTGAAATGCCCTTAATGATTTCCATAAGGATTGGTCCGAATGTGTGGTGTTTAAAGCTTTCTGGTCCCACTGTTCAATTTTGTTGAGTTTAATTTGTTGCTGAATAATGTTGCGTAGCCGTTGTGCTAGCAGTTTGTACTCGGGCTGGCGGGTAAGCCGCCAAGGTCTCGTCAAGGGCCGCCTTCTGGCGGTGAGCTGCTGCACCTCAGGGTACGTGCAAAAACTGGGTGGCTTATGGTATAGCTGGTAGAATTTCTTTTGGACGTGTTCAGCGAGGCGGTGTAATTTTCAATGGCGGCATCAATGTCCGCTTCGCTGTTGTATGACAGCCTTAGCTGCGCCAACCTGTGCATTTCGATTGTAAATCTATTCCAGGCTATAACTGCGTGCCTCAGATGGCCGGTTAAACCGGTCGTGATGGCGCCGCAGATGGCGAAATGCACTGGAAGATGGTCGGAGTCCAGGTTGTGATACACAATGAAGTTTTTTCCTAGTGCTGCATGTCTTTTGAGTGCAAAATCCAAAATTTCAGGGTCGAAGTGCCCAGATTTGTGCCAAAATGTGGGTTCTGGAGGAAGATGAATCTCGAGGTCGTCGTTTTCTGTTGTAAGCTCTACCAGGAGGTTTCCAGGCGCGTTCGCTCGGCGGGAGTACCACCAGGGCTGCCGGGCGTAGAAATCCCTGCAATTATAACGTGCTCCTCCAATGTGAGGAATTGTTCGAGATCTTTTCGCAAATTGGGAGAGGGGGCGATATAGGGCTACCAGCATCACCATTGTCCTGTTAATACGTGTTTTAATAACCGTGCAGTCTAACACCGTTAGGGGTCGCAGCGTGACTGGAACATGAGCAACGTTCTTTTGAGTAAAATAGCGGTTCCAACCCCCACCCCTGTCTGTCACTTCTGTCTTTCCGAAATATATGGTAACCCCTGAGTTTAAAATTGTACACTTGTGTTTATTTTGTTTCGCAAATAAATGCGATATCAATTTTGTTACGCTGCAGGTAGTTCTCAGGTTCGTGTTGCTGCCTGTAGATAGCGTCGGCATTCCACAGCACGAGTTAAAGTTGAACCTCCCCTTGGTTGTGCCATTTACTCGAGGACTTCTCAGAGGAACCATACAACAGCTTCTAAATTTTCCAAAGTGCTGCTGCAGCTTTTAAGCTTCGTAACGAAGGCTTGTAGCTGTGGTAAGATTTCTTGGATATTCAGTTCCTTAAGGAGACTGAATACCTCTTTATTGCCACCAAGGTCGCCAGAAGGCGCCTGGGTTTGGGGAGCTGTTGGAGGTTGGCCAGTTTCTGGAGGAACGGGTGCTGTAGGCACGGGTGCCGTTTTCCCTCTCATTGCGCCTGCAAATGAGACGTCTTCTCTGAGCAGGGCCGGGATGGCAGTGGGTCTTGGCCGTGGTTGAGTACTTTGGGGTGGCCTGGCTATGGCTGCCAGTTGGGAGCGGTGGCGTTCGTTGCGGAAAGTCTCGCAACCTCTATAGCTCGCAGGGTGCGTCGCCCCACAGTTCGCACAGTGGGGTGTAACATCCTGTTTGTCCTTCTTCGGGCAGGCAGCTCAGCGGTGGAGGCCGCCGCAGAGGGCACACCGGTAGGTCATCTGGCACATTTTAAATGTGTGCCCTAAGTTCTGGCAGTTAGAGCATTGAGTAATATTACGGTTTGTTTTCAAGGCCTCCACGGTGACCATGATATGGCACACCTCTGGCTCTTGAACAAGTTCTGTTTTTTTATTTTTCGTTCTGTGTATTGTATTTTGGAACATTGTCAGGGGCCTGCCATGGGATTTAAGCTGGCGTTCCTTGGACGCCTGTGTAGCCTTTCCCCTCCAGGCCTTCTCGGATGAAGGCCTCCTAGAGGAATTCGGGAAGCCGCTTCACGATGTAGCGGAGAGGCTGGTCGCTCCTGAGGGTGAAGCTGAAATATTCAATGTTCGCGTTCTTCAGGAGCCTCATCGTCGGCACTGCATCCTGCTTCCGTTGAAGAAAGAGCTTCGAGCTCGTGCGTGTCGTCTGCAGCTTGTATTTTCCGGCGGGAAGAGAGCTCCGGAGGATGAGGAGAACTTTTGTCGTCTGGTGACCGTCGGGAATGACGATACGCGGCGACTTTTGGGCGTCAGTTGAAGCAGTGATTTAACGGCGGTAGTCGGGGTGGGGGTAGTCGTGGAGGTGGATGGTTGTGAGTGTTGTATTATGGGGGATGGTCGGGTGGTTCTTTCTACCTTTGGGAGCGTGGGTGTGGGATTTGAACGTGCTGGTAAATTGGCGTCTGTTTTTGCTGCCATAGGTTGGTCAATGTGCTCATCCTCCTCAGATGAAGAGAGTGCCGCGTATCTATTCGCCCGTGTTGAGCAGCAGGTTGAGGTGCCGTGACTTATTTTTCTTTTTCCCGGAATGGGGTCCCTGGCGCTCATAGTCTGTATGCGTTTTCCGGCCACTGCTCGGGTGTAAGGGGCGCTTTCTTTGTGGGGCGGCTTGCCACCCTTAGCCAAGCTGCACTAGATGGCATCATTTTAATATCGTACACTTTGTAGCAGCGCGCCAGAGCGGTAGCAGTTTTTTGGAAATTCCGGGACTCCGGGGCCATGACTTCCAGGATTTCTTGGAAGTGAGAGAACTCCTACAGGAGGTCCTAACTTCTCGGGACTTTTTTTGGAATTTTCGGGCCCTCTGCTCGTCCTCCGCGCTGCTCTGGTCCATTGGGACGTCACCACTGGTGGATAGTGCAGCCAATGGTGCTCTGAGAGGAGGAGCGTGGCTCGATGGCTGGCGGGTGGTTGTAGCGCTGCAGCTGCTGCTACGGCCGACTGACCGACTCGAAGCATTAGTGAGCCAGCCGCTTGGCTGACACATTGTGGTAGAGCTCCTGTTTCATCAGCTGCGGCCGCCAATTTGGAGCAGCTAAAGTGCTGCTGGGAGCGGCTTGGCCTGCGGGCGCCACTTGTTGCATGCAACAAGGGCATATAGCCGCGCTTCCCACGCTGCTTTCGGCGGGGTTTAGGCGCTTTGGTCTTGGTCACTGGCACTCTGATATCTCATTGTTATTAAAACAAACACACACTGTTATTGTACTTTTTCCACTACCTATTTGTTTTCATTACCGATGCAATTTGCACATTTTCCACTACTGCATAAAGACACGCGCAAGTACTTTATGAGCACACAGTGCTTCGGCACTACACCGAAAACTATGACGTAACACTTTAACACACTAGTTCAGCAGGGCTCGATATAAAATTCACAAATATATGTTCAATGAACACACACACTTCTCCATTGAAAACATCAACATGATACTTCCACCATAATATACAAAAAAAAAAAAAAAAAAAAACATAATTTTCTGAGACCTATATCAAGAAACAAGTCCAAGTCCAAGTCGAATACTGACAGGCTTACACAAAACGTATCTATATATACTTGTTTCAAAAACCTTCCTTCGGGGTATAAATTGTTTATGCTTTCCCGAGATTCCGAATTTACGTTATAGAGAATCACCTCGCGGCATGCGCTAACAGATAATTAAATCTAAGCTATACTTTATCAAAACAATTAGAATTATAATATACCTTCTTAAGCAATTACAAAATATTTTCCCCGCGATAAGGTACAACAAGTGCTGCCATCTATACACAGCAAGATGATGCACCTTTTTAATGATATTGACCTTCTTCCGCCCAATCAGCTTAATTACAGGAACGTTCTCTATAAAACATAAGTTTATACTGAAGTGTAACAAACTCACATTATTTCTTCGGCGCGCCCTTTAAAAGAAGTAATTTCGTTTCATCAGCTGCAAGTTTAATGTAAATTTATACATAAATATATTTCTCTGCTCATTTAGTTTCAGGCAAAAGGAGACTACACATATAGATACATGTTTAAAATCGGGTCGGTATATGCCGTTATATAAATCCAACCCATTAGCTTGAGATTACAAGAAACAGAATTGTGGCATAAATTTTAGGTGTACGACCCGTGAAAATTGAAGATTTATTATCAAAAACACAAAACATATTGTTTGGGATTAGAAAATAGTGTGATATGTTGTCTTTCAAATGACGCTAGTGAATCTATCGTCAGACAATTTTAGAAGTACTAGTGCCACTTTGAAACGTTCAAATATCACTGTCATTTTTTTTTAATTTAAGTATTTTAAAAGAACGACATATCAGGTGGTGCTAATTGTGTCTGTTTGAAGCCGGAAATGCTGTGACAGGCAGTAATTATTTAATAACTTAACATAGCACTGCAGTTCAATAAATAAAATTGTTAATATGGCAAGAGTTATTGTTGGTAACTGTTTCAAAACTGATATGTGAGGTCTTCTTATTATTAAAAATGTTATGTTACAATTTGAAATCAATATTTTAGAGCTTTCAGTGCTAGTTATACTTAAACGTTCCATTTAAGGACCTGATGACGTCACCACACATTCCAAAGTAAGCACTGGGCGGTTATATTTGTATATACTTATTGTTAATCAGGATAAACATTTGAAAAAAATCTCCATGTATGTTTACTTAGAGGTGTAAGAATAAGGTAAACCCCCTCTGTAGCGTGGTAATAGCGTGTTTGTCCCTCATTATACAGGTCCCTAGTTCAAATGAGATTAGTCTTTATATGTTAACTACATTGAGTGAGTACATACCTAACAATGTTACACTTACTACACTCATTGATTATAACAGAGTTACCCAAATATATAAACTTATCAAATACTTCGTCCACGTAATTGTGTTAACATTGCAAGCTTCTAGCTCTGGAGATATTTTTGGTTTACATTAATATTTTACAGATATCACTTAAAACTGAAATAAATGAAAAAAATCTATCAAAAGTGCAACAAAATGGACAAAATTGGTTTTGGTAAGCTATACTATTCCTGAAAGTATTAATTCCTTTTGAGATTCTCTTTTCTAACATCTGAAATGTCGGCCTATTTTTTAAACATTTTTTTCTGATTTTAGCAAAAAGGACTAGAACCTTAGGTTACTGTCCTTTCAGATATAATAACGCATTTAAAATCCCAAAATATACACTGGCTGAGTGTTCCCAAATGTTAAGGGCAGTTAATATGTACAGCAACGGCGAGTGCCGGCCGTGAAAAAATCAAATGTGAGTCTAACCACTCCACCATCATTGTTGTTAGCCGGCGCAAGAAGAAAAAGAAAAAAATATCTAAGAAAAACCACTAGCTTAAAAAACGGATTATAAAACTGGAGCTGTGTTGTTAACCTGAGGATTTGTTATAGAACACACAATTGCAGACACAGAGAGCATTTTACTTCCAGAACCTTCTTAAAGCGACCAGCAGGTCATAGCAGCCGATGATAATTCTTGCAGTAGAACTGGCATTTCATTTCGGAACAGATAGGTCAATATATTGCAGTTAGGTCTAGAGTTGTGTATCGGTATTCGGTAATGCAGTAAGTTCTAGGTCTGTAGTGATGAGTCTGCTGAGAGTGTAGCAGTGATGTGGAGTAGTTCAACAGCAAATTTAGGAGTTGTGTCAAGCCAAACAGTGAAAAAGGGAAACGTTGTGTGTAAGTCGTTGAAGCTATACGTAGTACAAGTTGGTGCGTAGTACAGTGACATAAAGGAAAATTACGCGGTGTACTTTTAGAAAAATTAGTTGGTTGCTGCTGGTTAAAATTTGTTTGAATACCAAACCCGATATCTAAGTTCTTCGTCATAGGATGATTTACAAGGAAATCTGTCTAACCAAGACGAGCTTTGTATGAAATACTTCTGAAAATATGTTTTACATTTTTTTCTGATATTTAACAACAAATGAGTTTAGCGATTTCGGTTAACCTTGCATATGTTTACCATAATTCAATCAAATGATAACCGTAAAATAGTATCTTGTGTTTTATGGGAATCTCTTCGGAATCCCCATTCATTAAGATTGACTACACAGCTGACAAACCGTAAAATTAGACAAAACATTTCCACAAAAGTTGTATATCCGTTTGATGTACGGACTTTATCTCCTTTTTCCCACTTAGCTATTTTCTGATACAAATGTCCAAATACTTACACATTTTATTCTTTTCACCATATACGTATTAGATAGAGTATTACTGTATATCTACCAAAAATACGACTCACAGCTTCAACTGGAATGACAAGTTAGAGACTCTTTAACTAATTAAGAAGCTTACTCGTATAAATTTGATTGAATGATTATTTGTGTGTAGAACAATCAAACAAATACGAATCCCGACATCTTACTACATGGAAATCTCACTAAAGTACAATTTATGCTAGATAATATTCTGCCCCACATAGATATTTTCGACATTTTCCTCGTTCGGTTTATATTTACAAATATTTATGTTATTTTAAAAATGGAAAATTATATTAGAATTTTATTCGTTGTAACGTTCAAAGACAATGTGATGTCAAAGTAAACACTTACCGATCACATGAACAAAAGGATGGTTCTAAAGTTCTTGCTGTAATTATATACAATAACAATAATTGGATACAATGTGCAATAAAGGTATATCACAAAGCATTGACAGGAATTGATAAGAATTTTTTAAATATATTTTATTGATAAAGGTGCTTATGGGGTAAGTAATTTGATTAGTGACGACTTTATATCAGCCTGACGGTGTTCCGCTAAGGGCACCCCCAGTGGTCGAGGTGGTGATGCATTGCGAGCTGCCCATGACAGCTGCGGGAAAGAGAATGCAGATCAGGCGACGGCCATAACCCGAAGGCCCTGACCGAGTCGCGTGGTGAGGCGGGTGCCATTTAGAGGCTTGTTGAGCCCAGGGCGTTATTGGCAATTGTCGAGTCTTTGTGGTGGATTCAAGGCTCTGCGGAATTGGGCGTCGAGTCGTTCTCTGTTACGCTGTACGTGGTCGTAGATGCGTTGTTCTGGTGCTCGAGGTCCGTCTAGTCGTCTGACAAGTTGGTTTGGCGGAGATGATGTTGAGAAGTGATCGTAAATTATGTTTCATGCCTGTGAGCTGTGGCTGTAGTTGGTCAAGTCTGGAATCTATGCTGGTAAGGTCCTGTGGTTCGTCCCTTCGTGTGTCACTGAAGTGGGTTTCAATGCGGTGCAGCTTCCGCTGTAGGGAGGCGAGAAAGTCCTTGTAGTCGTTGTTGAGGGTGCGGGTCCACTGGATGTTGCTGAATTCTGTTTTAGATTGAAGATAGTAGAGGCAAGATGGTCTTGTGAAGTATGTCTGTCAGAAGTGTGAGAATTGCAATCAGTTAGTCTTGGATGGCTGTTAAAGCGGCGTTGTTTGGTACCTGTTGTAGGGTGGTGGCGGTGGCGGAGTCCTCCAGATTGCCTAGGCATTGATGCAACTTATGTACCTCTGAGTGGAGGAACTGAACTTCTTCTGCTGGAGAACGGTTGTTGACGGCGTATACTTTTGCTGACAAGAGATCCTCAATGGTGTAAAGTCTGCTGGTGACTTGTTGGAGGTGCTTCCGGAGGCAACAAAGGGCCTGCTAGGTAGGCTGCTAGGTAGATATGGGATGAGTCCGGCAGTGCTACGGCAGAGGGTGGCCATGTGGTGCTAGGTCGCCAAGCTGTCAGGTGAAGCGGCGGTTGACTGGCCGCGGACCGACCGACCGACCGACCGAAGTGCTGGCTGGCTGTATAAAGCCAGAAAGTTTTTGCTGTGTGTCAACCCGTTAAGGGTTTTACCGCGGGTAAGGATTCTTTTTTCGGGATTTTGTAGCATGTGTTGTGGGTTTTGAGGTTAGTTTCTCTTGAGGTTACAATGAATGCACCTTCAGATTGTAGCAAAGGATGCAATAAGCTGCACCCTGGTGTTTAAATTTTAAAGTTAGTTGCTTTAGCTGCTGTTAGGATTAGCTCCTGGGTTATCTCGGGTGCCCGGAAGCCATGCCGGGTAATCGGAACAGTTTGGAACGGCATCTAGTGGGATCATAATTTACCTATGGTCTAAAAGGGCGCTTCTACGACTTGGAAACTAGCATGTAATTTTGATGCCCGACACCTAATTTCATCCTCCACGTATGGAAGACCGGAGGCTTCGTGAAGCATCCTGGTAGGAAAGTAACGAGCCACAGAATATATAAACCGTAGTCCTCTATTCTGTACACGTTGGAGTCATGCCAGCCAGCTATCTGCGGTCATGCCTCAGTATATACCAGAGTTATTTAAGTCCTCCAACGTTAAGTCATATCGGACGATGAATGGAATGCGTGAAATGATGTTAAAATGAGCCCAGGGTCCACAGAGTTTAGAGTTACCCAACATTTGTCTTTCAGGATAAGGGAGAAACCACGGGAAAACCTTATGCAGGTAACTCACCCTCATTGAGATTCGAACTCGCGACCTTTTATACTTGAGGCAGGCACTCTACCAACACAGTACCGAGGCTGGCATTTCTTTCTATAAATATCCATCACAGATAGTTCTAACCCAACTTGCTGTAGTTACCAAAAACTAACAGAGAAATAATAAGATACAGCAGCAGCACAAATCTGGCAGGCTGTTTGGAACAGCCCGAAGGGTGGTCAAATCGTGTACCTGCTCCGGGAAGAGCTTAACCACGTAGTGGCGGGATGTGGATGTTGCAGAATGACGGGTGTAATTTAAGTGGGGTTAGTTATAAGAAACAGCTGCCAAATAGCGTGTATATATAATTGGCTCAGAAAACCTCAAGTCATACATTCAGTTAGCTATACATTCCGCATTGTCTTAATATACACGACAGCTTATACTTTCCCACATGGAGTAGAAGCTAATTAAATATAAAGTGCACTTTATCAATACGACAACAGCTCGTTGTAAAGCTTCGTAAACAACCACAAGTTTCTTTCCAGTAGATAGTACACGACAGTTAGAGCCATCTATGGAGAGAAAGGCGCAGTCAGTTGAAAATTTGCTCCTTTATTCATCAAAACTTCTCTCCTCCAGAACAGGCAAAGTAGTTTAAAACAGTGATCTATAACATATACGTATGTATAATAAAAGTTACTCAGTTCCGTTACACTGCTTTTTCGGCACATTCTTCCAGAAACATATTTTTCACCTGCTCTAAGCTTAACGTAAATGTATACATAGATTCATGTCATTGCCCATTTCGTTTTAGATACAAGGTTATATGGGAGCCTGATCGTGCAGTATATGTTAAAAACATCGGGTCGGTATGTACTGCTTTTACAGTTCAATGCTGTTTTCTTGAAAAAAACCTCAGCAACTGATTTTTGCATTTTAAAGGTGCAAAAACATTAGAAATTTGAAACTATAATTAACTAATACCCACAAAATGTTTAATGACTGATGTTAGTTGACTTACATTATGCCCTGCTTTTTTGATCTTTTATCTTATGTTTTAACAGGTATGAGAAATACACAAAAGTCATTCAGAGTGGCGATCACTGCAAAAGTGGTGCACAGAAAATGCAAGACATACATTCTGATTATCATTACAGTATATTAAGTATTTGATATTTTGACCAAAATGTTAGAAATTGTCACAATTTTGTTGTTAAGGATAGGATCTGTAGTACAAACCTTGATTCCTTGTAAGATATTGTTACGTTAGGGTTGGTTGTGGAAAAGGGGTATACAAT
This sequence comes from Mantis religiosa, assembly GCA_030765055.1. NCBI lineage: Eukaryota > Metazoa > Arthropoda > Insecta > Mantodea > Mantidae > Mantis > Mantis religiosa. The sequence goes on from CM060954.1 coordinate 131,621,092, forward strand.
CTACCCGGTAACTAGGGGCGTAGCTGGAAGGATGGGGGACCAGGTGGTAGGACAAAATGGTAACGCAAGCAAGGGTGTAGAGGATAGGACTCCTGAGACGGGAACAGTACAAGTAGTGCAATCCATGTTTAACCTCGTTTACCGAATAGTAGTTCCGATTTGTAGTACAAATGTATTACAACATATTAATTTAGCCCTGAAGAGGCTTAGGGGTGAAAATAATGGTACTACAACATATTACTGATTCATGAGGGCTTACCTTAATGTTGTGGTGTTTCATGTCCATACGTCACTAAATTGCGGCGAGACGTGATTGACGTAAGCTGATCCTGGACTACAATGACAAGAACTGACCCCAACAGCTTAATTGTACTGAACTGAGCCTCCATGGTTGGAATCACCAATCCTAAATATGTGGGTCATCTATGACTTTACCAAGTCGACTCGGCTTATTTCGATGATCCACTACATAGCCAACCCCCAGCATATTAAGCCAAATTGGCGTAGCCGTACGTCATAGTTCTAAACATACGTGCGTTCAACTTCTGGTGTGAAAAACAGGCGATCAATCCGTCAGCTGCTGATTTAACCACTTAGCGGACCTTCAAAGCATGTGAACAAAACAAGTGGCCAGAGTGAGCAATGGTCCTAAAATTCCTAAATTTGATAGTACTAATTATTCCTCAATTTTATATGTAACAATATTGCTCTTATACAATTGTCACTGTTTGTTTGTTGTGTAACGTCGCTTATAAATTATGATGTGCAACCGAAATCAAAGTTTATTAGATATCGGATTGAATTTTAGATGAAATATGGATATCATAGTTTTTTAGGAGAGTTTTACACAATTCTGCACCAATATACCGTTTTCATGTACACATTTTGGCTTTGTTTCTGATTGACGTAATTGAAGTATGTATTTATAAATTTAAGATGCCTGAGATACTGAGATAACAATGAGTCTTGAACCTTCGGTAAACATTTCAAATACAAATACAGATAGAGAGTGACTGCCCTCTGATTTGATCTCATTAAAACAAAACTTAAAACAAATTAATGTTATTATGAACTTAGCAACTAAACACTTTAAGTGAGACTTTGATAGCTACTCAGGTATAACAATAAATCAGCTGTTTTAGTTAACTTTAAACTTTTAATTAACTTTCACTTCCTCTGTCACGTACTTACAGCAGGTATAGCAAGTACGTGTATTAAAAAAAAGTTCAAATTAACAGTACCCGTATATGGTTTTAGTGAACACAAAACAGGTTTTAGTAAATATTCTATGTGTACGTTCGTTTGTGTAAAGTATAACTAAAAAACGTCAAGTTTGTTCGGCCGCTCTATCTCCGGCTCTGACATTTCTCGAGAGGGGGAAGCGGGTTGTTGCCAGTTCTTTAGCGGAAATTTCAAGCAGAGCAACATGCGTATTTGAAATATTTCACGTATTTGCGTATTTCACGAACCAGTAGCCATATTATTATAATAGCGATAATAATAGGACTTACGAACACTAAAAATCGGAATTCACGCACGAAAAATATACCAAAGAAAGTTTACCAGCGCAAGTAGCTAAAAGGCCACTTGGCTCAAACAAAGTTAACCTGGCAACATAGTGTTGGGTTCGGAAGCCACGCCTAGCACCGACAATGCTGATTGGCGCTAGCAGACAGTTTTAACCTCCTGACCAGAGCACCGGATGTAGAGACAACAAGTACCACCAAGAGATGCAGTTAGTGTGCGTGAAAGGTGTGAACGAAATATTCTAACAGAGTTTTGTTGTAATGGATATCTTACATGATAATGAAATTGCAAGTTGGATTTTATTGTTTTAAAGCTAATATGGTCCTATATTTTCACTTTAAAGATAATTTTGACGATATATTTTCAATTGCTCATTACTGTATGTTGGTACTATTAACCTTCCCCCTCCACCTCTTGCAGTCATAAAACGTCAGAGCCAGAGATACAACTGCCGGACAGTAAATACCAAACTTATACTTATGTTCAGTAAATTCCAAGAATGTAACACAAGATGTTCAATAAATTCCCTGCATATCAAACTAACATATACTGCGTGTAGTTTCTAATTATTTAATGTAGAAGCTCAGGTGTATAAAATATATAAACTTTGAGCCACAAACGGATTTCTGTCGAACTATCAGATATTGGACAAATGTGATTTTCCCAGGTGACATTCCAAACCGTTTAGTTCTAATGCTCTCATACAAGTTCCACCAAAACTACCCAACGCTGGAGTAACAGGAACAAATTGGAAACAATTCACAAAACGTGTCTATATATAACTGCTTCAAAGGCTTCCTTTCTCGCGATTGACTATTTATGCTTTCTCGAGTTTCTTAATTTACATTATAGAGAAATATCTCTGTATATTCACTAAGAGATAATTAAATCTAAGCTACACGTTATCAAAACAATTACAATTCTAAAAAAGTTTCCTAAGCAATTACAAATTATTTTCCCCGCGTTAACATGCGACAGGTGCTGCCATCTATGCACAGCAAGATGATGCACCCTTTTAATCATATTGCCCTTCTTCCGCACAATCAGCTTAATTACAAGAACTTTCTCTACAAAGTATAAGTTTATATTAAAATGTATTAAACTCACATTATTTCTTCGGTTTAAAGGAAGAAATTGTTTTTCAGCTGCTGCAAGTTTAATGTAAATTTATACATTTATACATTTCTCTGCTCATTTATTTTCAGGCAAAATGAGACTAATCATATAGTTGCATGTTTAAAATCGGGTCGGTATGTGTTGTTATATAAATCCATGGCAGTAGCTTGAGATTACAAGAAACAGAAATGTGGCATAGTATTTTAGGTGTACGGGCCCGTGAAAATTCAGGATTTATTATCAAAAACACAAAACCTATTTTTTAGCATTAGAAAATAGAGTGATATGTTGTCTTTTTAATGACGCTACTGAATCCATCGTCAGGCAATTTTAGAAGTACTAGTGCCACTTTGAATCGTTCAAATACCATTGACATTCTTTTTAATTGAAGTATTTTAAAAGGACACATCAGGTGGTGCTAACTTTGTTTCAAGCCGGAAATGCTGTGGCAGGCAGGAATTATTCAATAACTTAACAGAGCACTGCGGTTCAATAAACAAAAGTTTTAATATGGCAGGAGTTATTGTTGGTAACTGTTTCAAAGTTGATATGTGAGGTCCTCCTAATATTACAAATGTTATGTTACAATTTGCAATCAATATTTTAGTTTTTTCACTGCTAGTTACACTTAAAGGTTCCATTTAAGGACCTGATGACGTCACCACACATTCCACAGTATTCACACGGCGCTTATATATGTATATACTTATTGTTAATAAGGATTAACTTTTGCAGAAAATCTCCATGTATGTTTACTTAGATGTGCAAGAATAAGGTAAACCGCCCCCTGTAGCGTAGTATTAGCGTGTTTGTCCCTCATTATGTAGGTCCCGAGTTCAAATGAGATTGCTTTTTATATGTTAACTACATTGACTGAGTACTTACCTAACAATGTTACTGTTAATACACTCTCTTTGATTATAACGCAGATATACAAATAAATAAACTTATCAAATAATTCGTCCTTGTAATTGTGTTAACACTGTAAGCTTCTAGGTTTGGGGATATTTTGGACTTACATTAATATTTTACAGATATCACTTAAAAGTGAAATAAATGAAAGACATGTATAAAAAATAAAACAAAATAAAGAAAATTGGTGATGGTAAGCTATACTATATCTGAAAATATTAATTCCTCTTAAGATCCTCTTTTCTAACATCTGAAATGTCGGCTAATTTTGTAAACATTTGTTTTCTGCTGTTAGCAAAAAGGAAAAGAACCTTAGTTAATACATCTTTCAGATATAATAACACATTTAGGATCTCAAATTATACATTTGCTGAGTGTTCCCAAGTGTTGAGGCATTTGTTGATATGCACAGTGACGGCGAGTGCCGGCCGTGAAGAAATCAAATGTGAGTCTAACCACTCCACCATCATTGTTGTTGGCCGGCGCGAGAAGAGAAAGAAAAAATATCCAAGTAAAACCACTGGCTAACAAAAGGGATTATAAAACTGGTGCTGAGTTGTTATAGAACACACAACTGCGGACACAGAGAGCATTCCACTTCCAGAACCATCTCACAGCGACCAGGAGGTCATAGCAGTCGATGATAATCCTTGCAGTAGAACTGACATTTCATTTCGGAACATAAAAGCCAAGATATTGCAGTTAGGTCTAGAGTTGTGTATCGGTATTCGATAATGCAGGAAGTTCTAGGTCTGTAGTGATGAGTCTGCTGAGAGTGTAGCAGTGATGTGGAGTAGTTCAACAGCAAATGTCGGAGTTGTGTCAAACCAAACAGTGAAAAAGGGAAACGTTGTGTGTACGGCGTTGAAGCTGTACGCAGTACAAGTTGGTGAGTAGTACAGTGACATAAAGGAAAATTACTCAGTGTATTTTTAGAAAAAGTAGTTGGTTGCTGCTGGTTAAAATTTGTTTGAATACCAAACCCGATATACAAGTTCTTCGTCATAGGATGATTCTCAAGGAAGACTGTCGTAACCAAGACGAGCTTTGTATGGAATACTTCTGAAAATCTGTTTTTGATTTTTTCTGATTTTTAACAACAAATGAGTTTAGTATTTTCGTTATCCTTGCATATGTTTACCATAATTCAATCAAATGATATCCATAAAATAGTATCTTGTGTTTTATTGGAATCTCTTCGGAATTCCGATTCATTAAGAATGGCTACACAACTGACAAACCGTAAAATGAGACAGAATACTACTACAAAAGTTGTGTATCCATTTTATGTACGGACTTTATCTCCTGTTTCCCACTTAACTATCTTCTGATATAAATGTCCAAATACACACATTTTACCCCTCTTACCATATACGTATTGTATGGAAATTACTGTATATCTACCAAAAACACGACTCAGAGCTTCAAATGGAATGACAAGTAAGAGACTCTTTAAATAAGTTAAGAAACTTACTTGTAGAAATTTGATTGAATGATTATTTGTGTGCAGAACAATCAAACAAATACGAATCCCGACATTTTACTACATGGAGGTGTCACTAAAATACAATTTTTGCAAGACAATATTCTGCCCCAGATAGCTATTTTCGAAATTTTACTCGTTCGGTTTATATTAACAAATATTTATGTTATTTTAAAAATTGAAAATGTTATTAGAATTTTATTCGCTGTAAAGTTCAAAGAGAATGTGATGTCATGAACAAACGGCTGGTTCTAAAGTTCTTGCTGTAATTATATACAATAACAATACTTAGATACAATTTGCAATAAAGCTACATCACAAAGCATTGACAGGGATTAATATGAATTTTTTAAATATATTTTATTGATAAAAGTGCTTATGGGGTAAACAGCTTTATTAGTGACTGCCTGACGGTGTTCCGCTAAGAGCACTCCAAGTTTTCGAGGTGCTGTTGCATTGCGAGCTACCCAGGGCAGCTGTGGGTAAGGGAATGCAAACCAGGTGACAGCCATGACCCGAAGGTCCTGACAGAGTGACGTGGAGAGTCGGTTGCAATTTAGCGGCTTCTTGAGCTGGGGTTTATTGGCAAATCTTGGGGGCTTTAATTGTCACGTCCTGGCGGCGGCTTCCAGGCTCTGAAAAATTTTGCATCGAGTCGTGCTCTGTTACGCTGTAAATGGTCATGTTCTCGGAGGGGGAGGGATCTGTCTCCTTTATCAGCCGTGTTGCTGGCGCAGCGGACCCCTAGCACATGTGGTATGTCTGTCGTTACTGGAGGAACCTCGCGCTGAACATTCCAGCCTTTCCCTGACAGGGAGTTATTCGAATTGGGTTAGACTCTAGGAGGTAGTGGTTCCGGATACCCGTGGGAGATCGGGTACGGCCCCGGACGGGGTTGAGGGAAGCCATAGCATAGCTAGTACAAAGTGTGCTAGATCAATAGGCGGCCCCACCGAGGTCATATCGGTAGCATCCCCATTTTGGAGTTGACGCGCCTAATTGGCGTATCCACTTCCAGCCCGTCTTGAGTCCACAGGACCAGATGGGGGGGCTCTTGTTTATCTCTAGGTCTTGCCCTATGGAAAGCCCCACGGAGGCGCCGGACGCCTTTTGGGACAGCTCGGTAACTCCCTGGTCGAAGCAGGCCCGGGTGCTTTGACCTACGGTTCCAAGACTAATGGGGGTAGAACCTCCAGCATTAACTGTACGTGGTCATGTATGATTTGTTCTCGTGTTTGAAATCCATCTAGTCGTGTGAAAAGTTGGGTTTGTGTGGAGATGATGTTATTGAGAAGTCATCGTAAGTTATGTTCCATGCTTGTGAGCTGCGGTTGTAGTTGTTCAAGTGCGGAGTCCATGCAGGTAAGTTCCTTAGGTTCGTGCCGTAAAGTATCACTGAAGTGGGCTTTAATGCGGTGCAGCTTCCGCTGTAGGGAGGTGAGAAGGTCCTTGTGTTCGGTGGCGAGAATCTGTGTAAGCTGCAGCCAGATCTGGAAGTTGTTGAAGTCTGTTTTAGCTTGAAGATGGTTGAGGCAAGATGGTCTCGTGAAGCATGTCCGTCAGTCAGAACTCTAAGAGGTGCAGTCAGTTTGACTTGCATGGCTGTTAAAGCGGCGTTGTTCGATACCTGTTGTACGGCGGGGGCGGTGTCAGAGTCCTCCAGATTGCCTAGGCTTTGATTTTAGTTATGGACCTCTGAGTGCAGGTCCTGAACTTCTTCTGCTGGAGAAAGGTTGTTAATGACGGCTGTTGTTGCTGACAAGAGATCCTCAATGGTGCGAAGTCTGCTGGTGTTTTGTTGGAGGCAACGAAAAACTTTTTGCCATACAGCAGGCTCACTGCGCTCCGGGCTGTTCGCTTAGTTGAGTCTCGGTGAGGGTATGCTGGGCACTGCACCTGTCCGGTGAAATGGCCGAGGCCATTACATGTAACGCAGTACCTGTGGTGCTGGTCATAAGCCCTGCGGGAAGCTGTGGCAGTAGCAGCGCCACAGTGGTTTTCCCTGTGGATTTCCCTCGAGCTAGCTATATACATGTACACACAATATATATATATATACATATATATCCGTAGGCGCAACAGTACCTGCAGCGAATGTGGCTCTGCAAGTTTTCGGGGCCTCTCCTTGACGTGATAAGTGTGGCGCTCAAGGCCGAGGGCCACTTCTGCGTTGCGGCAGTGAGTAGGGATCTCGAAGGGTGGTCCCGAGGGGCTCCGAGAATTACTGCTATGAGTGTAGCGGAGTAGCTGCAGCCAGTAGCGGCGGCAGTTACAGGTTGGCTTGCTTGTGGTGATGACGATGATGTATGAGTTGCTGCTAGGTAGAACTGCGGTGTGTCCGGCGGTGCTGCGGCAGAAGCTGGCTGTGTGGTGCTGGGCGACCGAGCTGTCAGGTGAAGCGGCGGTTGACTGGGCGCGGACCGACCGACCGAGATGCTGGCTGGCTGTATAGAGCCAGAAGGTTTTTGCAGTGTGCGCACCCGTTAAGGGTTTTAGCGCAGGTAAGGTTTTTTTCGCGATTTTGTAGGGTGTGTTGTGGTTTCTTTTGAGATTACGATGAATGCACCTTCAGGTAGTATGACAGGATGAAATAAGTTGCACCCCGGTGCTTTAATTTTAAAGTTAGTTTCTTAAGTGGAAATTTTGATGCCAAACAACTTAGAAGATTATGTGGAGCTCAGCTTTAGCTGCTGTTAGGAATAGCTCCTGGGTTATCTCGGGTGCCCGCACCGCAATTGGGGTAAACGGAACAGTATAGAACTGCATCTAGTGGTGTCATAATTTCCCAATGATCTAAAAGGGCGCCTCTACGAATTGGAAAGCAGCATATAATTTTGATGCCCGACGCCTAATTTCATCCTCCACGTATGGAAGACCCAAGGCTCGTGAAGCAACCAGGTAGAAAAGTAACGACCCACAGAATATATAAACCGTAGTCCTCTATTCTGTTCACCTGAAGACATGCTAGCCTGCTATCTGCAGTCATGCCTCAGTTTATACCAGAGTTTTCTTGTATTTTTTGTAATTTACGTGCTCCATTGTTAAGTCATATCAGACGATGAATGGAATGAGTGAAATGATACTCAAATAAGCCCAGGATCCATAGATCCTATAGTTACCCTACATTTGTATTTCAGGATAAGGGAAAACCCCGAGGAAGCTTAACCAGATAGCTCACCCCGAAGGAGATTCGAACTCATGACCTCTTGAACTTGAGGCAGACACTCTACAACCACACTACCAAGGTGGGCATTTCCTTATATAAATATACATCAAAGATAGTTCCAACAAAACATACTGTAGAATGCCATAACTAGCAAAGAAATAATGAAAAACAGCTGCCAAATCGCTTGTATATATAACTGTCAGATAAAACTTCGATTCCTACATTCAGTTATTCATACATTCCATATTGTCTTTATATACACTACAGCTTATACTTGTCCACATGGACTAGAAGCTAATTATATATAAGGTGTACTTTATCGATACGAAAACAGCTCGTTGTAAAACTTCGTAAACAACCACAAGTTTCTTTCCAGTAGATAATACACGACAGGTAGAGCAATCTATGTAGGGCAAGATGCAGTCAGTAGGCAATGTGCTTCTTTCTTAATTAAAACTTCTCTCCTCCAGAGCAATCAAAATAATTTAAAACAGTAATCTGTAACATACAGGTATGGCTGAGGTTGCATGGCATCGCCGTCGCTAATGTGCGGCAAGACGTGATTGACGTAAGTTGACCCTGGACTACAGTGACAAGATCTGACCCCAACAGATGACTTGTACTTAACTGAGCCTCCATGGTTGGAATCATTGATCTTAAATATGTGGGTCATCTATGACTTCACAAAGTCGACTCGGCATTACGTCGATGGTCCTGAAATAGAACACTACATAGCTAACCCCCAATCATATTAAGCCAAATCGACGTAGCCGTTCGTCATAGTTCCAAAAATACGCGCGGTCACCATCTGGTGCTAAAAACACGCGAGCAATCCTTCAGCTGCTGATTTAGCCACTCAGCGGTACTTCAAAACATTTGAGCACAAAACAAGTGCCCAGGGTGAGCCTTGGTACTAAAATTCTAAAATCTCATAGCCCTAATTATTCCTCAATCATATATGTAACAATATTGCTCTTATACAATTGTCACTGTTTATTTATTGTGCAATGTCGCTAATAATTTAAGATGTTCAACCAAACACAGTTTATTAAACATCGAACTTGATACCGTCCCTGTTAGGCACAACATCATCATAATAACCCCGAAAGTCTTATTACATGCATAATTAAGGGCGGATAGATACCACAATATGAATTAAAGTTATAATAAATATAGAGGATAATGATTAAGCATACAAGTGCAAATACTAAACAGGCAATCCCAATATATATTATTAAAAGCATGAACCCAACGTGTTAAGGGAGAGGGCAAAATGAACATTGTCCCGCACAGACAGGTTCTTTGGATGTTCCTAGTCGACAAAGGTGGCATTGTCCAAGGATAGACCCTCGGCGCCAGCCTAAGTATTGAACTGCATATGATACGTGACGAGAGAATAGACTCTGGAATCTAAGGCACACAGTTCCAAACATGCTTATGCATTAATTAGCTAGACTGTGGGAGAGAGAAATTCGCGTGGAATACATGCCTCATACACTAGAAATTGCTATTTATTCAAGAGTAGGGATGAAACACAACCTATAAGGGACAAGCAACCGGTCACATGACCTCTAAAGTGTCCAAAATTCGGCGAAAGGAAGGGGAAATTTGTGCAATGGCGACGTTCGATGTTTGCTAGGAAAAACACTCTGTTTCGGCGTGTGAGGGAGGCAACAAGTGCAGCAATTTCATCAGAGTCCGCGTTCGTGGAAAGACGGAGTAACTCACATTACGTGGTTATCGAACACTCTGTGCTAGCGAATGAGAGAAACTGCACTCGTTACAACGTCATTAAGATGTTACCAAACTCTGTTCTTTTGTTTAATAATCCTCCCGAAATACTACGTTGTGCGAAGTAATTCACTACCGACGTTCAGGAACAACGCGTACACCGATACATATAAGTCGTGTCATGCGCACAGCAACGGGAAAGTCTCAAATCTCGCGCCTAATGTGCGAATAACATCGCCAATAGTGGCGAGTGGAGAGGACTAATTATAACAATAAACTTGATATTCAAAGGTCGTGGTGTCTTATATGTGATAATACCCACACCCTGTCAGGACGCACCCACTCCCTGGAACTCAAAAGCGAGTATTCATGCAGACCTACCCTGAGAAAAACCCCGACCTGTTGGAAACCTCCCATCCGTAGTCCTCACCTATCATATATCCTATCTTATGAGGTGTTGAGTGCCGGGAGGGCTCAACGAGGTGCTTAACGGGCAAGGACCGCCTCAAACTGAATTATCGATGAAATATGGATATCAGTATTTTTGTAAGAGATTTTTACACAATTCTGCACCAGTATACTCTTTTCATATACACATTTTGGTCTTGTTTCTGATTGATGTAATTTAAGCACGTATTTGTAAATTTAACATGTCTGAGTTACTGAGATAACAATGAGTCTGAACTTTCGTTAAACATTTGAAATATAAATACAGATAGAAAGTGACAACTTGCTGATTAGATCTCATTAAAGCAAAATTTAAAACAAATTAATGTTATTATGAACTTAGCAACTAAACACTTTAAGTGCGATTCTGTACAAATACTCAGGTAGGGAGATAAATCAGCGGTTTTACTTAACTTTTACTTGCTCTGTCACGTACTTACAGCAGGTGGAACAAGTACGTGTACGAGCATTAAGAAAAAACCTTTAAATTAAGACGAAATGCGAATATATTGCCGTAGTGAACACAAAACTATATTTACAAAGTGTTCTATGTGTACGTCTGTTTGTTTGTGTAAAGTATAACTGAATACGTCAAGTTTATTAAATACCATACTTGTACTTTTGTTCAATATCTTCCAAGAATGTAACACAAGATGATCAATAAACTCCCTGCACATCAAACTTACATATACTACGTGTAGTTTCTAATTGTTTAATGCAGAAGCTCATGTGCATAAAATACATAAACTTAGAGCAACAAACGAATTCCTGTCGAACTATCAAATACGTTTGGCTCAGGTGACATTCCAAATTGTTTGGTGTTTATGCTGTAATACAGATTCTACTAAAACTATATAGAGGTCCCTTAATTAACAGGAAGTAATTACAATGAGGCTTAGGCTTTATATTTTTTTTTGGTATACCTGGTGCCGGCACAATGGACCCGGCTTACAAGCTGTACATTTGCATGGTATTACAGTCTGCAGTTTTTGTTTTCGACGACATGGCTTTACATATAGCACATACGGCGTCCCTTTATGAGCGCACCAAGAACAGATTTAGTTAGTTCGGTTTCTTTGAGGTGCTCCAGTTTTTCCTTGCACGGACTCATGGGCATACGTAGTTCGTCCCTCGCACTCGCACACTCATTCACGCACACTTCACCTCACTTTGTACACTAGTTACACTCAGCTGTCCTGCTGTGCGGCAGCATGTCGCTCAGTTCCTTGGGCTGCCCGGGAGTGGCGGCCCCTGCATGCGGTTTGTTAGGCCTTGGGCCGGGAATTTCGGGGGCGCAATGTGTGGCGAGCCGTCCTTATTTACAGTATTTTCACCCGTTTATGTTTGCGGTGTTTTTGCTCACCTTTTCCGATGTTATGGATTAAAGGATTTGTATGCCGACGAATGGTCGCCCAAATGGAAGAGGTTCTTTTTTCCAATGCCTGGGCGATGGTCGGAATGCGGACTTTTTGATGGTGGGAGTCCTTTATGGTTGGGATGGGAACGGAAAGGATTTTCCTGAGGGAGAGGTTATGCAGTGTTTGAAGGTATTTGATGGTTGTTTTGGATGCGTTTGGCCAGGCTACACATGCGTGACGGAATGAACGACTTGTACAAGATAACCCTTGAGCGCAGTTTCAGTTGTTTACTCCTAAATAGGGGAGCGCACATCTGTATTCGCTGGCGCCATTTGTTGGCGCTATCTTTTATGTGGATGGAGCAGTTCATTGTGCGTGTCAAAGTCACGCCGAGGTATTTGACTTCATGACGGCAGTGCAATACTTGACCACCGACCGTAAGGTCCATAGTCAAAGGGCGCCGCTTTGAAAAATGGATAATCTGGCATTTATTTGCATTAATTTTAATTTTACAGTCATAGAGCCATGAAAGGAAGCATTCACTATACCGCTGCATATCTAATAGGCCGAAACGAGGATTCTTATGGTGGTTGTATATTGTAATGTCGACAGTGCAGATGGCCACTTTGCATCTGGCGTCCACGGGGAACCCGTTGGTAAACAGTATGTACAATAGCGGGGACATTATGGTCCCTTGCGGAACGCCAGCATGCATGACTCCCTACTTAGGGAAGGAGCCGCCTATTTGGACGTACAAGCGTCTGTTTCCTAAAAAGTTGTGCAGCAGTGCTAAGGAATTTTAAGTCCGGGAAGCTTTCGGTGCAGTTTGTAAACCAGGCCGTTGTGCCAGCACCGATCAAATGCCGCTTCTACGTCCAGAAAAAGCGCCAAGGTTGAAGCCCCATTGTTAAATTGCTCTGTCACGTCAGCAGTTTAACTTAAGAGTTGTAGATCAGTTGAATGTTGTTTTAGAAAGCCGAATTGGGAGTTTGAAATGTCATTCAGCGACGAAAGTTCATTTTGGAGTCGAAACAGTATCACCTTTTTGAGCAACTTACCAATAGTATACAGGAGACTAATGGGGCGGTAGTTTTGTGGCTGCCTGGTACTTGCCCATGTTTCGGAAGCATTATGACATTGGCTGGTTTCCAAGTGTCAGGGATGTACTTTTTCTGCAAACAGGAGTTGAAAAATTTTGTGCGGTGCACCGGGGCTCTCCTAGGGAAATGCTTGAGTTTCTCATTAGTCACCCTGTCCGGGTCGGCGGCATTCCCATTAGGTAGCTTCCTAATGAGCTTGTAGATTTCCTGCGGTGCTGTGAGGGGCAAGTTTTGCTCAGGCATCTGTGCCACCCAATTTTGTACCCATATATGGAATTCCCGTTCGTTGCAGGGTTCTCTGTGAATTTTTCTGCCAGACATCTGCAAAGAGCCTCGGCTTTCTCCTCGGAGGAGAAGTGATGGCCGAGGCGAGTGTGCAGCGCCTCAGTTCCTGAGTTGGCGCTCAAGGAGACTTTAAATGCCCTTAATGATTTCCACAAGGAATGGTCCGAATGTGTGGTGTTTAAAACTTTCTGTTCGCACTGTTCAATTTTGTTGAGTTTAATTTGTTGCTGAATAATGTTGCGTAGCCATTGTGCTAGCCGTTTGTACTCGGGCTGGCGGGTAACCTGCCAAAGACTCGTCAAGGGCCGCTTTCTGGCGATGAGCTGCTGCACCTCAGGGTACGTGCAAAAACTGGGTGGCTTATGGTATAGATGGTAGAATTTCTTTTGGCCGTTTTCGGCGAGGCGGTGTAATTTTCAATGGCGGCATCAATGTCCGCTTCGCTGTTGTATGACAGCCCTAGCTGCGCCAACCTGTGCATTTCGATTGTGAATCTATTCCAGGCTATAACTGCGCGCCTCAGAGGGCCAGTTAAACCGGTCGTGATGGCGCCGCAGATGTCGAAATGCACTGGAAGATGGTCGGAGTCCAGGTTGTGATACACAATGAAGCTGTTTCCTAGTGCCGCATGTCTTTTAAGTGCAAAATCCAAAATTTCAGGGTCGAAGTGCCCTGATTTATGCCAAAAAGTGGGTTCTGGTGGAAGATGAATCTCTAGGTCGTCGTTTTCTGTTATAAGCTCTACCAGGATGTTTCCAGGCACGTTCGCTAGGTGGGAGTACCACCAGGGCTGCCGGGCGTAGAAATCTCCTGCAATTATAACGTGCTCCTCCATTGCGAGGATTGTTGGATATCTTTTCGGAAATCGGGAGAGTTGGGGGGGCGATATAGGGCTACCAGCATCACCATTGTCCTGTTAATTCGTGTTTTAAGAACCGTGCACTCTAACACCGTTGGGGGTCGCAGCGTGACTGGGACATAAGCAACGTTCTTTTGAGTAAAATAGCGGTTCCACCCGCCATGTCTGTCACTCCTGTCGTTCTGGTAACCCCTGACTTTAAAATTGTACACTTGTGTTTATTTTTTTCAAAAATAAATGCGACATCAATTTTGTTACGCCGCATGTAGTTCTCAAGTTCGTGTTGCTGCCTGTAGATAACATCGGCATTCCACAGCATGAGTTAAAGTTGTACCTCCCCTTGGTTGTGCCATTTACTCGAGGACTTCTCAGAGGAACCATACTACAGCTCCTAAAATTTCCAAAGTGGTGCTGCCGCTTTTTAACTTCGTAACGGAGGGCTGCAGGTGTGGTAATATTGCTTGGATATTCAGTTCCTTAAGGAGACTGAATACCTCTTTATTGCCAACAAGGCATCCAGGAGGCGCCTGGGTGGGGGGAGCTGTTGGAGGTTGGCCAGTTTCTGGAGGAACAGGTGCTGTAAGCACGGGTGCCGTTTTCCCTCTCATTGCGCCTGCAAATGAGACGTCTTCTCTGAGCAGGCCCGGGATGGCAGTGGATCTCGGCCGTGGTTGAGCACTTTGGGGTGCCCTGGCTATGGCTGCCAGTTGGCAACAGTGGTGTTCGTTGCGGAACGTCTCACAACCTCTATAGCTCGCAGGGTGCGTCGCCCCACAGTTGGCACAGTAGGGTGTAACATCCTGCTTGTCCTTCTTCGGGCAGTCAGCTAAGCGGTGGAGAGCGCCGCAGAGAACATACCGGCAGTTCATCTGGCACATCTTAAATGTGTGCCCTAAGTGATGGAAGTTAGAGCATTGAGTAATATTACGGTTTGTTTTTAAGGCCTCCACGGTGACCATGATATGGCACACCTCTGGCTCTTGCAACAAGTACTGTTTTTCTATTTTTGTTTCTGTCTATTGTTACTTGGAATATTGTCAGGGGCCTGCCATGGGATTTAAGCTGGCGTACCTGGAAGGCGGGTAGCCTTTCCCCTCCAGGCCTTCTCGGATGAAGCCCTCCTCGAGGACCTCGGGGAGCCGCTTCACGATGTAGCGGAGGGGCTGGTCGCTCCTGAGGGTGAAGCTGAAATATTCGATGCCCGCGTTATTCAGGAGCCTCATGGTCGGCACTGCATCCTGCTTCCGTTGAAGAAAGAGCTTGGGGCACGTGCGTGTCGTCTGCAGCTTTTATTTTCCGGCGGGAAGAGGGCTCCGTAGGTTGCGGAGAACTTTTTTCGTCTGGTGACTGTCGGGAATGACAATCCGCGGCGGATTTTGGGCATCAGTTGAAGGAGTGATTTAACGGCGGTATTCGGGCTGGGGGTAGTCGTGGAGGTGGATGGTTGTGAGTGTTGTATTATGGGGGATTGTCGGGTGGGTCTTTGTACTTTTGGGAGCGTGGGTGTGGGATTTCTACGTTCTGGTAAATTGTCGTCTGTTTTTGCTGCCGTAGGTTGGTCAATGTGCTCATCCTCCTCACATGAAGACAGTGCCGCGTATCTATTCGCCGTGTTGAGCAGCAGGTTGAGGTGCCTTATTTTTCCTTTTCCCGGAATGGGGTCCCTAGCGCTCATAGTCTGTATGCGTTTTCCGGCCACTGCTCTGGTGTAAGGGGCGCTTTCTTTGTGGTGCGGCTTGCCACCCTTAGCCGAGCATCATTTTAACATCGTGCTCTTCGTAGCAGTGCGCCAGGGCGGTAGCAGTTTTTTGCAAATCCCGGGACTCCGGGGCCATGACTTCCAGGATTTCTTGGAAGTGAGAGAACTCCTACAGGAGGTCTTTATCTTCTTGGGACTTTTTTTTTGGAATTTTCGGGCCATCTGCTCGTCCTCCGCGCTGCTCTGGTCCATGGGGACGTCACCGCTAGTGGATAGTGCAGCCAATGGTGCTCTGAGAGAGGGAACGTGGCTCGATGTCTGGCGGGTGGTTGAAGCGCTGCAGCTGCTGCTACGGTCGGCTGACCGACTCGAAGCATTAGTGAGCCAGCCGCTTGGCTGACACATTGTGGTAGGGCTGCTGTCGCCGCAGCTGCGGCCGCATTTTGGAGCAGCGAAAGTGCTGCTGGTAGGAGCTTGGCCTGCGGACGCCATTTGTTGCATGCAACAAGTTCATATAGCCGCGCTGCTTTCGGCGGGGTTTAGGCGCTTTGGTCTTAGTCACTGGCACTCTGGTATCTCACTGTTATTAATACAAACACACACTGTTATTGTACTGTTTCCACTACCTATCTATTTTCATTACCGATGCAATTTGCAGATTTTCCACTACTGCATAAAGACACGCGCAAGTATTTTAAGAGCACACAGTGCTTCGGCACTACACCGAAAACTATGACGTAACACTTTAACACACTAGTTCAGCAGGGCTCGGTATAAAATTCACAAATATATGCTCAATGAACACACACACTTCTCCATTGAAAACATCACCATGATACTTCCACCATGAATATACAGAAAAAAAAAAACAGAAGTTTCTGACACCTATATCAAGAAACAAGTCCAAGTCGAAGTCAAATACTGACAGGGTTACACAAAACGTATTTATATATACTTGTTTCAAAAACCTTCCTTTCTGGGTATAAATTATTTATGGTTTCCCGAGTTTCCGAATTTACGTTATAGAGAATCACCTCGCGGCATGCGCTAACAGATAATTAAATCTAAGTTATACCTTATCAAATAAATTAGAATTCTAATATATCTTCTTAAGCAATTACAAAATATTTTCCCCGCGATAAGATACAACATGTGCTGCCAGCTATACACAGCAAGATGATGCACCTTTTTAATGATATTGCCCTTCTTCCGCACAATCAGCTTAATTACAAGAACGTTCTCTATAAAACATAAGTTTATATTGAAGTGTATTAAACTCACATTATTTCGTCGGCGCGCCCTTTAAAAGAAGGAATTTCTTTTCATCTGCTGCAAATTTAATGTAAATTTATACATAAATACATTTCTCTGCTCATTTAGTTTCAGGCAAAAGGAGACTAATCTTATAGTCAGCTGTTTAAAATCGGGTCGGTATATGCTGTCATATAAATCCATGCCAATAACTTGAGATTACAAGAACCATTGAAATGTGGCAGAGTATGTTAGGTGTACCACCCGTGAAAATTAAAGATTTATTATCAAAAACACAAAACCTATTGTTTGGCATTAGAAAATAGAGTGATATGTTGTCTTTCAAATGACGCTACTAAATCTATCGTCAGACAATTTTAGAAGTACTAGTGCCACTTCGAAACGTTCAAATATCACTGTCATTTTTTTAATTTAAGTATTTTAAAAGAACGACATATCCGGTGGTGCTAATTGCGTCTGTTTCAAGACGGAAATGCTGTGGCAGGCAGTAATTATTTAATAACTTAACATAGCATTGCGGTTCAATAAATAAAAGTTTTAATATGGCAGGAGTTATTGTTGGTTACTGTTTCAAAATTGATATGTGAGCTCTTCTTAATATTACAAATGTTATGTTACAATTTGAAATCAATATTTTAGTGCTTTCACTGCTAGGTATATTTAAAGGTTCCATTTAAGGACCTGATGACGTCACCACACATTCCACAGTAAACACCCGGCGCTTATATTTGTATATACTTATTGTTAATAAGGATAAACATTTGCAGAGAATCTCCATGTATATTAACTTAGAGGTGTAAGAATAAGGTAAACCCGCCTCTGTAGCGTGGTAATAGCGTGTTTGTCCCTCATTATACAGGTCCCGAGTTCAAATGAGATTAGTTTTTATATATTAACTACATTGACTGAGTACATAGCCTAACAATGTTACACTTACTACACTCATTGATTATAACGGAGATACACAAATAAATAAACTTATTAAATAATTCGACAGGTAATTGTGTTAACATTGCAAGCTTCTAGGTGTGGGGATATTTTTGATTTACATTAATATTTTACAGATATCACTTACAAGTGGAATAAATGAAAACGTGCATAAAAATACCACAAAATAAACAAAATTGGTTTTGGTAAGCTTTTTCAAATCTGAAAATATTACTTCCTCTTGAGATCCTCTCTTCTAGCATCTGCAATGTCGGCTTATTTTGTAAATATTTTTTTCTGATTTTAGCATAAAGGACAAGAACCTTAGCTTATTGCCCTTTCAGATATAATAAGACATTTAAAATCTCAAATTATACATTGGCTGAGTTTTCCCAAGTGTTAAGGGCAGTTGTTAATATGTGCAGCAACGGCGAGTGGCGGCCGTGAAAAAATCAAATGTGAGTCTAGCTCCTCCACCATCATTGTTGTTGTCCGGCGCGAGAAGAAAATGAAAGAATATCCAAGGAAAACCCAAAGGGAATTGGGAAACTGAAGCTGAGTTGTTAACCCGAGGATATGTTATAGAACACACAATTGCAGACACAGAGAGCATTTCACTTCTAGAACCTTCTTAAAGCGACTAGCAGGTCATAGCAGCCGATGATAATCCTTGCAGTAGAACAGTTCGAAACAGAAAGGTCACGATATTGCAGTCAGGTCTAGAGTTGCGTATCGGTATTCGATAATGCAGTAAGTTCTAGGTCTGTAGTGATGAGTCTGCTGAGAGAGTAGCAGATGTGGAGTAGTTTAACAGCGAATGTCGGAGATTTGTCAAGCCAGACAGGGAAACATGGGAAACGTTGTGTGTACGGCGTTGAAGCTGTACGTAGTACACGTTGGTGCGTAGTACAGTGACATAAAGGAACATTACGCAATGTATGTTTAGAAAAAGTAGGTGACTGCTGCTGGTTAAAATTTGTTTGAATACCAAACCCGATATCTAAGTTCTTCGTCATAGGATGGTTCTCAAGCAAGTTTTCTAAAACAGACGAACTTCGTATGGAATGCTTCTGAAAATATTTTTTTTTATTTTTTCTGATTCCTTTAGCAACAAATGAGTTTAGCAATTTTGGTTAAACTTGCATTTGGTTACTATAATTCAATCAAATGATATCCGTAAAATACTATCTTGTGCTTTCTGGGAATCTCTTCGTAATTCCGATTCATTAAGAATGACTACACGCAACTGACAAACCGTAAAATGAGACAGAATATTACTAAAAAGTTGTATATCCGGTTGAATTACTGACTTTTTCTCCTGTTTTCCACTTAGCTGTTTTCTGATATAAATGTCCAAATACTTACACATCTTACTCTATTCACCATATACGTATTAAATAGAATATTACTGTATATCTACCAAAAATACGATTCACAGCTACAACTGGAATGACAAGTTAGAGACTCTTTAAATAATTTAAGAAACTTACGTGCAGAAATCTGATTGAATGACTTTTGTATGTGGAAAATAGCTGTGTAGAATGTAGCTGTGGGAGTAGAAGCGTGACAGTGGATTGCCCTGGTAGATACTCTCGAGCTTTATATGCATGGAATGTGGCGCTGCAGTTTGTCGGGCCTCTCATTGACGTGATGCGTGTGGCGCTCAAGGCTGATGGCCACTTCTGCATTGCAGTGGTGAGTAGGAACCTCGCAGGTTGGTCCGACGATTACTGCTGTGTGTGTAGCGGAGACTGCTGCCGGCGGCCGAGTGGCGGTGGCAGTTGAGGTTGGCTTGCTCGTGGTGATGGCGATGATGGTTGAGTAGCTGCTAGGTAGATATTTGGTGTGTCCAGCGGTGCTGCGGAAGAAGCTGGCCGTGTTGTACTGGGCGACCGAGCTGTCAGGTGAAGCGGTGGTTGACTGGGCGCGGACCGACCGACCGACCGACCAAAGTGCTAGCTGGCTGTATAAATCCAGGTTTTTGCTGCGTGCCCACCCGTTAAGGGTTTTACCGCAGGTGAGAATCTTTTTTCGGGATTTTGTAGGATGTGTTGTGGGTATTGAGGTTTGTGTTTCTTTTGAGGTTACAGTTAATGCACCTTCAGGTCGTAGGAAGGGATGCAATAAGTTTCACCCTGGTGTTTTAATTTTAAAGTTAGTTACTTAGTTGGAAATTTTGATGTCAAACAGGTTAGAAGATTATGTGAAGCTCAGATTTAGCTGCTGTTAGGATTAGCTCCTGGGTTATCTCGTGTGCCCGCAAACCATGTGGTGTAACTGGAACAGTTTGGAACGGCATCTAGTGGGTCATAATCTAGCAATGATCTACGTGTTGGTAAACTAGCGTATAGTTTTGATTCCAGACGCTTAATTTCATCCTCCACGTATGGAAGACTCGAGATTTCCTGAAACAACCTGGTAGGAAAGTAACGATCCACAGAATATATAAACCGTAGTCCTCTATTCTGTGCACGTTGGGGCCATGACAGCCAGCTATCTGCGGTCATGTCCCAGATCTAGTAGGCATTTAGCATCACCGGAATTACCAGCGCTCAGAAGAGGTATAACTTCACGCCAACAGGCATCGAGTTCGACTTCAGCATTGGATACAGCGAAGAAATTGCTCCCTGCACCCTTGCCGCTAGTTAGGCGAACAGTTAGGCCTCTATCCAATGTTACGCCTAGGTACTAGACGGAGATAGTCCACATATACTTCGACCTCGGAAACTGAATTTGGGTCAGTCTGCGGGGGTGTGGCGCCTTGTAAAAGGTATGGCGTGACTGTTGTCCGGATTAACGGACATCCACCAACGCTGACACCACTATTGGGGAGGTGTCTTTGTAGGGGACTGAAGGCTCCGAGGATGTGTTTGTATTTGCAGAACAGAAACACGTCGTCAGCGTATTGTGACATTTGGACTCGTGGATCTGTGGGGAAATCTGACATAAAGACTTTGAATAAGGTGGGAGATAGTATAGAGCCTTTGGGGAC
This sequence comes from Mantis religiosa, assembly GCA_030765055.1. Classification (NCBI taxonomy): domain Eukaryota; kingdom Metazoa; phylum Arthropoda; class Insecta; order Mantodea; family Mantidae; genus Mantis; species Mantis religiosa. The sequence continues at coordinate 131,641,966 of CM060954.1, forward strand.
TCCACCTCTCACTGGTCTTAGTGTTAATGTTTTCTTCGCTACTGTGAACTTCAGGGTGCGGTGTCGTAAGACGCTGTGTAGGAGGTTCTCTCATTTGTGTTGGGAGCCCCAGTTGGATCAGTTTATATAGGAGTCCGGCATGCCATGTCATAGAGAACGCCTTACCGATGTCCAACGAAACTGCAGCCGTGAATATCGCCTTCCTGGAAGCCCAGTGCAGCGGTCTCCAACACACGCCATAATATCTGAACTATCGAGTGCACAGGACGAAATCCAAACTGGTGGTCGGGAATGACTTGAATGTCTCCCACAATTGGGGACAAACGCCTGAGAAATAACCTCTCGAGAACATTCTAGAGGTTGGAAAGGAGGCTAATGGATTGGTAGCTTGAAGGGTGTAAGGGATTCTTCCCAGGTTTCAATATGCATATCACCCGGGCCTCCCTCCACTCTCGTTGAAAGCCAACGACTGGGCGCCTTGTCATAACGTGCTTAGATATAAGGTCAACTGAGCTAATTTCGCAGTATTAACGTCGAATTGCCTACAATTTTTGGACCGAGTAAAGAAAATTGTCAATTTTTTTTGGAAACACCTTATGATGACTATTTTCATACGATGAACACACGTTTGAAATTTTTTGTTACGCGGTTTAATCATCGGGGTAATTAAAATACTTAAATTATTTTTTTACTATTTAGAGAACTCGGCAAATTCCGCAGTAATATGTCCATAGTGTTAAAACTATACTAATTTACTAAAATAAAAGAATTTTATTACAAATTATGATAACTGTGAAATATAACAACATTTTATCAGTAGCTTTCTAATCACTGTCGTCAGTGCAAGAATGGCATAAGAAGTCCTTGCGGTAAGACACAAGACCTTGACAGTTTTCATAGTACCAACGCATGCACATCAAACATTGAATCCACGACCCTCCGTTTACATCATCTTTAAAATGTTTGCAACGAGCTCCACAAATATTATCATCAAGTCCTGGTCTTAAGTTCCATCTTCTGGAAGCTGGAACTCGTTTGGAGGTTCCAGACGTTGATTGATTTTCTTCTGCAACATGTGGACCTCCATTTGTTGCTTTTCTTTGAATAGGTGATCTATGCTGCTCCTCTGAAGAATGATGGAAAACCCTGAGTTCGATCTTCTGGAAGCTCGAGGACGTTTGGAGTTTCCAGCCGTTGATGGATTTTCTTCTGCAACATGTGGACCTCCATTTGTTGTTTTTCTTTGTATGGGTGATCCATGCTGCTCCTCTGAAGAATGATAACAAATCGCCGCAGAACCTGTAGCATTCTTCCGTTTCCTCCATGTTTTAATTGGAGTCGAAAGAGGAAGAAGAGCCCGCATTTATGAAGCAAGTAGAAATAATAATTTTGGAGTTGGTAATGTTGTACCCGCATACAGGTTACTTCAAATTAGTGATGCTACAGCTCGGAAAATTCTAATAAAAGGCAAACTCGGAGGTTGTGCTGTTTCGTCCAGGCTTAGTGGCAATCTGGTTTCAGGATGTGCTGGTGTGTTCTCTGGGACATCTCCGGTTGCAAAAATAAATTACAAAGAAACTGTTCATTGGAGTTTTGGAAATAACCACTCAAGTAATTGTCATTCTATAAAGAATGTGATTCATATGGGGATATACTTACATTCTTTCTTACTTGAAGATTATTGTATAAATAATTCACCAACGTTAAACAAGCACCCTCCTCTCACAAAATTTCACCTAGAAGCAACAAAATTATTTGTATGTTGCCTTAAAACTCTTCAGAAACGCTAGTTTCGCTGTACAAGGATTCAAGGAAGTAGTGCTTTCTAGTGGAGCGTTTTTAAATCACTTGATATACTCAGATAATTTCGCAACACTGAATAAAAGTTACTGCGAACTTAGGCTTGCTGCGAATTTATCCGAGTTTGCCTTAGTTGTGACAGAAGCCTTCCCTTCTTATATTAAATTACTTATACGTCCAATATTATTATATTAATGTATACTACAGCCATTACATGCTTATATAAAATAAAAAGTGAATAAATTAAACTATATCTAATGAACATAACTGAAGGTTTTGTAGAACTTCATAACAATTTTCTTCCTCACGATAGGATATGACACCTAGAGCCATTTATGGGAATCAGGACGCGGTCTTGCTATTTCCTCTCTTCTCAACGAGAAATGATCCCGCTCTTACTATGTGCGGCGCCGCAGGCGGTGATACTCACTAATGATACATGAAGTAAAAATAGGTCACCGGTAAAATGAGATAGCGAGGGACCATGACCATGAGGTGCTGGCTGGCTGTATATAGCCAAAAGGTTTTTGCTACTTGCCCACCCGTTTAGAGTTTTACCGCAGGTAAGGTATTCGATACGGGATTTTGTAGGATGGATATGGTGTAGGTTTTGAGGTTGATGAATTTTGTGAGGTTACAATTATTGTAACTTCAGTGTAAAAGGACAGGATGCAATGCACAGCACCCTGGTGTTTTTAATTTAGTTTGGATTGGGGAGAATTTTGTTGCCATATAACTTAGGTGATAATGTGGAGCTCAGCTTTAGCTGCTGTTAAGATTAGCTCCTGGGTTATCTTGGGTGCCCGCATGACATGCGGGGGACCCGATGTTGTCTAGAACGGCGTCTAGTGGGGTCATAATCTCCCAGTGATCTAACAAGGGCGCTTCTATGAGTTGGTAAAGTTGCGTAGAAGTTTGATGCCCGGCGCCTAACTTCGTCATCCACATATGCAAGTCCCGAGGTTTCTGGAAGCAATCTGGTAGGAAAATAGCAATCCACAGAATAGATAGATCGTATCCCTCTATTCTGTGCACGTTGAAGCTATGCCAACCAGCTATCTGCGGCTATGCCCCAGATCTTGCAGGCATATATCATCACGGAGATCACCAGCGCTCGGAAGAGGTATAACCTCAGGCTAAGCGGCATCGAGATCGACTCCAGCATAGCATACAGGGAAGCGATTGCTCCCTGTACCCTTGCCGCTAGGTCTCTGATGTGCCGGTGAAAGGTTAGGCCTCTATCCAATGTTAACCAAGGTATCGGGCAGAGTTAGTCCACACTATCCTTCGACCTCGGAAACTGAAGTTGGGGCAGTCTGCGGGGGTGTGGCGCTTTGGGAGAAGTATGGCGTGGCTTTTGCCCGGATTTACGGACATCCGCCAACGCCGGTACCACCGTTGTGTGAGACGGAGGTGTCTCTGTATAGGGTTGAAGGCTCTGATTATGTGTCTGTCTTTGCAGAGCAGAAGCACGTCGTCAGCATATTGTGCCATTACGACTCTTGGTTCTGTGGGGAAATCTGCCATAAAGACATCGATTAAGGTGGGTACAGAGCCTTCGGGGACTCCGCCTCTCACTGGTCTAAGTGTTGATGTTTTCCCTGCAACTGTGACCTTTAAAAGTGCGGTGTCGCAAGAAGCAGTATAGAATGTTAATCATCTGCTTTGGGAGCCCCAGTTGGATCAATTTATACAGGATTGCGGTATGCCATATCGAGTAGAAGGCCTTCTCGACATCCAACGAAACAGCAGCCGGTAAGGCGCCTTCCTGGAAACCCAGGGCGGCCGTCTACACCACACGCAGTAACTGCTGAACTGTCGAGTGCCCAGGACGAAATCCAAACTGATGGTCGGAAATGGCTTGAATGTCTCCCAGATTCTCAAGCGGGAGAGAATCAACCTCTCGAGCACTTTCGAGAGGGTGGAAAGGAGACTGAGGGAACGGTAGTTGTAAGGGTGTACTGGATTCTTCCCAGATTTCAATATGCATATAACCCGGGCTTCCCTTCACTCCCATGGAAAGTACCCAAATGTGAGGCACATATTGCAAACTCTAGTTAGGAAGAGAACCGCGTTGAAAGGAAGATGGCGGATCATGAGGGGTGTCAGCCCGTCAGCCCCCTCCCGCCTTTTTCGGTTTAAGACGCTGGAGTGCGCCTTGAACTTCACTGGTTCGGAAGGTAAGGAGTATTTCCGCATCCTCTGGAGGACGACATAAGAAGCGTAGCACCTCTCGACGGACACGTTCGGAAAATATGTCATCCCGGGGGTCGTCTCTTGGACACAAGGTACGCTCAAGGTAGTCAGTGAACGCATTTGCTTTGAAGTGAGGTTCATAGACCAGGCATTGGGTGCCTTGGATGGCGGAGGTGTATTGACCGTTGTGTTTTGTGAGGGCTCTGGCTATTGTCCACACGTCGCCATACTCGACGCGCAACCTGGCCATTTAATCCTCCCACAATTGCGCCCTGTGCTCGCGCAGTCGGACATGACCTCGCAACCTAAAAGTCGCAGGAGCGCTCGATTATGTGGCGTGCGGTGACGTTGGTATAGTCCCCGTGCTGCCCAGGATCGGCGGATGAGTAGAATTATGTCCAATGGGAGGACATCAGGATGTAATGGGCTCAGTATGGATTGTCAGGTTTTTGACAGTTCGTGTCACGATGGAAGTGAAGGATGAGATTGCATTCTCCAGGGTAGGTATGTTGGTGATTTCGGGGTTTGGAGGAATGAAAGTGCGGAGGCAGTTCCTAACGCCTTCCCAATCGACTTATCGCGTTTGAAGCGAGATGTCATAACTGGCAACCCTGGTGTTGATTTCCGTTAACACCGGATTATGATCAGAATGTAGTGCGTTTAATGATGTAAGGGTGAGATGAAATGGTAGATGTTTTGTAATAGCGAAGTCGATGACTGAAGCCATTCCTCCTTCTCGCGGATAGTGGGTGGGTTTCCAGGGACTCTACACTTGAAGCTGGGTGTCTGCATCTGTAATGCGAATGATTTCGTTGCCTCTTGCATCTGCTCGGCGACCGTATTGCCAACGCATTGAAATCACCGGCCATGGTAGCCTGGGATATAGGGCTAGGGTGGAAAGATAGTCGTTTGGCACGAACTGCCTATGTGGTGGATGCTACCCAGAGACCACCAAGATCTCTAACCCACCAATGTCCATACTAATGGCCGTGGCCTCAAGTGTTAGAAGAGGTGGGAATTGGATTGGTTGGTGGCCACATTCTGCCTCACCTGCACAGCAGTTCCACCCCCTGGACGGCCCTGACAGTCTGGACGATGGCAGATGTAGCCCGGGAGTCGGAATCGGGATTCTGATCGGAGATGCGTCTCGCTGACTAAGATGACGTGTGGAGCATGGGATTGAGCAAAATCAAGTAACTCGCTCCCCTAACCATACACGCCGCACGCATTCTAAAATGTGAATCGGAATGAGGTACGAGACCTATTGCGATTCGCCATTTGTGGGCTGCTGGATGCCTGTTGTCAGAAGAGCCAATGCCTCCATTGCCACCACCAACTTGGCAGCCGGGTCTGTAGCGGAGAAGAACTTCACCACGATCTCGCAGATTTTTTGCCCATGTGTCAACAACTGTTGAAGCCACTGGAACACCTCCGTGAGATCGAGGGATGCTGTATGGGGAGCAGGGTTAGGGGAACGAGGTTGAGGGCTTGAGGAGGGTGGTGAGGATGACCTTGACCTAATGGGAGCAGATCTTCCTCCCGCCCATTCGTCTCTCAACTGACGAGGGGCCATGGGAGCTCCATGCTTGCCCTCACCAAATGAGTTCGTGGGCTTTGAAGGGTGCCTGGAACCATTTTTGTCAGTGGTGGGAGTGGAACATTTTGGGACTGGGGCCCGCGTTTCTGAGTGGGCTTATTATGGTTTCTGTCCACGTGGCTTCTAGTAGCATCAGGGGCTCCTTGCACTATTTCTGCAAACGTAGGTCTCTGGTCCTGCTGCTCCTGTTGTTCGGTTTCCTCCTGCCTGAGTCTAGGCCAGGTGCTGGTTTTTGTGGTGGGGAGCGTTCTTTGCTACTCCCTGGTTCGCGCAGGTCTTTGTTGCCTGGGTTGCTGTGTCGACCTGTTTGCAGCAATCACTGCCTTAATGGCAGGACATCCTCCATAACAGGCCACGTGGTTGCCCTTGCAGTTTTCGCCAGTTGGCACATCAGTGGCAGCTCTTGGGCAGGTCTCCTTGTCGTTGGGACCACCACACCCTAAGTAGCGGAGGCTCCGCTTGCAGAAGATGCTGGAGTGATTAAACCCCAGACAACGATGGCACTGCGGTGGACCACAAGTGCTCCTTACGGTTCTACCTTGACTCGAAGGTAACAGATGGTAGTGAGACCATCTAGTTTTACCTCCGGGTCGTTATTCCTCTCCACTATCACCAAGAATAGTGGGATGGGGACACAGTCAGGCGCGCCTTGTGGAGCAGGCTTCGTCAGTTGCCTGACCAGACGGGGCCTGATGCCCTGGCGGTTGAGGTCTTCCTCAATGTCTCAAACCGATGTGTCCACCGGAAGGCCCCTGATGATCCAACGGATGTCACGGGGCTTATCAAGGCCGAAGGTGAACTATGGAAAACTTCTGCCATTCAAGGCCCTGAGGATAAGCTGGTAGTCCTCCACGTGATTCGCCTGAAAGACGAAGGGACTCTTCCTCCTCCCCACCATGACTTCCTTTAGGAAGCCTACCATACCCTTGAAGTCGTCCGCGATGACAGGAGGAATATGTCTCCTGGCTGGCTGACTGGGCTAGCCTGTCGTCTTTAAGGAGGTGGTGATCCTTTTCCTCCTCCTTGTCACTTCACGGAACGTAGCTTCATCGACATCCGTGGACATGTCCGATGAGCTACGTCCAACCTCGTTGATGTCCATCGTGGAGGATAAACCTTCTGCAGCTAAAGTTTCAGCTTCAGAATCAGAGCTGATGGCTGAGAGCTCACTCCCAGTAATTTGGCCTACACGCCCTGGAATCTCGCGGAAACCGCCCTTGCTAACCGGCTGTTTGGCTACAGCCAGACGTTTAGCCTTGCCATTTGTACCCTTATCGAGCTTTCGGCGCGGCCGTTTGCTACCTGCAGTCTGGGTAGGAGCCCCGACTGCAGGGTGGGTTACACCAGTACTGGTACTGGGAGTTGCATCCATTTCTGGATGGTTGGATGAGGTTGAAGGTCTGTTGGCGGTGTTTGCCTGGGACATTTTTGCCATGCACCGAAGTGCAGTGCACAGCTAACCTTGGCTATATACTTACCAGTCAGCACAGGTTTGCTAAATAGCGTGAGGTACAGAGGGCCGGACCCAAGGGCACCTTTTAAACCGCCTTTTAGGGCGTAGGCTTAGGCCGTGTACCTCACCTTTTTTTATTTATTTTTTTCCTAACTACTAATGATAAGAGGTGAGAAGTAGGGAAGACATTGGAGTGGCTTGTTGGGATTCCGCATTGAGCACTCCCGTTATTAGATGTGATAATGCAGAGCAGGCCGTCAATAACGGCGGGCGGGTAAAGGATAAGTCCAAGGGGCCGAACATGACCAGAAGGCCCTGAGCGATGCCTGGGGAGTAGAGGTGAAATTGAGGGATGGATGTCAAGGTGGAAGTAGTCTTTATTAACGATTTGTTAGCGTGTATTGGATGGCATAATCTCCGGCAGTTACAGCCGGGAGGGGGTCGTTGAGGCCATCAGGTGTGTGGTTGTGGATTTGGCGGTTTCCGTATGTTAGTGTTCTGAGCGTCGTAGTCTGCTAGTCTTTGTTCGGTGTAGTGCAAGTCGTGGAGTCTAGTGTGGAGGCTATTGTCCATTAGGGTCATTAGCGAGTGGAGCTCGTCAAGTCTATTGTTGATGGTGGATAAGTCCGCGGGTTGACAGGGTAATGAGTCGGTGAGTTGTGTCTCCACTCGGTGCATCTTGCGCTTTAGTGATGCCATAATGTCCTTATGTTCGGTGACTAATTGCTCTGTTCGTTGCAACTGGGAGCTGATGGCCTTCGTCGTCTGTTGCAGTTGGGTGACGGCGTCTGAGAGTTGGTCGAGTCGTTCAAGCAGTAGTCCGTCAGTCTTGGTGAGTGTGTCCTGGAGGCTGGTGAAGGCAGCCTGGGTGGCGACCTGTTGTTGGGCTGCTGAGGTGACGGCTTCCTCCAGGTTGCCCAGGCGTTGGTTGAGGTTCAGAACCTCTGGACCTGGCTGATGAGGAGATGGCTGGCAGTTTTCTGCGAGGTTGTCGCTCGCACGCTGCTGCTGCTCTCTCACGGAAATTTAGCGAATTGCCGGGAGCTTCCCGAATATCCCTCCCAATGGTGGCAATTCGCTTGCTCCGAAGCTCCGGAACAGCTGGTAGCTCTCGCAGAGGAGACGATGTGAACTGTTTGAGGTCTCGAAGGAAAGTCCCCGCCTCTAGGGAGGGAAACGGGAAATCTCGGAGGAAACCTGCCCTAGCACCAAGTTGTTCACCACAAATATCCCTCTTTGGTCGATAGTTTCTAAATATACACTATAGCCAAATATCTCTCCACATGCAATAAATACTAATTAAATTAGGCTTTAACTTATGAAAATTATTAAAAGTTGTAATAAAACTTCCCCGACAATTACAATTACATAGACAGTTCCCGTGTGGTAAGATAAGACTGGCACTGCCATCTATGTGCAACAAGATGCTATTTAACCAACAGTTGTCTCCTCCCGGACAATCAATTTGATTAGCAGACTTTCTCTATAAATCACCTGTTTATAAGAAATGCTACTACTTACAATATTTCTTTAGCGCAATCTTTACAAGAAACATTTTTCATCTGCTAAAAGTTTATTGTGAATGTATAAATGCATATATTTCACTACTCATTTAGTTTTGGACCGAAGGGCATATAGGATACTAATCATATAGTTACATATTTAAAAAGAGGATCTGTATTTGCTGTTGATGTAATTGCATGTTGTTACCTTCTAATCAAAGGAAACACAGCAATATTGAAGTCACCACTTAGCGACAACTCGTAAAGGTTGGCCATTTCTATGTTTGTACTTTGTACAAGGAAAAATACTTTTATATATTTGTAAAATACCTTTGACAGTGCACCTATGTCGATGTAAAACTCATCTTCACAATAATTATAGAAACAATTCATGGAGAAGGCAGTGTAAATAAAGTACTCCAACTTGAAGCCACAAACGGATTGTTGTCGAGCTAGAAGGTATAACAATATTTATGAACATCTCTCACAAATTAATTAATATCCCTCAATTTAGCTAAGAGTGGTAACTATGACATCTGGGACTTAAGTACTTACAGCATAGTAAGTCGCCACTAATCCTGTGTATCTCATTGTATATGTGTACCCCTAGTCCTCTACCAAGAAACATACGAGTTGGAGAATTTAGTCTTATGTTGGCCATAGTAGCTCAATGGTTAACCGCACACAGACGGAGACGGGACTGCCGTGCTTCAAATCCCAGCTATGACATTGAATTTTTTTAATCCAACAATTCAAATTTGTTGGTTTATAAAGTGTCACTGTAACAGGCATAAAACTTTCGGCGCAAAAAGATAATAGACGGCGGATAATGTTTCACGAGCTTGTATAAGCAGTTAACAATAGCGCGGCTAGTGTACACGAAGGGACCGGCAAATGAAGATAGCTAAGATAAAGGACCTGCCGACACAAATACGATTTCATGTTTGGAAGGTTCGAGAGGTATCTCGATTGAGAGAGAATAGTTGTTTTCCTTATTTGCTTGAGAAGTCTGTCGAATCATGAATGAGATATATAAGCGATTGTGACACGCCAGCAGGAAAGTTTGTAAAACAGTGAGTTGATTTGTGTAACAGGAGCGTTAAAAGCTGATCAGAAGGTTGCTTGTTATTGTGATCGGCCTTGATGGACTCCGTGTATGTGACGTAATGTTGTTACGTGAGAATTGAACAGTGTATTCCTGCGCAAATAAAGAACGATTTTTAATTTCTGCAAATTGGATTTTTAATTCTACGAACCCACAAAGTCACAATTGGTGTCAGGAGTGCGACGACACGGAGGCTGTATTAGAAAAGGTTCTGGAGAAGATGATGGAAATGAAGGTCGAACTCATCTCGGAAATGAAAGCGGTGAATGGCAACCTCCGTGCGAAAATAGAAGGGGCAAATAACAACCTGGCCACATAGCTGAAAAAAATGAAGACGACTAAGGACAGCATCACTGAGAAAATGGAAGAAATGAAGACGGCAAATGACACTCTAGTCGCGAAGGCGGAAACGGCAAACAACAACCTGGCCGCGGCTATGGCTATAATGAAGGCCGAATTAATTATAGAAATGAAAGCGGCGAACGGCAGCCTGGCCACAGAAATGAAGGCTGTGACTGAGGCCTTCGCCGCTAAATTGGAGGAACAGCTGACCGGCGTGAAGGATGACGTCATGGAGCTGGTCAAGCGGATGGGTCAAGTGGAGGAGCATGTCGAAGACCTGCCAAACCTCGCTAACGACCTGGAGGGAAAGGCCGACAGCAACATAAAGTCCCTGAACGCCATGGTAGAGGACATCGTCGGCAGGAGGTTGAAGGACTGGAAGGCCGACGCACCGGGACGCGACACAACTTCGGCGCGTGTCAAATCTCCTAAATACGACGGAGCGAAATCTTTCGAAGTCATCCGCTGCCAGTTCGACTCAGTGGCCAAGCACAACAAATGGTACCAAAGGAAGAGGACACACAGTTAATATCCAGCCTCCAGGGACGGGCCGCGGAAGTTCTAAACGCGGTCCAGACAGCGGAAGTTAACGAATCTCCGTGTTTCGTACCCCGTCGACAAAAGTGTAAGCAGCTTCCCGGGATACGACTACTGGTGGGATGTCGACTAGGACTTTGCTGGTCAGCTGCTCAATTGCCAAGCAGACTCCTGTAGCGTCTCCGCTGGCTGATGTGACCTTGACTTCAGCTAGCTGCGGTACGCTGCGGCTAAGCGGTGATTTCCAAAGCGATTTCCCAGGGCCTCCCAGATTTCCTTGCCGCTGCGTTTCGGCAACGGAGATGCTATGTCCCAAAGACTCTGCCCAGAGGACTGCGGCCAATGCACAAGAGTGGAAGAGAAGAAGTTTGCCGCAGCTGTCAGTGGTCACAGCAGTGCCTGCGGATGGCTGGGATAGCGCAGGCCTGAGGAGGGAGCAGCTGGCGGACGCAGACTTAGGGCAACTCTGGAGAGAAGTGGAGCCACTTACAAGTCGTACTGGGCCCAATGGGACTCACTGAAGACAAGAGAGGGCGTGCCGTTTCCCGTATGGGAATCGCATAATGGGAAGACGCAGAGGGAGCAGTTACTCGCCGAAGAAAGGTTCCGAAATTTTGGTGGAAGTACACGCCGGTTCTTCAGGAGGACACCTGGGAGCAAACCGAACGATCGGCAAACTCCGACAGCGCTACTCCTGGCTGAGGCTCCGAGCAGACGCTGAGAGATGGTGCCATCAATATCATGTGTGCGCTGCGAGTCGCGGCCCCCAGACTAAGAGCCGGGAAGGCATGCAGCAGTACAACGTCGGAGCGCCATTCGAAAGGATTGCCGTCGAAATTGCTGGACCATTCCCAGTGTCAAACTGAGGCAACAAGTACCTGATGGTGGTCGTGGACTACTTCACCAAGTGGCCGGAGGTGTATGCCATTCCAAACCAGGAGGCGTAGGCAATCACGGACTGCATTGTGGAGCAAGTGTTCTGCCGATTTGAGGTGCCGTTAGAGATTCACAGCGACCAGGGCACCAATTTCTAATCCAATCTGATGAAGGAGGCACTAGAAAGTCTTGGGGTGAACAAGACCGCACAACACCTCTACATCCCCAGTCGGATGGCATGGTCGAGAGATACGTCGAGACCTTAGAAGAACACCTGAGTGGCCAGCCATCAGGGAGAGTGGGGCATCAAGGTGCCACTGTTCTTGCTGGCCTATCGCTCGTTAACACACGACACCATCGGAATGACGCCAGACAGCTTAATGTTCGGTCGAGAGTTGCGCCTCCCCTGTGATCTGGCTTTTGGAAGCCGCCCCCCAGGCCCCCAGGCGCAGCCAGCAACCATGTATGTGGAGAACCTGGTGGACCGTCTCCATGCATGAGATGGCTCGTCAGAACATCCAGAAGGCGAGCGACCGCATGAAGACCTGATACGACAGGCAAGTTGAAAGCCAAGGGTTCCAACATGGTGACCTAGTCTGGTTGTAAGCCCTACTCGGTCCAAGGGACGATGTCCGGAACTCCAGCAACCATGGCAAGGACCGCACCGAGTGGTGAAGAGGATTAACGACGTGGTCTACAGACATCCAGAAGGTGCCGCGAGGGCAGATGCTGGTGGTAAACATGGATCGTCTGGCCCGCTATGATGGTGCTGTTCGGGACGACGAGCCTTGAGGAGGGAGCAATATCGCGATAACAGGCATAAAATTTTGGGTGCAAATAGATAATAGACGGCGGATTATGTTTCACGAGTTTGCATAATCAGTTAACAAATTCGCGACTAGTGTACACAAAGGGTAAGGAAAATGAGGATAGCTAAGATAAAGGACTTGCCAGCTCAGATAGGATTTCATGTTTGGAAGTTTCGAGAGATATCTCGATTTACAGAGAATTGATTTTCTTATTTGCTTCAGAAGTCTCTCGATTCATGGATGAGATATATAAGCGATTGTGACACGCCAGCAGGACAGTTTGTAAAACAGTGAGATGAGTTTTTTAACAGGAGTGTTGAAAGCTGATCAGAACGTTGTTATTGTAATCGACCTCGGTAGACTGTGTGAATGTGACGTAATGTTGTTACGTGAGAATTGAACAGTGTATTCCTACGCAGATAAAGAACGACTTTTAATTTTTGCAAATTGGATTTTTAAAACCTACGAACCCACAAAGTCACAATATAAATAAAAAGTTCCAACAAAAGCATACGCCTTAGACTATCGCATTAACAAGGAATTAATGGAACAAAAATTCAAAAGCATGTGGATATATACTTGTCAGGTGAGCCTTCCTTTCTAACGATCAATTATTTATGGGTGCTATATTTTATTACTACACACTACAGCCAATAACTATCTATAAGACAAATAACTAATTACATCTAAACTATAACTCACGAACCTAAATAAAATCCTTTATAAAAGTTCCTAGACGCTTACTACTTTTCTTCCGCTGGATAAGATATGACAGGTGCTGCTATCTATGGACAGCAAGACGTGACCGACTGACAATTTGGTCCCTTCAATGACAAAACAATTCCCTTCTGACGGATAATCAATGTAATTAGACAGGGTAACCTGTGAAATATATATTTGTATTAAAAGTTACTTAATTTCACTACCAATACCTTTTCAGCACATTGTTCTACAAACAGGCTTTTTCATTTGCTGGAGTTTAATGTAAATATATACATAAATATATTTCATTGGACATTTAGGCTTAGCTACAAAGGGATCAAGGAGACTGATAGGAAGAGAGTTATATTGGCTCCTGCATAGTGTTTTTACAATTCCCTGAAATGACAAGCAGCACAGGAATATGCATTCATATTCTAAAGATCTGAGTTAGAACGCCATTTTAAAAGTCCGATGACTTATATTCACATTATTTTCTTTACCCATTATACAAAAAATAACAGTACATTATGTTTGTATATACTTCATGTTAATCGAGGTAAACAGTTGCAGAAAATCTCTATGTATGTTTCCTTATATTTTCAAGGGAAGTAGGACAAGCCCGCATTAGTAACGTACTAGTAGCGTTCAAGAGCTCCCGAGTTCGAATCTCGGTCAGGGTGAGTTACCTGATTACCTGGAAAAGGATCTTCTAGTAACCCTAAGCTCCATCTACCCTGTACTCATTAGAACATAATTTCAATAATCGTTCGATACAACTGAACGTTGGAGGTTTTCTCGTATCCAGAAAGATGAACGTCTGGTAACTCTAGGCTGTAAGGCCCCTGTACTCATCACAACTTATCACATAATGTTCAATTCCTCTTCTCATCATCATCATCATCATCATCATTACAGTAATTATGAAGTAAATTATAGGTGAATCATATATAAAATAGACAAACTAAATTTCAGGTATATTTCGGTTGTTTTAATTAACTTTCACTTTCTGTGCCTCGTACTTAACAGCAGGTAGAGCAAGTATTTTCACAAAACTTTCGATACTGGAACTCGCAGGAAATGTAGGCTCTTAATCTTCCTGAATTCAAAATAATGACTGTTTTTAGAGAAAGTTCTTTGTATACGTGTCTGTTTGACTGTGGGAAGTATATCTCAACCGATGTCATGATATGGTAAACAGCTCTCTTTTGAATAGTCTTAGGATAATGTACCTACAAAGCTTTAACAGTCTCAAGTATGTATACTGCTACATCTGTAACTATCACCAAGACTTGTTTCACACTTTATTTTTCAGGCCACAAAACACGTTATCCATCACAAACAACCCTAGCAATCACCAAATAGTTTGTTACTTCCAACAAGTACCTGGAGGCAATGAGATGGTGTGTTCCTGGTACAGATTCAGTCATATTCCTAACGAATATATTGGCAATAAATCTCCTACACGAGTCGGTTATTTCATCTACAGATAACCACAAGTTTAAGTCATGATATGGTATCTTATTTCTTCTATTACTGAATAAATATATTTCGTTTAAAAGTTAGTACAGATCAGGGGTGTAACTAGTCCCAACCTTTGGGGAGTACAAGTTTAAAGAAGTATTAAAATGTGTTGCTTGATCATAAATGAAGTAAGTCTAACCCAGGCCATTCAGGTCATGCACAGTTCTGCTTCAATTTAAAAATTCTTATGAATAAGGCACTTAAAAGTATTTAATGACTGTCAAATGATTTATGGAGCTCAAAATAATGTGGAGGAGTTGGTAGTATTTGATACACATGCTAATCTCATTTAAGAACTTTTTAAACTGACATCTTCATAAGTTTGACAAAGTAGTGTTCGTTTATTGTTGAGACATTACGAGCTTTTCATCAAGAGTACGTTTCCAGGTTAAGTTAGATATTCTTCATTATTCATCTAAAAGCTTTGCAGATATCTTTCCATAAATTATGTCTGCCAATACTTCCATTTTCGCTAGCAGAAAACCTGCTGGTAAAGTCGTTTGGATCTTGGACACAGTTTCATTAATAACATTTCTATGAGCAGCTGTTTATAGATGTTGCATAATCTAGAATACTCTTCTCACACGATCCCTATAACAATAGTATAAATGTAATATGAGTTTATTTGAATTAAATTAAACCAACCATTACTAACTAGGAAACCGTACTGATTTTTAACATATTCAGGAACAACAGAAATAAAACTTGAGTGTTTTCATACACGTCACACTTTACTAGATCTTCTTCTTTTGTGGGGTAGGGTTTCCATCAATTCTCTGTTGAAGCAAATAAGCTTTACTGCTCTTCTCCTTCTGCATTGGATATAGAAGCATTATAGCTAACAGTGTTATGTAAACAGAGTAATAAAAGGGACATTTGATAGGGACCTTATCTTTTTCTTAAGGTATTGTGGACACATATTTGTATTTGAAGATCATTGATGAATATACATGCGACAAATTGTTGCTTACTTGAATCTGTATTTATGTGAAAAAATCATCTATCTTACCAAATGTAGGTCCCACTAACACAATTTCTGCGAGATAATTTTCTTGTACATATAGCCAATTCCAAATATGCTTCTTTTGGTTTTGAGGTATGAGTCTTTAACGTAGACAAAGACAATATGATAACAATATCCTCACTTAGCGATCAGGTCGTAAGGGATTCGACAGTTTCGTTATAACTGTTTAGTTGTGCTAAAGTTTAACCAGATTAAAGAAGTTAAAGAGATAAGCTTTGCACAATTCAAAGGTCTGAGGTTCTACTCCCATTAGTCCTTGACCCGTAGGACCAAGGACCCCGGCGTCTTTCTACCAGGGAATTACCGAGCTGTCCCAAAAGGTCGCCCGGCGCCTCCGTGGGGCTTTCCATAGTGCAAGACCTAGAGACTAACAAGCGCCATCTGGTCCTGTGGACTCAAGACAGGATGGAAGTGGATGCGCCACTTAAGCGCGCCAACTCCAAAATGGGAAGGCTACCGATATGACCTCGGTGGGGCCGCCTGGACTACAAAGGGTGGAAATAATGCGAATAAAAAAAAATTAATTAGCAAAAAAGGCTCCGCTCAAACCAGAGCGTATTTTGCAAATAGTTATGGAGTGTTGCCAGGCCCGCCTTCATAGCGCTGATGGTAGCGTGTCTGTCTCACGTTCAAGAGGTCCTCAGTTCGAATCTCCATTAGTGTGAGTTACCCGGATAAGGTTTTTCTGGAGGTTTTTCCTTGATCTGAAAGACGAATGATGTGTAAATGCAAGCTCCATGCACCCTGTACTTATTTCATTCATCTTCCGGTATGACTTAACGTTGGATGCTTTCCCTTATCCTGAAAGATGGATGTCTGGTAGCTCCAAGATCTATTTACCCTGTATTCATTTGATCCTCCGATATGAGTTAAGAACCTTCCCTTATTCGGAATGACGATTGTTGTGCAACTTTGAAATTGTTTATAATTACAGAATCACTCCCATAGTGACATATGGACCCCAACTGATACGGCAGCATATAACAACGGATTTAACAAGAGTGGAACGAGGCAAGTTTCCTTTGTCGTACCCTATGGGTATCAATACGTCTAATTCATTAACTAGCGAAGGAGCTGTGCCACAGAGACATCAAAGGCAGCCTAGAAATGCCATCTGTAAAAGCTGCAGAACAACACATTAAGGAGAGATTGAACATATGTAAATACTTGTACAGCACTGAGACTATTGACCTCGACAAACTATGAGCTTAGAGACATGTTGACTAGATGAGCAGTTACTGGTTACCGTCCTAAGATATAAGTGACAAAGTATCCACGCTCTAAGCGAAAAGTGCGTGTGTGAACAATGTAACAACTATGTAACAACAACTACTTGCGCAGCTGTACGAAATTCTCTATCAGCAGACCAGCAGAAGAATCAGGTCACTCAGGTTAACTTGAGTGGGGATGTTTTCGCCACAGCACCTAGCCGCTTAGTGCAACTTTATCTGCGCGGTATAGAAGAATGTTGTTTGCCTCAAGCGTTTGTGTCTGGGCATAGGTTTCTCTGATCTGTTGGGTTTAAGCCGCTCAGGCTGTCGCCTGCGGTATGCATTCCCAAGGCTGCCTTCAGCTGGTCTCCCCACTTGCAGTTGGTCAGAGTGCAGGCAGCACGATCAGAGGGGTTAGGAAACTGAAGGGTAGAGATTCTAGACCCATTTCTGGTTCTGAGGTTTTTGGAAAGATGGAGAGAGATACTCATAGGCTAATAGCCCATGGTGTCCTTCGGGAGTCTATATCTCCTCCTGCGAGGAGCTCTGTGGCCATACCGACCAAGAGAGCTGTCCAGCTGGTTGGTATGGGCAGAAATTTTGTTGTGGAGGGTTCCAGATGTCTCCCTTACCATATCTACTATGTATGGAATTTGGGAATATTCATGTAGGATATGAGATGGGAATCTGCGCCCAGTATCATAAATCATCCTAAATGCCCGGTTCTGCACGTACTGCAGTCTGCGGACGGTGGTCGGAGCAGCCAATCCCCACATCTCGCACCAGTAAAGAATCATGGGTGGAATAATCGCCCGATACAGACGGAGTTTAATGTGTGGGGACATCTTTGATTTGAGGATGGGGAATAGCTGCCTGAGTGCAGTATGTGCCAGTCCGGCGTTGGCCCTGACATTATTCAATACAAATTGCAACATAATCACAGGAACGACTGATTTATATTCGTTTGAGAAGCCTTTTATTCTCAAATAGAATTACTTATTCGATCTATACTGTCTCAATATATATTGTAGCCAACACTTGTCTACGTGCGATAAAATATGATCATATCTAATGTATACATTATGTTCTTTAAAGTATTTTATCAACAATTAAAATTTTTCTTCGGTACGAAAGATATGCCATACATTGCCATCTATTGACTGCAGGACGCATTGTTGCTATTTGATCTGTTCTTAATCAGAACATATCTCCTCCTGGGTCATCTATGTAAGACATGTAGTTACCTGATATGACTCACACTCCCTTTTCAGCCCACTCTTCTACAAAGGCTTTTTCCCCATATGCTCCAAGTTTAAGGTAAAGGTATATAGAAGTGTATCTGTATGTGGACTTGCGAGGCTGTTAAATGCTTACAAATCAGAGTGGTGTGTGCTGTTTTTATAATATTTACTGTTTTACAAAAATCACAAGCTACACATTTGAGATAAATTATGTTTTAAAGAGTAGTATATATTTAGTGGGAGACTTTCTGTATTATGTTTTAACATTTATAGAATAATACATAAAAGTCATATATGTAGAATGAAGAGCGCATTGCAGGCTCGACATGGTTTTCTGGAGAAACACATTCTGTTTATCATTTTAATATATTACATATTTGACAATTAGGCCTAATTGTTAGATATATTCATAAAGAATGCGAATGAGAAATGAATGTTTTTAGCGTAATGGTGACCTATGAATTCCGAATCTTGCATACTTAGAAGATATTGTGTTATATGACCACCATTGTTAATTTAGTTCCAATGTCGCTTATGTTCACCAGCACACATAGAATGTTACTATATTTACGAGGACACACGGAGACTTTGTGGCAGATTTCTCATAATTCTTGTACAACAAAGTACTGTTTTCGTGTATATTTTTCTTTTTGTACCAATTAACTGATTTATGTACTTACTATTTTAACGTTTGTTTGACTTACTGAGATAACAGTGAGTCTTGAATTTCCTGTAACGGCAGGCTATAAAACACGATGGGAAATCTAGTGTTGAGCTGAGAGTTCAGTCAAGAGCAGAGAAGTTGTAAACTTCAATGCAGTGTAGTGCGGTCCAGATTTGTGATTCGGTCTTCAGGAATGTACTACCACAAAGTCCGTAGCGATAAGTCTGCATACAGTGTGTGCAGTACAGTGTTCGTTTGAACTGTGAAAATCGGATTTGTTGTGTCAGACGGCATTCTCAGCCGTGTAAAAGGGAAATGTTGCGTGTGCATCAGAGAAATAGCACCCGTCATAACTTGCTGCGTGCAAGATAGACGCAGAGGAAATTAAAGAGACTTTTGAACTTGCGTATTCGTAAAAATGTAAAGGGGATTTTAGCTTAACTTTGGGCAATTGAAAAGTTAATCTGAATTTTGTCTTGTCATTTTTGTCGTAAGTAGTTAACACCTGGATCATGCAATTTGACCTTGAAAAAGTCACGCACAATATCAGTGGCTTACTGGGTCGGTTTCCTGCCCCCCTAGGCACCCCAAAGCACCCGCGCGCAGCCTCTTGGCTCTCTGCACCTCCAACCCACCCCCAGACGCACCCCTACGCATCCCGTACACGCCCCGCGCGCCCTCTTGACTCTTAGCATTTCCAAGCCATCCCACGACGCACTCCCGGGCACCCCCATGCACGTCGTGCAATCCCGCGCACCCTCCAGTCTCGCTGCATCCCCCGACGCATCCTCAGGCACCCCCACGAACCCTCTGGACTCGCTGCATCCCCCGATGCACACTCAGGTATCCCCACGCACCCTCTTTAGTTGCCACGTCCACCGGAGACCTTTATGAACTTACCAGCTTCCGGCTGGTGACAGTGTGCTTTTAATGCTTTGGTGGAATATGGTTAACCTACTGGTCTAAAAAGGGGTCATCTTTTTTATTTTTTATTAACAATACACTGGAATAAAGGTCACGTGACTTTAGGAGAAGGAGTGGAGACTGGCAAGCTTACAGTTGGGCGTTCAAGGATAAAAGAGGAGAGAATTGGGTGGGAGCATTATTAAAATAAGACAGGAAGTGACGTATAAGGTTTTCGATTGGTTAAAATAAGAATGATTTTGATTTGTCGAGAGGGGTAAAGGCAGACGTATGCTTTGTGGAAATAAAAGCGTTTCTGATTGGTTGGAGAAAAGCTGGAGCACAGAAATACGGGGAAATGAAATGTAAATTAGAAGAATGTGACGAGGAAGTGATGTGAGAATATTTCTGGTCTTGCCTTTTAACTCATACGTCCGCTGTTTCTAGGAAAAGTAAACCGCTGGTGTGAGCATTTCACATGGAAATCGGACCGATTGTTTACGAAAGTTCAATTATCAACGGACAAACGCTGAGGGGAAAACATTTGGTCATTAAACCTGAGAATCGGTAGCCCCTGTCATTTAAAACTGCCATTTAAATCGTTGAGTCTCTTCCGGGTAACAAAACGCTATGCTAGTGACTGTTGCTTTGCAGATATTAATACATGCGCGCGCAGCTTTCTGCCGCGGCACTAAAGAGTGCCTTTTAACGGAAATATGCATGTGCCCTTTAAATGCCGGATGTATGGCTATTATGTCTTTTCGTAATGAATTTTCTTTGAGAGAAGTATTGGAAAAAAATCAGATAAATAACAAGGAATATCTAATTGACACTCTCACATGAACTTCTCACCTCGTGCCTCAAACTTTCACATTCACATGCATTTCTCATCTTGTTCTTCTAAATTACTCTCACATGAATTTTTCAACCCAGTCGGCTAATTCAAACATCCACATGAATTTCTCACCTCGTTCTTCTTATTTACTCTCACATGAATTTCTTACCTCAGGCTTCTAAGTTAAACTTTCACATGAATTTCTCACCTTAGGCTTCTGAGTTAAACTTTCACATTAATTTCTCTCCTTGTATCGCTATAGTGTCTTAATAGCCCGTCTTTTCGTAATGATTTTCCCTTCGAGAGAAGTATTGGAAAATTCAGAAAAATATCAAGTAATATCTAATTTACACTCACACAAACTTTTCACCTAGCTCCTAAAACGTTCATATTCATATGAATTTCTAACCTCGTTCTTCTAAATTACTCTGACATGAATTTCTCAACTCAGTCTTGTAACTTACAAATCAACATGAATTTATCACGCAGTTCTTCCAATTTACTCTCACGTGAATTTCTCACCTCAGGCTTCTAAGTCGAACTTTCACATGGATTTCTCTCCTTGTACTTCTAATTGACACTTTCAAATGTATTTCTCACCTCAGGCTTCTCAGTTACACTTAAACTTTCACATGAATTTCTCACCTTACATTTCTTTGACACAAGTTTCTATACTCACGCCATCTCCCGTCTGGCATTTAATTAACTGAAAACAGTCGTTTGTTCAGCAATGCGAATTTTGATAGTGTTTTGTCTATGTTTATATTGGTGTTATATCCAGTGTTTCATTTGTGGTTATAACATTTTATAGTAACCTGATGATGGCAGCGATGCACACTCCCGAAACGTGGATATCTAATCGTCTTTTCGACTGGCTTGTTGCCCGAGAAGAAAGCGAGCATATTCGTCGCTAGGAAAGCTTCAGGTCTTATTTTACCAGGAGCTTATATTTGTATATACTTATTGTTAATAAGGATAAACATTTGTAGAAGTTCTCAATGTATGCTTACTTAGAACTGTAAGATTAAGGTAAGGCCACCTCTGTAGCGTGGTGGTAGCGAGTCTGGCTCTCGTTCTATGAGTTTTGAGCTCAAATCAGATTAGGTTTTATTTGTTAAGTGTATTTTTTGTAATTTACGTCCTCCAACGTTTGGTCATATCGGACGATGGAATGGGTGAAATGATGCTCAAATGAGCCCGGGGTCCATAGAGCTTAGAGTTACCCGACATTCGACTTTCAGGATAAGGGAAAACTCCGGAAAAACACTTACCCAGGTAACTCACCCTGACCGAGATTAGAACTCGGGACCTCTTGGACGTGAGGCAGACATGCTACCACCACGCTACCGAGGTGGACATTAAGTGTATTGACTGAGTACATAGCTAACATATAATACAATGTTACCGTTAAAAGTAAATCGCACACCAGGCATCGGCAAGCATGTACTCAGTGAGGTCGCGCAACAGTGACATATCAGGGACAGCGCTTACAAATCATATAAAATTAATAACATATTTTATCACTAAGCTAGCATGCCTAAATTATTACTTTATGGAAACGTATACATGTATATATTACGCTTTGTCAATCAGTGATGCCACACACTTGAACTTGGGGTGTGATTTTAATGCCTCTTTTATAATTTGCAAGTTTAGTAATTCTAGAAATTGGTGTTATCTGAGTATCTACAGTTTTCGTTACAGAATTAATAGCCTCTGTTTTGGCTGTTTTACTGCATTCCGCTTTCTAATTAGTTCCTCAAACGCTAAGTCATATCGGATGATGAATGTACTGGATGAAATTATGCTCAAATGATGACAGGATCCATAGAGCTTAGAGTTACCCAACATACGTATTTCAGATAAGGGAAAGCCCTGAAAAACACCTTATCCAGATAACCATACCATCCGGGATTCGGTCTCGGGACCTCTTGAACTAAGGCACACACGCTACTACCTATGTTACCGAGGTGGGCTGCCTTCCGTTCATCAGTCACTTCACGAACATTTGTCTCTCCTGATAAAGGCCCGTACCTCTTATTGCTGAAAGTTTCCCTTGGTCATCATGCTGTACACACTGTAAGTGAGTTTACAAATCATCTTTGCAAATGATGCCTACTCCCATGCTATTGCAAGGTTAACATAAATGTTTCCTGGTGATCTGAATGTATTTAACGTCTTTCAGAAACCAAAGGCTGCCGAGTCAAATACCAATGCATACCATTGTTTGTTATTAAGGCAGAATACACGATCGTCACCGGGAAGCCTCTCGAGCTGAACATGCGGCGACGGGTGAGAATCGCAGTTACACTTACTACGGCCTACGTCGTCACACAGATACTGCTGGTCACGTGGAGGTTCCAGGTCAATGCATGGTGGATGATACCGGCAGTAATGTCCTGCTGCCTGTGCGTCGCAATGTTGCCAAATTTATGGATAGCTTGCTGCTGGGAGCTTCAAAGAGCCGCCTTCCTGCTTGCTCGTGAAATGGAGTTAGTGAGTTCATTGTACTTTATCTCTTGTCTTGTAGCTTCTAATAACAATTCACACTTGTCATAGTTTATAAAAAGTCTAGCTCTACTGTATTTGGTTCTGATAATCATGAATATTAAATTAAGAATTTGAATATAGTAATATTAACTGACATATTTAACCTTATATTAAGATACGTGTACGAAATATATCTTCAAACTTTAAAAATATATTTGATTAACAAATAGCAATATAATGCTAATGAAGAGTGCGCCTGCAGGAGAGCCCATTGATCAAACGATCACACACTGTGAAGACCCAGACAGCAGATTATTCAAATTTTCCTAGCTACTTAGGTGGCGACCACTCGCTTATGAAAATAATCATGCGATTCCATTGACAGAGGTCTGAAATACCTAGACGGAATAATTGCTTTTCAGCATTACGAAGAACCGAGTGTGGCAGTAGCTGCCGGAGAGGGAGATTGTGTGCACTACTGCGTGCCTGCCTTTATAACCTGTCCATCGTGTACAGCGCTTAGCAAGGTTTTGTTTACATCGCGCGGTACTACTGCACCTGTGACACTGGTGTTTAATTAAGTGGTTTAATACACCGGCTTTGAAGTAATCAACAGAAATCGTGGCAGTATACAAACGTGTGAACACACTTAAAACTCAGTTTGCAACCACGGCTCTTCGACTGACAGCAATGGCTGGTAAACTTCACGGGACTAAAACCAGATCAGGTAGACACGCTACGCCTCATACCAAAGAACGCGAATTTATGTTAAACTGATTTCGGCAGTATTGTATGATAACTTGTTAAGACTGGCTTAAAGATGAACAGAATTTTACATGCAGAAACTCCAAAAAGTTTTCGTCTAATCATAACACATAGAATTTAACAAGCACAATCGGAAAAATATAGGTAAGAAAGGAACAATGACTATTTCCTTACATCGGTTAATATCTAGATTTAAAAATAAAACACAATTTGGGTTCGCATATTTCTTAATTAGTGAAAACTCTACGTTATTTAAAATAATGTCCCATTTGATGTCAAACAAGTGTTCGTCTAGTAAAAAAGATCCCAGGTATGGTGCCTCACTGACACACACCAATTCCCTTTTCTTATGTAGTTGTGTTTCATCCACTGTCGTTGACAGTTCCATCTCTGTTTTCAGCAGTCGTTGACTGCTATTAAAGTAATATGGGTCCGAAAGGTCATGAAACTACAAAAGAAGAGAGAGAAATCTGCATCAGGTTATTTAAAGAAAGAAAATCGTTTCCAGAAATTGGAGAAACCATTGGAAGACCTACCAGTACTGTGAAGACTACTATATACAGGTTTGATCAGAACAAAGCTTACTAAAATGAAGAAACGGTTGTTCTGGAGTTCTATCCGAGATGGAGAAACGACATTTACTTATAGAAGACAAGAAACATCCTAAAATAAGTGCTCCAAAACATGCTATTGCAGTTGAAACACACACAGAAAGTCCGTTTTAGCACCAACTATAAGAAACGCACTTTATGAAGCTGAGAATTGAGGCCGAACAGCCCGTAGAAAACGATACATCAGTAGCATCAACAGTTACTTTTGCAAAAGAACATTAATACGATGGGTTTGATTTCTGGAAGAAGGTCGTATTTACTGATGAGTGTCAATTTGAGCTCTTAAAGTCAAAAGAGCAAGTAATAGCGTGAATAAAAAAGAATTGTGAGCTTGAGGAGAAAAATATAACAGCTTCATTTAAACATGGAGGTGATTCTGTAGTCTGGGGCTACATGAGTGCAAATGGTGTGGGGGATTTGTGTTTTATTGATGGAGTTATGAACCATAAGGTTTATATAAACATCCTAAGAACAAATTTGTCCAGAAGCGTGAATAATATGGGTCTTTCTGGGGATTATATTTTCACACAAGATAATGGTCCAAAACACACAGCTCTAGATGCAAGGCTATGGTTGTTGAATAATACTCTACGATGTATGCCGACACCACCGCAATCCCAGACATGAATCCAATAAAGAAATTGCGGAATATACTGGACAAAAATATTAGGAATCGTCAGATATGTAATATAAAGGATATAAAGAACACTCTACTAGAGGAATGGCGTAAAATTGCAGTGGAAGCAACACAATCTTTGGTGAAATCCTTGCCAAGGAGAATGCAAAAGATTATAACGAAGAATGGAGGGCCTATTAAGTACTAACCGTAACATTCTACACCCTTTTCTGTATGCAGACAAATAGTTATTTTGCATCCTATATTGCATGTTTAACTATGTTTAACTATGTTTATGTGAATAGATACTACGTGTTTCTTTATTGTATTCTCTTTTACACTAATCATTAAATAAGACAGTGTTCCTGCTGTACTTTATTCTGATGATTCCTCACTATCCATACATACTTAAACATAAACTCATGCACTAGACGAATACTTTTTGAAGTAACTGTATGCATCCGGGGAAACTACGAAGGTGTCAATTGCGGCTGGTGATCAGCAAACCGTTAACGTAAGGGTCTTTAGTCTGCCACCTGAAGTGCCAATCTCAGTATTAGCGAAGGAGTTGGGCAAATACGGTACAGTGTATGATATTCGTAAGGAACAGTGGGGTAATCAGTATCTCTTTCCGTCAAATAACGGTATTCATGTAGTTAAAATTGGTCTGAAAAGTACCACACCATCGGAGTTAACTATAGATATTTATATATTTTCCATTATTTACATTGGACATTTACATTGTTATTTGTGTCGTGAAACAGGACACATAAAAGCAACTTGTCCTCTTCGTGCTATCAGTTTACCTATACAACCCCGAAATCGACAAGTGGCATTTGCTGAAATGATGGGTTCTACTCCGCAGCCAGAACCAACAACTCATGGAGAACCCGTCGTCCTTGTTAAGCGCCGCATGTACGCAGTCTAATGAGGCAGGAGAATCGAATGGGGTAGAAAAATCAACGAATGTTGTCGAGCATTTAAGAGGTTCAGACGTGGTTAATACGGCCGCTGCATTGTATGGGGACAAGAATAAGCATTAAACACCTACCTAAAATAAAGCATTAAAATGAGTTTTAATATTTATATAATCACGTCATGGCTGAAACCTAAGATACCGTTCTATGTAATGTAAATACCCATGCTTTTTCTTTCTTTGATACCAGTGAAGAAACTGAAAACAACCAATTTAAAAAATCACGCTAAAAATAAAAGAAATATAATGTTTTGTTATGATCATTAATTTTGACCTGGAAGTATGAAGCAAGATGGCTCACATGTTTCTTTAAATGATATAATTCACATAGGGTAATTAGTCATTACAGTCATCTGTTATAGAAGCGGGATTAAAAATATGCTTTCCTTGCGAAATAAAAGTTGTATAGGTGGCTTAAGGCTTGTTGTATGGTAAAACACGTTGTTGGGAGAGGAAGTAGAATGCTTCATGGCATAGGGAAAAGTTCAAGAACTTAATGGTTTGTTAATCACTAACAAAATAAAACCATAACATAACAGATTAGAAAGAGTATCAAGAGTTTGTGTCCACGAAAAATTAGAGTAATAAAAACCCTGAGAAAATATGCCATCGTTCTTTGAAATAATCATATGATTTGAATGCTTCATTTGAATAGTGGGAGATATTTTGTGAACTCTTGATAGCGGAGCTAAGGCAAAAAAGACATAGCTGAACGAGCAAAGCTATTAAGAACATTTATGGTACAATATGTCACGGAAGGAAATCAGTAGGATGAGCAATTTAGTGCCGAATAACAGAAATTTTACTACGGTGACCGAAAGAAAAAACAACAGTTTATGGCAAATTTAGGGAGATAGGTGAAAAATTAACCGAGAAAGTCACCTCAGTAAGTAACCAACTCTCACTAACGGCAAAGTGAGTCGATAAATAATTTGTGCAGGCTTTTATCAAGTATCAAGGAATGAAAACAAAGCTCAAGAAAAATTTTGGCCTTAAATACCCGAATAAACCGAATGGAATGGGTCAGGTTGGCCTACACTTGGAAGGTCGTGGACTCGACTTACGCGGCCATCCTCCCTAACATGGAGCTATTTCGGGGGTTTTCATGGATCACTAAAACGAATGCTGGGAAGCATACCTTCATTACGTCCCCCGTGCCGTTACTTTTCATTTCATTCTCTCCATTTTCCCGGTAAAAATATATAGCAATGGTCAGCGAGGTTGATGTATTGGCCAGCTATGTATTGCTCTCAGGAAATCTATGTTCGGCTGAAGGAAGGCACTGTGGTCGGCTGGCCGATCTTTCAGAGGGACTTCAAAGCAATCTGAAACTCCATAGGCTGAGGAACTGCCTGCACCTGTTAGGAATCCAGCGAGGTTGTAGTGCCGCCTCTGTTCTGGCTTGTATAGGATACTTCCACCCGTCCTTCCTCTCAGGGTGTTGACGCACAATAAGGCATCCGCTAAGGTGTCGGAATCCCCGGCCATGATAACAGACAGACGGAATTGTCACTATAGGTATTTCGTTTTCTTTGCACACAGACGTTGTTACCGTACTCTTTTAATATATTCTTCTTGCTTAGTTAATGTGAAAGAACATAAACAGCACTACCGAGGAAGATTGCATGAAAAATTAGGAAACTGCTGATCAAGAAGAGAGCAATAGCGATAGCGGCGTCCAGATTATAGAACAACAAAGCGTAAGCTGTCAGCAACAATTGGTGGCAATGAATCGCTGACGATGAATCATCGTATGGTGAATTGGCGCCCACTGGAAATACAAAATATTATTTAATACTTCAATATACGATAGCAAAAGAAAATCTTACACACGGTTTTCAGTTATTCTTTTAACACGTCGCTTTTTATCAGTCTCCCTATAAATTTTTCCAATCATTTAAGTATTCATATATCTCACAATTGCTAAAGAGCTATTTATTTTTGTAGGGCCATGTTTACCGCAATGACTTTAGCGGGAAGATTAGGAACTACCCAGAAAATAGCAACTGCTTTCGAAATAGCTTCAATAGGATACCAACTTTGAATTTAAAATATGTATTATCATATATATTATAATGTATAATATACATGTGTACTATCCAAGAGTGTGAATTTATTCCCTTAATTTTTCGTCTTAAGCTGACACTTAAAATTAAGTACAGATATAGTAAATAATGACAACACCACCTTTGTTAAAATGCAACGTATGAATCAATTATTCGTTTGCAGTGATTTTTATAGAACGCTACATACACATAAGTATCTTACTGAGCTTAGAAACTGTTACAGAAAAGAGCTACCGTAACAACAAACGTGCATTCATGAAAGTTTGACAGGAAAATATTCTAAAATCCTAAACAGTTCTATGATGGCTATTAAATCGAACAAATTAATATGTGTGCCCACTATTAACTTAGCTCTGAAAATGGCTTGAAATGCAACAAATAGTAGCAGAGAGTTACATATTTGATATAATGGTTCATACCCTTTTGTTGTTTACAAGAGCAATTTGGGCCTGAGTAAAGCTCAGTTCATAAGGGATCACGCTGTTGAATTCTAACACCTGTTTTACCCGCACAAAATACTGAAAAGGGGACAGCATAGAAGGTACTCTTAATTAACTAGGAATAATATATGTAAACGGGTTGAGAAGTAATGAGGTATGGATGTGTGAATTTTGTGGAGATGACCTGGTAGAATGTAAGGAGTTAAGAAATTGCAGGAGAAAAATATGGGATAAGAAATGAAACAGTGTGAACAAAGAAGTAGTGACGTTAGCATGTTAACGGGGACGGGTGAAAACAAAACTAGCAATATAGGAGAATTGTTATGTAAGTTAAGATAAAAGTGGATTATAAATAAATAAATAAATAAATAAATAAATAAATAAATAAATAAATAAATAAATAAATAAATAAATAAATAAATAAATAAATAAATAAATAAATAAATAAATAAATAAATAAATAAATAAATAAATAAATAAATAAATAAATAAATAAATAAATAAATAAATAAATAAATAAATAAATAAATAAATAAATAAATAAATAAATAAATAAATAAATAAATAAATAAATAAATAAATAAATAAATAAATAAATAAAATCTGAATATTCTACCCCGGCACCTAGACAACTATACCGGGGCATATATCCAAATTTTCTCTTTATTTTTCCATAAAATCCTTACAAATGTTATAATTATACAAATCTCTCAGAAAACTACTCTACAAAAATAAAATGAAATAAAATAACAGAAATAAACACAAAAAAGCAAAAAACAAAAGAAAACAACTATAAAAATTACAAAATCCTTATTTCCTAAATCTATATCTAAATCTACTAATTCTGTAGTCCACCATGGCCTCTGCCATCACTCTCTCCCTCCGCCGCCCATGCAGTCAACTCCATTGTTAGATTATTCAATAATTCTTCCCGTCTTATCCTATTTTGTATTCTAGAACTCCTTCTTGGATCTTGTACTATTCTTCGCCTATTATCAACTCTTTCTCCTTTGAATATTTTTACCTCCCATGCTTTCTTACTTACAAAGTTAGTCAAAACTTGTAATTTATTTACCAATTGTTGATCTCGAATTATGTCATATACGATATATCCTGCTAGCGCATGCCTCTCTTCTTGTTGGTGAATTGCATATCTTCCACATTCAAATACTACATGTTCAGGATTATCTTGTTTGTTACATAATTCACATATATCATTTTCAGTTTTATTGATTTTCTTCCAATAGGTCTTATAAGGTCCGTGTCCAGTTATATAATGTATAAATCCCTTTGTTGGTTGAATACAATTCAATTTTAGTCTCTCTTTGACGTTCTGAAAAATTTCAAACACTCTTCTACCTTCTAGACTGTCTGTCCATTCTTTTTGCCATTTATCTTTTAAACTATTTTTAATCACCCAAGATTTGTTTGTTCTGACTCCAGTTATATTATAAACTTTTTCTAAGTTTCCTTTTTTCGCCCAAAATTTTGCGCCCTTCAATCTTATTAATAAATCAATCGGCCAAATGGCCGTTGTTACTAGCAATGCCATAGTTGGTGTTGTTTTTACAGCTCCTGTCAGACGTAATAATACTTTTCTTTGCGTTCTTCTCAACAATCTTCTTATTTGTACATCATCCATCCTTTCTGCCCAAACTGCTGCCGCATACGTCATAATTGAAGCAAAAATGGTGTTATGATATATCTGCATGTTACGCAATGGAAGTACAAAATTTAAATTGGTTATTCTTGCTAGGTTAAGCATTATTTTCTCTGTTTTCTGCCTAATATACTCCGTGTGTTTTCTGAAATGAAATTTTTCATCTATCATGATACCCAAATATCTCATCTCTTTTTCCCGTTTAATGTTCTGATTATTTATCTTCACTGTAGGATCCCGCTTTAAATTTCCCTTAAAAAGCACATAATTTGACTTGTTTGGTGCAATTTTTAGTTTTGTTCTGAAACACCAATTTGATAATGTATTTGTAACTTCTCTTGCTTTATTTTCTAGCTCTAGTCTGCTCTGTCCATCCATCATTATGACTATGTCATCAGCATACGCTACTACATCCAAAACCTTATGATCTCTTTCCAGTAGTTCTAATAAATCTTCTGATAAAATATCCCAAAAGAGGGGCCCCAAGATAGAACCCTGAGGGCAACCCTTGGTTATCTTCTTCCTAGTTTCAAAATTTGATCCACCAATGAATACTTCTCTATTGGAACAATAATCCTTTAATAAATTATAAATAGTACTTGAATATTTCTTGTCTTTTAAAATGCCGAAAAAATACGGCCACCATAAATTATCAAAAGCGCCCGATATGTCCACAAATAATCCAATTACATAATTCTTTTGGCTTTTTGACACTGTTTCTTGAATTTTTAATATTGCATCCTCAGTTGAATATCCCTTTCTGAAACCAAATTGTTTATTATTCATACCCAGCATCAACCTATTTTCCATTATTCTTTTATATATTAACTGTTCAAAGATCTTGCCAATAGCATTTAATAAACATACTGGTCTGAAAGATTTTGGTTGCGTTCTGTCCTTATCTGCTCCTTTGCACAAAATTATAACCTTTGCCTCCTTCCACAAGTTTGGAAATCTCCCTCTTGCCAAACAATCATTAAACAAGAAACACAAAAACAAGACAATTTCTTCTCGTAGATTATACAAGACTTCATTTATAATACCATCTGGACCAGGTGCCTTCTTCTTTTTTAACTTCTGCAGAATTAATTTTATTTCTGTAATATCAAAGGGATAAACAGGATTTCCTGTATACTGCAACATCATCTGGTTTCTTTTTTCAACATGAATATCATCATCTTCTTCCTCTTTATCATCTGGCAATAACGTATGTAATAACAATTCCACCGATTCTTTCCCACTTTCTGTCATCTCCCCATTACCCTTATCTAATGTGGTTAAGATTTCTGGCTTCTTAATTTTATCCATAATAATTTTATACGGTTGTCCCCAGACATCTTGTTTTAAATTATTTTCAACGAACTGTTCCCAATGTTGTTTTCTGGTGTCTTCTAATAATTGTTTATACTTTTGTTTGGCCTCCCTATAATTCTTTAAGTTCTCTTCTCTTTCCGTATGTATGTTTGATTTTTGATATATTCTTCTTAATTTCCTTGCTAACGATCTCAGCTTCTGCAATCTATCTGTCCATTTTATTTTATCCTTATTATTAGAAATTGTTATCTTTGGAACGGATTTTGATACTGCTACTTTTATTGCTTGTGTTAAATTTATTGCATCCAAATCCACTGATATTCCCGTATACTGTAAATTTAAATCCTTAAATACTTGCTTCATCTTATCCCAATTTGCTCTTTTATAATTATAACGTAATTCTATTTCATGTTCTTCTTGAATTACTTCCCTATTCAATATATAATCAAAATAAATCAAATTATGATCACTTGTGGTCTGACCCTGTGTGACCCACCAATTTCTAATCTTCTTCTCCGCTGTTGCTGACGCTAAAGTAATATCTATATTTTCTTCAGCACCTGCTCTATTTTGAAAGGTTGGTGGATTACCATCTTTATTTATTACATATAAATTTAATTCCGAGATATGTTCTTCCAGTTTCTCCCCTCTTTCATCTGGTCTTTTACTGAACCACCAAGTTGATTTTGCATTACAATCACATACATGCATGATTTCTTTATTTCTGAATTTATTATGAATATTTTTTAATTTATATAGAAAGGGTTCAATATCCAAACTATATTGAAAATAATAATTTGCCAATATAAAACTTCCATACTTTGTTATAACTTCAATGCAATTAACATGCGTATCCAGAAATTGCGCTATGTTTACTATTTGCAAATCTTGCTTGAAAATTACTATTGCTGCCATTGCCTTTTCCTGAGATAAGATTTGTCGGGATCTTAACGGCATATATGGAATTTTGGAATTTACCACATACGGTTCTTGAATACAGATAATATCTAATTTTAATTCTTCTGCAATTTTTCTTATTTCCGCCATAACCAATTTACTTCTTTGCCCATTTATCTGTGCAATTCTTAAGCTTTCCTCCATGAGTTACTTCCTAAATTTAATCCACCAAATACATCTCTTCTTACTTTTGCGAAATTCTCTCTATTTTCATTTACTTCCTTTGCCATATTATGATTGAAACTTCTTATATTGTCCTTAAATTTATTTACTTGGGCTATTTTATATTTATTTTGTTTAGAAGTTATAGATTTATTTGTGTTTACAGCTGATAAACATGTTGCTATAATATTTTCCGATTTATTAGATTTATTTGGAATTTTTTGTGCATTGGTCTTATAAAACGTTGTTTCTGGCTTAAAGCTAGGATTAAAATTGGCGGTTTTTACTACATTATCCTTTACGACATCTTTTTTAACAATCTCCGATCTATTTAATCCTGAATGTCTAATTTGTGCATAACAATGTGGCCAGCTTGCTGCTGAATCAAATACAACTCGACCATAACATAGAACAAGATTATTATATAATTCTTCTAGATCTAATACCTCTCCCCTTCTCTCAGAAACAATATTTAACAACAACATTAATTCTTCTAGATCTGTTGGTAGATTTTTTGTTCTTGAATCCATCCTTTCAACTGCATTTGGAACTGGAATCATAATTTTATCACCATTTTCATGAGCTCTTCTTGTAATATATCTTAATGCCGCAATTAGTGTCTTGGGTTCTTCTAATCTACTTAACTTCAATGTTTTTTCAAAATCATTATAAATTTCCTTAATATTAAACTCTTCGGTCTTTTCTTTCGTATCCTTTTGATTTATTAACGACCATTCTCCCTGTTCTCTATCCTTCTCAAACACAAACTCAACTTCTTCAACTTCGTCTACAACTTGAACATTCTCCTTTCTTTCCTCTTCTTCGCCTACCTTTTTCATATATTATTTCATCATAATTTATTTCAACATTCCTTCTTGTATTCCTCTTCTTATTCTTCTTTATTGGTAAGTTAATATTTTCTTCACTGTTGACCATAATCAATTCGGGAAACAAATCTTTCTAACATCATATTATAAGTTGAACAATTCCCCTTGCCTCCGCAAATCTTGCCTCTCCTCTTGCAAGGAATACAACATTCTTCTCTTTTCTCACATTCATTCCTCAGATGTCCAATTTCTCCGCATTTTCCACACACTTTATTATTTTCCCTACAGGATTTCTTGACATGACCATAATTATAGCAATTCAAACATTTCGGTACAGAGATGAAATTCTTTACTGCTACCGCTTGAAAACCTGCATATATTCTTCCTGATTGAATGAGATTTTTCCACAATATTGGAGAAACTTCGGCCACATGATGAACTGTAGCTCTATTTCTCGGACCAGTCTTAAATCTTAAAACAAACTGTTCACTGAACTCTTCTTTCGTCATCTCGTCTATGAAGTTTTGTTCATAAATATTTTCTTGTAACTCCTCATCTGATACACCTTTCAAAACATTATACAAGATAACTTGTGGATTTCTTTTCTTCGGCTCTTCAATCTTCAATTCTTTTTCCAATAACTCTTTACAGTTTATAACTTTCTCAATATCTTCTTTTGTTTCTGTTTCAATTAGTACATTTTTGCCCGCTGGTCTCAAACTACAAATTCTTATTTTATTCTTAACAGGATTCAAATTCTTAGTAACTGTTTCTTGTAGATCTTTAATATTCATTTCATTTTTGGCTGAGATGAAAACAACATGTTTTTTATTATGTAACGCTTTCCTTACTTGTTGTTGCTTGCCAGTTTGCGCCGGAGTGGCAGTAACCTGAGCAAAAGTTTTCGGTGTCTCCATCATTGTTGCTTTAACCTCTTTCCATACTTTGACTTCTGCAAAAGCTCTTTCTTTTTCTAGATTAACCCTAAAAAATTCCTTCCTCATGCCTTCTATTAAAAATAACAATCTCTCCTTTGATCTTGTCCCCATCCTTTGATCATTTGTTAAAATAGAATTTGCTTCGTTACTTAAATCTTCAAAATTCAACATCACCTGCTCCGGACTTTCTCCAACAATATTTTCCGTTTTATTTGTTGAATCCATATTTACTGCATTTGTTTCCTCTTTCTTCTTCTCTTTTAAATCCTTTTCTTCTTTCTTCCTCTCTAAAACATCATCATCTTTGCTCTTTTTATCTTCTTTCTTCTTCTTCTTCTTCTTCTTCTTCTTCTTCTTCTTCTTCTTCTTCTTCTTCACATCTTTGCCTTCACCAAGTGGATTAGGGTAAAAGAAGCGAAGGTCAAGAGGAAATCACACCCAGCTGCTCAGGAAAACCAGAGGTTATTGGCCATGTGACCTGAGTCAGCGAGTAAATCTTCCGTCAGCAATTTCATGTGATTGTCAAGGATGTATACTGTCCGGCCGCTCTATCTCCGGCTCTGACAGTTCTCGAGAGCGGGAAGCGCGTTGTTGCCAGTTCTTTAGCGGGAATTTCAAGCAGAGGAACATCTGTATTTTAAATATTTCACGCATTTTCAGATCGTAACGTCGTAAATGTAAGTGGTCAATGTGCATATACATGATCCCAGAATAGCTGCATATGGAGACAATATACCATTTACTGGAAAAGAAATAACAAAAAGCTACTTCGCACGAGAGGGAAATTCCTTTCTCATATAGTATTGATATACATGTCGCCTTATAGCATCCTTTTGAAAAGCATCAAGTGAAGCTTTAAGGCTGCCTCGTTGCCTTTGCTTTCGCGGTGTACGCAGAACTGCAGACGGCGAACTTAAATCAGCTGGCACTTTTCCTTGGTCACATTCTTCCCACCTTTAAGGCGTCACAAACTCTGTCCAGCACCTTGGTAACAGGTAGTAGAGGTCCACCATTGTCCCGCTCCTTCTCGAAGTACTCACCTAGCCTGAATATAAATTCACGGCTTTGGCTCTTATAATGACCGATTTTTTTTTTAATTCTGAAGAACCAATAGCCATATTACTATAATAGCGGTAATAATAAGACTTACAGACGCTACCAATCGGGATTCACGCACACACAAAAAATTAAACAAACCACCAGCGCGGGATCCATAGGAAACTAAGAGCCACGTGGTCCACACAAAATTACAGCGGCAACACGGTGCTGGATTTGCAAGCCACGCCTAGCAGCGACAACGCTCATTGGCGCTAGCAGACAGTTTTAACTTCCTAACCACAACACCGGATGTACAGACTACCAGTACCACCAATAGAAGCAGTTGGTGTGCGTGAAAGGTATGAACGAAGTATTCGAATAGAGTGATGTAAAGAATATCTTGCATGATAATGAAATTACAAGTTGGGTTTCAATGTTTTGAAGCTAATATAGTTAATATATATTTACTCTCATTATAAAGATAATTCTGACGAAATGTTTTCAATTACTCGTTATTATATGTTGGTACTAGTAACCTTCCTCCTCCACCTCCTGCAGCCACTAAATGTCAGAGCCGGAGATAGAGCGGCCGGACTGTAAGTGCATGTACTGTATGCCCACGACAAGAAGGCTAGAGGAGCACGGAGAGCTTAAGCTGTTGATCTGCTCCGATAGCGCATCTGTTTACTAAGAAATGAGTGAATGAAAGTGCGTATGAGTCACCTATGCTACCAGATGTATTGTTTGCTGCAACGATAGGTATTATGTATTGAAAAAAGTCTTCCGTCTTTGTCATACTCGGAAGGCGAGCATACACCCCGAGGAGGCAGCAAAAGTGATTACGTTGCA
Organism: Mantis religiosa; assembly: GCA_030765055.1. NCBI lineage: Eukaryota > Metazoa > Arthropoda > Insecta > Mantodea > Mantidae > Mantis > Mantis religiosa. The sequence goes on from CM060954.1 coordinate 131,677,993, forward strand.
CATGCCTCCAGCTTGCCTTCTTGTCTTGGGCAATTAGTACGATGAAAAAGTCATTTTATTGAAACGTAATGGACACTATGCAAATAAATAAATATACAAATACAAAATATATTACTTGGCACAACACCTAATATACAAAACTAATTACAAATTGGTAAATTATTGAATTTATAAAATCCTATCATGCTTTGGTCAGTCAATATGTAGCCAGTCCAAACCTTCCGCTGTTACTGATTAGCCTTCTCTCACAGCGATAACCGCTCCTCAGAGAAGTAGTAAAACAGTATAGCAAAGGACCGTTGAGCTCCACTTAGGACTATTAAACACAAATTGAATACATTCCTAATTGAATACATTTTCCCACTGCATTCAAAGTACTTACTTCAAAACCTGTAATTATACAATTGAAAAATCGATATTTTGAGTTGCATTAGACATCTATAAATTAATGTGCTACTCAGAAGTGAAATTCTAGCCCTATCTTATGAAAAAGCAAGAAGGATGTACGTTATACAAATTACCATGCTTGTGTTTTTACAGCAAATGCTTGAGTATGGACTAGAGCGAGGAGTTCGTCTCTCGAAGTACCGCATCCTATGGCTGAGACTGAGTCGCCTGACTCGTGATCTTGGGAATTGTATGACTCTGACGGTGGGCCCTTACATTGTCACAATATTTGCCCTCATCGCCTTGTTTACCTACTACACGTTACTGAGCATAGCTAACGGCGAGACACATCGAATACTTCACATGCTGGCCATTTTGGTTTTCAACCTAGCTGGCGTATACCTGATGTGTAGCTCGTCACAAACTGCCGTGGAGGAGGGAAGTATTTTTACATAGTTTACATGACTAAAGTCTTTAAGTTTAGAACTTGATTCAGATATCATTTAATCCTTTAATGCATGATTTACTTTCCTGCTTATGCCGCTTTTGCTGTAATTTCTAAACTGGTTCTCATATCGCTTTCTGCAGTACGTCAATGGAATACATTCTAATAGCTATAGTCGTTTAAGCGATAGGTAATGGACTGGCTTTCCACTCAGAGCTAAACGTCGTGTTACACAAATATAAATATTTGTTACTAAATCTCCACTTATCTTAAGAAATTGATATTAATACTTCCTTCTTCTTTCTAATGGAGAATTAACAAAAATTATATTATCATCAATTATAATAATTATATTAACATCAATTTCTTGAGAAAAATGGAGACTTAGTAACAAATATTTATATTTGTGTAATATTTATTGCTTCATTGTAAATAGCTTTATTTTCTACGTAAACGTCGTGTGTTCGACGTCAACTGTAGTCAAATGTGGAGGGCCCATGTGAAATAATCGGTGTGATGGCATGCTTGGATGCTGACGGGATATCATTTGACTGCAATTGCTTGGATTTTAACTTTTTTTAGTAAAAGCATGACAATATAATTGTAAAAATGATATAATATTTACAATTGAAAAAAACTCGAAATGTTGTGTGTACAAATAACAAAAGAATTGCACTAAAACTATTTCAGGCTGGATACAGTCTAATGTTACCCTAGAGCAACACCATGCCTTAACTTGTTAAGTAATGCAAGCAGTAGCAGAAATCATCTTTTCAAAGTTAGCTTTTATACTCAATTTTAGAAAATTATAGATAGTGTCACAACGACAGCTAATGGCTAATGTAAAGCAATTAAATCCGAGTTCAATTCCACCGTTTGTTGTGTGCCGTGAGAAGAGCAAGAAAATTGAACAGGAAGTACATGTCTCTTTATTGTACTGTGCTAGATATACCAGATCGACTTCGACAATGCTCCATTTCCTATATGAGAGACAGCTTGGTTGCCAGAATATTTCTTCTGTGACCGGCGGAATATTAAACGAGCTGCAAAAGCCAATGGGTGGTTAAGGAGCAAACATCTTCGGGCTGTGTTTAACCTGCCCGTACCACGGAAGGACAGAGCTTCAGGAGTTGCTAGTTATGAGTTCACCAGTGGGTATCGGAGTTGTGAATGACTCGGGCAGCGAGAACAGAGATGTCCAAAATTTCTTTGCTACATTCGACAAACAGAGTAACCTAAAGGCAATATTCAGCTGGCAATAAGTGTGCATGCAATAGAAGCATAAAGAAGCAAACTTACGTGTTTGCTCTGTATTAATTTGTGTATTTGGAAGCAGTGAAGTAGATTGAAGTTTGGTTAGCATCGAACTATGATCCTAAAGAGAAATAAAGTGAGATTAGCACAAATTCGTGTTATCACGATATATTGAATATTAATCTACAGTTTAAGCATTAATGTTCTCTGTAGTCCTTAACCCCCAATTTGTATAGTACTGAAATCTCAATTTAAAATCTTTTAGCCCTGCCTTGTTTTGTTTTAATACTGTTTCTACCATTCGTTTATTAATTGCATTAGCAAGCAGTTTCGTTATAAATGTTTGTTCTTGTTTAATATTTATCTGCATGGATATATTTGGTTAAGTTTCATATTATTTTCATTGACGTAAGAGTAGATAAAAAGCTGCTGAAGATAACTAATGCTTAGTGTTCATAAAGTTAAATATCAAGTACACATGAGGCATGCATGCATACACAGAGATGCATAGAAATGCATTGCATTATTCTAAAGCACTGAACAACTGTTTTATTACTAACACTATTAATTCTACTAATGTAAAAAAAAGTTCCGGAAGGTTTGGCCCCCTAGCTCAGTCGGTAAAGCACTGCTTAGCATGCGAGGAGTCCCGGTTTCGATTCTCGGCTGGAGTTGGCGATTTTCCTTCAACAAAGACGATTCCCGTCCTTACCTTTCGCCGTCAATTCGACTTAGTGGCCAAGCACAACAAGTGGTCGTCAGAGAAAATGGCCACCAGCCTCCAGAAAGGGGCCGCAGAGGTGCTGAACGCGGCCCAGACAGCGCCGGCACCCAAAGACATCTGGGAGGCTCTGGAAAACCGGTTCGGAAACCACCGCTTAGCCGCAGCCTAGCGCAGCCAACTGAAATCTAGAACACAGCAGCCAGGACAGCTGCTGCAGGAGTTCACCATGGCAGTCGAACAGGTGGCCAGTAAAGCCTTGCTCGACCTCCCACTCGGATTCGTATTCCAAGCGGCCGCCTACTCTTTCGTCGACGGGGTACGAGATGCCGAGATACGTCAGCGCCTAATGCTCGGCGACTATATGTCCATCCACGAGGCGCTAACGGCCACATTGAGTATAGGAGTGGTCAGTGTGACGGCTACCCTGACCTCGAAATCAAGGACTATCCACTACGATGGGGAGCGAAGACCAGCCCAGGAACGACAACGAAGACCAAGTGACGTGTGTTGTGGGTGAGATCAGGCGGGACAGCTGGAGAGAGACTGCCCACAGCAAGACGAGCAGCCTGAGAGCGAATAAGGACCGGCGTGGCGAGGAGGACGTCGGTTCCGTTACCACCATCTCCTCAAGTGACACTACGCTGCAGCAGCTGACGTACGAATGGCAGCCTCATCGGGGACGGTTAGGTGAATGGGAGGCCATGCTGCGTATTTATGGACACCAGGGCATCCGTGACGTCATCAGACCAAACGTAACCAGGGGTTGCCGTCGAGAAAACCGAGCCGACCATACTAGCTAGTGACGGCATCGGACGACACCTTGCCCGGAGAGAGAGAAGTCCTGCTGCAGTTGACCTTGGGGCGGAGTGCCTTGGGTCTGCGAATGTTCGTCGCGAATGTGGCTGAGGATGATACTGAGACTGGATGCCCTCAGGAGTCACGTGGTGACAGTTCACGTCGGCAGGACGGTTCTGCCCCTCAAGAGAGCAGAGGTGATGCTCCGATACCCCAAAGAAAGCCTTGGAATCTGCAGAATCATTCCGAGACAAGACGTGGTTATTTCTGTGGAAAGCGAGATCTTGGTGACGGCACGACTGGAAGGGCAGCCCACGAAGAACCTGACGCTGGACAGGATGACCCCTGTGTACGGACTCTGTGTAGCGAGGACATTGTTGCCGTGCCGAGAGGAGGTGCCGGTGACGCTGCTCAAACCAACAGACACCGATCACGACATCCAGGCCGGGACGGAGTTGGGGGAGTGGGAGCCCAATGTCAGAGTAACGCCAATCGACTAGACCCAGTAACCGATGCTGACGCAATATCTGGGGCTCCGGCTGCAAGGCTTACTGGAGAGGGTGGTGACAACCTGACCGTAGAACAGCTGGAGAAGATTCGACAACTGCTGAGACGATACCAGCGCGTCTTCAGCTAAGGCAACATCCAGGGGAGTGATTGATGATTTGACAGCCCTTGGTCTTCCTCTGTAGTCCTGGTAAAGAACATGGACGGCGCGTTACGCTTCTGTGTGAACAGAAACCTGAACTTGTCACCAGGAAGGACTGATTTCCCTTACCCCGGATTGACGGCACCCTGGACACGCTTACTGGGGTGCAGGCTTTCTCAACTCCAGACCTGAAGCCAGGCTACTGGCAGGTGACTCCAGACCGAGAGACAAGAAGAAGACCGCATTCTCAAGAGGCGAAGGACTTGGCAGTTCACAGTGATGCTCTCTGGTCTCTGTAATGCACCAATTACCTTCCAACGCCTCATGGAGTCAGTAATGAGAGGACTGACTTATTACACCTGCCTGCTATGTCTGGACGACATCGTCATTGTCGACAAGACATTCGAAGCCCCTCTCGACAACCTGAGCAAGGTGCTACAGAGCGGCTAACCTGGAGCTGAATATGAAGGTCACATGGTCACACCAACCGGAGTGGCCACAGACCCGGAGAAGACATAGGATATAACAGATTGGCCTCGCCCAAGGGTAAACGGGAATTGTCATTTTTCCTGGGTCTCGGCAGTTATTACCGCCGCCTTATAAAGGGTTTCTCCAACATCGCCAAACCGTCATTCACCTAACAGAAGAACGCCGGCCCTATGTGTCAATGGAGGACGCCGAAGTTGTTTTTCAGCAGCTGAACCAGACACTTCCCAGTGTGTATGTGTGTGTGTGTGTAATTTTACGTCCTCCAACATTAAGTCATATCGGACTGTGACTGAAATTGATGAACTGATGCTCAAATTTTTCCAGGGACAATGGAGCCTAGAGCTACCCGACATTCGTCTTTAAGGATAAGGGAAAACCCCAGAAAAACATTATTCAGGTAACTCACCCTGACCGAGATTCGAACTTGGGACCTCTTAAACGTGAGGCATATGCGCTACCATCTACGCTACCGAGGTGGGCGGGGAGACAATTCCCAGTGCTCCTATTTTGGGGTTCCCACAACCAGGTGGCGCCTTCATTGTGGAATCCGACGCCAGCGACCATGCCATTGGTGGCGTTCAATCCCAAGCCCAGGACGGCCACGAGCTGGTGAATGCCTACTTCAGCAAGATGGTGTCCAAGGCAGAGAAGCACAACTATGCCACCCGGTGAGAGCTGCTTGTTGTAGTGAAGTTCTTGCAGCACTTCCACAAGTGCTTGTACGATCAGCCAATCCATCTGAGGATTGACCATTCCACCCTAATTTGGTTACTTAGATTTAGAAACCTAGAGGACCAGACGGGCTGTTGGGTTCCGAGGCTGCAACAGTACGATTTCACCTCCGAACATCGTAGAGGGTAGAGCCACGCCAACGCAAACACCATAACCGGAAGACCCTGCCCAGAGTGCGGCTAATGCACAATAATGGAAGAGAAGGTGTTTGCCGCAGCTGTCAGAGTGGTCACGGCAGTGACTGCGGACGGATTGGATAGCGCTGACCGGAGGGGGGAGGAGCTGGCGGACATAGACTTAGAGAGGGCAGTTGTTACTTCCCGGGAGTAACATACCGAAGTCTTGGAGGAAGTGCACATAGGTACTTCGGAGGACACCTGGGAGCATACCAAACGATCGACAAACTCCGTCAGTGCTACTACTAGCTGAGGCTCCGAGTAGAGGCTGAGAAATGGTGCTGCCAGTGTCACGTTGCGCGGCGAGTTGCGGCCCCCAGACAAGAAGCCGGGATGGCATACAGCAGTACAATCTCGAAGCGCCCAGGACACCAATTTTCAATCCAACATGATGAAGCTGGAACTGGAAAGACTTGTGGTGAACAAGACTGGCATAACAGCTCCACATTCACTTTCGGACGGCATGGTCGAGAGGTACATTAAGATCCCAGGAGAATAACTGAGGAAGTTCTTGGCCAGCCATCAGCGAGACTGGGACATCAGTTCTGTGGAGAGCTACGTCTCCCTTGCCGTTTGGCATTTGGGAGCCCCTAGGAAGCAAAGCAGTCAACAACCGAGTATGTGGGAGACCTAGTAGTCCATCTCCACGAAATGCATGAGATGGCTCGTCATAACAGACAGATGTCAAACGACCGCATGAAAACCGGTACTACAGGCAAGCCAACAGTCAAGAATTCCAGTAAGGTGACTTGGTCTGGTTGTACTGCCCTACCCGGACCAAGGTACTCTGCCCAAAGCTTCAACAACCATGGCAAGGATCGTACCGGGTGGTGATGTGTATTAAAAACGTGGTGTACCGCATCCAGAGTGTGCCCCGAGGAAAGATGTAGGTGGTACATCTGGATAGTCTGGCCCGTTACGATGGTGCTCTTCGTGATGATCAGCCTTGAGGAGGGAGCAGTGTCACCGATGACATTGTTAAGCTGCCGAGATGAAAGGTAGCCGGACGCGTTGGCAGGAGCGCTGGACGCTTGCCAAGAGATAGAAAGTGACAGGGAGACAGAGTCCGGAATGTTGTTTCTTTCTCTTGCCGTCACGAATGATATCGAAAGATCTGCTGCTTTCTAGAAGCAATGACTGGGAGGTATAAATGCCGGTTAGGGTTAGAAGCAGCAGTGTTGTGTGATGGTCATTACGACAGGGGACGTTTAAAATGTTCCGCATTTGTTTACTTGAGGCGAAGCAATAAAGAGTGTTCTAAATTTCTACAAACCAGACTTTTGATTCTTTGTATATCTCGTAGTCACAATGTGTTAAACATTTAACTGAACAAACAATTACATTTAAAGTTGGCACGTTTATCCAGTATCAAAATAGGCTTTCATAACTTCCTGAAGCATGCAGTCAAATTTTAATCCCACCTTCAGTGCAATACTAATCAGTAAGCTTCTAAACCTTTCAGGAACAAAAATGGTGACCTTATTGGTTATCTAGTTATATGTCGATTATTTAGTGTTCTTGCCTTTGATTGCCTTTGATGATAACTCTGAAGGGAAGCAACTTCTGCTTATTTCAGAACCTTCCCATGAACATGAAATTACTTAATTCATTTAGAATTTACAGTTGCTTTAGCTCACTAACCGATACTTTGCTTAATTTTATAGGTTGAAGACGCATTTCGTGTTCGTTTGGAACGACTACAAATTTACTTTGAGGATAAGCATCATTCTGCAGAATATGAGGTAAGTCAGAGAAGGGACCTGGAAGTTGTTATAGTGTTTACATGTGCATTGCTTTAACATATGGGGTTAATCGTTTAGCTTTCCCTCATTTTATAGATAAATTAAATTAGTGCAATCATTTCTTCTTTTCTATTACCTTAAAAAAGTGATTAACGAAGTAGATTGGCTTCGTTTAGGTGTGTGGCTGATAAGGGGAATTGCACTGTGACGTATGTAACCAGTTTGTGTACCAGTTAATCATCGTCACAAAGTTAACTGACTAATAACAAAATGACTAATGTCTAATGACACGCCAGGTGTAATTTGGAAGAGATCGTGCATTTAAAGGTAGCGTCTTCTTAGGTGGATTTTTGTTCTTTATTTACTGTTACATAACATTTTGAATGCTCTCTGAATATGAAAGACTTTACGAGTCTTTTAAGAATTTAAGTCACGTACATAGAACTTCTTTGTTATTTAAATCAGATAAATATATCGTATTTTAATCTTGAAAATGTTGGATCGCAACTTTCCAAGATTCTGCCAAATTTTGACAAATCCACAGACTCGCATACAGACGCGAATTTCTTTCTGACACTTCAGTTTTTGGATTCAGACAGACTTAGACAATGTACCTCTGATGAAACCTCGACATCGATTTTTTTTAATAGAATATTATACTTTTTCTTAGGTAAGTGAAAATGGAAGAAAACAAAACACTTGACGTAGAACTTCCGAAAAATTATTGGATTAAACCAGTATAACAACGATAACATAATTATGAGCTCAATGTTGCTTGCTAATACGCCTATTCCATATTAGTATTATATAAGCTTAATAACATACATGAATTTTACTGTACTCTTTACCAACAAAAAGGAAATTATAAGAATATTGTCGTGAACCCGATAAGGCGGCTTGCGTACACAAAGGAACTGATAGGCGGGCAGTGTGAAAACCAAGTGCCGACAGACAATATAACATGCAGATAAAGGTCTGCCGAAACAAACAGAGACAAATGAAAATTTCTAGTTACTTCTGGATTAATAGAGATAATTCGGTTTCTGGTTTATTTTAGAATGATGTAGAAATTATCAGGAGATATATAAGCGATTGTGACAACGAGAGCTAATCTGCTGTTACTGTTGTTATTGTCACCAACCTTGGAATACTTTTTTTTTGCTTTATTGATATCAACAGCATGCTCCATTACATAGTAATACTACATGCTTTATAGTTACATGTCCTATTTTGAATTAGTAAGTGTAAACATTACAACAATTTTACATTGCGTTATTCTCTGTTTGAGACACTATGTACATTAAATTGAGTCTATTCTTCTAGCTGATTTTTGTGAGTTCACAATGTGTAATTATTTCACTCTAAATACTTGTCATATTTGTAGAAATGGTGCTTTATGGTTTAGTTAATTGTAAGATTATAATGAAACCGGAGTAAGTTGATTGTGTAGCGTTCACAATTTCACGTTATTACACTCCAAAGCTTCAGTTCATGTCCGTGATTTTTATAGAAGTTGCAAATTTTACGAACGACTTCAGGTGATTATTCGCAATCTTCTCGTTGGTGGTAGGCCATTTCCCTCCATTGCTTGTTACACTTTTTGCCAATTCTAGTCTTTCTTTATCAAGTCTTCTGCAATGAAATATTATATGGTTAACGGTCTGCTCTTCTTCTCCGCAAGGACAGAATTTGTCATTTATTATTGCAAATCGGTATAGGTTTGTATTTAATTTTTCATGGCCAGTTAACATTGTAGTGAGTTCTGGGGATATTGGAATCTTTTGACGCAATCTGTTTTTCACTAACGGGATAGTCACTGCACCTTTCGTTGTGTTCGTCCAGACTTGTTGCCACCTGTTGATATGTGAGAATTGAACAGTGTATCTCTACGAAAAATTTCTGCAACTAGGTATTTTAATTCTATGAACCCACAAAGTCACAATATGATTTTGTGTTTTCAGACATGCACATTTGTAATACTAAGCTCACTGAGAATCACAATTCACACATTTAACAAAGTCGTATACAGTATTAGTAAATTAATGATATTGCATTCGTGGTATTAATCAAGGCATGTGTCGTAACATACGGTATTAAAATTTTGCCTACCGTTTTGTAAGATAGGGGCTGGCATTAAGATATATGTATGTATGTTAATTACGAAAGATGACCTTTTGCTTTATTTCCCCGTTTTGGCCTGGGTGACCTCTGAGTGGTCATGGCATATTGATCCCAAGGCCATGCGCTCCAACTGCGACCGATGCCTTTTAACCCAAAATACCCCAATCCTACATTTTTGCATGTGGCATTATTGCTAATGATTCCACCAGTCTGTTGCACTTGTGATTTGTTTATTGTTGTTTTGAATGTGTGTTGGTACAGTCACCTCCTGTTTTGCAAGTGTGAGGGATTGTTTATAGTCGTGTTTGCTCAGCATTGTCCAGCTAGGGTATTAAGTTCCCCGCGCGGTTGTCCATGTAATTAATCTCATTTTACTCACTTCCTGTCATGATTACGAACATATGAGCCTGTGTGCATTCAGTAATATTAGTAGCTACTGTACTGTAGCAGTAAAAATGCTTTTTCACATAGAAAAATGAGACCAGAGGGAATGTTGAAGATATTCAACGAACTGCCAGAAGACGGCCTAATAAACAGCGGCCAGTTAAACGGACAAGTGATCATAACACTGATTCTCGTCTGGTCCCGTAGCTCAGTCAGTAGAGCACCTGCCTGCCGTGCTAAGGGTTCCGGGTTCAATTCCCGGCGGTGTGGGTGGGGAGTTTTCTCCACCAAGGTAATTCCTCACCTTCCCAAGAGCCTGGAATTATGAATGAGAGTGCGAATTTGTGCGTGATATAATGATTAAAACCCAAAGAATACGAGTTAACACCTTCGAGATGTTCCAAAGGAGAACGGCCGCCGATATGACCATTGCATTTAATGGCGGGGTATAAATGAAAAAAGAAACACTTATTTTGAAGAAGATGATGTAGAGCACGTCACATAGTTCTGAAAACAATTTTTCTGGGAAAGATAGCCATTGCAAAATGAAAAGAGTGGATTTGTTGAAGGGTGGGCCTAAAAGTTCAGCAACAATTCCTAGAGATGAACTCCCACTTTTTCATGGCATTGTTGATTTTGATGTAAATGTCTTTAAAATGTAAAGTATCTTACTACTTTCTAACAGAGGGCATTACCGAGTTCTTTTACATCTGTTTGCATGCTTTTATGTCTGTAAACTATTATTCTTGCACTTTGGTTATACTATAGTGTGACGATTTTGCTCAGGTTGCATTCAGATATAACGTGCGTAGAAACAGTTCAGAACATCCTTTGCAAAATTTAAGTACACGTTAATAAAATAAATAGGACAGAAATATAAGTATCTTTACACTTTAAAGTGTATCCCGCGCGCTTAACTTTCCTGTTAAGAAAGTTAGCACGCCCGTTATTGGGTTAAGTGTGCTTAAACACGAGAGAAATTTGCTGTAAAACTTAGTTATATTTTAGTTGTGATACAATCGCATATTGTAAAAGATGGTCTTCTTGATCTGCTCATATATCTGTGTGTACTTAACTTTATATTCTTCCTCAGTCTTTACTATAAATGTTCTTTCAAAGGTAACAGATTTTTCTGTATAGAAGAACTACTTCCTCTTGTGTTCAGTAGATGAAAGACAAAATTATATTTAAATTTGGCATACATTGAAATATTCAATTTTATTCTGAAGAACGTTAAGCATGTACTTGGATATATGAATGTTCTGTTGAACAAGTCGAGCAAAAGTATAACTGTAAGGTCATTACATTTTTTGAACATCCAGAAATTAATGTTTATTAAGAATTGGGAAAGCTGGGACTTGAAATTTGACTGAGAATTTCAATCTCGAGATTATAAATTTTTCCAAGGCTCATGCATTTCCAGAATTGGCATAATACCCTGTGACTGGTAGTTTCATGTAATTTTACTGGGTCTAGTTAACTTAGAAAGCAATTTATCTAAGCAATTTATTTGCTTTAGAAGATCTGCTGAAAAATATATGTATTCCATTGACTGGTGATGAGTAACTTTAGTTCCATACATCGCCTACGACAGTTTAAGTGAGCCTACCCGGGTTTTTGAAGCTCCTCTTCACTTACCAGGGAGAACCGAAGTAACTCCGTAGGTCTTTCCAGTAGGGTAATACCTCAGATCCAGCGATCCACCCCGTTTCGGATACATGGGGATGGGCCAGTTACGCACATCAACCCATCCGGGAAGTTCGCCGATAACCTCAGTCGGCTAACAGTTATCTTGCACGCATTGTTACTAGCTACTGAGGCCGACAGAATTATTCGAATAATATAACATGTAACATTGCACGTACTATAAACACTGCAGTATTTATTTGGCAGCGCTGAATTCTTAAACATGTAAACATTAACGTTCTGTGGCTCGGAAAAAATATTTAAAATATCACTTTGCATGCCTTTATTACACAATCTGTACAGTATTTACTCTATTGTTCCTCTTATTGGAGGAACTTACCCAATTTAACAGAGAGAAAGGTGGTTGTACGTACCCTACACGCCCCTACCACATAGCAGTTGTGTTTATGCTATGCCTCGAGACAGTGTGCTCAAAGTTATTCAGCCGATTGTGAACTCACAGGTAATATGGGACGTAAAGGTAAGGAGACAACGGTGGCAGAGAGGAATATCGTGATAAATATGTACAAACAAACAAAAACTCTCTCTGAAATTGCCAAAACCATTAAAAAAAACTACAGTACTCTGCATAATTCAACGCTTCAAACAGAAAAATACTGTTGTAGATAAACCGAAAAATGGCGCTCCTTCTAAACTCATCACCAGAGAGAGGAGGCAAATAATAAAAATGATGAAGGAGAATCCGAGGTTTACTGCATCTGAGATTAGAAGATGCCTTGAGCAATATTCTGGCTCTGTGGTTCACACCAGAACAGTTGAATGGGCTCTAAATAGTACTGGGTACAATGCCGTGTTCCTACGGAGAATAAATAATAATAAGAATAAGATGAATAAGAAAAAGCGTATGGAATTTTCTCAACAGTATATGGTGAAACCTACAGAATTCTGGGATATGGTTCTTTGGTCGGTCGAGAACAAATTCTGTTTTAACAAGAGTAATGGACGTCTTAAAGTGTGGAGACTGCCAAATACAGAATGGGAACCTAAGAACATGGTAGCTACAGTGAAACATTGGGGCAGTATTGTGATGGTTTACGCCTGTATAGCTTCATCTGGCTTTGGGGAAGTGGTGTTCATAGATGGGATCTTGGACAAATTTGAATACAGGAGGATTCTTGAAAACACTCTTAAAAGAGTGCAGAGAAGCTGGGATTAGGACATGATTATTACTTCCAGCAGGACAATGATCCGAAGTATACTGCTGAAATTCTAAGGCTTTGGGTCGCTTACAACACTCCTCACACTTTGAGGACACTGCCCTAAACTCCTGATTTAAATCCTATAGAGGACTTCTGGAAGGAACTCGAGGAGCGTGAGAGGAAGCATCACATCAGAAGCAAGGATCATCTGAAAGAACTTCATCAAACAGAGTGAAGAAATATGGATTCTGCAGTCACTAAACAACACATACAGACAATGCCCAGTAATTCAAAGAAAGGGGATGATAACTAAATACTAGCTGTCCTTTGTTCGAATACTTATGTCCAGAAGTAAAGTAACCGTTTTATTTCTCCTTGTTGTGCAAAATTGTTTCAGTTGCTATTTATGAGTTTATATGTTTAATGGAGGACTCAAGTTTATTTTGTACCAATTTTATTTACGTATGCTTACTCCTCGTAGCTTTAAAATAATATAAGTAATAAATATGTTTACGTTCGAATATTTATGGCCGCCTCTGTACCTCGCCTAACCTACATGGCCTGGGCGGCAATGTCAGTCAGATGTACACTACGCCGCCCAGACTAGCCCAATTGGAATTCGGCCGGAAGTAGCACAGTGCTACGGAATCCACAGTGCTCCCATCACAGCAGCTGAAGAGGTCGGCACCTCCCGTATGACACTGTAGCAAGACCAGATTTAGCTGAAAGGCATATCAATCTATGCATTGGGGAAGATTTCGTTAGTAAGAATGTGAACGCCTCGAAGCTTCGTATCATTACTGTACGTACATCATACATATGTTTGTGATATTAAATTGTTTTTTTCTCTATTTCAGGGTGTTGGTTGTTTAAGGAGCAATTCTGCTAAAGCTCTTGCAGTTCCGTGTTTTGAAATGCTGCTTTTTTATTTATTTTTTATTTTAAAGACGTTCTTCTGCTTTACCAGACTGAACATTTGGCAAACCAAAAAGTGACACTAAAACAAGTTCCATCTGTTTAAAAAATTTTATTCTTTAATTAATTTATGTCTTAATTAATTAGAAATATACTGAATCAGCCCATTCTTTATCTCTGAAAATTGTCTTTAAATAAAGAATAAAGCAATACAAGTACTAATCAAATGGTCTCTTAAGTAATTTTCTAAATAATTCCGTTTATTCATAAGTGATTGAAAAGCCACTGCTTGTGATACCAAAATTCAAACTACCGAAATCACTCTCTTTATTGTTCCTGAATACCGATCATTTTATGTAGTGCTTTATGCATCATCACTTGCGACTTTTAAAAATTCATGCTCTATTTTAGCTTTTCCCAAGCTCATTAAATTTAACAGCTCCTGCAATGTTTTGTGGACGACTCATGTTTATTTTGTGTTTTAAACAAATAATCTTCCTAACTTACACCATTCTGAGTTGCATTTCCCAATAAGTAAACAATACGAACAATAGAGTCTATGTCGCTTTAAGTTGCCAATTAAACAAGTCCATGCTGTGAACCATGTCGTTTAAATTGTCTCGCATGTCTCCCTCGTTTTGTTCCAGAATTTAACTAGGTAATGGGGTTGCACATTTAATCCGTAATTTATATGTATAATTTAGTGTGTACAAATAAACTGCAACCTTCTAATAAGATCCACAAAATGCTCTGGAAAATCGCTGCTTGTTAAGCTATCACAATACTTTACAGTCACAACCAGTCCTCTTTACTCTTGTCTGACTATTTGGCCGCGCCGTGGCTCAGTGGTTAGACCGCTTGGCTCTTACCAAGGCGGCCCGGGTTCGATCGACCACAAAGTGAGATTTGTGCTGGACAACACGGCACTGGGGCGGGTTTTCTCCGGGTCCTCCGGTTTCCTCCACCATTTCATTCCACCGGTGCTCCATCTTCATCACATGTATCATCAGTGTCACCGCCTGCGGTGCCGTATGTAGTAAAACGGGCGTTAAACACTATACAGTTCATTCACTAACTACCTCATGAGAATGCCACTGTAATGCTTGCTTAGGCTTACCTTCTCCGCAGCAGCTGCGAAACCCTCACGTCACCCCTACCGACAACACTGCATATACTACCTACTAGCGCTTTGGCCTCGCCGTGGCTCAGTGGTTAGATCGCTTGGCTCTCACCAAGGCGGCCCGGGTTGATCCCAGGCGACCGCAAAGTGAGATTTGTGGTGGACAACACGGCGCTGGGGCGGGTTTTCTCCTGGACCTCCGGTTTCCCCCGCCATATCATTCCGCCGGTGCTCCATCTTCATGTCATGTATCATCAGTGTCACCGCCTGCGGTGCCGTATGTAGTAAAAGCGAGCGTTAAACACTACACATTTTACAAGCGCTTTCATGCGATTGCATGAAACTAACCATTGAGTCAGAAATTACAAGTGGAGAAAAATGAGATATTAGAGTATAATAAAGTGAAAGCGCTCTCAGAAAAATAAACTATAACTTATAGTTTAGGATAGACTCAGCCTTGCAACTTTAATACAATGGCACCTCTGATTAAATATTAATGGACGTACAGATATATTGCTCTCCTAATCAGAGAGAAAAATTACGAACACCCGACGGCTGAAAGTTACTCAAACATGACCCTACAAATGGCAACTTCCTGTATGTTCTTATTTGAAGTTTCATTATCATTCAATTAGCACAGAATGGATAAGTAGGGATTCCAGTATGCGTTAAATAAAGCACTCACGTTTCATTTTTATAGGTCTTGGGAGGCTGTAATCATACCTAATGTCCCATATGAGTTGAACATCCTTAGATGATCAAAATCCTAAACTAATGAACCCTAAGCTAAGATAGAGTCAACATGAAAAATTCAATGCCATGCTCGGGGTTTGGAACAGGATCTCCTGGTTTCCGTCCAGTCGCTGTAATCTATTGAGCTACCATGGCCAACGTACCGTCCTGACATTAAATTCTCCATTTGACTCGTATATTTCCCCGGTAAACTACTAATGTTCTCGCATTCGAGATACACCTGAGACTCAAGTACTTACGATAGTAAGTCGCCAGAAACGGTGTATCTCGGATGCGAGAATCCTAGTGGTTTACCGGGGAAATATACGAGTTAAATGGAGAATTTAATGTCAGGACGGCACGTTGGCCATAGTAGCTCAATAGGTTACAGCGACTGGACGGAAACCAGAAGATCCGTGATTCAAATCCCGGCCATGGCATTGACTTTTTCATGCTGACTCTATCAAAAAACTTAGCTTATATACGACTAGTGTGAAGAAATGATTAATTTCCACCAGTTAACTAAAATACCTAAGCTAAGATATTTAAATGCTTCTGTGTCAGTTCAGAAATAGAAAACACTTACGTACTGCCCTGAACAAGCAATGTATGCACATGGCTACAACTTTTATACTTATGCCTCTGTTGGCAGTAATACGTCAATGTGACAGTAAACTGTTAACTAAAACTGGATCCATGAAGTTTCTTGTAATGCCAAGGTGTGTAACATACTAGAATGCAAGATATTAGTCTCCAGTATTCAGTGCTTTAAATTACTTTTAAACATTATTGTTTCTTTACAGTCATTTGACATTCTAATATTTTCTGAATTTGAAGTATTCCATTCTGATCATTCCGTAAAACTTCAGAGATTATGGCGAGACGAGTGCAAACATGTATAGATGGTAGTGGAGAACACTTCCAACATTTTCTTTGAGATGTAAATAGTGTAATCTAATCTTTCAATTGTGTATTACATTCTCACAAAGTTGTACGTCTGTCCTATTATTGCTTCAAAAGTTATGGCGTATTGAAATGGTTCAGGTTTATATGGATCGCACTGTATATCATACTGTTTTTGTGCGCACTTTTATTGAACCAGGGTCTCCAGTTTATGCAATATTGTCATGAGTAGTCTATATTTTTTGCACATCATAACTCGGTGTAATAAATAATATTCTCCATTCTGCATAGGTATGTGCTTGCTATTTCTTGTCCAACATAAATGTGTAAAAAAACTTTTAGTTAATTGATGGAAGTTAATCATTTCCTCACACTAGCCGTATACAGCCTAAGGTCTTTGATAGATAGAGTCAACATGAAAAATTCAATGCCAGTCGCTCTAACCGATTGAACTACCATGGCCAACGTACCATCCCGACATTAAATTCTCCATTTGACTCGTATATTTTCCCGGTAAACCACTAGGGATTCTCACATTCGAGATATATCGTTTGTGGCGACTTACTATCGTGAGTACTTGAGTCCCAGTAAAAGCTCTTTGATTTTCCTGAAGGAGAATTTGGCATTAGTAAGTTATTCTTCTGCTACAACTAGATAATAACCTATAGCATTAGACTAACGTAATATTCTTTTTGCTTAGCTGGAGAAGTTTCTGAACACAATATGGAGACACAAGCTTGTCATTACTTTCAGAGGATTCGCTAACATTGACAGAGGACTACAAACATCAGTAAGTATCAACGCTATCTAATAAAAATATATCATTACCCTAATTTAATGCTAAAATATTATTGTGTAAGTTTTTAACCTGTAGTTGCATATCTTAAGTTTTTTTTTTTTCGTAAATAGAAAACATATATCCTGGCGTACATATTTCAATTATACCTAAGAAGTGACGTCATTTCTGATGTATGCTTTTGTAAAAGGAATATCAGTTCTAGATACAAGCAGTATATTGACATGTAGGAAACCAATATGGTGACAATGTCAGAGTTTACAGAACTACTAGTAACATCAGGACTGATTATACAAATAAAAATATTTAGTAATTATCTTCCACTTAACTTAAGAAGTTGATTACAATACTTCTATCTTCTTTTTGCGAGATTAATTTCATGAGCATTTGCCCACATCTTCATGCTAGCGGACGATAACGCAGTAGTGAAGAAGGTTTTTAGATTCTTTTCGAGATTAGATTTTAGGATTTAGCAAATAGAATTTATGGCTTTTTAGATGTCATTTCTATTGTTTTTTTTAATGCGTATTTATTTTTTGTCATTCTATTGACATATTTATAGTGTTTTAGAATAATTTATATCTGGCTTTTGCCATGACCAGTTTCTTGTAAAAAGGGCGCTGATGGTCTCTGTAGTTGAGCGCCCTTATACTCATCATCACATCACTCACCCACATCTTCAGCCAACACACTTCGTTGTCAAGGATATCATATATTTACGTATTTACGTATTACCAACATCTGAAGACGAAACAAACCTAAAGCAGAATCAATTGCCGGTATGTCAAAATTCATTACGCGATTTATATTTTTAAATAAATATTTTTTTCCCAAAGTATTAAATTTATGGGAACATTTAATTGTTTTAATAATTCAACTCCGGGATTTATTTCATGGTTAAATGACCAAAAATGATCTGCTATGGCCGATTTATCAATTTGTTTATATCTAATGTTACGAAAATGTTCTTTCTTTCTGGTTTCCAAACTACGTTTCGTCTTTCCAATATAAACCTGATCGCAATCTAATCAATTAAATTGATAAACACCAGATTTTTATTATTAGGAAATTTATCTTTTTTTATAAAATAGTATTAAATTTTTAATACTATATTTATTTTAAGGAACTAAAGTTATACCAACTTCTTTAACAAAATTTTGAAAGTGTTTATTAACCCAAGCATGATAAGTAAATGTTTTAAATTTATAATCACCTCTTATTTTTTTAAGAGTAGAAATATCATTATTAATTTTTTGATATTTAAATTTTTCAATTTTCTTTTGTATAAAATCTTTATTAAAACCATTAATGAAAGCAGTATTAAAAATATGTTTATATTCTTTATTAAATTCTTCTTTATTCAGGGGTATATTTATTAATCTGTAAGTCAAACTATTAAAAACAGCAAATTTATGTGGATATTTTTATGTAATTATCAATATGAGTATATTTCCTATAAATACAAAAATCTAATTTGTTATTATTTCTTATTATTATCAAATCCAGAAAAGGAACAAATCCATTAATTTCACTTTCTAATGTGAATTTTATAGATTTATCTTGTAAATTTAGTAATTTTAAAGCATCGTTAATTTGTTTTGCAGGAACAATAACAAAAATATCATCAACATATCTATACCATGTTTTAAAAATTAAAGGAAAAGCTTTAGCGACTTGAATTTCGTAAATACTCATAAAAAGATGAGCAAGAAAAGGTGATTACTAAGCCAGAACTTTGTTGAAAAAATTTTGATCCAAACAAAAATCAATAACTTTAACAAAATCAACTATTATGTCCTAATGTAAATTTATTGAATTCAACAACTTTTTTAAATTAATTAAAAGTTTTTCTCTAGTAATACTAGGAAATAAGGCAGTTACATCAAAAGAAATAGGTGTATCAGTTTTAGACAATACAACACTATCAATCTTTTTTGTTAGTTCAAAAGAGTTTTTAATACTTAAAGTTTAAAATTTATCAAAATCACTAAAGTTTTTGTGTAACCATTTTGCTAAATTGTAAGTTGGTGAGTTTATACAATTAACAATAGGTCTCATTTTACTACCGGGCTTATGAATTTTACGAAGGGCATAAATTCTAGGTAAAACAGAAAATACGTAAATACACGGTATCCTTGACAACGAAGTGTGTTAACTGAAGATGTGGGCAAATGCTCTGGAAATTAATCTCGCAAAAAGAAGATAGAAGTATTGTCATCAACTTCTTAAGTTATGTGGAAGATAATTACTAAATATTTTTATTTGTATAATATTTATTACGCCGTTGTAACTAGCTTCATTTTCCGTGTAATCAGGACTGATACTAAAACTACGCAATGTACAGGTCAAGTAAACATTCTACGAGTCTTTTACACATTACATAATCTCTTTCACCGACGCATTAGCTGGTTTTTAAGAACAATTTTCTTTTTTCTTAGTCTTTCATCATCGCTTGCTATTTTCACTCTGGCCTGGTACTAAATATTCCAACCGTATCCAGTACCTTTATTTTGAATTAAACTAGATCCTTTTCAACTAAACATAGGTTTATTAAGTATGCACACAGAGACTTCATATAGGAGTTATGGTAAAGGCAGTGAAGGAATTTATGGACACTTCTACACCTGAATTTAATTGTATAGAAAAGCCGTAATAGGTTATGAATAAAAATTGACCATAAGAGTTAATGCTGTAAAATTAGTGCCACCTTTGAATCTATTTTAATTATTTTGATTAAGCGTATATTTATAAATGTTGGAAATAAAATTCAACAATCCACTGATTGAAATGTTTGTACTATTAGACAAATGTATAGTTGCCCAATACAGAGGTGATCAGGAATACACATATATCAACGGATAATTAGCCTCAGTGAATATTGGCAACATCCGCAGAATTATCTTAGTTACTTAAGTTTTCAATGTAATTAAAATACTGAGTCCTAGTAGAAAGCAACTTGTCCAGGATGCAAAGTCCACTCAGTCCAATACACCACAGTGTACACTTGAAATGAGAACTCGTTTACAGCTTTGGTGCCAATAAAGTATAGTGTTACATTATGGATTAGCGTATGTATGGTCTATCGAAGAAGTAAAAAAGAAGGCCTTTGGAAGCAGAGTTTTCGGAAATAGTAAATTACTTCTCTAGACACAAATAGCCCTTAAAAGTGGCCAAAAAAGCAATTATGACAAGTACATTTTAGTGTACTTAAATGAATCTACTTGGCTCTCAAGAATCAATGGAGCTTTCTGTTACCTGAGCATGAGAAGTCAACCTGATGGTTCACTGGATTTAATTTAAATAACCCATATAATGCAATCCTTACTCAGCGCAAATTGGAGATTTCAAAACAACACAATATATGTACATAAAAATGCACCTAATATACTGGTCGCCAAACTAGGATGTGATTGACAGTAAGCACATGGAAGAACGCTTTAAATAAATGGGAGGGGATGAGTACGTCGTAACGGTTGTCATAGTAACGATTAGAATGACAAATTAGAGTCAAGACGTTTCCATGATAACGTTAGACTCACTTTTGCGTATCTAATAATTGGCCAAACTTTCATATCAGACATATGAGCTATATAGTGTTTTATTTGGGTCTCGTCGCTTTGTGTACTCCATATTACTATTATTTCGCTGTTTAATAAACAAGACAACTAACGAATGTAGCTTTCGTCTATGAAGGTCAATACGTCTCAACGCTCTGCCATGTAGTATAAGTGACAGTGTAATATATGAGAATGTATGTCGTGTGTTTGGGCCTCTGTGTGAGCCTAAATTTAATGCTTATAAAGAAAACCCAAAGGTAAACAAACTCAAAGTTATACAAATATTAAACCAGTGAATATAATCGCTGGTGAGCAATTTTTCCAAAGGAAAAAGCACCGATATGACCTTCTATGTTAAAGTTGGTGTATATACGCAGCCATGTATCATTCTAGGATGAAACTGAAGATAAAGCTTCATCATCAACTGGATGATGCTTCTATAACAGCAAGCAGCATAGAGATCCCCCAGGCAGAAGTTCAAAGTCATTTGTAAACTGCTAGGGTTATGTTTTAAACTTAATATTGCACAATGGCTCAACAATAATAAAGAGTGCAGCACTCACAGGAATTGGTAAGATCTTTTCCAAATTACCTAAAAGGCCAATCGCTGAGGAAATAGTTGAGAAGAAACTTACAAAGTTTGCACCATCGAGATGCAGCTTTTCTTCTCCACTTAGGAACACGGTTACACAAACAAGGATCTTACCTAGTAGAATTTTGTGGAAATATTGCTAATAATTCACAAGCATGGAATTCTCAGAAAGTCTGTGAGGATATATATCATTTTGAAAAGATTCCGTTGCTTTTTATGTTGGAGGTGTCATTTCCTTTTTGTCTTCGCACATACTAATGTACTTTGTGACATTTTGTCTATTCAGTGTGGTTATGGACAACCACTATTTCAAATTTAAAGGGAGATTTAGTATAATTAGGAATTTAATTTTTATCGTCTTAAAATTCTAGCCCCTTTCAATAATAAAAGAAACGTTTGCTAAACGAGTTTCCCTTATTAGTATCGTACAACGTACAAGTATTTCGACTGTCTTCGTCTAAGAAATTCACTAACTCTTCTGTATTCAGTGACATTTCAAGATTTTCGTCATAGGTCGAGTGCATCTTTGGATTGAATATGTGTGTGAATAGAAAATGAGGTGTCATGTCAAAAATTATTGTTATCATTAAAATCATTATTGTCATTATTGCTATTATTATTCATTAATATTTGTAGACTAGATCGAACATTAAAGGGGGAATCTGTATCATAAGTAGAAGTTAACAGAATATGAAGTAAACTACTGCACATGTAGTTCATAGCTTCAGCCATTTTTATGCAAACACTATCAAAACTTTGCTTTATACTACTGCTTTGCTTCACTCTACATATTCTGAAATTGTTAATATTATGATAGAAAAATTTGCAATCTAATGAGAAGAATTCATATACTGTGTTGCAAGGAAAAGGAATTAATACTAGGACCAATCGAATATATAGAAGTAGTTGTTAAGCTTCTGTATGACACATATAGATAGTTTTACCGCCAACTCAGCCGCATTAAAAATGCTTCACAATAATTGTGGGTTAGGTAGTAACAGTAACAACGACGCGTGCGTCGCGCTGTCGGAGTTCGCAGGTAGGTCACACGCCGCGCGGCGTGCTGTATTTGTTTGTAAACATACCGACATACTCCGCAGTAGCTTGCTTGCTGCTATTAGGAATTTCTTTCGCTTATGAAACCGCAATGGAGAAACTATTGCTGAATTATTGCTTATGAGTGTTTAACGTGTTCCAAAATTCCGTTATAGTGGTCCATGATGGCAAATAAGCTGGTGGGCATATGCAACTTCTACCTTTAAGAGCGAAGTTAATGTTAGTGAGGTTGAGGAGGGAAACATTAAATGATAAACAGAATAAAAAGCAACATCAAAGAGTTGTAGATAAATTAACCAAAACTAAATGCCTTGTGCAATGAGACGAGTATTTTATTTAAAGTGCTTGATAATACTAAGTAAAGCATTTGTAGCTGAAAAGGCAGCTGATGATATTTACTGTAAGTGGTTGAAAGAATTGTACAATTAAGATGATAACTCTGAACATAAAGAAATAAATATTATCATTGATATAATTACTTTTACAATTCATATTTTAATGAAACTAAATTAATCGTGCGTTCGTTGAACTCTTTTCAGCTCTTCCATCCATCAACACTATATCTGCTATATCGGCGTTCGTATAGCGTTCCATATTGATTGGATTTACTATGAAAGTACGCGCAAAACCTCCCTGTTAGGACGGAATTTGTAATTTTGTAATGAAGAGCAACCTTGCAACTGTCCGAGTTATCAGTCGATTTTTATCCTGTATATATATATATATATATATATATATATATATATAATCTCCATACACCTTTAGAGGGACATGAGGTTTAGTGTCTCGCAGTATATAACTGCTGACGTCAGTTCCAGGGACAACATGCAGGGATAGTCCGGTTCGCAACGCGCAGCTTTAGTTTCATTACAGCTACCGCTCCCCAAATAGGTAGATCTGCCTTCCAGGTAGTGCAAGGTGTTTAACACATTGTGATAATTATATTACTTTCACAAAAATTATTTGCCAATCTCCATTTTATAAAGCAAAAGTTTTGTGTCTTATTAACAACCATTAAACAGCTTAAAGAATGTAACTTCGAGCTGTCTAAAAGCAGTCGAGGAGGCGTCTGCAGAAATTAACAATATACCGAATGCACCACCTACCAAACGAGCATAAAAAGGAACATAACAACACCAACACCACCATTAATATTAACATTAATACTAATACTACTAATAATACTACTACTAATACTACTAATACTACTACTAATACTACTAATAATACTACTACTAATACTACTACTAATACTACTAATACTACTACTACTAATACTACTACTAATACTAGTACTACTACTACTAGTACTACTACTACTACTACTACTACTACTACTACTACTACTACTACTACTACTACTACTACTACTACTACTACTACTACTACTACTACTACTACTACTACTACTACTACTACTACTACTACTACTACTACTACTACTACTACTACTACTACTACTACTACTACTACTACTACTACTACTAATAATAATAATAATAATAATAATAATAATAATAATAATAATAATAATAATAATAATAATAATAATAATAATAATAATAATAATAATAATAATAATAATAATAATAATAATAATAATAATAATAATAATAATAATAATAATAATAATAATAATAATAATAATAATAATAATAATAATAATAATAATAATAATAATAATAATAATAATAATAATAATAATAATAATAATAATAATAATAATAATAATAATAATAATAATAATAATAATAATAATAATAATAATAATAATAATAATAATAATAATAATAATAATAATAATAATAATAATAATAATAATAATAATAATAATAATAATAATAATAATAATAATAATAATAATAATAATAATAATAATAATAATAATAATAAACAAAAATTAAACAAATAAATTCTACAGTATTCTACACAAAAATGCTAGTTTTTCAGTGCTGGGTAATATAAGGTATAAACCAAGTGTCAGACAAACACATGAAAATAGTTTGTACTGCTCATATGCACCATTAACGTTATGTGACGTCAAACGAACTTTCTCTTAATATTTTATATTGTTTCAACAAGAGGCGCAGAAAATTCACATTCGACAATTACGAATGTACATGGTTGTTCACTGTAATTCCCACATGGAAAACAATGAGGATGATGGCATACTGTAACGTAGGTTGCACTTTGTATCCGTAACGGACTGTACACACACAGCGCATCGATATACTTATTGATACGGCCGTTTGTTAATGTCTCGCTTGGCCTTGTATAATACCTGTGTGTTTACATTGATTGCTAAGGTGTATGCAATCCGATGTCTGGTAATAATTATGAACTACAAATGTGGAAGTAGGTGAAGGTCTTTAACGAGTGGCTTTCCGTGACTTGCGACGACGGTTCTGTCTCGGTCAAGATCAATTACACTTTAGTGCCTGATTCCACGAACAGATGTTAAGACTTAACACGGCTGTTAGTCTGTTTAGCAAAAGTTATAACAAAAATCGCATATATCCAACAATAGTTAGCTTAACACTCGTGTTAAATCTCTTGTTAAACTAACCAGCCATATTTCTGTTCTTAACAATTGTAAAATTTTCAAGATGGCGCGCGCTAACAAAGTTTTTGATGTCGATTTGCTACATTTATAACGTCTAAATGGCATTCGTAATAGAGTAAGGGGTATGAGCTATTAGAAGAGGATACGGAAGTATAGACGTTCGAAACAAGCTGTTAGGAAGGTTACTGCGGATGTACAAAAGAGGTTAGAACATGCATTGAGTAGGAATATGGCGATCTCGCCTTTGCTTAAAGTATTAATAATATTGATACTTTATAATTCACTGAATTCTATACACTGTCCACCTCCAGTCTTGAAACTCATTACTTTTGTCCTTCTTCGCACCTCGTTTTAAATTCACGTAATACTGACAAAGTTGCTTCGTACTTCTGGCTGTGACATTTGTATTCGAATTAAACTCAATTCCAATCTTTTCCCACGTCACAACTTTCTCTTTCACATTTACCGCATCCTCTTCTTATTTTCCACAATATCCTTATTTATATTTAGCTACTAAGTCAACTAACAGTTCTTTCTCCATTGACGAAAAATTTGTCCGTGATTTTTCTTCTTATTTTGTTCGCCCACCATTTTTTCAGCTGTGTGTAATCGAAAATAAAAACAAAAGAAGGTAAGGTACCAGTATTACCTCCCTTTCAATTCGGTTTTCGTCGCAAACACTCAACCACCCATCAGATTCTCCGGATTACAGAGCAAGTGGCACAAGGCGTCGAGAAGAAAGAACACACAGCTGCAGCATTTCTTGACTTCACTCAGGCATTTGACAGAGTTTGGCATCAGGGTCTTCTATACAAACTGCTTATCAATGGCATCCCATACTACCTGTATAAAATAGTTTCCTCTTTTCTGTCACAATGTACATTCTCAGTCCGCGTAGGTAGTAGCCACTCTTCTACCAAAACTATAACAGCAGGCGTTCCTCAAGGATCTATCATGGGACCAATTCTATTCAACTTGTTAACCTCTGATATTTCTGCAACGCATACAGCTCAAATTGCTATTTATGCGGATCATACAACAATCTTCTCAACATATCGCAATATCCACACCACCAGAAACTATCTTCAAGAGGCCTTATACTTAATTATACCCTGGCTTGATAATTGGCGTATTTCCCTCAACCAGCAAAACTGTGAGGCAATGATCTTTACACTATGCAGACCGGACTATCCTCCATCAGTAATACTTCCAGTGAAACCTATACCCTAGGACACCGAGACTGAGACAGTTAAATAACTCGGTGTACTCATGGATCGACGACTCACATGGAAACAACACAAACTCAAACTAGCTCGAGCAAGACTGGCTAAGCTCTACCCTCTTCTCAACAAAAGATCCTCACTCAAATTAAAAAACTGCACACTAATCTACACGACTTTATTAAGACCACTCCTACTATATGCCTGCCCAGTCTGTGGAGGGACCAGTCCTTCCGAAATCAAATGTATCCAGACATTTCAAAACAAAGTATTAGGAATCTCAACAATGCACTATGGTTTGTCAAAAATACTCAACTACATAGAGAAACTGGAATCAGCACCATTGAACAGTCAATTTCTTCACAAGCCGAAAAGTTCTACAGCAACCTAAAACACGTCTCAGGAGCATTCACTATTCCCTTGGCAGAAAATCCAGATTTCCAACGCTCATCAGGAGTCGTCTACCACTGGATCAGCTCTCACAACAAGATCTTCTGGAATACTTAAAACAATAAAGTACCTACTAATGGGGGGCCCAATCGGGCTTTCCTCATTTCATTGTTATTCATTGTATCATGTATGTAAATAATGTCTATAATCAATGATCTGTAGAGTGTATCTAGGCTCAATGATCAATAAATGAGTTAAAAAAATCCACAGCCTTCTGTATCATAATATTTACAAATCTCTCGGGATAACACATGTTTGTTAACATTTTCAGAAAACAAGTTGGAGGAATGCAAGGATTTTAACATTTTTGCTAACTCTGTAATAAGTTTTACGTTACATTTGTTAATGTTGATTTTAACATCTGTTGGTAAACTTGGGCATAAGTGTCCATAAGTGGCGTCAGTCAGGAGATTTTTGGGCATGTAAGGGAACTGCGTAGTACTAGTAGCTGGCGACGGTAACCAGCTTTAAATCAATATCCATCACTTTGAATGTAATTTTAATGAAAATGTTGATTAAAATACCATGTGTTTAAAGCAACTGCAATCCTGGTGAAACGTGTACCTCGAATTTTGTGGTAATGCCTGAGGAATCCTCTTTATTTGGAAGGAATTCTACGTTACCTGTAAACTAGGTACAAGAAGTACATCTATGTACTTTTAAATAAATTATGTCAAGTTTGCTTCGAATAACTTGCTTTCTAACATTAACAATTTCGGAGATTTGGATTGTTATTGTTTTGGATATTTAAATGCCTTTTTCTTCATTCTTTAAAGTGATGTTGCTAATGAGTTATTTTGACAGGGAAATGGAAATAATATGAAATTTTTAGGGCATTTTATACAGTTAGATTCTTCAGCGAAATGTATCATAGAATAATTTCTGCAAAGATTCGGGATTAACATGAAGTAGACACACCACTAAGCTTTCGTTAGTGTATGCTATGTAAACATAAAGGATAGTCAGTGAACAAAGGTAATGTAAATCATCAGATTCTCCATGGTTTCGCAAAAAGCACGAAAATTCAAATTCATCACATAGAAAATTGATTTTTAAACAAATGACTATAGCTTTAATTGCTGTATGGTACAACGAATTGTATTAAAGTATACTGAACATTCATCTTGATTAACGAGATTAACGAGAGGTACAGTGAATCGTTTGCGGAAGAGTGAGGAGATAGACATCAACGCATTTATAATTCTGCTTTTAGTAGATCAAGAAACCAATAAACGATAAAGACAGCTTATTTCTTATACAGCTCATATACCAAGTAGCCCAACCGCCCAGTCTTTGGCGTAAGCAGATGTTCTTTTGTTAACAGGAAATTTCAACGAACTCCACGGCAGTGGCTTAGCGAAATTCCCTCTCTTCTTGATTTTCAGCGAAACGGTGCGATGAGTGGCACTTCCCCGGACTGAACTAGCGAGTGTACTTCATGATATGAGAACAAAAATATGTATACAGTGAAAAGATAAAATGTCTTCAACTTTAATTACAGATTTGTTACTTTCGAGAGAATAAGCTCACTTTTTGGTTCGATCCGTATGCACCGTAGATACTGTTTACATTCTGTTTACGATACTACATTATTATATATTATTGAACGTTACGGACTCTACGCATTGCAAAGTGTCATCAGAGAAACCATGTAAAACTGAGAACGCGTCTGTGTGCCATTTGTTTGCTTTCTGTTATTGTATTAGTTATTATTATCATTATTATTACTAATATCATTATTATCGTTATCATTACTAATATCATTGTTATCGTTATCATTACTAACATCATTGTTATCGTTATCATTACTAACATCATTATTATCGTTATCATTACTAATATCATTGTTATCGTTATCATTACTAACATCATTATTACCATTATTATTACTATTACCTATTATTACTATTATTATTATTACTATTATTATTATTACTATTATTATTATTATTATTATTATTATTATTATTATTATTATTATTATTATTATTATTATTATTATTATTATTATTATTATTATTATTATTATTATTATTATTATTATTATTATTATTATTATTATTATTATTATTATTATTATTATTATTATTATTATTATTATTATTATTATTATTATTATTATTATTATTATTATTATTATTATTATTATTATTATTATTATTATTATTATTATTATTATTATTATTATTATTATTATTATTATTATTATTATTATTATTATTATTATTATTATTATTATTATTATTATTATTATTATTATTATTATTATTATTATTATTATTATTATTATTATTATTATTATTATTATTATTATTATTATTATTATTATTATTATTATTATTATTATTATTATTATTATTATTATTATTATTATTATTATTATTATTATTATTATTATTATTATTATTATTATTATTATTATTATTATTATTATTATTATTATTATTATTATTATTATTATTATTATTATTATTATTATTATTATTATTATTATTATTATTATTATTATTATTATTATTATTATTATTATTATTATTATTATTATTATTATTATTATTATTATTATTATTATTATTATTATTATTATTATTATTATTATTATTATTATTATTATTATTATTATTATTATTATTATTATTATTATTATTATTATTATTATTATTATTATTATTATTATTATTATTATTATTATTATTATTATTATTATTATTATTATTATTATTATTATTATTATTATTATTATTATTATTATTATTATTATTATTATTGTCATCATCAGTGACATTATCAATCACCTAAAAACATAGACTCAACTTAGTGTATGTGTATATAGTGTCTATAAAAGAAAAGTTCTTCACTGTAAGTTTATTACAATGTTTTACAATTATTAATTCAAAAATTAACATGCAAGTATAAAGCATGTAATATTACTAAGTAATGGCGCATGCTATTGATATCAGTAAGACAAAAATACAATAAAGAAAACAAACTAATGGCACTGAAATACAACGTGCTCCGATGTTTATATGGTTTCTGTGACGGCGCTTTACATTGCGTAGATCCCGTAACGTTAGATAATAGCATCGTAAACAGAATGTAAAAGGTAGCTATGGGTGAATACGCACAGGACAAACAAATACCTTCAATTATTTGCCCACTCGAAAAGTGAGCTTCTTCGCCTGAAAATAAACAATCTATAACTGCAGTTGAAGTCATTCTAATGTCTTTTCGCTGTTTCCACAATTCTTTTCTCAAATCTTGGAGTACGCTCGCTAGTTCACTTTCTAGGAAGTACCCGTCATTGCACCGCTTCGCTGAAAATCAAAAGGAGTTCGCCACGCCACTGCCGTGCATTTGGTTGAAGTTTCCCCGTAGCGTTCTTCATTTGTTTGAACGTACGATATCTGTTTATGCCAAAGACAAGGCACTTGGGCCACTTGTGCCAGTGTCAGTGTCTATGTACTGCTGACCACAATCCCTTGCTTCCATTACTATCAAACAAACTGCTCGAGCATTAGGTAAATTATTCTCCAGTTACTACCACATATTCTAATGGGCTGGTGATCATCGATTAATCCATTAGCCAGTTTGAGCACACTCAGAAGTGGTACAGCAAAAAGCATTACCTACTTCACCGTTACATGCCAATTCTTCATTCCTTGTTGAATTATCTTTAATGGATTGTCGTTATTATGTACGTACATTACATTAGAAAGCAAATAAAGTTTGTCATGTAAGTATGGGCTGCGATAAGGTGGAAGTAATTTGAGTGAAAGCTCATTCAAAATGACTGAATAATATGTACGTATTATATTACGAAGCTATTTTAAAACCGCCCAGGCTCATAAACTGTATAAAACTAAACGCAATTGTCAAGACACCTATATCCACTGTTAGCACCACTAATTCTTTTTCTTGTTCTTCTTTCTTTTATTTTTCTTAAATTGCAACATTACCAGCCAAAGATGATTCCTATCCCATATATGAATAACTTCATATGCAAGAATATTATTAATGATGAATTATTTTAATTTAATACACTGTCACAAAGAGTTTTACCATTTATTGGTCAGATCATAAGGCTTAGTTCTCTTTTATCTCCACACTTGATCAGTCACAATGTGCACAGCTTCCGTTTCAGGATTTACGTTGACTTAAAGGCATTAATGGTGTTTTATGGCACATTTTGATATCTCTTCATAAACTGTAGCTATTCTTAAATCATGGTGTAAGTCACTGTACCAGGGAGCATTTACATTTCCACGAAGTACTTCATTTTGAAATCTCTGAATCATCTTAACATTCGATTTGTTAGTGCAGCCCCAGAACTGAATTCCAATTGGCCAAACATCTTATGTGTTGAGTATCTATAATTTTGTCCAAGTAGCCAATATAGTGTTCTATATTTTATGCTGAGTTCTTCCTAGTGTGACTTTTAATCAGCCATTAACTCCAACCACAGCCCGAGACCGCGACGTAAAGAAATAATTTTTCGCGGACTACAGCTAGACCGAAGGAAAGAAATTATCTTTGAGCATGAAGAGTCTAGCCAAGCATCTATAAAAATAATAAAACTTTAATACCAATTAAATATTCGCAAACATTCGACGTCTGGGCACCGTGGAGAATTTCCCGAAGCAATTGTTTATTACAGTTGTGCGGATCGATCGAACAGTGCATATAAGTGCGATGTGTTTCAAGTACTGTGGGAAGGAGTCGGCAGGCTGTGCAATGCTGCAGAAAGCAATTCCACGAGTCAGCAAGTGGGACCCGCGGCACGGAATCGACGGGCTAGGGAACACGCAGCGAAGCAGTTTAAGTGCAAATATCGAAGATGTGGTAAGAAACTTCCTGTTAAAGGTGGCCCTGTGAGAGTTTGTTAGCAGCACAAATGGTATGTGTTAAAGAGACTTAAACAATAAGGAAATGTATCTAAGTGCTATACTTGTGTAAAAGAGAGGCATTAGCAATGAATTAAGGATTTTGTGAAGTTTGAAGGTGAACTTTGCGTCTTTCTCACATTCTATAATTGAATAAAACAAGAAAGCGATTTGAGATTCCACCTGACCTAAAATCTGAAGTTGTTGCATAGAAGCAACCGGTTTTATTCAGATTTGCCTTCAAAATTTCACTTTCTCCAGTTGAATGTCATCACCTTAGTACCTTAGTCCGATTTTACATTAGAGTTGATTTCAAATCGGCAAGAGAGGCAGATAATACATAGAAATATCGACTTTCAGTTAGCGGGCATACTGTAGTGCCACTTGTGACCTTAAGCAGTTGTTCGAAAATGAAGCGAGTTCCACATACATTCGTATAAAACCAATGGCATTACTTCCTTCATTATTCCTGGAAGATATCTAATATTATGTGTTTCAAATGGGAAGAGTTATGGAGTCCAGCTAATCAGATGCCGTATCATATTCAGTGATGCCAACTTGTTACCCCACTCCTTTTATATTTCCCTATCTCTCGCACACTCATACAACATGCAGGTCTGCTTGGCGCAGACGTAAGCGTAAGCAAATTATATTTTACAAACTTTTACAATGATGTAGTTGCCAAAATCAAAATTGGAAAAGGCATTTTTGCAAATTATGTATATTTTAAAATCCTATAACTATAATTATAGTTTATGAATTACCTGTTTTACTATTCCAATGGAACTGCCAGTGGCTCATCCATATCAGTGTCAATGTCACTTCCGTTAAGAGGCAATTCGTCATTGTTACTGTACTCATCATCTGAGTCTTGCAAATTTATGATTATAGGTTCCAAAATCTCGTCACGTGCTATTTCTTTCTTAAAATCGTCTTCTTGAAGGTTTTCTCTATGTCTTACGTAGTTTCCCCAGTCCTGTTGTGTTACCTTCTCAATTTCTTCGTGAACAAATCGTTTAACGTCCGCCAGTTTAAAAGTATTATTTCTGTTTGCAATTCCCCTTTTTATTTGATCCCACTCCAACTCAATTGGATTACCTATATTGTCAGTGGTAAGGTGGTAGGCATATTACTTCGTGTTCCGTTTCAATTGCGAGTTGATCCAGCTGATACACTTTTTCCGTGTATTTAGACGGAAGTTCTCTTTGCAATAACTCATTTTTAGTTTCCGTTTCCGAAAACTTTTAAAGAACGTGTACACATTAAAAATATTGCTTCGAGCCTGACTTCGCAGTACCGGACTTTTTCACTCGATAATAAATTCACTGCAAGAAGCCATTGCATTATTCAACTCTTACTCTACTGTTGGGTAAAGAACAATGGAATGATATTGATCTGAACTATCCATAGTAAATAAACACTTTTTATCCAGCATTCATTCATAAACATAAGCATACAATATTCCACAGTCTAACAGGAAATGAAGTGTTTGCTCTTTCTCGAATTCCACACCTTGACTTATTCACAGTAATTCTTTTATCACGTTATGTCAGTAGCTTAAATTTCATTTTTGAGTAATTAAAAGTATATGTACATACATACACACCAACCTCTTTCAACTCTCTAGAGTAAATAGAGACTACTAACCATTCAGAAACAAAGATATAATGTGCCTTGATACGTTCTGCCAGGGCAGCGGGAAATGTATTGTTTCCTCTCGCTCGAATTGGACTATTCAAAGTAATTCTTTCATCACGTTTCAGTTCTGAGTAATTACAAATATACGTACACGCATACATGCCAACCAATAATGATATTCATACGGTGCTAACGTTGCGATTTAATGTTATAATACAGGTAATAGTGGTTTATTTATTTGTATTAGAAAAACTATTTGAGCTCAAAAATGGGGTTTTCATGGTTGTGTTAGATACATTACTCTCTACCTTCGACGTGGATCAGTTTCGGCAAAATGTGAATTTTTGTCTTAGAGCGAATTGTATTTGATACAGATTGATTAGGTTGGCGCTCCTCACACACCGCTTAGAGGGAATGCAATACGACAACACCGCAGGACTCTGATTGGTTGCTCACCTAGTAGCGCTCGAGGTCAAATAGCTTCCCATTTGAAACACGTAATAGACATGTACTGCAATGTAAACTAAGTGGTAATTTACGCTCCAATCTTGGCAGAATTCTATTAGAATATGTTTTAGCTATCAAAATACTGCAAATGCTCTCGAGGGAGGGAGAAAGCGAGGCAAGGGGAGGAGAGTGAGAAAGAGAGAGGAACTGCAAACTGCAAGATAATTATTAATTTTGTTGTTTTATAGATACAACTATAATGTATGAGACTGTTCAAGAATTGGAAGAAAAATAGTTCAAGTAAACATTGAGATGTAACTCAATGGCGTTAATTATATTAATCGAATGGTAGAGCAATAGTTTTAGTAGAATGGGAAGGTAAGAACGCCAAGAAAATCCATATTTATTAATTTCAAGTTCTACATTATCAACTAACTGGAATTCTCAAAAACGCTCATTGGTTTATAAGAAAGAGTCAAACTCCATCAAGAAATAGATACTCTTCAGATAAATCAGTGCATCAGATTACTAATCCTTGTTTTACATAAGCTTGCCCCGTAATCTCTTAACGGTCACGTGACCTTATCACCTCTCATTGGCTGCTATTGCAGTATAGACTGTTGTGTGGTAAAAATTAGTTCGTTATTTAACATGGTGATATATCTTTATATGTTAGAAGAGAATTGTCAAATTTATATTTTCGTAACACTTTCAATTAAATATATTACGCGACATAGTTGATTTAAATGAAATGCGTGTTAATTCTTAAACGAAGTAAAGAGGAGGTTCCTTTGCTCTCAAGAACATGGCACGATAGCACGTGATTCAGCGGTAGTGATGACATATTTGTTTATATGACTTTTATCACCGACCTTGTTTTGAACTGGATTAGTCATGTATCGCCATTCGAAGCTGAGTTGTGCTGAGTGTGAGAGCTAAATTATTTTATTGATCGTGTATTGCGCGTGTACTTATTATATGTATAATGGCAGAGATTACTGCCAGTTTTTCGCTGAAGCATCGCAAGGGAAGACCTTTACAAAGCGGCGAAAAAAGAATTGTGCTGTATGTGTTTAATGCACTCACAGAGAGGAATCCGTCTTTGTCAGTGAGAGAAGTCGAACAGCTGTGCTCTGAACTTACAGGTGTGTTAGATGCGTAGGAACATCGCGACATGAAATTGAGGCAACAGGAAAACTTATCACTACAGAGGCGATATTGCTGTGTGGCGAAGACGTTATTTAAGGACAATCAGCCTTTACTGGGATACAAATCGCAAAATATACTACCTTGACGAGACTTGGGTGAATGAAGGACACACGACAAGTATGGCTTGACACGAATTTTAAGACTGAAAGACAAGCATTTTTGCAAGGTATGTGTGCTGGTTTAAAAAATCCCAGTAGAAAAGGCCGAAGGCCCTTCATTATAAAGTTGTTTCAGTTTCATTGCTCATTCATTCAGCTTCAACTTGCTCAGTTTCATTATAAACTTGTATTTTTGCATGCCTTCCTATTCTTATTTGTATCATTTTATTTATGTTCCTGGCAATTATTATGACGTTTACTGCAGGTTTAAATGTGACAGGAAGGTACCGCCTATGGCCAATGGCGCAAAATTATTAGCCAATTAGGGTGAGGGGGAAGGTAGTTGCACGCGGAGTGATACATGTCAGCGGGGCAAGGTTATATGAAACAGAGATTAGACAAATCTCTTTATAACAAACTACCTGATGTTTCTGGAGCTCAGGAATATCTATCACCTAGGGGGAAAAAGAAAGAAAAAAAAAAAGAAAAGAAAACGAGAGAGAAGAACACCAAAGTGACAGTTACTTGAGAATGTTCTGCTCAGCCAATGTCACGAACATGTTTGGTATGTACAGTTTTTCATTTCCTTGATTATTCTGTTATCATATAATTTACTGCATTATACTTAAATGTTCACTATAATATAGTTTAGGAATATTACTCAGATTTATAATGTATATATTACACAAAAACTCAAAATTCCTTGTAGTAAGAGGTGCCTTGTGGATCAAACTGTACCTGCTACTGTACTAATGATATATCATTCATTTTTAACACCGGCCTGTGAAGCAGTCCTGCCTATAGTTAAAAAAGACAAAAAATACCTTTTTTACAGAAGTTATTTAATACACAAGTATAATTAATTAATGACTGATTAAGACTATTTACTTTTCTTATTTACTTTCTTCGTTATTTTTACACAAATTGCAGGCGACAGAACAAGTTGAATGTTCTTTCTTTGAAATATTAATCATAAGAAATTCCATGGATAAATATCATGTAGTGCACTTACTATGATTAAGTTATTTTTTCTATAATACACCCCTGTTATACCCTTGTATGACATTCAAATGCCCAACCTTTCATGGCAGACACACGTAGGTCCCTCAGAGCCTCATTATGTTGCGTTAATTGCTGTACTCCAAGCTACTATGGCAGTATTTCGCTGTTATAGTAAACAGATAACAAGGGAATACATAGTCATGGTCAATAACTTGTTCCCTTTGCCGAGTAGCACCCGCTTCATAGGTTTCAAATTGCTTAAGAGTTATTTCACGTTTTCTATTCTGTATGGATTTTTTGGGGAAGCCAGTGTGATATACTTTATTCAACGAAAATGACAGATCCATTCCTACATCTTGCTTCTATTTTCGAGTCAGAGAAGCTTCGATATCAAAGCCATGCTATCATGTCAATTCCCCTGTCTCAGTGTAAAATTGGTTGAACGTCACAGTACAGACAATACAGTACATTAAGAGATGTCCAGTAAATTGATAATGACTAGAGAGCATCACATAAACGTCATGTTCTTTCCGTGTCATGAATCAAACATAATACGAGGGTGGGTCAAAAAGTAATGCCTCCTATTTTTATTTATTTCTCTTTTAATTGCCAAGAAAATTGAATCCAATTTACATAGCTTGAAAACTACAACATTGACGATTAATTTGTCACTATCCAATATAATCTCCGTCCTTTTCCACGGTTTTGGTCCACCTTTTAAGTAGGGCATGTATTCCAGTGTGGTAAAACACACGGTCTTGCTTCCTAAGCCATTGACGCACACACGTTTTCACAGCCTCCTCATCTTCAAAATGAATCCCACGATGAGCCTACTTTAGTAGCCCGAACAGATGGAGGTCTGATGGCGCCATGTAAGGGCTGTATGGTGGGGGGTGAGGTAAGCCTTGCCATCCTAATTTCTCAATTTCTGTAGGGGTGTAACGGCTGGTGTGTGGTCTTGCGTTGTCATGCAAAAGAACATCCGTCATAGTTTTTGTTGGGCGAACTCGGCGAAGACGTGCTTTCAGCTTTTTGAGAGTTCTGACGTATTGGACAGAATTTATTGTGCATCCCTGCTCCAAAAATCAATCATAAGCACACCCTCTGCATCCAGAAACACTGTCGCCATAACTTTCCCTACCGATCGCTGAGTTTTGATTTTTTTTTCCCTTCCGTGATGTTGTGTGATGCCATTCCATTGACTGCCTCTTTGATTCAGGTTCAAAAAATGAACCCACGTTTCGTCTCCAGTAACAATATTTTTTCCCAGAAACTCCTCACCCTCCAAATTGAAGCGTTGCAAGTGTTCGGAGGCTTTGTTTTCCTTGTTTCTTTGTTTTGAGCGGTTAACATTCTTGGTACCCAACGTGAACAAACTTTTGAGTAACCCAGTTGTTGAATAATCGTCATCACACTGCCCTTACTGATGGAGGTAATGCGACACATTTCACCTGTCGTTACCTGGCGATCACCACGAACGATATCATCGACTCGCTGAAAGTTGCATGGAGTCACTGCAGTCATCGGCCTGCCGCTTCGCTTTTCATCTGCCAATGGTGTTTGCCCTTCAGCTTCGTTACAGCGACGAACCCATGGTCTAACAGTGCTGACATCCACCGTTGCATTACCATACACATTTTTTAGCCTTTCGTGAATGCGAATTGGCGTTTCACCTTCCACAGTCAAAAATTCAATCACAGAACGCTGTCTAATACGAATGTCGATGTCAGCCATTTTGCAAGAGGATGCAGTGCTGTCACCTGTTGACTTAGGAAATTGCTACTGCAGTGGATTGGAGCAGAAGGTTTGAGGAATTGTGCCAAATTCAAAGATTTCACATAACTTACTTATATAAGAAAAAATATAGGAGGCCTTGCTTTTATACCCACCCTCGTATGTAGTACAATCACCAAAACACAGAGGGACCACCTTTTGAGTTTTAAATCGAGTATAATGGGCATATTAAGGTAGCTATTGTTCTTAATTGTAGACTATGTTAAATCTTCTGTTGTAGTTTGCTTCGTCATTGGTGACCTACATGGTAGTGTTAGTGCAGTTCAACATGGAGGAACAGGAACTTAGTGACAGCAATCCAAACTGCACCAAATCGACATCATTGTTGTGAGATATTTAAGTTAAATAAGCTTGGACTATAATGTAGAAATTTCATTATACGTGAATTATAATTTCAAATATAATGCAGTATTAAACCTTCCTCTTTGTTTTCCTTACATACAATCTAGATTTATACAATAAAAGTTATATAATATTAGAGGGCGTACTGGATGCTGCACATCAATAATTTAAACTCGGATAAAGAGCTGAAAACTTCAGTCAATTTCTCTTTCTTTATATCGTAAAATTTGCTGTGGGATTCTGAAGGTTAAAAAGCCAGTAATTGTAATTCTGTACACTACAAACTAGTCCTAGTAATGCAGAAAAAATATCTGATAATTAAGAAATTAATGCAAAACATAGTCGGAACTTCTAACTTCGGTAACTTATCATGCTTTTTCCCAAGTTATGAAAATACTGCATAGTTATATGTAAGCTTTGGCGGTGGAACAATCAATCTTCGGAAGGTAATGCAGAGGAAGATGAAGCAAGTACAGTAAGTGAACTTTTGATCTTATCATTGGTCCCGTAGTTACCAGGATAAATGTATTATAGTTCTCCAGAAACGCTTTACATATACAGAAATATAGATACGAATATTCCGCACAAGGAGGGCACAAAGTAAAACTGTTTGATAAAACCAAGGAAAACTTTCAAGGGAAATAATGCTGCATAACGTTAATTACTATTAAACTATCAAGACAACAGCCTTATTCCTGCTTGAACTTTAAAATGCATAAAAGTTACAAGTTCCAATGGTTATACATTACACAGGGTAAACCAAAAGAGCTCCGACAACGCTTAATATGTTGCGCAGGGCAGCACACTGATCATTTTTTAAAGAATGACCCCCATGTCCTGAAAGGCGCGGTTTGGATGCCGTAAAACGTCAACGTTAGAGAACTGGTGTCCAAAGTGCATGTTTGAGCGGACGAAAATCCAAGTACGTGGATTGTTCGAAGTCACCAACAGATGTTTAATATGCAATTATGGGCTGGAATAATTGCTGACCATATCATTGTTCCGTACCTACTCCCAAACAAACTAACAGGAGCGACCTACCTCGCATTTCTTAGATATTTTGCTTACCTTACTGGAGGACGTCCCACGACACATTTGGCAGTTAATGTGTCTGCAACCCGACGGAGCCCCAGAACACTTTGAAAGAAATGTGCGGGATCATCTCCACTTAACATATCCCAATCAATGGATTCATAGAGGGAGATTAGTTCCATGGCCAGTACGATCATCAGATCTGACAACAGTGGACTATTTTCTGTAGGATAGTATGAAACTATGATGTATATTACCACTGTAACATCAGAGAAGGACCTCATTGCACGAGAACATAAAGCAGTTGCCATTCTGTCAGGTGAACCACACTTATTGCAGCTCAGTGCCGCTGATGTAGGCTCTGCATTGAGGTCGGAGGTACCATTGTTTATAATGTTAAACTGCTGTGTGCTGCATACCATTTGTTCGTTGTATTTACGACATGTGGAACGGCACTTTGATAGTCTACTGCGCCCAAAATCACACATTTCCGAATATGGGTTACTGCTTGAAAAATTATCCGTTTGCCTTCTTGCACAACATAAGGAGCGTTGCCAGTGTTTTTTAAATCATCCTGTATAGTCTCGTGTCGTACATTCTATGCCTCAAAGAAGGTGCAAGAGGTGACAAGAGGAACTATTACACTTTATATAAGACAATTGCACAATATAGCACAACTTAAATCTCCCTTTCTTTAACACCCAGATCGCAGAGGAAGTACTGCCTGCCACCCAAAATTCCAGATACAGAATGATATTATCAGCGACCCACCTGCAAAACACGTTTAGAAGCATATCTGTAGAAATGAAAGAGGAGAAGGAGAGACAGAACAATGTAACCCAAGAAACGAAATGTGTCAGACATTGCTGTTTTAACTCAAAAATTTTCTCCTCTTGAAATAAGTCCACTTTGGAAATGTGCTAAAGTAAACACGAAACCTTTATTTAAATTCAGAACCGTCCAAGCATGAGACACAAGTTTGTGAAGAATGTCCGACCAGAAAACAACACACATGAAGTTTATTCTATATTCTTTATTTCATTCTATTTTCTAAAAAGTGGGTGACAATTTTATTATGTGTCATATGTTTAAGACATTTAAATGACAGATATAATTTGAATTTTCTGGGAAACGGTTTTAAGAAGTCTTCTTCTTAATGGATACATGTATTGCTGATAAACGCTAAGGGATAGACAGAATATTACTACACAAATATGTTGTAAATTTACATAATTTAAAGTAGCAAAGAAAATTTATCTGTCCTTTTAATCATTTAGGAAATACTGATTTAAGACAATTAAGCCCTTAAATGTTTACGCTTTATAAATACTGAGATATATGCTGTTGATATACACCTAACCAATAAGGGATGAATCATGTACTTCTCTATCAAGAGTAATATAATGTTAAGTCAAGAGTAATTCGTATTCCAAACTATATTTATCTTAATATAAGCTGCCATCAACGGCTCACACAGCTACAAAAGTTGTCTTAAATTTTCAAATATGTTATTCGTTTCTCAAATGCTAATCTCTATTATGTGTTTCAAATGGGAAGGCGATTGTCCTTGAGCGCTACTTTTTAGCTCAAATAGTTTTTCTAGTACAAATCAATAAACCACTATTACCGGTAGTATAACAATAAATCCCGACGTTAGCACTGTGTGAATATCATTATTGGTTGGCATGTATGCGTGCACGTATATCTGTAATTACCCAGAACAGAAACGTAAATATTTGACATGACGTGATAAAAGAATTACTTTGAATAATCCAATTCGAGCGAGAGGAAACAATAAATTTCCTGCTGCCCTGGCAGAACGTGTCTGGTCACATTATATATTTGTTTATGAATGGTTCGTAATTTCTATTTACTCTAAGGGAGTTCAAAGTGGTTGGTGTATATGTATATACATATACCTTTAATTACTCAGAACTGAAATTTAAACTACTGACATGATGTGATAAAAGAATTATTGTGAATAAGTCAAGGTGTTAAATTCGAGTAAGAGCAAACACTTCATTTCCTGTCAGCCCGTGAAATGCCGTATGCCTATGTTTTTGAATGAATGCTGGATAAGAAGTGTTTATTTACTCTGGAGAGTTCAGATCAATATCATTTAGTTGTTCTTTACACAAGAGTAGAGTAACAGTTAAACAGTTCAATGGCTTCTTAAGTGAATTTAGTGACGAGTGGAAAAGGCCGAACATTACAACCATGGACGCGGCATTGGAAAAGATTTTGGAGAAGATGATGGAAATGAAGGCCGAACTGACCTCGGAAATGAAGACGGCAAATGAAAACCTCGCTGCAAAAACAGAAGCGGCAAATAACAACCTGGCCGCGGAACTGAAACGAATGAAGACGGCCAACGACAACATCACCGGGAAGATGGAAGAAATGAAGGCCGAATTAACAGCGAAGACGGAAGAAATAAAGGCCGAATTAACAGCGAAGACGGAAACGGCAAACAACAACTTGGCCACGACAATGACCGCAAAGATGGCCGAACTGACCACGGAAATGAAGGTGGCGAACGAGGCTCCCGCAGCCAAATTTCAAGAACAGTTGGCCGGCGTGAGGGATGACGTGACGGAGCTGGGCAAGCGGATGGGCCAAGTGGACGAGCGCGTCGAGGACCTGGCGAGCCGCGTTAACGACCTGGAAGCAAAGGCCGACAGCAGCGTCAAGTCCCTGAACGCCATGGTGGAGGACGTCGTCGGCAGGAGACTGAAGGATTTGAAGGCCGACGCACCGGGATGCGACACAACATCGGCGCACGTCAAACCTCCGAAATAGGACGGCGCGTCAACATTTGAGATCTTCCGCCGCCAGTTCGACATAGTGGCCAAGCACAACAGATGGTCACCGGAGGAGGAGGCCACACAGTTAATAGCCAGACTCCAGGGACGGGCCGCGGAAGTCCTAAACGCGGTGCAGGCAACGGCGGCGTCCAAGGACATCTGCGAGGCCCTGGAGAATCGCTTCGGAACCACCGCTTAGCCGCAGCATACCGCAGCCAGCTAAAGGAAAGGTCACAGCAGCCGGGGGAGACGCTGCAGGAGTTCGCCATAGCGATTGAGCAGCTGGCTAGCAAGGCCTTGGTCGACCTGCCACTGGAGTTCGTATCCCGGGAAGCCACCTACAACTTTTTCGACGGGGTACGAGACACGGAGATTCGTCAGCGCCTAATGCTCGGCGATTATAAAACCATGCACGAGGCGCTGACGGCAGCATTAAGGATGGAGGCGGCCAAGGTAACAGCAATCCCGACGTC
Organism: Mantis religiosa; assembly: GCA_030765055.1. Classification (NCBI taxonomy): domain Eukaryota; kingdom Metazoa; phylum Arthropoda; class Insecta; order Mantodea; family Mantidae; genus Mantis; species Mantis religiosa. The sequence goes on from CM060954.1 coordinate 131,720,360, forward strand.
GAGAACGAGGAACGTCCGCTACACCGGATACAGAAGACCAGCCGAGGGACGCCGGCGAACACCTAGTGGCCTCTGTTGGGGGTGTGGACAGCCCGGACACCTGCAGAGAGACTGCCCACACCAGGAAGAGCAGCTGGAAGAACGAGTAAGGCCCGGCGTGGAGAGGGGCACGTCGGCGCCATTACCACCATCCCCTCGAGTGACACTGCGCGCCGTCAGCCGGCGTATAGATGACAGTCTCATCGCGGACGGATGGGTGAGAGGGAAGCCGTGTCGCGTGCTGGTGGACATTGGGGCAGCCGTGACCATCATCAGACCTGACGTGGCAAAGGGTTTGCCGACGAGGAAGCCGAGTCGACCATACGAGCTTGTCACGGCATCGGGCGACACCTTGCCTGTGGAGAAGGAGGCCCTGCTGGAGCTGACCTTGGGGCGGAGTGCCGTGCGTCTGTGGGTGTTCGTCGCGAAGGTGGCTGAGGAGGTGATCCTGGGACTGGATGCCCTCAGGAGCCACGAGGCGACGGTCGAAGGCGGCAGGAAGGTCCGGCGGCTCAACGGAGTAGAGGTTATACTCCATTAACCCAAAGAGCGCCTTGGAATCTGCAGGGTCGTCTTGAACGAAGACGTGGTTGTCCCCGCGAGGAGCGAGGTGACGGTGACGGCGCAACCAGAAGGCCAGACAGCAGGTTGGGTCCAGAGGCTGCAGGAGTACGACTTCACCTCGGAACATCGTAGAGGGAACAGCCACATTAACGCTGATGCCAGGTCCCTAAGGAGCGTGCCGCAGCAGTCCGAGTAGTCACGGCAGTGCCTGCGGATGGCTGGGATAGCGCAGGTCTGAGGAGGGAGCAGCTGGCGGACGCAGACTTGGGGCCACTCTTGAGGGAAATGGAGGCAGGGACAAGACCAACCTGGGAGGACATCGCACCGAGGAGCGCCACCAACAAGTCGTACTGGGCCCAATGGGACTCGTTGAAGACCAGAGAGGGCGTGCTTTTCCGGGTATGGGAGTCACCCGATGGGAAGACGCAGAGAGAACAGTTGGTACTTCCCCGGAGTAAGGTCCCGGAAGTCCTGGAGGAAGTGCACGCCAGTACTTCAGGAGGACACCTGGGAGCGAACCGAACGATTGACAAACTACGGCAGCGCTACTACTGGCTGAGACTCCGAGCAGATGCTGAAAGATGGTGCCGTCAGTGTCTCGTGTGCGAGGCGAGTCGCGGCCCCCAGACTAGGAACCGCGGTCGCATGCGGCAGTACAACGTCGGAGCACCATTCGAACGGATCGCCGTTGATATTGCTGGACCGTTCCCAGTTTCCGACCGAGGCAACAAGTATCTAATGGTGGTCGTAGACTACTTCACCAAGTGGCCGGAGGTGTATGCCATCCCAAACCAAGAGGCAAAGACAATCACAGACTGCCTCGTGGAGCACGTGCTCTGTCGATTTGGGGTGCCGTTAGAGCTACACAGTGACCAGGGTACCAACTTTGAGTCCAACCTAATGAAGGAGGCACTACAAAGGCTTGGGGTGAACAAGACCCGCACGACTCCTCTACATCCCCAGTCGGATGGCATGGTCGAAAGATACATGAAGACCTTAGAGGAACACCTGAGGAAGGTCGTGGCCAGGCATCAGCGAGACTGGGACGTCAAGGTGCCACTGTTCTTGCTGGCCTACCGCTCGTCTACACACGACACAACTGGGATGACGCCAGCCAGCTTAATGATCGGCCGAGAGTTACGCCTCCCTTGTAACCTGGCTTTTGGAAGCCCTCCGGAAGCAAGACAGCCAGCGACCGAGTATGTGGAGAACTAGGTGGACCATCTCCACGACATGCACGAGATGGCTCGCCAGAACATCCAGAAGGCGAGGGACCGCATGAAGACCAGGTATGACAGGCAGGCTAACAGCCAAGTGTTCCAGCACGGTGACCTGGTCTGGTTGTATCGTCCTACCCGAAATAAGGGACGCTGCCCCAAACTCCAACAATCATCGCAGGGACCGTACCGGGTGGTGAAGAGGATTAACGGCGTGGTCTACTGCATCCAGAAGGTTCCCGTAGGGAAGATTTGGTGGTACACCTGGATCACCTGGCACGCTACGATGGTGCTGTTCGGGACGACCAGCTTTGAGGAGGGAGCAGTGTCACCCGAACGTCGGAACATCCTATAGAGCGGGCAAGCAGGAGACGGTCGGCGTTTACCACGCCCCCCTCGTTTGTCTAATAGCGGTGACAAGGGGTGGCTGGGAAAAAACTTCACTGCGCCGTCTCTTTCTGTTCCACCTGTGTTCTCTTACGGGATATTTCATCTAATATAGAACCTTCCAGATCGGCCCGCTGACCCTATATAAGCAACACATCGGGCAAGAGGAGTCAGTCAGTTCTTGGCGTAAGAATGCAGTGCTAGTGTACGACGAGAAGACTGTGAGTGCATCGGAGGATTGTACGTAATTACGAGTGCAAGTGAAATTGTAACGGATGAACTGGTAAATCGTGATTGTGTGCATTGCGTAATTCTGTATAATTGGCAAGAGTTTAACTGTAAGTCGGTGGAAATAAAGTAAATTTTTGAGTGGTGCAATTGGACTTTTCATTTCACGAACACACAAAGTCACAATACGCATCCCACTTTATCACTCACTAACAATTTAATCAAATTGAGTTGGTGGGGCTCGTGGGGTTGCAAACAGAAATAATACTTTTAAACTGACGGACGTTGAACAACTTGTTCACTAAGAAATTGATAGGGTAACACAACAGGAGTGGGAAAACTGTGTAAGGCATGCAGAAAACCTTCAAGAAGTCGATTTTAAGAAAGAAATAGCACGTGACGATCTTTTGGAACCTGTATTGATGCATTTGCAAGACTCAGAAGATGAAGACGGTGACAATGACGAATTGTCTCTTAACGGAAGTGACATTTACAGCGATATGGATGAGCCACTTACAGTTCAATTGGAATAGACAAAACAGGTAATTCATAAACTATAGTTATAGTATTTAAAAATATACATAATTTGCGAAAATACTTTTTCCAATTTTGATTTTGGCAACTCCATCGTTGTAAAGGTTTGTAAAATATAATATGCTTGCACGTTGTATGACTGTGCGAGAGAGAGAGAGACAGAGGGGGGGGCAATATTAGGGTAGTGGGGTAACAAGCTGGCAACGCTCTGTGTGATACGGCATCTGATTAGCTGGACTCCAGAACTCTTCCCATTTGAAACACATAATACTCTATTTTCTTTGTTTCTCCTGTCCATTCCAATACGCCACAAAGCAGTGACTTTCAAGATATTTTACCATTGCTTTAGAGTACTATATACTCCTGATACTAAAAGAAATGTGTAAATGTGTAATGGAAGTTTATCTAAATGTAGATAAACCTGTAAATAAAGCACTGTGAAAGTGTAACATCAGATTTCTTCTTCCATTAAAGAAAAATCCATTTTCATCGCAGTTTCTGCTATTAAGGTAGCTACAATATAGGAATGAACATAAGGCGGGGCTAGGCGTATGGCTACTAGCCAATGTGGTACGTGCAACGTTGTACAGTTAGGTACGCATACTGGCTCGCTTCGCCGAACGGCTAATTTCTTTGCGCGCTTTAATGATACCAATTAAAGAATTATTGTGTTTTTCCCATGTCACAGAGGTGTTTTTTTCTGAGGATTACTGTGCAAACCTCATGTTTGTAGCACATCTGGTTTCGGAGATATTTGAAGTTAAATACTAGAAAAAAATTATTAACTGTCAGTGAAGAGAAGCACACACGTCCTATGCTGTGACTGTATTTTGTAACCTGCATTCAATAAAGTGGTGATATTTTAGGAATGCACACATGTTTTGCAAACGTGCTTTAATAAATATACCACTTAGCAAGCCTAGTGCTAGTGCGCCTGGTAGCAACTGCGAAACAACTCATACGATTTTACATAAACAGGCTAGAAGTATTCTTGTTAATGTGTGTTCCTTCTACAGATGTCAATCAAAGACATTTTCGAAAGTATAAATTTCGCTCAGAGTCGAGAATTAATGTTACAAGCTTGTCACATGGGTGCTCATTCTGTGACGAACATTGTGAAAAAAGACAAACAGTTTACAAAATTAGGAGGAGCTTCCATATTTAGATCTCTAGAGAAACATCGATCAGCTAACTAACGTGCTACCAACTTAGACAATTTTCAAAAGTGTGTTTCATGTAGAACAATTTATGACTTTTATGACAAGGGTGAATACCCAACTGCCAAAAGGCTGACCAATGTAATGAGGGGGAAACAGAATATACGGATTCTGTATCTTCTAAGCATAATATTCTGAAATCCCTTGGGTTCAGATATAGGAGAACCAACGATGGTCGCAAATTTCTGCTTGAAGGAAGCTATATTGTTGTAGCAAGACTAAAATATCTACGCACAATGCACAACATTAGCACATGAGATTCATTGTGTAAACACACTTCATAAATACACATTTATATCTTCCGTATTTATTACTTTAATTAAGCAAAATTGATTTAAAATCCATTACAGGTATTACACAAATATGGGAACATTAATATACAAACTATATTCACAAATCGTTGAAATGTCACAACTTTGTTTCACTGTAGCAAACACCTTATTTCGTAGAACGCATCTAATTTGAATAATTTTGTTTTGTGTGCATATAAATGATAGCTATGTATGGGAACTGTTCTCCAGTTCAAGGTTATAAGGTTAAAACTATGCGATAATCATTGTATATGTTCTCACACACATGCTGAAATATTAAGCGAACTTCTCTCTCAGCATATGAGTCACTGTACATCTCAGTATCTGTATGATACTTGCTAGGTTGAGACAAAGACTGATATATCTGCCATCTCTGTCGCCCGATAGCCGTGAAACTGTCAACAACAAGACAGTAGGATAACCGTATTGGCTCAACCCATGTCCATTCTTATTTTGTAGCTACTCCAGGAAAAAAATTGCTTCATTAACACTAGGAGATTTGGCAAGAATAAGTGGAAACAAATAAGATCAGATGGTCAGTTGACAACTGTATAATTGTTCACTCTTTCTACGTGTTAAACATCTTTAGTGTAGCATTGATATGACTTACTTTAGCCATTGTCGTATATCGTCATCTTCAAACGTATTTATAAAAGTTTCTTTATTGCTCCACACAAGGAGACTGAAGCGACCGTTAAATATTTAAAAAGTGTTTCGTTCGGTGCTTTTGAAACTCCACGGAAACAAATTAATAGTAACTTTTAAATTTTAAAATACATCATATAGTACTGCAATTTTTGAAGCAATAGCAATCAAAATCCAGATGAGGCCAGCCTCACGACTTTTTGTTTAAAATGAAGTACCTGTGATATCTGCATGTTTTGTTAAACAAGTGACACTAAACTAAGTATTTAATTTTTGGTAGTTATTTAAATAAGCTAAGCAATTTACTTAGAGACACATAAGTAATTACTTCACAATACAGCAAGTGATAATGATTTGCCTGGACGTGTTCAAATTATTTTATTGGTGTTAACTTGGTAGACTTGACGTATATAGCCTCAAGGTTGTTTCTGTAGAGTTACCAACAACGTTCCGGTCGAACCAGGAGTAGGATAGAATGATAAAGGCTGACACATTTTGTTTGGAAAAGCATCCCCTATAAGAGCGTTTCATATTTTGAATTAAATAGTTGCAGAAAAATTGCTTCCAAAGAACGCCCATCATTCTATTCATACCTATAAATCTATTATATACGCTCAAAACAGAACAAAGAACATATTAATGTATTGGTACCTTTAGATATTGGCTATTTTCTCTAAGAAGAGGAAACGACTTATTCAACCCACAACTTCAATATCAAGATTTCACCCAAAATGCATATAGTATTTGTAAAACAAGGTAAGTGTGCATACACGTGTGTGTGTGTGTGTGTGTGTGTGTGTGTGTGTGTGTGTGTGTGTGTGTGTGTGTGTGTGTGTGTGTGTGTGTGTGTGTGTGTGTGTGTGTGTGTGTGTGTGTGTGTGTTGGTGTGGGTGGGTGGGTGGGTGACTGTTTTGTGAGAAATATAGGTCAAAACAAAACCTTGAATATTTACCAAATCTGATATTTAATCCAGGATCTTCCAAATAAAAGACGCCATTTTAAGAAAAACCACCGTTTACAGCATAACATAGCATAGTATAACATAACATAACATGATTGTGATTATGATTATGACAAGTTTGCAACGATGGATAACGGAAGGCACCAATGTGAAGGTTCTAGTAGATGATGTGAATTGTACTGCTACTACTTCCTTTTAAGTCTGTAATAAAGGACAGTAACAACGCAACTAGATTTCGATCGATCCGTACTAATGTCCCTGCAGCAACTTCAAATAAGCTTTCTTTGACTCAGCGGCCGGATAGGAACCCAAACCTCATAGAACTGATGCTAAATACGTTTCTTAGGCTTAGGAAGAAGAAATTCAGTGCTTATGGTAGGATTAAACAGTCACTTTTTCAAATAAGTGTAAATAAGGAAGACAGAAATGCCTGTTACTTTTGAATGATAAAGAGGACAATTTAGTGAAGGTTTATCTTTACACACGCTTTATTTTTGCAGTCACCTGAAAATTCTTCCTCTTAGAATATCTTAAAAGTTAAAGTTAGCCACTAGGGCGACAGCCCTTAGAGGGCCAAGGCCTACCACTCCGACTGCCGGCCTCACGCCCACTTACGCACGGCAGAGGTGGACGGTCATCCAACCGATATGGGGAGGAGATGTGGTCAGCATCTCGGCATCCCCAGCAGGAATGTTGGTTTCTGTGACCAGGGCCGCTTACCTAGCGTAAGCTCCTCACTTACCTCACGATACTGAGTGGGCACCGGTCCTATACCCGGGACCTAAAATACCCACCACATGGGTGGGATCGAACCCGGGCCGCTTTCCGTGCTGCATGATGCCTTAGTCCGCTACGACACGGCGCAGGAGTGTTATATTATCTTACTGATTCCATATCCTGGAATATTTATGATTTAGAAGAATAGGGTGTACAAATAGTTACAAAAAGTTCCAATATTTACAATTTAGTGACAAGTAGTGAAGAGATATGAGAGCCTAACTCACATATCCACAAGTTATTGACAAAAGGAGATTTCAATTAAAAGGTGGGAAGCTTCCTTAGATAAAGACAGACAAACTTCTATCTCGTTTCATAATTCTGCAAGGATAGTTTCGGTATTGCTTGGCATCTTCATTTTGATTGGATCAGTACAGTTAACAGGTAAATCCCTAGGAGGCTAGCCGGCCCTCGTAGCCATGGTCGCTAAAGCGTACGGCTCTAGCGTTCCGCCGCGTAGAGGGTCGCGGGTAGGAGTCCAGCCTTGGGCATGGGTGTTTATGTGTGTAGTGAATATCTGTGAAACTAAGGAAAACAGATAAGAAATAAACGGGAATAATGAAAAAACGGTTAAGTAAGAAAAAGGATAGGAAATACTTTCCTGTTATGCATGTCCGAAGATTTTATCCCAAAGGTTTTGTCGGATGGAGGAAGATTGGTGTGCTGGATTCACGGAGGATCTTAAAGGGCAACTTCGGCGATAGTTGCAGTTCATGAGAGGTTAGAGTTCATAAGACGGTTGGGTAAAATTCCTAACAGACAGATAAATGACCATTACAATAAACTTTGTTGAGCGATCACCAAGGCTTATACAGCTGTTAACAGACATACAGAACGATGTAGTGAGTCTTTTAACATCACCTGGTGTACCTGCGTCCAAAGATATCGCTATTCCTCACTTGAAATCATTTGCTGCTCTGATTCGAGCACCTAGTGAGAGTGCTACAATGCAATATTGAAGAACTCACTTCTGTAATGATTATACCGCAATTCTGCCCGAACTTTTAGAGGCCAGAAACACTCTGAATGTGTAAACATCAGATTTAGGGTGTCAAATTGCTCATTCGCGCATCATCACTGGCAGTTGTGTTAGGTGAGAAAATTTAATTCATTGGATGTTTATTTTTGGACGATCCTTAACCGCTATGGTTCTCAGACTTCCATTGGATCTGAAGCACCAATATAGTTTCCTCGAGATCACATTTATTAGTCTTAGAATTGTTTCATGTGCAATAAATCTAAGTAGCAGTGTAATAGTTTAACTCTCTGCCGAACAAAAGCATGTTAAGGATTTTTATTTACTAAGATATCCAACACCATCCGCCGGGTTTGAATCCGCAATCTCTTAGCCAGATCCTAAGAGCTTTATTAAATTTTCAACTTTGATTTGTATAACTTGGTTATGGTTTCTTGATATATTTCATAAGTGTCAGTGGAAGTGCTGTGTGAGTGTTACTCTTAACTCTCATTGTTTTTCTTTACTAACTGGAACATTCAAAGTTGACCTGTACCACATAATGTCACGGCAACAGGCATAAAAGTTTCAGCAAAAATAAGAAAACAGTCGGCGGATAGTTTCATGGTAATAATGAGACTTGCTAAGTAGTTAATGATAGCGCGGCTATTGTAAACAAGCGCCGGCAAGCAGAGATAACTGAGGTAAAGGACTTGCCAGCATAGATTAAGTTACGCTTCTGAAATGTGATAGAATATTTGGTTTCCTTATTCTTCCGGAAATTTATGGACTGTTACAGAGATTGTTCGGGTTCTGGCTTGTTTTAGAATAATCTAAAGTTAGTTGTAAACAGAGTAAGCAGAGAGCAGCTGAGAGTGTTACTGTTGAAAAGACAGTTGTGTAACAAGAGTGTTGTTGTAAAGAGAGCTAATGTAATCAGCTGTCACGGTTCGTTATTGTCATCGACCTTGGAAGATTGTGTTATTATGTGATGTAATGTTGTTAGTGAGAATTGAACAGTGTATCTATAAGGAAATAAAGGAGATTTTTAGTTTCTGCAGCTCGGCGTTTTAATTCTACGAACCCACAAAGTCACAATATTGCATTTATATCATATTCAAGTACACTTAATTAACAAATGTAATGTTGTAATCACAAAGTAGCTTTATTAAACCGAGTTACAATCTCCTGTTATTAATTTCCCCTACCCCTCGTCCCTCTATATCCCTCACCCAACAATAGGTTGCATTTCTTTTAACGAGAAAACACGCAGCTCATGTACGACACTGCTGATGTCGCGTTTTGTTTTATAACAACGATCGAAACTTACCTTAAAACTTTCGCTCCTGATCTCTCTCCTGGACTGTATGTTTATCTCTGTGTTTTTATGGATCCCTAGTATCCCCCCTCCACTCCCTGTGAACCTGCTGATCTCACCCCCATTTCCTATGCGTTCCTATCCACTGAATTTCGACTGGTTAAGTATAAGGATCATTTCCTCTACATTATCGTGGCTTCTTGGACGGCCACCCCGTGTATCCTCTCACCTCGTCCTTCCTCCTGACGATGCCCCACTTGGAGCATAGCTACAATAGATAATGACTAGTGGTAGTAAAGAATCAGTACCGTGATCCAATCAAAATTAACTCCCGTGCGAGGATGCATACCAGTTCCGTATCGGGTGCCTCCCCAGGTGGCGGATCGGGGTATACGTTCTAGATATAGCTGGTGTTGGGGAAATGAAATACTTGGGTGGACCAAAAACTGGCACATCGAGTAGATGTGACTCGAAAGTCGTGGTGACGACAACGGTAAATGGCCGAAAAAGCGTCTGTGAGTTCAGGGGCAGAGGGGTGACCGCCTCACTACAGAACTAGCTCTGGGCAGCGTTCCTCCCAATTTGTACATACTGAACAACCTCAAGAAAAAAGCCGGTTTGATAAAATTGGATATCGGCCATAGTAAAGAAAAATGGTGACACGATTTAGACTTGCAGAACCACTAAAAATAGGAATGTGGAATGTGTCGGGAACATTCACAAAAAAGAAAAATTAGTGAATGAAATAGAAACAATATGGGTAAACATAATGGTACTTACTGAAAACAAAAAGAAATGAAAAGGTACAGAAAAGAAAGGGGGACACATTTTAGTCTTTTGTGCCGTTTCATAAAAACAAACAGCAGCCAAAGGAATAGCAATATTAATTGATGAAGAATGGACAAAGAAAATAGAGGGCTGGCCCCGTAGCTCAGTCGGTAGAGCAGTTGCCTGCTATGCGAAGGGTTCCGGCTTCGTGGGAACTTTCCTCCAACCAAGATGATTCCCCATCCTCATCAAAGTCTGGAAATATGAATGAGAGTGCGAATGTGTGCGTGATCTAATGATTAAAAAGTCCAAAGTACCTGCAACCCAACGTATATGAGTGAACACCATCGCCAACAGGCCGTACGTTCCGAAAGAGAACGGCTACCGATATGACCATTACAGTTAGAGGAACAAAAGAGGGAAGAAAAGGAATATTATCCTATTACTGATAAACAAATATTACAAGTAACGTTTAATATACCAAGGGGACATCTACTTCTTACAAAGTATATAATCCTGAAGAGGGAGAAAACGCAGATATAAGAAGAAGTAAATCAAAGTAGAAATCAGTATATGATCATTGCGGCAAATCTTATGGAAGCATTGGGGGAGGGGAACTATATCTAACAATTTTAGGAAAATTTGAAGATCACCACATTAATGAAAATGATAAGTCCTTACGATTTTATGCAACTTTTAATGCGTTTAAGATTTCAAATACATTTTCTAAAACAAAATATATCCACAAATATACGTGGAATGCACGCAAAGAATATTATTGGTTATATTATAGTAAATAAAAGTTTAATATCACAGATTATACGGGATGTGATATATCTTCTGACCACTATTTAGTTATATCAAAACTTTAATTATGTAGAAGTTGGAAAGGCCACGCCATGGCTCAGTGGTTACACCGCTTGGCTCTCACCAAGGCGGCCCGGGTTCGATCCCAGGCGACCGCAAAGTGAGATTTGTGGTGGACAACACGGCGCTGGGGCGGGTTTTCTCCGGGATCTCCGGTTTCCCCCGCCATCTCATTCCACCGGTGCTCCATCTTCATCTCATGTATCATCAGTGTCATCGCCTGCGGTGCCGTATGTAGTAAAAGCGGGCGTTAAACACTACACATTTCATTTGTAGAAGTTGGAAAAAACAAGGTTAAGGATAAATGACGAAAACATAAAAAGTTTTAAAATAAACCTACTTCAAGAACCTAGTATCAGGAGACTTCATAAAGAAAGATTAAACATCCGTCTAGAAGATGCAAAAGAAGTAGATGATACAGATAAGGAATCAAAGTGCAGCAAAAAAGCAACCGGAAGAAAAAATAAGTATAGAAGAAAAGTTGGTCGAAGAATATGGAATGAACAAGTTAATCTACCTCTTGACGATACAAAAATTGTGGACAGAGGTTTCTACAAAATAAGACCAGACAGTCAAGACAAAATTATAAAGAGAAGAGAAACATTGGAAAGACAATTACAAGAAGAGATCAGCAGGGAGAATGTTATTACCCTGTTAGAAAACAACATATATATTAGTCAAAAATTTGCCTATAAAATGATCGAGACATTAACGATACATGAGAAAGAGAAAGTCAGAATAAACAATAAATGTAGAAGAACTGTTGAAATACTGCAAGGAATTGTGGTATCAATCAGAAGAAAATGAAAAGTCAACAGGGGATAAAATAAGACTTAAAACATCTATATATTTGTACAACTATACCTGCTTATAACAAAATATGCTTCACTTATCTTAAGAAAAATCAACATCATTTTTCTTAAGATTAGTGAAGTGTTTTGTATAATACGTATTGCTTCACTGTAACTAGCTTCATTTTCTACGTAATATGTATATTTAATTATTATTAAAGAAGAGTTTCAGTTATTGTTACAAAATAGGAAAAATAGGACTGCAGCATCAGATGGAATATATGCAGATTTAATAAAGTATGGAGGAATAAAGTTAAATGTAAGACTACTTAGTTTTCTCAACAAATGCTGGAATATGAATACAATCCCTAAGTCTGGTATGAAGCCCATATTATTAAAACTGGCATATTTAAAAAGAACAAAAGAAGCTCATGATAATTACAGTAGTTCCCGGAATGTAGGCTATAAATTGTATACAGCAATTATAAGCCAACGTCTAAGTATATATAATTACCGAATCGTTATTCCTAGAAAACCAAATGGAATTTAGAAAAGGAAGATCTTGCATAGATAACATATCTTCTATTAACTAACTTAACGAAAGGAGAAGAGAATATAATTCAGAAACACATAGGGCCCTTGTAGATTTAATAAAGCGTTTGATAAAGTAAGCGGAACTAGACTTTTCCACGTATTCGACATAAAAGGATATCCAAAACAACTGATAGATGTACTCAAGAATATATATCAAAAACAAAAGTAAACATATGGAAAGGTAAAGTCAGACTGAAAAATTAAACGCCATAGCCGGGATTTGAACCACGGATTTTCTGTTTGCCGTCCAGCCGCACTACCATTGTGCTACTATGGTCAACGTGCCGATATGACATTAAATTCTCCAACTGACTCGTATTTTCCCGGTAAACCACTAGCAGTTCTCATAAACACATGAGACAACTACCTTAATGGCGACTTACAACATCTAAATACTTTAAGGCCCGGGCTTTATAGTTAACCACTATTAGGTCAATTAATGGAAATTATTTGTTCTTTCACACTGGCCGTGTGTAGGCTAAATTGTGGAAAGAGAGTCAGACTGAAAAATTCAATGCCATAGCCGGGATTTGAACCACGGATCTTCTCCAACACTAGTCAGTTGGAGAATTTAATGTCATGTCGGCACGTTGGCCATAGTAGCTAAAAGGTTAGAGCGGCTGGACGACAACCAGAAGATCCGTGGTTCATATCCCGGCTATGGCATTGAAGTTTTCAGTCTGATTCTATCTTTCCATACTTTAGCCTACACACGGCCAGTATGAAAGAACAATTAATTTCCAAAAATAAACACGGCCGGGCCGTGGCTCAGTGTCACCGCCTGCGGTGCCGTATGTAGTAAAAGCGGGCGTTAAACACTACTCATTTCATTTCATTTCATTTCCAAAAATAAAGATAGTTTTAGAAGATGGAGCATTGTCTCAAGATGTGATAATTAATAATGGTTCAAGATAAGATTGCAGTTTATCTCCGCTTTTATTTAACATTCATATGGAGATATTGTTAGAAAATTAAAGGACGAAATACCATCAGGAGAAAAATAAAAGTAATGTATTAAATATGCTACTCTTTATGAATGATATGATGTTAATGCAAGAGAGGAGAAGATCCAAATAAGCATGTTCCAAAAATTTATCCAGCAATATGGTTAAAATATATCAGCAGAAAAGTAAAAAATAATGGTTTTATAGGAAAAGAAAAGATCGACGATAGTAATAGAGTAACAGAACAGGAAGAAAAATGCAATTACTTGGGCTTAAATATAACCTAAAAATCAAATAATTAATATATAAGTAATAAAGTGAATAAATTCCAATATAAGACCTAAAGCTTTTCTCACGACGAATATGCTCAAAATATTCTCGGTAAACAAACCAGGAAAAAAGACGATTAGAAATCGACGTTTCTGGAGCGTATATCTCTCCCATCATCATGATATTTTAAGAAATGTTTTAATCACTAAATAGATATAATACAAAAACCAACAAAAGACAAAACACTATCAATACTTGCTTCAGTGAACAAAAGACTATTTTCAATAAATTAAAAGCCAGGTTAGGAGATGGCGTGAGTGTGGAAAACTAATTAGGTCAGAGAAAGGTAACTACTTAATTTGATGATCGTGCTGTATAGAACTGTGCTTCTTAAGCCGTCTGATTTCCATTTTAAGACCGGTTTCCAAGAGGAGCTGAATTAGCTTGTTTCCCGAGAATATCTTGAACAAATTCCAATATTTTAGTTAATTGATGGAAATTAATCATTTCTTCACACTAGCCGTGTATAGGCTAAGGTTTTTGATAGATAGAGTCAACATGAAAAATTAAATGCCTTGGCCGGGATATGAACCACAGTTCTCCTGGTTCCCGTCCAGTCGCTCTAACCCATTGAGCTAACATGGCCAACGTGCCGTCCTGACATTAAATTCTCCATTAGATTCGTATATTTCCCCGGTAAACCACCAGGGGCTCTCGCATCCGAGATACACCGTTTGTGGCGACTTACTGTCTTAAGTACTTGAGTCCCAGGCATTGAATTTTTCATGTTGACTCTATCAAAAACCTTGGCCTATATACAGTTAGTATGAAGAAATGTTTAATTTACATCAATTAACTAAAGTAATAAGAGTTAAATGATGAAGCCTGGGATTCAAGTACTTAAGACAGTAATTCGCCACACGAATGCGAGGGCCCCTAGTGGTCTACCGGGGAAATATACGAGTCTAATGGAGAATTTAATGTCAGGACGGCACGTTGGCCATGGTAGCTCAATGGGCTAGAGCAACTGGTCGGAAAACAGAAGATCCGTGGTTCAAATTCCGGCCATGGCATTGAATTTTCTATGTTGACTATCAAAAACCTTAGCGTATATACGGCCAGTATAAAAATTATTAATTTCCATCAGTTACCTAAAATAATAAGAGTTAAATGATGAAGCCTGGGACTCGAGTGCTTAAGACAGTAATTCGCCATAAACGGTGTATCTCGAATGCGAGAGCACCTAGCGGTCTACCGGGGAAGTATACGAGTCAAATTGAGAATGTAATGTCAGGACGGCATGTTGGTCAAGGTAGCTCAATGGGCTAGAGCGACTGGACGGAAACCAGAAGATCCGTGGTTCAAATCCCGGCCATGGCATTGAATTTTTCATGTTGACTCTATCTATGAAATTCCAATATGTTTATGGAATAATCGCTCTACCATGAAAAAATCCTAAAAGAATAAATATCTAAAATTCTATAAACAAATAGCTATTAATATAGGTATCAGAGACATGGACTGTTAAAAAGAAAGATTGGAGCGAAATATTGATACTGTCTCATAAGTAGTGTTTTTTAAGATAAACAATTATTGGAAATGTGTTCTGATTAGCAATTAACTATTGTTCAAAGTACAGACCATTAGATTCTATTGTCCTGAGCCATCGTTCAGCGAGTTACCAGTCTCTGATTTTTAATGCGAAGAATTCGGTGAAACTCACTTACTCTACTTCAAAGATGCCAAAATTTTTCCCACAGAGAAAATGAGCCGTGGGCTATATGCAGGGCTATATGCTGGCTGTAGTGGCAATTCGACTACTCGAAATTCCGGCATTTTTACTTGGCTGTTCGTGCAGTATGGGTGTATGCATTGTTCTGTTGCAATAACACCTTATTTCGGTTAACTAATGCTGGGTGTCTCCGTCTTAAAATTTCATGAATTAATTAAATTTGTTGAGAATAAAAATCTGCATCAATTGCCCGTCCATTTGTAACAAACTCCCAGTGAATCGCACCTTCAAAATTGCATCACACACACACATTACTTTAGGACCGAACTGATCTTTTCAACAATGACTTCAGACGTTTGATAGGGATCAAGCCACTGTTTCGGGGCATCAGGGCTTCAGAAATATTCTCAGTTTTCATCACAACTGACAATTCTCCCGACAAATCTATCTTCCGAGGGATTACCGATAAGATAACGATAGATATCGGCTCTACGTTCATCCTGTTGAGGTGTCAGTTCATGAGGTATAGATCTACAGCTTTTGTATGATTTCCCAAGTGTCTGCATGGGGCGATGTATGAAATGTTTAGATGCCTACGGTACATTGTTGCGGATTTTATCGCAAAACTGGATTAGAAATATTGATAATATTCTTCTTCATCCTTACTTCATACTTAAGGATGTTCTAAGGAAGCTCTCGGAAATTATGGAATAATTTAAGCTATATCAGAAGTTGGCGTGCTTCCTCAATATTCCATATTTAGGTATACCAGAACGTGGTAAGTCTTTAATGTTTACTGTGCCACACGCTCACTAAAGACACTTTCTCCTTCCACTTCATACATTCTTCGAGCTGCGGCAGTGTTTTAGAAGGACCTAGGTTCAAACTTTCTTATTTCTATTATTAAAAACTGAAGACTAATACAAGCTGCAATACACGCAACACTAGCCATGTCATCCTTAAATAGCAATGCCAAACCAAAGTAACCCAACACATTTTTGCAGAACATAACATCAAAAAACCAAGGTTACTTATAAGACAACCTAATATAGGCAACAGAAATGAAATATCTCGGAGCAGTAAAAGGATGCGCAAGACAAAATCATGTTAGAAATGAGGAAATAAGGGAAATTTGTTTTCATTAAGAAAAGATACAAATAAATAGACAAAAATGGAAAAGACGTGTGCAAAGTACAGATAGCTCTCGCATTCTATTACAGCCATACACATATGGACCCTCTAGTTATAGAACAACAGCAAGACCATATTAAGTTGGGAAGAAAAATGAGGGCGGAACAGGAGAATTGTTTCTTTTTATTTACTTATTTTTTCAAATTTCGTCCTCCAACATTAAGTCATATCGGACGATGAATGAAATGGGTGAAATGATGCTCCAATGATCCCGGGGTCAAAGGAGGTTACAGTTACCTGACATTCCTCTTTCAGGATAAGGGAAAACCCAGGAAAAAGCTTTCCAGGTAACTCACCCTGACCGAGATTCGAACTTGGGACCTCTTGAACGGGAGGTGGACACGCTACCATCTACGCTACCGAGGCGAGCTGGAACAGGAGAATTCTCCTAATCCCTGAAGAATTGATGATGATAATGATGATTAATGTGTAGCGTTTAACGCCAGCTTTTACTGCATACGGCACCGCAGGCGGTGACATTGATAATACATGAAATGAAAATGGAGCACCGGCGGAATGGGATGACGGGGAAATCCAGTGCCAGCGCCACGTTTACTATCACAAATATCTCATTCGTTCGCCTGGGATCGAACACCGGTCGATGAGAAGGAGGTGAAGGAGGAGGAGGAGGAAGAGGAGGAGGAGGAGGAGGAGGGGCATGAGGATATGGAGCAGAAGGAGGAGGGAATTTGACATAATTATAGCATAACACAGCATAGCTAGCCTGATTCTCTTTCGACTGATTACAAGCGACTAGGTATTCAGCCCCGTTATGCATCCATGAAATAATTATGGAGAGATTCTCTCCGATCAAGATGGCCTGCTCAAAAGGTCCTTCCCCCTTAGCGATCTGATGTAAAGACACAATTTTAATTACAATTGGAAATGTCCAAAGCGAACATTATAATGAAATTGATTGGATGATTCGTCTCCAATTTCCTAGTCTCTATGGATATATTACCACTGGAGCTTATTGTAACTTACGCGGGCTATGTCATAAATAAGAACAGTTGCATATGTGGAAAGAAAACCTAACTCTCTATCCATTAGAGGTCAGGAGCAGCGGTTTTCAGTTAGTATCTGTGCTTGAAATATTCGTGGCTTGCTGCAATAACCTATAATACTGTCCTACACACGCTTAGGAATCCAGCTGTCATTGCGGCTATTCACAGAGAATATGTCCCATGTATAAAAAGTTCCCGTAGGGGAGAGCATACGTCCCCTTCAGCTGCCGTGGTGCGGGCGCAGCGAACCCATAGCACTCGTGGTACCTCTTACGTTACTAGAAGAACCTCGGACCGAACATTCGAGCTCCTCCCTGAATTGGAGTTGTTTGGATTGGGTTGGACTCGAGGTGGCAGTGTGTTCCCGATACCCGTGGGAGATTTGTTACGTCTCCAGCGTACTAACCAGCATAGCTAGATCACCAGGCGGCCTCACCGAGGTCATATTGGTAGCCTTCCCCTTTGGGGTTGGCGCGCGTAAGTGGCATATGCACTTCCATCCCGTCTTGAGTTCATAGGGCCGGATGGAGGGTCTTGCTAGTCTCTAGGTCTTACCCTATGGAAAGCCCCACGGTGGTGCCGGGTGCCCTTTTGGGAGAGCTCGGTACCTCCCTGGTCGTCAGAGGGGGAATCAGTCTTCACTCTGTGTGGATTGCCCTCGTACCATTGTATAAGGAAGCTCCCAAAACACATACAAGGAAAACTGGATAGGAAGAGAAGGACCTGTTGTTTGGTCAGTGCGGTTCCCTATTAACGCAGCTTGAGCTTTTTGTTTTAGGGCATGTGAAGAGTGTAATATATGTCGTACCAGATTATACCAGGGATGACTTGACTATGCTCATATATGCTCAGTAAGCGCATTCATTGGAGACAACACATTGGATTAATCAATGAATCGGAATCTGTAGCGGCCTGAGGACATTTTAAAGATCCACTCTGAGTTAACTTTGTCATTTAACTTTTGCTGTTCTTAAGGCAAGAAAGTAGTTTGTCTGCTTTTGTCTCCTCATCATGTGGCTCCTAAGTAACATAAGTAAATATGTTTTGAGAGCTATTATCCCACAATGTTTGTTACAGAGGTCCTTAATCTGCCTGTAGCGTTAGCTATCAATTATAAAAGGAAAGTAGTTTATCAAGTACATGACGTTGCTTCTACAGTAAGCAACACACCACGGAATTGAGTTTTATCAACGTGTGTTTGTCTGATAATTACATTTTTAGAATCATTTACTCGTGTTTAAGGTATGCTTCAATATTCATGGGCTACAATATGCTTAACATGTTTACGAGTGATGAAGTTGAGATAGTGCATGAAACGAAAACATTGTCACGCACGTGAAACATTCTGTTTTGTTTGCTGTCTGCTGTTCTAAAAAAATGTTATTTCAGAAGCCCTACTTTCAAGGTCAGGTATTTTATTAAGTCTTATATTATTGCCAATAAAGTTGACAGTTTTATATAATCACTTACGCGGCGTATAACGATGTAATTTACTATTGTGATAATCTCTCATGTTTCTCAACTATTCGAAACAAAGCTCTAGTCAGAAACTGCGTTCTCATCCGTTTTAGCCTGATTCCTCTCATTATAAGTGATAATAAACCCTGGGGCGACTGCCCTAAGAGGACCAGGGCCTACCAACCCGACTGCCGGTCTCACGCCCACTTATGTATGGCAGAGGTGGGCGATCACCCAAACGATACGGGGAGGAGATTTGGTCAGCATCCGGGCATCCCCGTTGGTTTTCCTAACCAGGGCTGCTTACCTAGCGTAAGCTCTTCACATTCCTCACGATGCTGAGTGGGCGCCGGTCCTATAACAGGGGCTGATATATTACAAATGATAGTGTATTCAAAAATATGTTGACCTTGTTCCAACAAAAGGGAAATCCATTTCATTACTGCTGAAGTGCTGAAGGTAGAATTATATTTAAAAAATTGCATTGGGATCGTGAGATAAACTTGGACGTACTGAAGCACAGAGAATCAGAAAATAATGCCCGTCTCGGTAGCGTAGATGATAGCATGTCTGCTTCACCTTCAAGGGGTCCCGAGTTCAAATCTCGGTAATGGTGAGTTACCTGGATAAGGTTTTACCGGGGTTTTCCCTCATCCTTCAAGATGAATGTCGGGTAACTCTAAGCTCCATGGACCCTGAACTCATTTGAGCATCATTTCACCCATTTCATTCACCATCCGATATGACTTAACGTTGGAGGACGTAAATTACACCAATAAAAAAAAAAAAACAGAAAATAACGCGATAGGAATTGGAGATTAGGTTCTGGAAGGCATCAATAAAGACTGAACTTCTCATTTATAATTCTAGGATATTTATACTCTATTGCACTATAAAGATAGTTTACGGTAAACTGAATTTAAATGTACTGTGTGGGTAAAATTACAATAGATGTAGTTTAAACATACACTATTCCTTTTTTACACATTTTAAAGGTTTATAGAGCAACTGAAGTGGTGCTCTATTCTTTTGTTCATTTCTGTGTCATTTGACTTCCAGTTTAAAGTATACGTTTTGTACCTTGCAGTAATATAAACTAACTTTTTTCTTTGCCCGTGATACGTCAGTATTTCTTAAGGTTTTGTACTATCGATGTTGACATAGCACAAATTAAAGTCTCAAAATTCTAATTGTTACACTTCTATGAACTTTCTCTACTCACATCTGTAGGCAATGCTAATAAAATACGCCTCTGCCTACTTCTATATAATGAAGATAAACTTTTAATTTCCATTTATAGATTTCGTATATGAACAAAACACCGATATAAGGTGATTACCCCGATGCTTTGTAACTATAGGCCCCTTAGAATCACAACTCGAATAATGAATACAAACTAGTAATATGCAAAAGTGAAGAATTTTCTTGCTAGTTTTTGCATCGAATGTTAGACAGATGTTGAAATTATAGTTTTTTAATACTATTATTATCATCTTCATTATCATCATTATTCATCATCATTATCATCATATTTATCATCATCATTTACATCATCATCATCAGCATCATCACCAGCATCATCACCATCATCATGATAATGATTATGATTACTATTATTATAATTATTATTATAATGATTATAATTATTATAATTATTATAATGATTATTATTACAATTATTATAATGATTATTATTACAATTATTATAATTATTATAACTACTATAATTACTATAATTATTATAACTACTATAATTACTATAATTATTATAACTACTATAATTACTATAATTATTATAACTACTATAATTACTATAATTATTATAATTACTATAATTATTATAATTATTATAATTATTATAATTATTATAATTATTATAATTATAATTATTATTATTATTATTATTATTATTATTATTATTATTATTATTATTATTATTATTATTATTATTATTATTATTATTATTATTATTATTATTATTATTATTATTATTATTATTATTATTATTATTATTATTATTATTATTATTATTATTATTATTATTATTATTATTATTATTATTATTATTATTATTATTATTATTATTATTATTATTATTATTATTATTATTATTATTATTATTATTATTATTATTATTATTTGTGTTATACTGTTCAGACGCACCGCACAAATATACACTCATATTTTCACATGGTTTTTGGAGTTCAGGAGGCCTAATACGTCATATCCATAAAATCTCGACATCAATTTCTTGTAGAGAAAGTACTACTGACCCCTCTTACTGGAAGTAGTACAAAAGGCAAAGCTGTATTACGCATTCACTTTTGTTTTGCAATGTACTTTCTCCAACTTTAAGTCATATCGGACGATGAATGGAAAGGGTCAAGTGATGCTCAAATGATTCCTGGGTCCATGGAGCTTAGACATTCGTCTTTCAGGATAAGGGAAAACCCTGGACAAACCTTATCCAGGTAACTCGTCCTGCCCGAGATTCCAACTCGGGACCTCTTGAACGTGAGATTCACTTGATCTTCCGTGCCGACTACTACATAGATTGTTCCCCGAAGCGAATACTCTTATGTACTTTTGCTGTTAGAAGTAAAGAATTATCATTACATATTTACACATTCCAATAAGGATATTCTAGGAACACAAATGTAACGACAGTCAAATGTTTTAGGGGTAGGCCACTCACTGTGTGATGGCTCTAAAACTGCATGCTCTTTTTTGATTATGGAGAGAGAAAAACAATAAATAACAGGAAAGGTATAATGAAGGGGAAAACGAATGATAAATGGTAGTAGAAGAAATGTGAATGCTGCTTTACGGATGTCCTCTTTTCACTCTTTTTTTATTAATTATTCCGTAAAAAGCTCATCTTATTTTATTTACTCTGTTTAGATTCAGATAAAATTTCGATTCACTTTACATATTTCATTGTAGGATGCGGTAAGCAAAGCGTTAGTCAAATGTAGTATATGACGGCTTTACAGATGCCATAGGAGTTGACTTCAGATCCAGAGGTCCTTTCATAATATAAAAATAATAATAAAGTTCATCTTTGAGAAAAACAATACGAAGGGATTTGGAAATGGAAACCAATAACATGAAATATCTCGGAAATTGTTAATATTTTAAAAGGAATAGAATAATTTGGAGAAAAAGTGCATGACGGGCAATAATGCGCATAAGAAATATTCATAAAAAATTTGACATCACTATTATGTTTTTGGTTGGATTAAATGACGCAGGTCTTATCTACGCAGTTTCAGTGTGCTGATGTGTTTCGGTTTTCTTTTTAACTATGACGTAAGACTTCAAAGCAGTCACCTTCATATTATTTTTCCTGATTTTGGAAAAATGTTTGCTCAATGAGAAAGCCAAGATTAATGCGTCATTTTCGAGCCAAATTTTTGTAATAGCATGCAATTTATTTGTCATATATAAAGCTGTCCAAAAATGGCAGTACGGCTTATAATACGTTTAAGAAACAACGCAGCAAGAGTACGAACTGTGGATATGTACAGCAAATTTACTTTAAGTGGTACACATACCAATATTTATAACTTTGCTACTTTCTCGGTGCGCCATGCCTAAATATGTAACCAAATTTGAGAATTTAAAATAAATAGAGAAAATGTTCTTTTAAAGTTTGTGGTTTAAATTCCAGATGGAAATGAATCAATCCGTTATATCAAGCTAGTCCCACTCCTCAGAGAGTGTTGGTCTCTAAATCTACCCATTAGAACGCAAAATCATATTTACACCAAGGTGTAACGGGTATTGTGCTCTAAAAAGTAGCTTAGAGTGGCAAATCGCTCCCTTTAATGTATATCCTAGCTAAATGAAAACTAGTTACCCCACAACTATCCATTCATAAGTTTTCCTACCTGTGGTTAAACGCTATCAAGAGTGGACACGCAGCATAATTAACCAGGCTTACCAAAGCCTGCCAGTAGCGACTGCCCAACTGTGCAGAATGATAAACTGTTGTTTTTTACAATCATGAGGGAGGCAGAAAATTTAACTGCGACTACTGCTGAGAACGAGTAAGACTACGGGATTTTTTTAATTGAAAGCGGTTATATTTATCCAGTTATTAAATTTTTGTTTTGTTAAATGGTGTTTAATATGAGTGGGTCTATGGTCTTTTGCTGTTATTGGAATTAAAGTGACAGCCCTAAGCAATACATTTAAACACGTGACTATTCTGTTTAAATCCAGCTCTTGTATGGGGCAAACGTACTTATAGCTAATATTAGGTTAAATTCCCAGAAAATTCAAAACATGCGTCTCATTGCTCATGTAATTCCAATAAATGTGTGGCACCTTTATCAAAATCACAGGAGACATTTCTCAGAAAAATATTTTTCCCTTCACATAAAGGCGAGCTAGAAGGCGGAGATTGTCTTGAAAATCTTTATTTATTTATTTACTTAGTGCCACTAACAACTAGGTCATATCACGAATATTTTGTATAATACAGTATCACACAAATTGGTTACAATTATTTAAACAAAATCATGGAAATAATAGGTAACAAATCTATAAGACAAGGGTATTGAATACCTATAAACCATAAGGATAAAGGTCTGAATAACAATCAGTAGAACTACAGTATTTACACAATCAATTTGTTGTGTAATAACTTATTGCATATTCTAAATTGGTATCCTTTGAATTAGATTTTGGTATGCAAGTTTTAATTTTGAGGAATAAGTAATACGTGTTTAAAGTTGGATGCCTTTTTTGGGTAATTTACGTCCTCCAGCGTTATGTCATATCCGATGATGAATGAAATGATTCCCAAATGAGTCCGGGGTCTATGAAGCTTCGAGTAGTCCGACATTCCTCTTTCGGGATAAGAGAAAACCCCAGAAAAGACCTTATCCAGGTAACCACCCCTGACCGAGATTCAAGCTCGGGACCTCTTGAACGCGAGGCAGACACGCTACCATATGTTCAGAATGAATATTCCTGTTTCAACCTTGAAAGGTGCGGAAAGCAGCAGTCAGTTTTGGTGTTTGAGCGATTTTGCGTTTTTTGGAATAAACTTTCACAAAAATGGTTAGCGTAGCAAAAATTAAGTTGTTATAAATGGATTTGTATTACTTCCATTTACGGTTTTGTTTGTCTCTGATGGTCTATCAATTACTTCGACGTCATTATTAGCGAAGAGGTCTTTACAGGTTACTGGAAAAGTAATTTTAGTTACCCTCTGATTAAACAAAAGTTAATAAAATTTTTACAAGATCATGAAAGTTTGATTTCTGAGAACTTTGTGGAACATGTTCCTTTTGCAAAATTGGAAGACGTTCAACTTAAATATCAAATGTGGCGTTAAACTACCCAGTTCAAAGGCATATATGAATACACATACAAATAAACGGACATAGATTTTTCCGAAAATTCTGTTTGTTTCATAGTCTAGAAAATGTTTATTTCAAGTGAAATCTCTGCTTCTTATAAGTAAGACTTAGAGGAAGTAGAAAGGTGCTGGTGGAAGGAAAATGAACATGGGGTATCTACGATTTTTCGCTGAAAGATAGAATGAGTGAGAGAAAAGAGAATGGTCTGCATGAGACATGAAAGTTGTAAATGCAAGGTGGTGTGACGGGGGGCGGGGGTTAATAGTAGTAATGTTGTTGAAGGTAATAATAAAGTGGCGTGGTTGTGGTTATGGCCCCGAATAGTGCTAGTAGTGTCAGTGATGACTAATCCTTGTTTCACATAAGCTTGCCCCGTATCTCTTAATGGTCACGTGACCTTATCACCTCTCATTGGCTGCTATTGCAGTATAGATTGTTGTGCGATAAAAATTAGTCCGTTATTTAACATGGTGATATATCTTTATATGTTGGAAGGGAATTGTCAAATTTAAATTTTTGTAACTGTTTTAATGAAATATATTTCGCAACAGAGTTGATTTATCTGAAATGCATGTTAATTATTAAACGAAGTAAAGAGGAGGTTCCTTTGCTCTCAAGCACATGGCACGATAGCACGTGATTCAGCGGTAGTGATGACATATTTGTTTATATGACTTTTGTCACTGACCTTGTTTTGAACTGGATTAGTCATATATCGCCATTCGAAGGTGTGTTGTGCCGAGTGCGAGAGCTAAATTATGTTATTGATCGTTTACTGCGCGTGTACTTATTATATGTATAATGGCAGAGTCTAGTTTTTCGCTGAAGCGTCGCAAGGGAAAATCTTTACAAAGCGGCGAAAAAAGAATTGTGGTGCATATGTTTAATGCACTCACAGAGAAGAATCCGTCTTTGTCAGTAAGAGAAGTCGAACAGCTGTGCTCTGAGCTTACAGGTGTGAGTATTAGGTCCGTAGGAACATCGCGGCGTGAAATTGAGACAACAGGAAAACTTACCACTCCAGGGGCAAAATTGCTGAGTGGCGAAGACGTTATTTAAGTACAATCAGATTGTACCGGGATACAAATCGTAAAATATACTACCTTGACGAGACTTGGGTGAATGAAGCACACACGACAAGTATGGCGTGTCACGATTTTTAAGACTGAAAGACAAGCATCTTTGCAAGGTATGTCTGCTGGTTTTAAAAAATCCCTGTGGTAAAGGCCGAAGGTCTTTCATTATAATTTTGTTTCAGTTTCATTGCTCATTCGTTCAGTTTCAACTTGCTCAGTTTCATTATAAACTTCATTATTTTTGCATGCCTTCAAATTGTTATTTGTATGAATTTATCTATCTTCCTGGCAATTATGACGTTTACTGCAGGTTTAAATGTGACGGTAAGGCACCTCTTGTGGCCTATGGTGTGAAATTATTAGCCAATTAGGGTGAGGGGGAAGGTAGTTGCACGCGGAAACAGAGAGTATTTGGTGAAGGACAATGGGATTTATATGCAATACCAACACAATGGCAGAGTCGATAGGTTGGAAATAAGGGATACTCTCGGATATTTCTCTACAATTTCACCTGACCTGAAGCAATTTGTATGATCATCCTAGAGAGTGGACCACACATTTCAAAGTGAAATTGTTTTTAAAAAATTTGTTTACTGTTACATGCTTTCTGTCTTTTTCCGGGAAAGGTGGCTAGCAATGACTGGGCGTGTTTTAAACTAACTGCACGCAGGGTATTGTGGCCCTTAACACGCATGTAAATATTTGAGATATGGTGGCAACGATATCGAAGCGTCGCTGGCGAATGAAGAGTATGAACTTGAAACGCGAAGCCGAGGGAAAACTAACAGCTGCATGAAGAGTGAGTGTACACACTTCTTTATCTCGTCAATTCTTCGGTTTTATGTTAACACTCAAATTTATGACAATGCTAAGGAGCAATAGGAGTAGCTTACATGCTTCCTGATACAATCAAGGAAAATAACTGACGGTTCTTGAACATGTTTGACAATACATGAGGTCCTATCGATCTGTGAAGAACCAAACTCAAGTGTCTGAAACATGAAGTTGAAAAAGCACAAAATTCTCACACATTTGTGATCAGTAGTTCATTTTATATAAGTATCTGTAAGTAGAAGAGTACAATAAGTGGAATTTCTCAGAGGAATTTTATGTTTAAAGATTAGTAAGTAAATTGGCTAGTGAGATCTAGTGATAAGCGGGTCAAAGATGTTCCAAAATACAAAGTGGTGATCTGTACCTATATATCTTTAATGAACTTCGTGAGATAATGAATGCGACGATAAGCAATGTGGCTAAGAGTGACCAGTTTCAAGCACGCGATTACATGGTTGAAACAAATATTTTATAGCATTGTTATTCGTACATGATTAAAAATTCAGCTCATATAGTTTACAATTAAATAAGCACATATTTTTTAGAATATACAAATTAAATAGGTGTATCATTCATAAAATGTGTTGATAATAATTATGACAAAAAATTGTATAATCCTAGCATATTGTCGCGAACACATTATTTACGATAGCGCGGCGTGGAGCGATAAGGGGCAGATAGTGCTAGGTGGAGATAAAGAGCTTGCCTAAGCAGATAAACATAGCGTGGAGATAAAAGGCATTTCAAAACAGATGAATAAAAACGAATATTCTTGTGACAGCGTGTCTTACAGAACATTCTATTTCTTGTTTGTTACATAATATTCGAGAAATGTATAGTAATATGAGTCGTGGTATATATAAGGAAGCCGCGATTTCCTAAGAGACAGTTGTAAACAGAAGCGAGAGTTGTAACTGAAACTGGCGTGTTTGGAAAGTGATCTCTTTCTTGTGGTCAACGACCTTGGTGGATTGTAATTGTGTATGCGACGTAATGCTGCTGTAAGCGTATTTCTACGGAAATAAAAAGCACTTAGAATTTCTGCAACCCTGACTTTTAATTCTACGATCCCACAAAGTCACAACTGGTGTCAGGAGTGCGACATACGAAGGTGGACGCTATATTGGCAAAAATTCTAGAAGAGCTGAAATAAATCAGACGAGTGAATGACAACCTCGTTGAGAGAACAGAAGCGGCAAATAAGAACCTGGCCGCTGAACTGAAAGAAATGAAGACCGAAATAACAACGAAGACGGAGGCGGCAAATAGCAACCTGGCCGGAAAGTTGGAGGCGACAAATCAGAATTTGATCGCGAAAATGGCCGAACTGACCATGGAAATGCCAGCAGTGAACGAGGCCCTCGCCGAAAAATTTGAGGAGTATTTGACCGGCGTGAGGGATGACGTTGCGGAGCTGAGCAAGCGGATGGGTCAAGTTGACGAACACATTAACGGCCTAGAGGGATAGGCCGGCAATAACGCCAAATTCCTCGAAGACCTGATGAGCCGTGTTAACAACCTAGAGAGAAAGGCCGATATCAACACTAAGTCCCTGAACGCCATGGTGGAGGACAACGTCGGCAGAAGGATGAAAGATTCAAAGGTCTACGCACCGTGACGCGACACACCTGCGCGCGGCAAACCACCGAAGTGGGACGGCACGTCAACATTTGAAGTCTTCCGCCGTCAATTGGACACAGTGACCAAGCACAAGTTACGTTAATGACAGAGGTTTTACTCCCATTAATCCTGGAACCATAGGACCAATGACCCGGACCTCTTTCGACCAGGGAGTTACCGAGTTGTCCCAAAAGGGCGCCCGCCACCTCCGTGGGGCTTTCCATAGGGCAAGACTTAGAGACTAACAGGCCTCACCCATATGGTCCTGTGGACTCAACAGGGGATGGAAGTGGATACGCCACTTACGCGCGCCAACTCCAAAATGGGAAGGCTACCGATATGACCTCGGGGGGGCCACCTGGTGATCTAGCACACCTTCTACTAGGCATGTTGGCTAGTACGCGGGATATTAATGGCTTCCCTCAACCCCGTACGGAGACGTACCCGATCTCCCACGGGTATCGGGAACCACTGCCCCCTCGAGTCCAACCAAACCGAACAACTCCCAATCAGGGAAGGTCTCGAATGTTCCGCTCGAGGTTCCTCTAGTAACGTCAGAGGTACCAGTGGTCCGTAGCGCCCGCACCACGGTAGCTGAAGGGGACGGATCTCCTTCCCTACGGGAAAGCACAACAAGTGGTCAACAGAGGACGAGGTCGCACAGCTATTCGCCAGCCTCCAGGGACGCGCCGCAGAAGTCCTGAATGCGGTCCAGACAGCGACGGCGCTCAAGGACATCTGAAAGTCCCTGGAGAACCCATTCGGAAACCACCGCTTAGCCACAGCGTACCGCAGCCAGCTGAAGTCAATGTCGCAGCAGCCAGGGGAGACGCTGCAGAAGTTCGCCTTGGCAATCGAACAGCTTGCCAGTAAAGCCTTAGTCGACCTCCCACCAGAGTTCGTATCCCGGGATCCGTACCATTCAGCTGCGAGCGCTGCGGACCCCTAGCACTCGTGGTACCTCTGACGTTACTAGAGAAAACGAACATTCGAGTCCCTCCCTGATTGGCAGTTGTTCGGATTGGGTTGCACTTGAGGGTGCAGTGGTTCTCGATAACCTTGGGAGATCGGGTACGTCTCCAGACGCGGTTGAGGGAAGCCATATATTCCCGCGTACTAGCCTGCATAGCTTACTAGCTAGAAAGTAAGACGTCGTGCTAGATCAGCAGGTGGCCCTGCAGAGATTAATTGGTAGCCTTCCCTTATTGGGTTGGCGCGCGTAAGTGGCGTATACACTTTCAGCCCCCCTTGTGTCTATCGGACCAGATGGGGACTTGTTAGTCTCTAGATCTTGCCCTATGGAAAGCCCCATGGAGGTGCCGGGCGCCCTTTTAGGACAGCTCGGTAATTCCCTGGTCCTTAGAGGGGGAGTCAGTCTTCAATCTGTGTGGATTGGCCTGGTAGATACCCTCAAGTTTATATATCCCGAGACCCTGCCTACACCTTTGTCGACGGGGTACGAGACACGGAGGTTCGTCAGCGTCTACTGCTCGGAGACTACAAATCTATCCACGAGGCGCTAACGGCAGCATTGAGGATGGAGGTGACCAAGGTGACGGCTACCCCGACGTCGAGAACCAGGAGTATCAGCTACATGGGAGACCGAAGGACAGCCGAGGGACGCCGGTGAATACCTAGTGGTGTGTGTTGGGGTTGTGGACACCTGGAGGGAGACTACCCACACCAGGAAGAGCAGCCGAAAACGAATAAGGGCCGTCGTGGCGAGGGGCACGTCTGCGCCATCACCACCGTCCCCTCAAGTGACACGGAGCGTATGGATGTAAGCCTCAACTCGGACGGTTGGGTGGAGGGGAGACCTTGCCGTGTGCTGTTGGATACCGGGGCAGCCGTGACCATCACCAGATCTGACGTGGCCAAGGGCCTGCCGTCCAGGAAACCAAGCCGACCATACCGGCCTGTGACGGCATTGAGCGGCACCATGCCTTGGAGAAGGAGGCCCAGCTGAAGTTGACCTTGGGAAGGATTGCCGTACGTCTGTGGGTGTTCGTCGCGAAGGTGGCTGAGGAGGTGATACTGGGATTGGATGCCCTCAGGAGCTACGGGGCGGCTGTGGACGTCGGCAGGAAGGTCCTGAGGCTCAGTGTGGAAGAGGTGATACTCCAGCAACCCGAAGAACGCCCGGGAATTTGCAGAGTCGTCCTGAGGGACGACGTGTTTTTCCCAGCAAAAAGCGAGGTGGTGGTGACAGCGTGACTGGAAGGCCAGCGGACGAAGAACATGCTGCTGGACCAGAAGACGCCTGTGCACGTACTCTGTATATCCAGGACATTGCTGCCCGGGCGAGAAGTGACAGTGAGGCCGCTTAACCCAAAGGACATCGATAACGACATACAGGCCGGGACGGATTTGGGAACCTGCGCGCCCTTGATCAGCGTGACAGAAATCGACAAGACACAGGAGCCAGTGCCAACGCTAGATCTGGATCCATGGCTGGGAAGCTTATTTGAGAGGGCGGCCGACCACCTGACCGCAGAACAGCTCGAGAAATTTTGACAACTGCTGAAAATATACCAGCGCATCTTCATCCAAGGCGACAGTGACTATGACCGCACGGACCGAGAGCTCCACCACATCGACACCGGAGATTCCCGGCCTATTCGGCAACCACCTAGACACGTTCCGCTGGAAAAGCAAGTGGCGGTACGGATATGTTGGAAGACATGAGATTCAGGGGAGTGATTGAAGAGTGACAGCCTTTGGTGTTCCCCTGTAGTCTTGGTGACGAAGAACAACGGCCAGCTACGCGTCAGCGTAGAGTACAGGAAGCTGAATGCTGTCACCAGGAAGGATTGCTTCTTCTTACCCCGGATTGACGACACCCTGGACACGCTTGCTGGTGCGCAGTGGCTCTCGACCCTGGACCTGAAGTTGGGTTACTGGCAGGTGGCTCTAGACCCAAGAGACAAGGAAAAGACTATTATCGACAGGCCAAGGGTTTTGGCAGTTCACAGTTATGCCTTTTGGTCTCTGCAACACGCCAGCTACCTCCCAACGCCTCATAGAATCAGTGATGAGAGGGTTGATTTATAGACGCCCGTCTGCTATACCTGGACGACATCATCGTCGATAAGGCCTTCGAAGACCATCTAGAAACCTGAGCACGGTGCTACAGAGACTTAAGGCGACCAACCTGAAGCTAAACGCAGTTTCAGCTCTTCCGCAAGGAAGTCAACTGCCTGGATTACATAATCTCACCAACCAGCGAGGCCACGGACCCGGAGAAGACACAGGCTGTGAGAGAATGACCTGCCCAAAGGATAAGCGAGAGTTGTGCAGTTTCCTGTGGTTGTGCAGTTATTGCCGCTGTTTCATAAAGGGGTTTTCCAACATCGTGGAACCTCTCACCCGCCTGACAGAGGAACGCTTGCCTTATGTGTGCACGGAGGACGTCGAAGGTGTTTTTCAGTCCCTGAAGTAGACACTGTGAAGTGCTCCTATTGTGGGATTCCCACAACCAGGAAGCGCCTTCATTGTGGACACCGACGCCAGCGACCATTGCATTGGAGACGTCCTATCCCAAGTCCAGAACGGCCACGAGCTGATGATAGCCTACTACAGCAAGACGCTGTCCAAGGCTGAGAAGGACTACTGCGTCACCCGCCGAGAGTTACTGGTGGTAGTAAACACATTAGAACACTTCCACGAGTACCTGTACGGCCAGCCATTCCACCTGTGCTATACTACTGCCACCTTTGGCATTCATTCGAGGTGTGGTCTGCCTTAATAGCTTTTATGGATACCGGTGGCTCATCTGTAATGCTACTCTCGATTAATTCCTAGAGTGCCAACCACAGAATACTAAACTGCCATTACTTTCACGGCATTTCCTGTATTTCTAACTTTACTTTGATCCATTTAATTGTTTTTAGTGTTTTCTGTTCGTAGTGCTGATTGCTCTCTATTATGACCTCATTTAAATTCGGCGTCTTTCTTGCATTTCCCTACTGTTTGATCGCTATCTTTTTGACATATTTACTCGGTATGGAAGTGGCACGGGGTCGCTAATGGACGTTCGATCCTACAGTTTTATTGGAACATATTGTCTGTGGCAACACCAAAGAAGAAAATTAATTCACTCTAAAGGGAAGCACGGGCCTGACGGGCCTGACGGTGTAGTTTGGGCGGCCTCAGTTTTTTACCTGAAAGCTTTTACATAGGTAGTGTTACCCTGGCGGCAGACTCGCAAAGCCGATGAATAAATGATGGCCGGTGGGGATTCGGGAAACTTCGGGGCCGATCGATACCGGAAGCGACAGACAGTTGAGCGAAGTGTTTGAAAAAATAAATAGTTTTAGGTTATCTAGCAAATTGAATTTGTGAAGAGTGTATTTGCTACGAGTATAAAGTACAGTTTTTGTGTTTGTAAGCTCGACCTTTATTTCACGAACCCACAAAGTTACAGTACCTAAGTTTAATCTTGTCTATGAAAGTACTGACGAATACGTTTAATGAAACAGAAATACGCATATGTGTGCATAATTGATTTGTTAAGTTAGTTTTCCTTTCCTCATTCCACAATTATTATGTTTATACATTTTAAATGAGTGTATATTAATTATAAAAATTAATATGCGTAAAATCAACCTACTAAGGCATTTAAAAGTTTTTTTTTTATTGCTCACTATCTAAAACAGTAGATCGTTGTTTCAAAAAGTGTTTCTTTACCTGTAGAAGCTACTACGAATAACATCTGAATTAGCAAATATAGTTAAATATTCTATTTTCTACTGAAAATACATGTTTAATATGAAACCAATAAATGAAATACAGAGTAAACATATTCAAAAGCGAGCATTTTGAGTAATTTACTCTTGTGAGTAATTCGAAAACGAAAATGTTAATGTGTGTGTAAATTTTTTCTTATTCTTTGTCATTATTATACTTCTAAGGTTTATAGTACTGCTACAATGATAAAATGGCTTGTCAATCAGATAACCGTTCTCATGTAAATATTATAATTGCTTTACTAGGATGTATTCTAAGAAGAAGATTTCCCCAAATATTCTACCTGCTTGGACCACGACCGTAACACCAGTAAAGAGCAACTTCTACCAGGACCTCAAACCGCTGATTCTGATGCTGAGGGCCATGGGTACGCTTCCGTATCACATCAAACCTAATGGTAATACTTTTTCTTCACCTTGAAATTTATATTTAAATTAATCTCTACATTTCTCTAATCTCCCTTGTTGCTTTTCTCCCTCCCTCCCTTTCTTTCAAGATTTTCCATTTCTTTGAAGATTTGCCACCCATAAAAAAATTACACGCTTATTCTAAATAATTTCGAAATTAAAATCAACACGCTTTCTAAAGTCTAGAGTTCTAAGCTTCAGAGAAAATGTTAATCGTTTTGAACACTACTACCGAATTTGTAAACAAATTTTGACAAGAGCGTAGAACTCATCTGGGTATTCTGCCACTGTGAACATAAAGGAGTATTTTTGCAAAATATTGGTAATGTAAAATGATCGACTCCGTAATAGTCTGTACAACACTATTCACAATTATGGTATATGATGTTTATATATATCTAGATATATAAGGGCGCTCAACTACGGCGGTCTTCAGCGCCCTTTAAAAACTAGTCATGGCAAAAGCCAGATATAAAACTTTCTAAAACCTATACAAGTGTAACAAAACCTATTAAAAATATACGTACATAAAAAACATAAATCAAAACCTACTAAAAATTTCGTTCACTAAATCCTAAACTCTAAACTAGAAAAGAATCTAAAAACCTTCTCCACGGGTCTCCACGCACGGCCTACACGTGGCTGTGCCTGTTGACCGTCTCCCTCAACCACGAAGAGGAGCCCACACGAGGGAGACTGTTGGCTCGGGACCCCGGGTGCGCCAAACCCGCACCTACCGAAGTAGGCCCCTGGGGGGGATATGATGTTTATAAGCACCTCTAACATTTAAAATTAGTTGAATGAAGAAATAACTTCTTTTTTCGATAGCTATATGGTTATTCACTACAATACATACATGCTTCAGAAGAAGACGACATGAGCTACAGAGTCACGTAGCTCTAATGTACATACTCTCAGGCCAGCACAACTATCACTTCCTGTGCGAAAGACTTCCTAACTTTGCTATTCTCATAAAAAAACTCTCACTAACTGGTTGACTAGCTGGTTTGCTTTTCAGTCTCTAATTTATTTCATTGTTCAAGGTAGAATTGTCATAATAGCAACCCGGAACCGGTTACTCGAATTGCGTAAAAGGATTTTTTTTTTTTTAATTTACGTTCTCCAACGTTGTCATTACTGACGGTGAATGAATGGGTGAAATGATGCTCAACTGAGCATAGAGCTTAGAGTTACCCGACATTCGTCTTTCAGGTTAAGGGAAAACAACGTAAACAATCTTATCCAAATGACACCGCGACCGAGATTCGACCTCGGGACCTATTAAACGTGAGGCTACGCTACCGAGGCGGGCACGTAAAAAGGAAGCTCAAAGCGTTTTAATAAACAATTTTTCTCAAACGACCGACTATAATTTAAAAGGTTAGGTGGAGTGGTATCACTCACGATATACTCCTCTGCGGCGGGTACTCGTGCCCACAGTGACAGTAATCCCATTTTAGGGATGATTACCCCAACCAGCCTTTTACCATAAAAAACTTCGCTTGGGACATCCTTAGGATGATAGTTTCAATTGGCAATGCTCTTAACCAAGTAGTATGTTTCTTGCTTCGCTTGCTGGAGTTTGGAGCAGGGCCTGTGGTTCCGGTGGTGCTTATTCTATTCAACGCCAAACCTCTGAGGCGGCCTCGCTGGCCACACCACAACTATATCTTGACACTCATCACTTGAATCTGTTGACGGCCAATTTCTGCATTTCGCAACAACGTGTCCGGCTGCTGAAGTGTGCAGTAGGTGTATTACTGACTCCCCATTTCAGCCAATAATATTTTTTTTTTCCATCATCTCCATCTTGACTTCCTTTTATGTTAGTTACATTACCAGTGTGACAAAGCGAATGCAAACAATTGTACAAACCTCATTTTGTTACTTAAATTATTACCACAGCGCTAACGTACGCTTAATTTTACAGTCAAAACAACATAAGTACCCCATAGAGATAATTGTGTGCTAATGTCCATATACCGTTTGTTGCACACATTCAGGTTTGCACAGTACACACTGTTGTTCTTCACTGACGACTTCGTAACCCTGCGATTCTCAGAGAACGACCTTACTGACTCGTATTCTTGAGCGACCTCTCATGTAGCCCCAGGTTAAAGTAGAGTTTTTTGAAGCTGAAGATTATCGATTTCTCCAAATGTAGCTTTCGGACCAAAAGCTGTACATAACAAGATTGTCTTTGACCGACCCATTATTGCATTTCGCGGCCCCGCAACTAAGAAG
Organism: Mantis religiosa; assembly: GCA_030765055.1. Taxonomy (NCBI): domain Eukaryota; kingdom Metazoa; phylum Arthropoda; class Insecta; order Mantodea; family Mantidae; genus Mantis; species Mantis religiosa. The sequence goes on from CM060954.1 coordinate 131,755,428, forward strand.
GCAAGGTAAAGCAGGGTGGTTCTTAATTCCTTTGTGGAAGCTATTGTCGGCCGCCGTGACATTTGTGGCTAGGTGGCTATGTGCTGGGTGGTTCGTTCCGTGGGTAGGTAGGTGTGTATGCATGTATGGTATGTACGAAAGTACGTTCAGAGAATGATGCTAATCATTGTGCTTTAGAGCGCTCAACAGCGTGGTCATCAGCGCAATTAAAGTACTTAAAATCGTGGTAAAACTAGTTCAAACGAAAGCTAAAATGCAATCATCATAAATGAAACGCACCCTTCTACTTCAAGGTATAAAAGAAGCTTAAAACCATAAAGAGGTTAAGAAGGATTTTAAAAAAGGCATAAAACTCCATTCTAAAACTGAGGGTTGAAAAGAACTTAAAAACTTTGGCCACTGCTTGTTGGTCGTCCGCCTGTATCTCTGCCATGCTGGCCGGCAGCTAGAGAGATTGGCGAAGACGAGCCAGGTTAACACAGTCTAAATGAACATGTTGAGTCCAGAGGCTCTACTCCCATTAGCCTTGAACCCGTAGGAACAAGACCCGGACCTCCTTCAACCAGGGAGTATCCGAGCTGTCCCAAAGGGCGCTCGGCGTCCTCCGAGGTGCTTTCCATAGGGCAAGACCTAGAGACTAACAAGCCCCCCCATCTGGTCCTATGGACTCAAGACGGGATGGAAGTGGATACGCCAATTACGCGCGTCAACACTCAAGGTGAAGACTACCGAAAAACCTCGGTGGGGCCGCCTGGTGATCTAGCACACCTTCTACTAGCTTTGCAGGCTAGTACCCGGGAGACATAATGGCTTCCCTCAACACCGTCCGAAGACGTAACCGATTCCCACGGGTTTCGGAAACACACTGCCCCCTCGAGTCCATCCTAATCCGAACAACTCCCGAAGGAGGGGCTCGGCTGTTCGGCCCGAGGTTCCTCTAAGTAACGTCAGAGGTACCACGAGTGTTAGGGGTCCGCAGCGCCCGCACTTTGTCAGCTGAAAGGGACGGATCCCTTCCCCTAAGGGGAGTCTAAATGAACATGCTGAACCGTGAGGACAGTTCCGCAAAACGGGCAAACCGGAGCAGTGTCATTTTTAAAAGGTGGCTGTGCGTAAAAAAGTAGTGGCCAATGCGCAGCCGAGCAAATTTAACTTCTTTCAAGGATGGCATGAGGTTTTCCAGGGAACTGGATCAGCCTTTACACTCGCTCGCTAGCTCGTCGTGCTGGCTGGCTGTATAAAGCCAGAAGGTTTTTGCTGCGTGCACACCCGTTAAGGGTTTTACCGCAGGTAAGGTATATTTAGGATTTTATAGGGTGACATGTGGGTTTTAAGGTTGGTATTATTGTGTAAGGTTACATTGACTGTACCTTGGGATTCAAAGGACAGGATGCAATGCCTAGCACCCTGGTGTTTTGTTTCTGAATTAAGGTTGGTAAAATTTTGATGCCAAACAGCTTAGGAGAATTATGTGGAGCTCAGCTATAGCTGCTGTTAGGATTAGCTCCTGGTTTATCTTGGGTGCCCGCAAACCATGCGGGGTACCCGATGTAGGCTAGAGCGATGTCTAGTGGGGCCATAATCTCCAAATGATCTGACAAGGGCGCTTCTATGGTTGGGTAAAATGGCGTATAATTTTGATGCCCGGCGCCTAATTTTATCCTCCACGTATGGAAGACCCGAGGCTTCATGAAGCAGCCTGGTGGGAAAGTAGCGGCCCACAGAGTATATAGACCGTAGTCCTCTATTCTGTGCACGTTGAAGCCATGCCAACGAGCTATCTACGGCCATGCCCCAGATTTCGCAGGCATAAAGCATGACAGGAATTACCAGCGCTCGGAAAAGGCATAACCTCAGACCATGCGGCATCGAGTTCGACCCCAGCATTGCATACAGGAAAGCATTTGCCCCCAGTACCCTTGCCGCTAGGTCCCTGATGTGCTGGCGGAAGGTTAGGCCCTTATCCAAAGTAACTCCTTGGTACCAGACAGAGTTAGTTCTCTCTATCCTTCGGCCTAGGAAGCTGAAGTTGGGGCAATCTGCGGGAGTGTGGCGCTTAGTAAAAAGTATGGCGTGGTTTTATCCGGATTTACGCACATCCGGAGCTTATTACCGCGCAGAGCACACCACTCTCCGCAGTTCATGGCCAAAATCCGCAGAGAAGGCGAATGGTATGCTAACCTGGGGCCGAATGGTTGCACACTTAGCCCCCGAATCTGCCCGTTCATTCTCATATTTTAGCTTCACTTTAGCTCAATTTTTGTTCAAATATCTGCGAGTATCAAATTTCCTCCCAAAATCTATCAACAATGGTGTGAAATAAATAGTGGTTTTTGAGACTGTTCCTTATTATTATCTTACGCTGATATAATAAAAAATCATATAGACATTTAACTACAGCATTTGGCCTAAAATATTGATTTCCATATCACTGTCTCTCTCTCTCTCTCTCTCTCTCTCTCTCTCTCTGTCACACACACACTATTTGTTTTCCTCGTGTGTATAAATCGTTAACTTCAAATTATCTAATTCCATGTTTACAATAAAAATCCCACAGGAGATCGGTTTAAAACACTATATCTCCAGTAGAACCTATTTCATTCCTACTGAAATTTGTAATAGTTGCTGTCCTTTATCATATAAAGCTAGATTAGGCTAGATACGACTGAAATTAGTTTTTGAGGAAGTATTACTGTAATTGTAGTTCGTTTGCATTAATACACATACACTTTGGCGAACTTTAATACTTTTTTGTTACATAAATTTAATCTATACGTATGTTTTAGTTCAGACAGAAAGTCTCATTGTATTTTAAGCAATTACCATATAACATATTACACATTTTTACAGGTGAATTGGCTTTCAAATTTCTTCATCCAGTCACACTCTATACAGCTGTGGTGCAAGCTGTCATAACAGTAGCTGCGTTTATGAGACAAAAGGCATTAGTTAATAAAATGGACACTCATCGTATGGACTTTCATAACAGGCTAATGGACTATGTTGCCTTGGTCACATATGTGCCATCTCTGCTGGTGCCTCTTACAAACTGGCCGGAAACATCTAAGAAGTTGAGATACTTCAACGAATGGGCTTATTTTCAGGTAAAGTACATATTATACGTACCTATAGGGAAATAAAGAAGCGTAGTATATGCCATGTCTGTTAATCCTAAAATGAGTTTTAATCTTATTGTCATGGCTTAACACTTTTTTTTTTCAATTAAAAATAGTGTTGCATTCAAACACTTTTTCTCTAGTCTTTTACAAGTATTCTTACAAAGTCTTACTCCATTGTATCTTATTTGTTGATACCGAAATTAAAGGAATGCAATAAGTAAAGAATCATGATTGATTTAAAAGGAATGTTGGTTCTTTGTTACAACACGTGCAGGTGCAGTTGAGTCGAATAGCAGTTGGGGTGAATAGTCGTTTTAACAAAAGAAATGTAAGAAACAGTGTCCTTACCAGAGTTCTAAAGGGTAGCACTTGACTTGGTTGAATAAGGCATTCTTCGGACTCTAATAATGACAATGGACAATATTGTCACAAAGGGAATCTTTGCGTGTATAAAGGGGTTCGAGAAAGTGAAAGCTAGACACTCACGCGCAGCTGTGAGGACAGTCAGTCCGAGGCGTGAAGCCGATTAGGGCAGTGTTTTCTTCTGTCTTGGTCGAGGGCAGACCAGAGGTGATGAGAGAAGATATTTGTCGGTTCATATGTACGCGAAGAATGAATTAAGTTTATCGAGTAATAAGCATTCCAACTTCAGTCTCTCTGAACACTGATATGTTGGGAACCCTTGGTCGGCAACTTTAAGTTCGATGTTCGGATAAAATAAGTATTCCTTAAACCAGTTTGAAACGGGCATTCCAGTGTCATTAAAACTCTCCTTCTCATACATGTTCACTCATACCCTGTGCGATAAGCCTCATTACTTAACCCTGAGCTACCTTTATTATTGCATCAAACTGTCGCCCCAACGTGGAGCTCTTTGCTCGCCAACTTAATTGCCTCATTGTTAATCGAAACATCCTTGCACATTTGCACATTTGTTATAAATAATTTTATGTTACAATAATAATGAGATATTTAAAAACGCGGCAACATACGACGGTTTTGGAATTCGTTATCACATGAAAAAGGAAAACGGTTCCAACGCGCCAAAAGTTGAATGTGGCAGACGTATGTCTAAACGAGACTTGCACTTGTGAAATTTATCACTTACTTGCAGTTTACCGATCATGCACAAATCTTTCGGATAAACAGAACTTTATACACTATTCCAGAAAATTCAAGATACACGTTCCACGTTTCTGAAAGCTCAACAATATACAACGTATGATGATCAAAATAGTCTGAAGTCTTCTTTTATTTTCAGAAAAGAAAATCCAAAACAGAATAATTTACTGAGAAATAAATAGCTTCATGTGGGAGTAATTTCTTGCGAAGATTGAAATCTGATCTCTGATAGATGCGGAGCTTATACTCCGGGGGATTTGAACACTAGCTGTCGTGTTTACATCAATCTTGGCAATTGGCTGTTGGACCTCAGCTTAACCTCAGCTTTCAGGTCTGTTGGGCCCATGAGGTAACATGGAGCACCATAATCGCGAACATTTTTGTTAATAATCCTAGAAATATATAGTGAGCATATAACTGTTCCCCTTGGTCATAAACATAAAGTCGCTTAATATATGTTATATCAAAATAACATTAAGTTAGCCTAGATATTTCATACTGATTATTTTGCATCGAAAGGAAATACACAGCTATTACAGAAAAACACATTATAGTAGATTGGTCATATAAATACATATACATATATAAAATAAGTGTTTGATGGACAAGAAATGTAGATGCACGGAGAAACAGAAATATGAGGTCCCTCAAGGTTGAGAACACAGGTCGGTCGGCTTTCTTCATAACAAAGTTCACTCATAGGAACAAAGCCTGCGAACCATGTGGAAGGTCGGTCTGTCGCCTTGTACTCTCTTTCACACCAATACGTACGTGATCGATACAATAGAGGCGTAGATTATCCGAATTCCTAAACTTTCACAGCTTCGGACTTAAATAACTGGACGCTGTGGGAAACGTTCTACCAACGTTCGGTCATGCGCACATACAAAATTCGTACGATGGTGTAAACTCGAAATTGAAACCAACCAATTACAGTTTAGAACTCACACACGTGATTCACACAAAAATTCAAAATGTAACGATAGAAGGGGAAATCCAGGAGATGATGGATTCGTGAGTTTGATAACAGAAACACTCTCGGACGGGGCGTTGTGAAGTCACATTATATATACAAGTGCGATAAGAATACACCGAATACACAACACGTGTAAAGAACTCTATCGTTACCACCAAACACACCATATGAGTCTGCAAACAGCAACTTTCCATGTGGCGAGTGAGGTACCTGATTACAATTGTGAATGAATCTATCATGGAACAGTCGAGGTGTTTTCTTCGCTAATCACACCACACTCAGTCAGGACGTATCCCACATCCTGGAACAAAGAAGAGAGTCCATGCAGAGCGAACCCCGAGGAAAACCCCGATATTTCCAGTAAACCTCCTACATCCGTAACCCTCACACGTCACCTTTCCTACTTTATGAGGTGTTGAGTGCTGGGAGAACTCAACTAGTTTCCTAACGGGCAAGAACCGCCTCGAGTACTGTCATATAAAATATATTGCCGTACTACGAATAAATGAGACGTGATCTTATACATTTGTTGTTGTACTAAATCACAGTAACATTTTCCAGTGCCGCTTGCTCCACATGGAATTGTTTCATGACGAGTTCTTGAAGATTAACCATTGGAGATCATCCCTTGCTCCAGCTTGAGCTAGTCGAAATTCTGAAACGTTCCACACAGAGAACTGGAATTTCTAATCCCGCTGGAGATCTTTAATACATATCTTATCGATAGGGGCCATTTTCCAACAATGCTTGACCTTCAGTGCCGAATCATAGTGACAGCCATATTGCGCTATCGTAGAATTTGTATCTGCGTTCGGCGAATCCCTTAAATAATTAGGTGAAATACTGCATAATGATGTTACTGAAAGTTATCTGGCTAGATTATGTGTTTCATATGTGAAAGTTCTGGAGTGCAACTAATCAGATGCGTTACCGCAATCAACTATGCCAGATTGTTACATCCACTCTCTCTCTCGCACACTCATACAACGTGCAGGCCTGCTTGGCACTAGACGTAAGGGTAACCAAATTAAATTGTCCAAACTGTTATAATGATGCAGTTGCCAAAATAAATATTGGAAATATCATTTTAGAAAATAATGCATATTTTTAAATGTTATAATTATAACTATAGTATATTAATTACCTGATTTTCTAATCCAATGTAACTTCCAGTGGCTCATCCCTATCACTCTGTCAACTCAAGAGGCAATTCGTCATAGTCATCATTCGTCTGAGTCTTCCAAATTTATGATTATAGGTTCCAAAATCTCATGTGATTTGTTTGTTTGTTAAAATCGTCTTCTCGGCAGTTTTCTGCATGTCTAACGCAGTTTTTCCTGTCCGGTTGTGTAACCCTGTCAATTTCTTCGTTGACAAGTCGTTCAAAATCCGCCAGTTTAAAAGTATGTTTTGTGTTTGCAGCTCCCCGTTTTATTTGAGGCCACAGCAACTCAACTGCATTACATTGGCAGTGGTAAGGCGGCAGGCGCATTAGCTCGTGTCCCGTTTCAATTGCAAGTTGATCTAGCTGATACACTTTTTCCGTGGTTTTAAGTGGAAGTACTCTTTGCAATAGCTCATTATTAGCTTCTTTTCCGAAAATTCAACCCTTTTGCAACCATACAACAATTTCGTTCTTTCTGCTGGCCGGATTTGGTATTTTATTTGCAATAATGGAATGATATGACGCACTATCCAATATAATAATGCTTCCCTCTTCTAAATAATTAAAAAGCCTGTTAAGAAACCATTCACTAAATGTATTACCTTTCATCTCTTCGTGATAGTCTGAGGTATTTTTGGAAAGGAAAATCCATTTGCTTTCTGGTAGGAACCCTGTCTTAGTAGACCCTGCATGACAAATGATGAGCCGACTACCTTTACCAAAAGGAACCTTTAGGCCACCCTGTTGTTAGGAGTCTTGACAGATTGACTTTTGAGTGTGCTTTTTATTTAGCCATGTCTCGCAACATCAGAATATTTAATTTCGTGCAGTTTGCGTAGGAATTTTAATGTTGCTTCAAAGATGTCACTCTTCTCCATTTAGAATTGACAGTCATCTGACGTCATTCTGTACCTGAATCCTAATCCTCTGAAATTCTGGAAGTCAATTACTTTGACCCAGTGTATGAAATGTTAGTTCTAAGAAGGAAAGTTATTGTCACCGATGCTGTTTCCCTATATTACGTATTTTTACTGCTGCAAGGGTGTTACACACTTATTGTTTACTGCAGTAAACAGTGTTTCAAATTTCTGCAACCAAGAATTTTGATGTTATCAACCCACGAAGTCACAATTGGCCTCCCAAGTGGAACAAGGTGATGGAAGCTGCATTGGCCAAGATCTTAGAAGAGTTGTAAGAAATAAGAACAGCGAATGACACCCTCGCTGCGAAGTTGGAAGCGGCAAATAAAAACCTGGCCGCGGAGCTAAAAGAAATGAAAACAGCGAACTACACTCTCGGTACGACGTTAATCACGGAAATTAAAGTGGTGAAATACAGTCTGGCTACTGAAATTAAGGCTGCGGACGAGGCCGTCGCCGCCAAATTCGAGGAGCAGTTGGCCGGTGTGAGGGATGACGTCACGGAGCTCTGCAAGCGAATGGGTCAAGTGGATGAGCGCGTCGAAGACCTAGTGAACCACGTTAACAATTTAGAGGAAAGGCCAACAGCAACACGAAGTCCCTGAATGCCATGGTAGAGGACCATTGGCAGTAGATTGAAAGATCTGAAGGCCAACGTGCCTGGACGCGACACATCTGCGTGCGTCATACCACCGAAGTACGATGGCACGTTAAACTTTGAAATCTTTTGCCGTCAATTCAACAAAGTGACCAAGCACAACACGTGGTCGCCAGAATAAGAGGCCGCACAGCTAATAGCCAGCCTCAAGAACGAGCCACAGAGGTGCTGAACGTGCTCCAGAGAGCGGCGGCGCCCAAGGACATCTCGGAAGCCCTGGAAAACCGGTTCGCAGATCACCACTTGGCCCCAGCCTACCGCAGTCAACTAAAATCTAGGACCCAGCAGCCAGGGCAGACGCTGCAGGAGTTCGCCCTGGGAATTGAACAGCTGCCAGCAAAGCCTTGGTCAACCTCCCCCCCCCCCCCAAATTCTTATCCTGAGAAGCCGTCTACACCTTTGCCGATGGTGTGCGAGATGCCAAGTTACGTTAGTGCCTAATGCTCGGCGACTACAAGATCATCCACGAGGCCCAGGTACCACTATCCGCCCTCCAAGAAAAGGAGTATCCGCTACAATGGAGATCGAAGACCAGCCGAGGGACGCCGGCGAAGACTAAGTGGCGTGTGTTGGGGTGTGGCCAGCCGGGACAGTTTTGATTCTTTGGCAGCTAATGATTCTTTTCTTTCTCGTCAGGCGCCTTTATCTTTCCATATCTCCGAAACCAGATGTGCTACAAACATCGGCTTTGGGCAGTAATCCTTAGAAGAAAAGCTCTGTAACACGGGTGAAAAAAATAATCCGTACTTAGTATCCTTAGAGTGCGCAAAGAAATTAGTCGTATGGTTCGGCGAAGCGGGCCAGTATGCGTGCTTAACTGTACAACGTTGTATGCACCGTATTGGCTTGTAGAGATATAACAGTCATGCCTAGCCCCCCCCCCCCCCCTATGTTCATTCCTATTTTGTAGCTACCTATGTTACATGTTGCTTGACAATATTAAATATCATCTTGCACACGCTTCATACGCCTTTCATCTGCTGTTATTTTCGATCTTCTTGGCCTGAAAGCATTCTTCATTGCCTGTACTGAAAGCATGCTCGTGTGATAGAAGCAATTAAATCAACTGAAGCTGTATACTTATACAACTTATTACAAGCTTCCAGAAACACTATGCATTTTTGAACACTCGCAGTAAACGACACTTGCACCATCTTTAGTCCTGCCCGCACAAATACAGTGTATGCTACTGAGACAGCGAAACCATCTGGGCTTATAGCAAGTAATCGGCTGCCACGATCGTCATTTGCACTAATGCCAACCTTTGCCCTCCTTGTGAATTCATCCTCTGAACTTAGGTGTTTTATAGTCTTACCAATAGGTGTCGTTACTTATTGATGCTGCTGACCACACACACACACACATACACACATTACACTAAAATAAAACAAGGATATAATTATGGCTCCAGAACAGAGAGAGCTCATTGGGTATATCATTCCAGATTAGTATATTTCTGTATATAATGGATATAGGGGAGGTTGCCCCGGTACCAGTCATTCAAGCCTTTATCCGTATTTAGGGGAACTTGGATAACAAATTTAAAGAAAATTTACACTTGGGGAATGAGGACAACATGAATTTGCACAATATTAAGAGTAATTAATTACCCATAATTAAGATTACTATAAAATTTGATTAAGTGACTTTAGAGAAAAACTGTTTCCACTATAGGTCACTTTTGTTTGCATGGGAAGATATTGCTACCACTTAATAGCATATAATGTACATGACTATAATAGAATTAAGCCTTTTATTAAGCCTGTCATTATTACTTTTTTGCAATACTCACACAAACACATTATTCCATCACCATCTGCGCAACCTACATATGCCCATCCACGACACATGCAACACTGGACAATGTTCGCTACAAGAAGTTCAGATTTTCGGTGATATTTTCTTTTTTGTCTTAACTTCAATTTCCAAACTGAATTTTTCCTATGATATCACCCGAACTTTTCTATTTTGGGCGACTCTTTCCACACATTTCTTTTATTTACTTTGTCGTTTGTTCTCCCCCTTTTCGACTAACATATTTTTGTACATAGTGGATGTCAGCATTGCACATTTTTCTCCTCTCCTTTTTCCTCCTTTTCTGTTTTCCTGGATTTGCTTCTCTAAGTCATCAGCTACAGGAGAGATCATACGAATGGCCGTCTTGAAGTCTATAGATTTAGATGTCAAGGAAACAGCCGTCAATTACCGGAGCTGTGGGAATTATCGGTGGGGACTGTGGCAAGGAGTTGTCATTGGAATTTGTAGTCTTAGTTGGTGGACTTTTTAGGTTCAACTTCATCTGCCATTTTGCCTGTGTTCGTCACAGGTAGAAAATCAAGGTGTGAAACAATATACCTAATGTAGTGGTATTAAACGATGTTAATGAACAACACCAAAATATTTTCAGAGCAATGGAGGTATCTAAAACAAGTAATTAGAGATAAACTTACGGGCTGTTGGTACTAATGTGGAAGTTACGGCTATAAGTTTATAAAGTGCCAGTACGCTACTGCTGAATACACCACTTGAGTGTACAGCACACGAAAAGAAGAGACGTATCCCAGTACTCTCTCTCTCTCTCTCTCTCTCTCTCTCTCTCTCTCTCTCTCTCTCTCTCTCTCTCTCTGGCGCAGTGTTCATGACACTAGCTTTCGGGTACGAGGTAAACGAGTTCGAGCCTCCTTCACTTTTTGTCCTTTTATTTTGTGTTGTTTGTTTGGTTACTCTTTTTTAATATTTTGTCTAAGCTTTTACTTATTGTCTAAATGTATACATTTTTCGGAATAATTTGACTTTGTCCATACAAGTAATTACAACGCTTTCTATCAACATGCGTTAAATCCTGCTCAGTTCTTTCACACGCAGTTCTTATAAATATGAGGTGATTTAAAGGTTGAGCAAACCTATATAAAATAAAAAGGAAATGCAACTCTTTACGCCAGGTTTATAGGAACTGTCGAAATGGCGACCTGCACTTATTAAAAAGTTGACAAAGTGAAGGAACGACTGTTGCACTCTGTCCAAAAAGGTGTTATTACACTGGCCAATCGTATTCACGTTCTTGGTTATGAATCACTCCATTTCTTCCTGTCAGAATCTACGTATCAGAAAGAGGAGGAAACAAAATTGACTACATGACAGGAACCGAACCAATGACCTTTACAACATTAGCTTCAGGCGCTATAGATGGTACCACCCGAACATTTACATAAACACCATTAGAGTGCATAGGCTACATGATGCAAGGAGGCAGTTAATCACTGTTCACATTCGTACTGCCGGATGATATGTTTCAAATGGGAAGAGTTCTGGAGTCCAGCTAAGCAGATGCCGTATCACACTCAGTTTTGCCAGTTTGTTACCCCACTCCTTCTCTCTCTCTCTCGCACACTCATACAACATGCAGGTCTTCTTGGCGCAGACGTAAGGGTAAGCGAATTATATTTTACAAACTTTTACAATGATGCAGTTGCCATAATCAAAATTGGAAAATGCACTTTTGCAAATTATGTATATTATAAAATACTATAACTATAATTATAGTTTATGAATTACCTGTTTTTGTTATCCAATGGAACTGCCAGTGGCTCATCCATATCGCTGTCAATGTCACTTCTAAGAGACAATTCGTCATTGCCACTGTCTTCATCGTCTGAGTCTTGCAAATTTATGATTACAGGTTCCAAAATCTTGTCATGTGCTATTTCTTTCTTAAAATCCTCTTCTTGAAGGCTTTTTACATGCCTTACGCAGTTTTCCCAGTCCTGTTGTGTTACCTTGTCAATTTCTTCGTAAAAAAGTTGTTTGACATCCGTCAGTTTAAAAGTATTATTTCTGATTGCAAACTCCCTTTTTATTTGAGCCCACACCAACTAAACTGGATTATATTGGCAGTGGAAAGGTGGGAAGCGTATTACCTCGTGTCCCATTTCAATGCAAGTTGGTCCTGCTAATACACATTTTCCGTGCTTTAAACGGAAGTAGTCTTTGCAATAACTCATTTTTAGTTTCTCTTTCCGAAAATTGTTAGAAGAACGTGTACCTTCACCTTAAAATAATACTTCGAGCCTGACTTCGCAATACCTGTATTTTTGACTTGCCACTAAATTCACCGGAAGAAGTCATTGCACTATGTAACTCTTACTCTACTGTTGTGTAAATAACAACTGAATGATATTGATATGAACTCTCCAGAGTAAATAAACACTTCTTATCCAGAATTCATTCATAAACATAAGCATGCAGCATTCCACAGGCTAACAGGAAATGTAGTGTTTGCTCTTTCTCGAATTTAACACCTTGACTTATTCACAGTAATTCTTTTATCACGTCATGTCAGAAGTTTAAATTTCAGTTCTGAAGTATGAAGTTTATATACATACACACCAACCACTTTGAACTCTCTAGAGTAAATAGAGATTGGGAACGCTTCATAAACACAGATATAATGTGACCAGATACGTTCTGCCAGGGCAGCAGGAAATTTATTGTTTGCTCTCGCTCGAATTGGATTATACAAAGTAATTCTTTTATCACGTCATGTCAAACATTTACGTTTCAGTTCTGAGTAATTACAAATATACGTACACGCATACATGCCAACCAATAATGATATTCATACAGTGCTTACGTCGCGATTTATTGTTATAATACAAGTAATAGTGCTTTATTTATTTTTATTAGAAAAACTATTTGAGCTAACAATATGGGGTTTTCATGGTTATGTTAGATACATTACTCACTACCTTCCACATTAATCAGTTTCGGCAAAATCTGAATTTTTGTCTTAGCGCGAATAGTATTTCATACAGATTGATTAGGTTGGTGCTCCTCACACACCACATAGCGGGAATGCAATACGACAACACCGCAGGACTCCGATTGGATGCTCGTCTAGTAGCGCTCAATGACAAACACCTTCCCATTTGAAACACATAATAGCTTGAGATTTGAGAGATCTTTGAATCATTACATCCTGAGAACGCCAATAACGAGCTACTAAGGATTGATATTTCTATACTCTGGAAGCAGTTTTAAGGACATTCTAATCCAATAATACCCACTTTGTTAAAAGTCAATTTACCAGCATCTGATGCCAGTTAGTTTTAAGGCAGTTATTTGCGATGTGTTTAGCCGCAGATCATGCATTGCTACATTTTCTTACATTACTCAGATTTTTACAGTTTATATCTGAAACCTTTATTTATAATAAAGTGAATAACCTTTTAAAATATCATCTACATTAGCCAAAATATGGATTATTCAAACTTCATTTTTTTTAAAATAAATTAGAAGATAAATGCTTTAAGACATCTGAAGCATATCATTTGTAGTTTAGCCTGATATGTTGATAATTGTTAAACCTTTGTTGTTCTTAGCTTTACTAGTGCACTAAAGTAAAAATTGTTAAGCTGAGAATAGCAGATTTAAATATCTTATTTTAAAAATGTACAGACTTTTTATACAGAATATTCCAGTCACAGACTAGCTTCCTCCTTCTTTCTTTACTGTTTCCTTTATGGTTTCCCTTCATCAGCTCACAAAACTGTCTATTGCAGGTTAGAAAATCTAGATATGTGAAAGAAGAACCGTAAAAAGGGAAACGTATCCTACATAAAATGTTAGGAATTGGGTGGACCGAAGTGCTAAAAGTGATTTTCTAAACTACTAATGTTAGAGCCTCAATTTTTCTTACAGATATTACTAGTAACTAAAGAAGTGTATATACTAGTTTTCATTCTAATATGTAACTGCATTCTTAATATATGAATTAATTTATACAATTTTATTACGTAAAATCAAAATCTATCTTCTTTGACAGATATGCCACAATAAATCTCATTTTGATACAATTAAACTCCTTAATGCCTTGATAACAAATTAAAGGGTGGAATTGCTGAAATTTTGTATAGTTATTTGTTAAAAAATTATTTTATGTGTCAAGGCGAAGAAAGCTCCAAAAATAAATGCTTGGTTAGAGTAATTATTTTTTAAAAATTAAACTATGACCAATATCAAAATTCCCATATATCGTTCCACAGCTTCTGAAGTGTATTGTGTACGATTTTCAGAGCGCTAGCTGTAATGTTGTGGGAGAAGATAGGTTTTGAATATAGAAAAATAACAAGAAACTGAACTGGAGAAAATAGGCTTTAAAGTTTTGCATGCAATTTACATGAAAAATATATAATTTCATCGTTTCACCTGGTTGGCTGCCCGAGAAGAAAGTGAGCATATAATTTTTTTACACTCGAAAGCTCCGGAAGTGTAACTGACACCTTCTTCCCTCCTACTAGTAGCCTCTTGAGCCCTAGGTTTTAGATGGATTTGCTGAAATGGTAGTCTATTTGCACATTCCACCGCTAATTGAGAAACAAAACCAGAGGGGTAAAGCATCTCCAGGTTCAGACGTTCGTGACGAAATGTGGGCATGCTGAATCCTTTATCAGTTCTTTCAACTGTCCAAAATCTAAAATAGTATATTTGTTCACACCTATATCCTCCTCTGGTGTATAGGCACTGCATTGTACCTCCAATTTAGAAAGGCTTATCTTTTTCTTTTTCTTCCTGATTTACTTCAAGTGAAGTATCTGTCTTTCCCCTTCTGCTCGTATTCATTAATTTTCACAAAGCGGCTCTACTACCCTTTATCTTTGTCATTATAAACCAGTGAAATAATGCAGTACCATATAAATGAATATAGGTACCTTAGCCTCTTTAATTTCACAATACATAATTGTTCTAGATAGGCTTACTGAAATAAACTTGTATCAGAACTTATGGTGTAATTTTAGGCAGAAATGGACATTTGAGAATAATAAATATAACACAGAGAGGAGAACACATAAAAATAATAACGTTAAACGCCAAGTATCACTTCTAAAACACTGGAACAACACAAGAAAACAAACATTTCGCGCCATTACACAGGAAGTATATCAAGGAAACGACCAGAAACACCCGGAAAAGTCAGTGCCATCTAGGGGATTCATATGAAAGCTTGTTAAAACAGGCTACGGTTGCTTAATGCTATTTTAACGCGTATTTTAAAATCAAATCGTCCCTAAGTTCTCTGCATTGAAACATGTGAACGTACCATTTAAAGCATGGAGAGGCATTTAACCAGCATTGAGTTTTAAAACAGGTTGGTACTTGCAAGTGATGATTGCAGCCATCGGATGCGTTTGCCCTACGGGCATGAAACTTTGTAAACAAGTAAATTAAGTTATGGTGCATATTTTGCAACAAACAACCAAAATGCCAATATTTCACGAAAATGACTAAAACAACACTTCTGTCCCCCCTTAAACTGAGAATAACAGATTTAAATATCTTCCTTTAAACATTTATCAGACTGTTTATACAGAATATTCCAGTCCCAAACTAGCTTTCTCTTTCTTGTTTTACTGTTTCCTTTATGGTTTCCCTTCATCACAAAACTGTCTATTGCAGGTTAGGAAATCTAGATATGTGAAAGAAGAACCGTAAAAAGGGAAACGTATCTTACATAAAATGTTAGGAATACTATGCAAATAAAATATCGTGTTTGATTGAAATTAATACTCTGTGTAAAATTTCTTGTTGTATATTACTTAAACACTCATATTGGAAAATCCTTAAGTTGATTATTTTTATGAGTGATGTTGCCTGATTTAAAGGATGAGTTCACCGCGGTCACTGGAAGAGCTCTGGATTTACAGTTGGGACGCAGGATAAAGTTGGCTCAAACTGTGTATGTGACGTACATAGCGCTGAATGCAGTTATGTTCAACTGGAGGTTTACAGACAGCAATAGATGGTGGATGATCACGATCATGCTCTTCTGCACTCTCTTCGTCGTTATGCTCATGGTCTTCTGGATATGTTGTTGCTGGCAACTCGAAAGAGCAGCCGTTCTGTTGGGCGACGAAATGGAGTATGTAAGTATTTGCAAATGTTTGCCCAAAATATTCATTTAAGGTAAACTTAAATGTTAATGTCATGCTTCGTTATCCCAGAAACTACTTAAGTCATTAGACTTAGTTCTTATACGAAGATTATTTATTCTGTCTGATATTTTCTGAGTTATAACATATCTATTTGCTTTATAACTTGTGAGTACTAATGTTCAAAGACGGGGTGTTTTATAAACTTAGAATAAGTCTCAGCAGCATATATGTGTGGTTATTATCTCACCAAAATTTAATTAATTTTGTTCAGTCATTTCTGAAAAACCAAGTCATTTATTTTATAAAATTTCATCCACAGGAATAAGACTTTACAGCAAAACTGGAGAGAATGACACATGTTTGCACAAAAATTAATTTTTTACGAGGGCTGTTCAATAAAGAATGATCACATTTTTTTGACAACGTATCTGTATTCATGCTCATAATTTTTATGGTCCTTCACAAAATAGTCTCCCCTGAGTGCAGCGCACTTGTCCCAGCGTTTCCGCCAGTCTTCAAAGATATCCTGGAAACCATTCTTTGAGAGATCCTTCAAAATCGCCTCCGCAGCCTTCACCAATGCTTCTGATGATGGATAATGCTTCCCACGAAGGCGTTTCTTCAAGTTAGGGAACAGAAAAATGTCACATGGGGCTAAATCCGGACCATAGGGAGGGTGAGGGATGCACTTCACGTAGATTTTTGCAAGATATTCAGCAACAACATTGGCAATACGCGGCCGCGCATTATCGTGGTGCGGCATCCAGCCTGCTTCATGGAAATGTGGTCTTTTGCGCCTGATATGCACTTGCAATGTTTTCAGGACCTCCCTGTAGTATTGTACCGTTACTGTTGTGTGTGCAGGTACAACATGCTGATAAATCATTCCATGAATATCAAAGAATGAGATGACCATAACTTTCCCAGCAGAAGCAATCACTTTTGCCTTTTTGGGGGTTGGTGAAGAAGGAGATTTTCACACTGAGCTTTGCTGTTTGCTCTCAGGATCAATATCATGTAGCCAAGTTTCATCAGCAGTGATTACGTTTGAAAGATACTCCGGATCTTCCTCTAACATCAACTTTAACTGCATGTTACCTCCATTGCAGCGGCAGGCGATACTGAACATGTCAGAACTTGCGTGGTTCTCACAGTCGGGAACCAGGAGTACCAACAATGAAACCATTACGGCGTGTTTGTTTCACATTAAGGTAACAGAATATAATTAGTGTGAAACAATATGATCATTCTTTATTGAACAGCCCTCGTAACTCAACAAGCTGCCTACTTAATATAATGCACTAACATTAATAAAATATATTTAACTATGAGCTCAACCATTAAAAATATTTATTAAAATGAAAGGAAATGCCAAGTAATAAAAATGAATAAGAAATGAAGGCGTAAACTTTCGACAACTTTACTATTCAGTTTCCTTGTGTCTTTGTGAATAGCGTATAGACGTATTCACACTATTTCAGCTTATAGGAGAGGTGACATAGAAGGAGACTGAGCCAACATGTTGTAATTCAAATAGTGTTAGCACACAGCAGTTTATTTATTTAGGTATTTGTTAATGTTAAAAGCCGGAAATTGTCACATATGTGTACTTAATCAGTAAAATATGCAATTTTAGCTGATAATCGTAAATATAGTAAAGTCTTAGCTACCTTTTAAGCAGAAAGTTACTTTCTCTACTAAATTTAGTACTAACATATCAGCAAATCTCTCAATTCAGGGAATATAAATTAATTCATGCATCATAATAACTTTGTGAATTACATACAGAGGCTAGTTCAGAAAATTTCAGATCCCTCAAAGATTATTTGAATTCTTCTCCAGCATTTTCATAATTTTAAGAAAAATTAAATAGGCAATAAGTACTCTAAATACAACACAAATCAAATTTGAGTAATATGTGTTTCTTCCTAACATCATAGCCAATGAGTCTCTCATTCAAATTCATATAAGGACACAATTGCACAGTGTTAGCTTCTTGGAGAGTATTTGTTGGTCCTTTTAGGAATGACTCAAGCATTCTGATTTTCGTTCCTTCTCAGTTTACGACCTCAGTAGTGGCATATATGTGTATGCCTTGGTACATTATAGAGATGACGAACTTAAGTTAGGTATTTCCATGCAACATTCACCTGTAACCACAGTTTAAAAACAATCATAAGGGTTATTAGTAGGCAAGTCCTACTTAAGACAATGGTGGAGTACTCTTCATAGTGCCCGCCTTGGTAGCGTTGATGGTAGCGTGTCTGCCTCACGTTCAAGAGGTCCCGAGTTCGAATCTCGTTCAGGGTGAGTTACCTGGATAAGGTTTTTTCCAGGTTTTTCCCCTTATCCTTCAAGACGAATGTCAGCTAGCTCTAAGCTCCATGGACCCTGGACTCCTTTGAGCATCATTTCACCCAATTCATTCACCGTCCGATATGTCTCAACGTTGGAGGACGTAAATTACAAAAAAGTACTCTTCCTAGTAATGAACTGGTTTAAATGCAACAAAATTGACGGCTAGAAAGCAATGCTGAATTTATTAAACAAATAAAAATAGAAAATTATGATTTAAATTGAAGAATATAACAACTTGAATATACATACTGATATTTAAATGATTGGGAATCATGAGCTAAGTGGTGGACGGGAGAATCATATGCTACAAAATTGGATATGGCACATTAAACAAATTGAGAAGGATAGAATGTCAATCCCAAAGGTATAGTAAAAGCTGGTATAGCCAATACATGATCTGAGAACCAATTTCCAAAATCACAGAGAGGGTTTAAGTGTCAAATAGCAAGTATTGGTAAATCGAAGACAGCCTAGAAGTCAGTCCATAGGTGCTGGCAGGCTCATGGCTAGCTTGGGACTTATTGCTGCATACCAATCTTAATACGGTTTATCTGCAGTGAATTGAAATTTAAATTAAAACAGATCTGCTGTAGAATTATTTTTGGGTAAATATGTTTAGCATACACCTTTTCATGAATTTAAGTGGGTAGAGGTACTTAGATTGATGTTTATTACAGTCCAGTGTCTAACTTAATCCTTCCCGTATGAATGAGATGTCCTTCATGAAGTAATTTCAAGGGGAAAGAGCAGCTAGCATCACTCAGGTATCTGCGAGGAAGTGTGTGTAATAGGAAAAGATGCAACTTAAGATGAACAGGCAACCCAAAATTCCCCTTAGGTACAATGAGGCCAGTTCTCCTTGCGGGTAGGTTCCTGAAGTGTTCGTGATAAGTTAAACCTTAGTGTAGCCTCACTTCATCACAGAAGATGGAATTTCCACGTTCGATCTTTCGACCTGTAAATTAGAATGTGAGGAAGTCTGCAATGGTGTGAAGCTTAGAACACCTGCATGACTCCCTTCTGAGCCAAAGAACGTGCACCGGCGTCGGTACCACTCTGGGCTGAGGCCTACGTATCCTATTGTGTTGAAGGCTCTGAGGAAGCAGTTATCTGTGCTAACGGGAAGTACATCTTCAGATTACTGGGCCATGTTCACTTGCGACTGACCTGGGAAGTCAGCTTAAGACGCTGAAGAGCTTGGAGGTTAAGGGAGAGCTTTTGTGCACTACCTCTTCTTGTAAATAAGAAGAACCGGAATCTAAGAAGCCTGTGTAAAAATTTGACTGTGTTAGAAGTCACATTTGGATAATTTTGTGCCAGAGATTCGCACGCCAGCTAATTGAGAATGCCTTCTTAACATTCAAAGAGACCAAGGCAGTAAAGATCCTCTTCTGGAAATCCTGGGCAGCAGTCTGCAACTCCGAGCACTTGCTAGTAATTTGAGAGTCAAGGACAAATTGCCAGCTGATGGTCAGGAATGGCTTAAATATCACCCGAAATTACTTCACAATCATCCCCTTGAGCACTTTCAAGATGTTCATAAGTAAACTGATGGACCAGTATTTGGAAGAATGCACCGGGTCTTTCTCGATTTTCAAAACGCAAACCACCCGGGCCCTTTGTAGTCTCGGTAGCTTACCCTGGGATAAGACATGTTGAAAATTCTTATAAAAAGGTTACGGCGTTGAAGGGAACATGACGGAATTTGAGGATTGTCGTCCTTCAGATGGCCCTACTTTTAGGTTTTGACGCGCTGGAGTGAGCCTTGGAGCTCGCTTGAAGGGATCAAATGGTGCTAATGGCTTCCTCTGATATTCAAATTGTGTATTTGGCCTCAGTACAAAGCATATATCCACCGAAACATGATATGTGTGACTGTGATATGTGTCTTACAAGGCTAACGAAGTGGAAATTAGCTTAGAGATATTTACATTTCTTTAGTGAATTCAGTATGCAGTACAGTTGTGTACAAGAAAACGTGCTACTAAAATAAGTTTGTCTAAAGTGTTTTACTTTAATTAGTGTTGACAGAAATTCCAAAATACCTGTGTTCCATACCAGCCCTGGGTAAGCCAAGCCCTGATTAGTTGGAAATCAATGTATTGGGATTTAGGAATCATCCCTAGGTAAATGGCAAAGGGTAAGGAGTAAATAAACATTTCACCTGATTGGTTGAAAAGAATTTTCACTACATTTAACATCAGTGCATGTATGAGTCTGTCTCTTATTGGTTTAATGTCAAAAGACTGGCTTTCAAATCTATAAACACACATCAGGTTTAGTCTTTATTTCTCCTTCTAGAGTAAATAGCTATTTCGGCTAAAGTAGCGGTCTTCTTACATTAAGTAACACAAACTGAGAATTTCTGATCTTTCTGTTGGACATTGCCCTTTGTGGAATCACTTCTGTTTCATGGACGAAGCTAATATTAAAACTTGGTGCTTCTGGAATAAAAATGGAGAACAGAAACAAATGCTAGTATACAGCTCACAACTAGGCTGTCATTTAGTGTGACTTTTCCAATAACAGAAGACACCTTATAATCGACCAGGATAAACTTAAAATAAATTAAAGGTTTAAACAGAAATAAAGTTCAGCCTCATAACAATATACTATCTCTAGAGCTTCACAATAGCTCGTAGCATTGAGAGGTTAAAGATAATACTGTCACGACGACGGGCACAGAAGGTTCGGTGCAGAGAGATAATGGACGGAGATAAAAGGCATGTCAAAACAGATAAAGTGAGGTAAATGGAACATTCTAGTGACATCCTGATTGATAGCGAACATTCGAGTTCTGGTTTTTTGAGAACAGCCTAGAGTTATCAATGCAGGTATATTTAAGAGATCATGACACGCCAGCAGGCAGTCGCAAACAGATTGTTGTAAACGAGAGTTGTAATTGAAACTGGTGTGTTTGGAAGTGAACTCGTTGTTGTGGTCAACGACCTTGGAAGATTGTATTCGTGTGTTACGTAATTCTGCTGGTGTACAAAGTGTATTTCTACGCAAATAAAGTACATTTTGTATTTCTGCAATTCTGACTTAATTCTACGAACCCACAGAGTCACAATACTTATCACCTACTAGTTCAATGTTATACAATCTAGTGGCAGAGTCATTTCAATCATAGACAAACTTTTGACCACAAGTTTCATATGTTATTCTAAGGTGCATATAGGTAAATAGGCTACAGGTAAAGTAAACATACCGCGTGCTTGTTTTAGTAAATGTTAATTACTTGAAAATGTTCACATTATAATCCTAGGAAGAAGGCACAGAGTAAGTTACACAAACGCTTGGCATATTTGCATATACATATATATGGTTAAGGAAAATTTGGTTTTAAAAATTAAAAGACTTGCTTTTAAATGTATGTATTCAAGTTTTGTTGGACCATCAGTCTACTACTCCTTATATTCCAATTATTAAAAGAGTACATTTTCATATAGCTAAATTGACTTCGGGCCCAAATGACCTTGTTGTCGATGGGCCCTAAAACACCACACACTCACTCACTCACTCGTATAGCTAAAACTGCAGTTATTATTTGGAGAACTAGAACAGTCTCCATTTAATTATTTTTGTAGTGAAGAATTTCAGGTTGAGACAGTACAAATAATGGAGTAAAATAAATAAATATCTCCATAATATTGACGATAGTTCGGACAATAGGAATAGGCCCTACGCTAGTACCAAATAAATTTGTCGTAGCTGTGCGAGAGAACTATTTTGTAAAAGGTTTGGGAAGTTATTGTTAGAGAAATTAAAAGAAGCCACACAATACGAGCAAAACATTATAAGTACTTATATTGTGTTATAATGTATGTCTTACAATGTCGATGATACAATGTAGGTAAACACGTAAGCTACAATAAGTACAAGTAAGGCAATTACTTCAATAATACCAAACAAAATTAAAATGAACTACAACTGTAAACTCACTGGGTGCGTTAAAACAGTACAAGCAATTTTATTATTTCCAGTTCTGTCCAGGTCGATAACAGTGATATATCTATGAAAATAAATGGCTTTTCTTTATATCGCTTTAACACTTTTCCGACTTGTATCCTACTGCTGTAGTACATTTTGGAAACTTTTGTAAAGTATTGCTTCCAGAAAGCTGTAATGTAGAATTACTTCAAATTGCTGTGATTGAAGCAAATTAGCTAGGTATTCTCGCAGTATTCTATTTTCTAGCATAAGCATCCATCTTTACTTTGTAGTTTCATGCTTTTGTTTGCTTTACAGTAGAAGCCGTTTGCAGTGATGTTTACAAATTCCCTACAAATTAGAAGAAAACTCGTTTCTCTGAATGAGCCTTTCACGAATTTAACGTGTATTGTGCTTTATGAAGCACCGCTAACTGGACAATATCTATATTTACCTAAACCTTATATAACAGCTTTTGTCGTTTATAGACCCATCCACAGTTCAACTTTCTCAATTGCTCAAAATTTACTCTATAAATATGTTCCCTTCATATTTCAGCATTGGTTGAAATTTCAGGCATATATTCTGTAGTAGCACATACAATTAAGGAATATCCAGATCTGTAATTACTAAATGAACTTTTATGACCAGATCTGCAAACTGGCAACATTTGAGCATATTCCAAACACGAAATTCATGGGTTAAGGTAGTAAAGTTAGAGCTGTCATAGAGCTGGATAGTGTTACGTAGCTCGGAACAGTAGATGAGGGAAAACTGAGGGTGGACAAGTCCAACTAAACCACTGAGAATATATGACATAATTTCACTATGGATGACGTATTCCTATGTATCATGTTATGATGGTTAAAGACCTCATTTTTATGATTTTTGATGCTACTGCGAGGTACTGTTGCGCACATCCACTTCAGACAGCTTCCTGAAGGCAATCGCACAAGTATCACTTTTATGAATGCAACATCATGAGTGAAAACATTAAAAAGCATTAATAGCACTAGCATTAGAAACAATAGATACCCACTTGAAGAATGGTTACATATCTACACAGATGGATCTAACTTGGACAACAACTCAGGAGCAGGAATTAAGTGTGCACTGTTCTCATTCTATCAACCAGCAAGATACCACACAACAAATTTTGATGCAGAAGTAACGGCTATTCATATTTCACTCCAACACCTTCTATACGGAATAGATAAATTAAAAAATGTTGTCATACTTTCTGATTCTAAAGCAGCATTATGTGCAATGAGTTCAAATATAAAATGAGGTCAATCCACATTAAAGAATGTCACTAAATGATCCAACAAATTAAAAAACTACAGATAAAATTATATTACAGTGGTACCTGCACATTATGGAATTGCTGGGAATTAATCATCTGATTCCCTTGCCAAAAGAGGTACAAATTTAATTCAGAACAAAGGTAAAAACTTACTCTTTACATCCATAAAAAGATTAATTTAAAGCAAATATAAAAACAAACAAAACCAATCAATATCTAACAAAGCCAAAGATAAAAAATGGAACATTTTAACTAAAAATCCAGAAATTATTCCAGAAATCCCACGTAAAGCTGCAGTAGCAAATTTTAGATTACTTACGGAACATGATTATTTGGCCAAACACTTGCGCAGAATAGGAATTTATACATGTCCAAATTGTCCTCTGTGCAACAAAGAAGAGGAAGTAACTGAAGAACATCTTTCAACCTGTGAAGCCCGCCTGGCCCACTACACAGAAATATTGGAGAGCAAGAGAGCTAATGGCTTCATTGCCAAAGCCTAGCATTTGAAAACATTAACAACAACAACACGATCAGTCACTGTTCAGGGTAGTGTTTCAAACTAATTATGCTAATCATTGAAAAGGATAACATTATCGTGAGTAAGCAGGTATTGTTCATAGAGTCGTTAGTTGAGCTTGCTTGGGTGATACATCTTCTCGTGCAGCCAAGTCCAGCTAAACTACCCATGGTTCTCCTTAGTCATGGGGAGACTGACCCTCTTTGCCAGTATTTATACCTCCATTTATTGCTTCTAGAATACTGTAGACCTTCGGAGAACACTCACGGCGGCAAAAGAAAGACAGAAAGCTCCGGAGCCTCTCTCTCTGTCTCTTTATTTCTCTTGCCAACCGTCTAGTTCTCCTCCCCATGCGCCCGCTTTCCAATTGTCGCAGCAGCACAACAATGCCATTGATGACATTGACTTTTCCTCAAAGCTAGCCGTCCCGAATAGCATCATCGTAACAGACCAGACGATCTAGGTGTACCACCAGCATCTTTCCTCGGAGCACCTTCTGGATGCGGCAGATCGTTAATTCTGTTTACCACCGTGAACAGACACGCTACCATCTAGGCTACGAGGCGATGGCCATAGTGTTGTTAAATCTGTGAGATGTGCCACCATCTTACTGAGGACACAATACTCCTTTCTAGTTTCTGTTAATTGTGCAAAGAGGGTGTCATAGAACTCTAGATATCTTGTAGTGTTAATTGCTTCATTGAAAAAATGGACCCTATACTTTGCATTCATGTCAACTCAAACCATACGGTTTGACATAACCCGACAAATGGAACCAGCTTTCATCTGTCATAATCTTGATATGAGGGTATTTATCACCAAACATTTCCTTATATTCCTTAATGGAGCCTGTTCTTATGTAAAATTCCAGTGAATCAATTCAATTTTTCAATTGAGAACTGCAGTATTATTCTATCAATGTACCCCGATATTCACGGCAATTGCTGTCAAATTAAAGTACACATCTCCACCAATATGTCACATAATGTAGGAAGTATTCTTTAAAAGAAAACAGCCGCCGTTGATGAACAAATATGAATAAAGTGGTTGGACTATGCGGGGTATCGGTTTTATGTGGGATAGTTGATCATCTGTCAGCTCTAAGGAGATGTATTGATCTTTGTGTAAACTATTTATTTGTCTCAGACAACGCACATTCCATGAACTTCTAAACAGTTCGTAAGGTTAAATATCCTAGGCTGACTAAGGAGATTAGTTTTCAGATATCAAGAGAAGCAGGTGGTTTGATGCAAATATCTCAAAATATACCGCTTATTTAAAACAAGATAAAAGGTGTTTAATAAGCTAGAATAGGAACGTATATTTTAAGTTTGCTTTTGAATCGAAAACATTATAGGGGGTATCACCCAAATAAGTATAGACGGGTAAACATGATATAATTATAAAATACTTTTGTTGTTGCAGCAAATGCATCTACATGGACTTGAGAGAGGATGTCGCTTGAAGAGGTTCCGGGTACTCTGGTTGAGACTCAGTAACCTAAATCGGGAACTTGGCAACAGCATGCCATTCACCATGGGAACTCACATCGTCATCCACTTTGCTTTCCTTGTCCTCTGTACCTACTACACACTAACGAGTTTCGCTAAAGGTGAAATACGAGTTCTTCATATGATGGCTATCCTCATCGCCAACTTTGCTGGACTGTATCTGGTGTGCAGTTCTGCTCAGGCTGCTACTGAACAGGTACAGTGACATATAATATATTTACATCTACTGCTGTCTGTTCTCATTTTACTTGTAATTGTTTATTAGGAATTTAATTGTAAGATTAATTAATAATTAATTTAATTTTCTTAACTTCCTTTTAATTACTTTTGTTGGCGTATGTGGTATTCATAACCTATCCGTGAATGACCAAGAATTTCGTAGATGGACGTTTAACTTTAATGTAATTTATTTTGTAAATCATATTGGATTATATAAAACGGAGGAAGTGATGCTAAAATGAACTCGGGCCTTATAGAACTACCCCGCAGTTGTAGATTCAGGTATGGGAAACCCTAAATACTAGTCTTTATTTAACGCACCCTAACCGAGAAACGAAAATATTTGTATGCGGATAAAATGAATTCCACTTAATTGAATAGCGATCCTTTTGAATTGTTACCAAAATAGTCCTTTTCTTTTCTTGGACACTTGAGATAAATTACTCGTGGCCTACTCTTGTACACTATTTTTAGAGACTCCCACAAGAAATAATGCGGTGAGGCTAGGTCAGGGAATCTGAGGGGGGGGGGCCACAGACCTTTTGAGATTATTCAATTATCAAAGAATTTGGTTACAAGTTCTATGTTGTCATTAGATGTGTCACACGCTGCTCGATCTTGCTGGAAATAACCTTCTCTCAATTCGATATCATCCAGCTGCTCCAAAATGTATTTGAAGATACCCATATAAACTGTTATGACTACACATTTAAGATTATCAACTGTCAATAATTGTCAGTGTTGTCAATTTTTCTAGAGCCATTAAGATCATTAAAACAATATTCTACATTCTACGAGCTTTCAAACGGAAATTATGGCATATTGAACTGCTTCAGGTATATATATAACCGTAGATAGAAACGAGTAACTTATTTTCATGATAATTAAATAGCAATATAAATAAGAGTCAAACTGTCTACCAAAGAAGTGTTAACAAATCTCACTGAACTTAGCGTAAACTACTAATATTCATATAAGCTTCTACTATAATCATTTCAGAATACTCAAATTAACATCTACCGTTGTTTACATGCCGAGAGCTTCAGCCAATACGAGGGGCACTATTTATATTTTGAGTATAATAATTAAAACTAAGTAATATCTGACTGAAAACTGCTTTATTGTATTTCAAAATATTCTCCTTTATGATCAATACACTTTTGCATCCGTTTGGACCATTTGTCAAAACATTTATTCCAGTCTTCTTGAGATACCTTCAAAACATGGGTTTTCAAGGCATGAATGGCTTCTTCTGCTACAAAATCGTTTGCACATGTAATTTATTCTTGTTGCTCGGGAAGAAAAAGAAGTCATTAGGTGTCAAATCAGGTCCGTATGGCAAATTACCCACCAATTCTACCTTCTGAACCTTCAAATACTCGTTGTTAGACGAGATGTCTTTACGCTCACATTGTCTTGATGAAGAACGATCCTTGTTTGTTTTCCTTAATTCACCGAAGACTTTCGGCAAACAAATGGTTGAGTACCATTCGGTTTTGACCATTTTATGTTCCTCTAAAAGCACTGCTGCCACATGGCCACTTTTGCTGAAAAAAGCCACCATTATAAAATAAGACCTGAATAAAATACATCAGGACCATCCACAAGCCACCTCCGAAGATTAAACATCTGTTGAGACCAGTGAAAGACAAACTGGTCTTCCAAGTTCTGGGAGTGTACCCCATTCCCTGTGAATGTGGGACACCGTATATAGGACAAACCGGAAGGACCATCGCTACTAGAATAATCGAACATGAACGGAGCCTTCGTTTAATGCAACCTGAGAAGTGTGGGTTGGCAGAGCATTGTTTTGATAACGAACATAGCCAATTTTCGGGAGACGACCATCTTGGCAGAATGCAACAGTCGCTGGGAGCGAAGAATTAAGGAGGCTTTGGCGATTTCCTCTGAAAGGAGCACGCTTAATCGTGATGCTGGATTTCAGTTCAGCTCCTTTTGGAAAGTGGCCTTAAAAATGAAAATCCGTCGATTTAAGAAGCAAAGATCAATATAGCTTGATAATCAAGTTAAGCAGTTACGTTTCTTTGACACAATTTTGTATACCCACGCCATCTTCTGGCCTGGCATTTAATTTATTAAAAACAGTCTTTTGTTCAGTAATACGAATTTTTATAGTGTTTTGTCTTTGTTTATAGTTGTGTTATATCCAGTATTTCATTTGAGGTTATAACATTTTATAAATATCCTGATGATAGGAGAGATGTACACTCCCGAAATGTTGATATCTAATCATCTTTTCCCTGGCTGGCTGCCCAAGAAGAACGTAAGCCACCATTTTGCTTCCACATGCTTGAAGCACAAGAAACTTTTATTGGATTTGCTTCATCTTGAAGCACCCATACAATTACGACCGCTGTGTACATTCGGGCTCATGCGCATAGATCCACAATTCGTCACCTGTTACAATCTTATATCTGTATTTTGAGGCACCGCCATTGTATTTCTTGAGCAACTTTAGTAGAGCAATCGACACGTGCATCTTTTTGAGATTGTGTAAAATTAGGTGGGATCCAACTAGAACAACGCCTTTCACGGCTAAATAGTCATGCAATATTTTATATGTGCTGGTGGAACTAATGCCAAGGACTGCCGAATCTGACAATATGTCTCATGACGATTTTGCATTATTATTTTTTGCACAACATCAATGTTTTCTGCTACAGCAACTGATTTGGACGACCTTCATAAACATCATTGAGCGAACTGCGGCCATGATTAAATTCGTTATACCAGCGTTTCACATTGGCAAAGGATGGAACTTCGTCGCCAAATGTAAAATTTAGTTCATCGATGCATTTTTGTCTTGACAAACCACTTCGAAAGTTTTAATAAATCATTGCACGAACACTTTTACGGGTTAATTCCATGTTTTTGTGAGACACAATTTCAGATTAATTTACACAAAACAAATGAAGCTCTGTTGTCAAAATGTCTGAAGGAGATTACGGTCAACAGTGCCAACCATTCTATTAGAAACGTCAGATGGCACCTACAGCATTTCGTGTTGCCAATACTCAATATATAGTGTTCCTCGTGTACTTTATCCTTGACGTCTTATTTACTAATCACAACTGAACTAATTTGAAAGCTGTAAACGAAATTCTCTAATATTTTTAAACTATTTAGTCCAAAATCTAATAAATAATATCTTTCTTCAGACTACATACATGCTTCATTCCTATAATCTTCGCTGCGACACGACCAAGTAAAGGCTTTGATACGTGTTGGCGGGCAGGGTTGCTACGTACTCTGCACACCTGGAATATACGTGGACGCCTGCCACTCTTACTTCAGGAATTCCTGAAAGACTGCGTATTCCGAGTAAGGGTTGGCTCGGTTTTTTCGAACATTTTTGTTCAAGAGAACGATGTACCACAGGGATCGGTACTAAGTGTTACTTGTTTGCTACTGCGATTAATTCTATCTCGAAATGTGTACCACCGGGTGTAACGTCATGCCTATTTGTAGACGACTTTGCCGTCTACTGTACATCCCAGCGCACTCCGTTTTTAGAGCGCCGTCTTCAGACCACCTTGGACAACCTTAAGGGTTGGAGTTTAAAAAACGGCTTCCGATTCTCCGCTGAGAAAACCATCTGTGTCAACTTCTGGCGTCAGCAGAGTCGATAACCTGCAAGGCTCCGGCTAGGCGGTGATCTACTACCTTTTGCAGATGAGACGAGGTTCCTTGGATTGATATTTGATAGAAAATTTAGTTGGTCGTCGCATATAGCACAACTGAAAGCACGATGAGACCGCTCTTTAAATATCTTGCGGGTACTAAGTGGAAAATCGTGGGGAGCAGATCCTACAGTGTTATTGCGACTTTATCGCGCACTTATCCGTTCCAAATTAGATTATGGTAGTATCGTTTATGGCTCAGCACGACCATCTGTGCTGAAGAGATTAGACACAGTCCATAATTGTGGCATACGTATCGCAGTTGGGGCATTTCCAATGAGCCGAGTTATAAGCCTGAATGCTGAGTCTGCAGAACCTCCTCTGCAGTACAGGCGCAACATGTTATTAGCAAATTATGGCTGTGGACTTAATTGCATGCCCACACATCCAACATTTACGCCGTTATTTAATACCTTCATGGACGTGCGTTATAGGAACACTTCTATTAAACCAAAGCCACCTGGTTTTCGTTTCTGGGAGCTCCTTAGACACCTTGATACTGAAATGCCCAAGATGTATCCTAGGGGGGAGAGGACATACCCTCCTTGGTTGTGCAGAGCGTCCCACGTTGATCTGGGCACGACCCAATATGATAAGTCTACCATGTCTATGTCTAGTATGCGCACATGCTTTTTAGAATTTTATCACGATATCAGGACCATTTTGTAATTTATACTGATGGCTCCAAGAACTCAAATGGTGTTGGTTGTGCTTACGTGTGTGGAACCGAGCCGTATACATTCGGATTCCACACAAGCACTTCCATTTTTACTTCAGAGCTTTATGCAATATACCGGGCCATTTTACACGTACGTCGACGAAAGTTGGGGAACTGCTTAATCCTAAGTGATTCCCTCAGTGCACTTCAAAGCCTACGGCAGCTGTACAACTACCACCCTATTGTGCAGCGTATACAGGATGCCCTCCACGTTTTACACGCTTCTGGCGTTAACGTGGTGTGTGCATGGATCCCTGGTCACGTAGGTTTGCGGGGAAATGAAATGGCGGATTCGGCAGCCAAGACGGCTACCATGAAGCCCAGGGTTCGAGTACCATCTGTGACATCGGAAGATTTTAGGACCGTATTGCGGAGAGCTGTGCAAACCTGCTGGCAGGAACAGTAGTCCGCTCTCCGCAATAATAAACTTAGATCTGTCAAAGAACTTCCGATTCCCTGGGTTACCTGCTGTCGGTCATCTCGTCGCGAGGAGGTGAGTTTGGCTCGGTTGCGCATTGGGCACTGTTTTTTTACTCATAGTTTTCTATTTAAAAGGGAGCCTTCTCCACTGTGTCCGTTATTTGCAAAGAAGCGTTATCTGTACGACGTGTGCTGCTAGAGTGTTTTCACCTAGCAGACCTTAGGACATCTCTGCAGCTGCCGGTCAGCTTTGCAGAAATGCTAGC
Source organism: Mantis religiosa (assembly GCA_030765055.1). Taxonomy (NCBI): domain Eukaryota; kingdom Metazoa; phylum Arthropoda; class Insecta; order Mantodea; family Mantidae; genus Mantis; species Mantis religiosa. The sequence continues at coordinate 131,786,265 of CM060954.1, forward strand.
GGACGATAACACAGTAGTGGAGAAGGTTTTTCGATTCTTTTCTCGTTAAGACTTTAGGATATAGCGAACACATTTTTTAGTAGGTTTTGATTTTTTGTTTGTTTTTCCGCTTTCTATGTACATGTAGTTTTAATAGGCTTATTTACATTAGTATAGTTTTTAGAAAATTTTTATATCTGGCTTTTGCCATGAGTAGTTTTTAAAAGGGCGCTGATAACCGCTGTAGTTGAGCGCCCCTATATCCATCATCATCATCATCATCACGACCAAGTATTAGGAAGAGCTGTCTCATATACTTCCCCCACTCATTATTGGCGAACTGCAAAAATGAGAAGGTTTAGTGATCTGAGAATTCAATACAGAAAGGAAGCAATATGAGCAATCTCTTTCAATAATAAAGCAATTAGAGCATATTTTGAAACACAGGAAGTACTTTAAGGAGTATACTAAAAGTACAAAAGAAGGTTTGAATTACCGCTAATCAGTTCAGTAGTTGTAATGAAAGTACACCCACAAATGATTGTTCTAGAATTGTAACAAATTCAATTGTTATATTGAAAGTTGAAAGATACGAGACATTCTTTTCGCATTATAACACGGAGTAGATTCAAATATGTTATGGAGGGGATACGCCACTGCAACTAGACTACATCTACAGTCGGGCAACGCAAAGAAGGTCCCTGTAAGGAATGTGCGTGTTACACAGTGGGACAATGATAGCGAATGTGTGTGGCAGAGAACGGCTGCCACACAAGGAACCGTTGTGGAACCGTTGAAAGACATACACCCTAATCACTCTGTACATTAAAACCGAGAAGATTCATTCACAAAAGTAAAAGCCGTCAGAATGTTTTTGAATGGTCTGTAACTGAACTGACATGGGGTGTCATAAACCTGTCCAGGGAGTGTGTGGGGGACCTTCGGCCAACCCCCTGCGTCTCGCCCCTCGGAGACTTTCTCTCCTGTGGAGGAGTATACTATGCTTATGTCCCAAGTGGGGCATCCCCGGGAGGAAGGATGAGGGGAGAGGAGACAGAAGGCGGCCAACCCAAAGAGTCACGACAGTGCAGAAGGCAAGGTGCCTACAATTGACTAGTTGAAGACTCCTCCCGCAGACCAGTACAACCGGTATGCCACACAGAAATGAGCAACCAGGCCTGTCCGGAAACCGGAGATGGTGCTACTGAAGGACGAACTGCCTGCCATGCACCGCCGAGACTCCCTTTGACACTTTCTATCCTGAGAGAGACCAGCAGATGATAGATGATGTGAAATGATAATGGAGATGAAACGGAGGGACAGGAAATTCTGGTGATGTAATTAATCTACCCAGCATTCGCCTGGTGACCCACGAAAGCCCCCGATAAAGAAAACATGGGTCACGTAGCCCAACCGCGGCTGTCGAAACCTGACCTCAGGAATGCGGGCCACACTAAAAAACCTGAGCCGTCCCGCTCAGTGGTTGTATCGAAGGTACAGAAAGTTGTATCCTTCTCACATTTGAATTATCTTTACAAGTACTGCATTTACTTATCATTTTCCTTTTAGGTTATTATTGCCTTTTGATAGTTATATCAATATTGAAGCTCTAGAATACAGAAAAACTGTAAGCACTGTTTTTATTGTCTACTGAAGTTGTTAGCAAGCATAATTTACTAATAAGGTAAGTTTTCATTTACCAAACAAGAACAGCACATGAAATACTAAATTATTTTGGAAGATAAAATTCGTCTTTACCCTTCTGTTTTTCTGATGTATGTTTCTGAAGTCAATGAGGTCATACTAGAATTATAAGTTTGAGGCACATCCAGCATGATTTTGTTGCAATATGCATACATGGAAATCACCTAGCTTTACTTTTCTGGGATTCGTTTGGATCCTTCCGTTCACTGTGAAATTAGACATTGTAGACAGACGTCATTTTTTTTTCTTTTAAATATTTGGTAAGCCTTTACTAATTGTATAAGGAGAGGAAACGCGCGCGCGTGTAGAATATTTTTTACCGTAGTAATGTATAGTATAGCAACGCAAAGAAAAATCCCTGTAGGGAATGTGCTGTGGGACAAGGACAGCGAATGTGTGTGGCAGAGAACGCATGCTACACAAGGAGCAGGCCGTTAAAAACATGCGCCCTATTCACTCTGTACATTAAAGCCGAGAAGATTCATTCACAAAAGTAGAAGCCGTCAGAATGTTTTTGAATGGTCTGTAACTGTACTGACATGGGGTGTCATAAACCTGTCCAGGGAGGGTGTGGGGATCTTCGGTTAACCCCCTGCCTCTCGCCCCTCGGAGACTTTCTCTCCTGTGGACGAGTATACATGTGGCTGCAAATCTCCTTGAAAGTTTATTTCATAGATCACTAACAAATTTTAAAGTGTTTACGAAACTCTTGCGTTGAATATGAAGCACTGATTTTAAAAATGAGCATGCAAATGGAAAATAGGTTGAGTTTTCTTTATGAATGAGGAAGAAAAGGAAAGGAGAGAGAGGGGAGATAGGAGAGAGGGGAGAGAGGGGAGATGGGAGGGGGAGAGAAGTGAGACAGTGGAGAGGAGAGGAATGGAGAGAAGAGATGAGGTTAGGAGAGGACAGGACAGGAGACGAGAGAAAAGGACAGGAAAGGAAAGAAAGAAGGAAGGAAGGAAGGAAGGAAGGAAGAAAGGAAGAAAGGAAGGAAGGAAGGAAGGAAGGAAGGAAGGAAGGAAGGAAGGAAGGAAGGAAAGCAGAAAAGCAGGGAGGGAGGGAGGAAAGAAAGAATGTGTTGGTTAGAATTAAACTAGATATGTAGATGATAAGTGAGTCATAATTTACATACTGTTGTGCTAAGTCCTAGAAATATCGCAACAATCATACTCAAGGAAACTGAATTTGAGCTTGACAAAGTTAATATGCGCTAAAATTTTCAAGAATATACTTATGTTAATTGAGGTAAACTAATCGTTTCCCAATACTAGCCATTTATAGGCTAAGGTTGTAGATAGAGTCAACCTGAATGCCAGGGCCGAGATTTCAACCACGAATCTCCTGGTTCCCTCCAGTCGTTCTGAACCCCAGAGCTACCATGGCCAAAGTGCCGTCATGACATTAAATTCTGCAATTGACTTGTATGTTTTCCAGGTATACCGCATGGGGTCCTTGTATTCGATATACACGCCGTTTGGCCATGGTAACGCAGGGGTTAAGAGCGACCGAACGGAAACCGGGAGTTCCATGGCTCAAATTCCGGCCATGGCATTGCATTTTACATGTTGACTATCAACCCAAAACGTTAGCCTACACACGGCTAGTATGGAGAAACGATTAGTTGCCATCAATTAACATAATAACGATTTAATAATGAATCCTGGGAATAAATTACTTACAGTGGATGACAAAGAAGTGTGTGATCGAATAATATGAATGATACAGAACCGCTTCGAGTGTATGGAACATCTGGATGCTGCAAAACTATTCGATGCAGAAAACTTTGAATTATTTTGTCCAATGTTTCCTGAAACAGAACTGAGCATTGTCAGTGATCGTTATAAACAACCTGAAAAAGCAAACTCCGAACCGAACCCAGCATATTGTATCAACATTTGGAACTCAGCAAGATAGAATGTGTCATTCCGCTGTGGCAGTTAATACTGAAGAACAATCTGCAAAACACCTTTAGTGAAATGACTAAGGTTTCAAGAACTATTGTGACAATTCGCATGTCTACTGTAGAACCAGAAGGCTGTTTCTCGTCTTTGAAAAGTTAGAGAACTTTCTGAGAAACATCATAACTGAGGATCAGCTATGCTATCTATAGAAAGGAAGCTTATCACAGGTATGCAGGACCATAACAGCAGAGTATGACAAATTCTATATGATCAAACATCGTCAGATGGACTTCATTTTTCGAAATTAGGTGATTTGTATGCACTTTTTCTCGTAGCATCCGCTATTTTCCGGCATGAGCCGCCTCTGGTTATACTTCATTTTTTGAAGAGCAGTTGCAACGGTTTCTTGTCATCCGGTTGCAATTCTGTGGCCATTTTTTCATTTTCTCTATTATTCCTCAGTCTCATGAATTAATAATCTTTTAAATTCAGTAAACGATGTTTTGGAAAGTGACTTTGTTAAATGTTTCGACACAAATACCTTAAATTTGGCTTTCAGCCTACCCAATAGGTACCTAAAGGTTGTAATTTCAGATGTCATTCCAGTGGTTGCAAGCTGAGCTTTTTCTTTCGAATTTGAATCTAACCTACAAGTCTTTTGAATTTCTTGGCGGAATTTTCAATCTTCACTTTCTGATAGTCCAATTTCACTTTCTGTATTTAGAGGAACAGTCCCACCTATTGTCCTCCCTCACCCCCTGTTATCAAGTTGGCGTCACCTGTTTTTGTTTTGGTGTATATACAAGAATACAATAGTGGGTTTGTATAGTTATTGAAACCCTTAAAATTTACACATATATATAGACACTTTTGGATAAACATAAAACGGTAATCGATCACATCCTTTGGTTTTTTGGTTAATCATTGCTCTCAGAATGACTTTAAAAGAGGAGCTTCATCCACGTAAGGCTCGGTATACTAATGTAAAAACAAATCAGGTCAGTTAGGTTTAAAATTCTGTGCAGTCCTTTAAAAATATATTCATTTATGTAATCAAATACTACTTTTCACACACATACAATGGTTGACAAATACAATACCTTCACCAAGTATACATGAAGTGCTACTCACTACTGCACAACGTATTTATGGACATTTTTGGGACTGGATTCGCATGAAATTAGCATTCCAAATATTTCGCAAATAAACAGTTTTGATACCATAAAGTGTTCGTGATGTACCGATCATTATAGGTATAACGTATTTTGTAATTCGTGGCAAACTAAAAACGTTTTGTACAAAATTTCTTCCAAATTTATATCTCTAAGAAAATGTTGCAGTAACCGGGTAGAAATATGTTAGTCATGGCTCAAGGAAACTTTGAATTATAATTCTAAATGATTCAGAAGGCAGTTGGTTGAGTTTATGCATAGGCATGTGAAAATTACTTACAAAAAATCTGAAAAGAAGAGAACCAATATCTGTCCTCCAGATTATCAATAACACAAAACGAAGTGTGTGCGTGCGTGTGTGTGTGTGTGCGCGCGCGCGCGTATATATGAGAGAAAGAAAGAGTGAGGGATGAAGCGTTTTAGAATCAGCCGCAGATCATGGCAGCGAATATCAGTGACTTATGACTTAGATGCCACTACTCACTATTGGAGCTTTTTTTTAAATATAACCCTAAAAATGTAACCTATTGCGTAATAGCCCAAGGTGGGCCTAAGCCTGCCAATCCGACTGCCGGCCCACAACGGTAAGGCAGAGGTGGGCCATCATCCAACCGATATGCGGAGGAGACGTGGTTAGCATCTTGGCACCTCCAGCCGGAATGTTCTCTTTCTAGACCAGGGTTCGCTACCTAACGTGGTTTCTCAAATTCCTCATGTTGCTGAGTGGGTACTAAAAATCCCAGGACTTAAGATCCACACAAAGCAATAGCAATAGTACTAGTAGTAGTAGTAGCAGCAGCAGCACCAGTAATAGTAGCAGTAGTAGTAGCACCAATAGTAGTAGTAGTAGTAGTAGTAGTAGCAGTAGTAGTAGTAGTAGTAGCAGTAGTGGTAGTAGCAGTAGTGGTAGTAACGCGATGTTAAAAATACCTCCCTATTCTATTTATAGGTTGGTGCAGGGTTTCGTGACCGCTTAGAGCGGCTGGAATATACTTTTTGGATTAAGCACCGTTCTGCAGAACATGAGGTAAGACATTTTAAAAGTACACAGTGAAACCATTTTCTGAATTTGCATAGCCTCACTTAATGTTTCCCTAATGGGCATAAATTTTTTTTTGTTATACAAGTTAAGTTTTGGGGTCTGCAATTGGTATTATGTATTTAGAATTTCATCTATTAAGGTGTTAAGTTTCGCAGAGTAGATAAATTTATAAATAAATGTTGTAGAATTGGCGATGTGCTTCAGAATATTCCTCTATGTAATTGAGATTTTTTGTAGGACATTTAGTTCCACCTGGGCGATAAGAGATATGGAGAAGATTCTAAAACGGAGAATCGTTGGCACTACCAGGCTCCTGGCACTCCGAACTAGTTGCAAGTAATTATTGTAGCGTCAAACGTGATAGCTCCTTGGTAACGTTTGACATAGAATTCTAGGGTCTTGGCTTCCGTTCCTGGCAACTGCCCACTTTGATCCTGAGTTTCTTACGGATTAGTAGGCAAAATACGGTGGCTTACCTTCTTTCATGGCATTCTTATAATTTCATGCATCTGTTCTCATTTCGTGCTTTCTGTAATCAGCATTTCGCTCAGGATTCAAACAGCAGGGGATATGTTCAGCGTGTTGGGGCTAGGGATTTGGGCGTTAATGGTGTGCTTTGTAAAGCTTTGTCCTAGTGTCGATTGTCCCGATGCAGTCTCGGATGCATATAACCTGAAACTGTTAGGGGCCCAATTCAGCTTGACACACAATGCTGCCGGATCTGATGGTCCAAGTTGATTAAAAGGCCAATTCATCACAATATTTGTAGGAGTTAATTTAGCCTTCTCCCCACAACATTTCCTCATCCCTCTGTCTCAGCACAAAGGGTCACATTGTCCTACGTGTTATGTGCTTCTTCAATCTCCGGTGCCCCTCTGTGATATGTACCTTCACCTACATTCAAACCCATACAATTGCGTTTTTGGAAATTTAGTACCACCTTTGCATCCTCGTTTATACACGCTGTGAGTGTAAAACAGGCTGAATATTGAAAGTAATGATACAGTACTATTCCAGGTGAGTCAGCTGTCTCTATTTATTCTTATCTATGCAACCCGCAGTTTATAGTCTAATGTGAAAACATTGACCCTTTTAGCACAAAAGCCGTTATTGCAGCTTAGCCCTTCTGCTCGGTACTAGATGCACAAAACATTAATATTTACGTCCTGAATGAGAACAAAGAAGCTGCGAAAGACTTAAATAAATTACGTCTTTTCACGCATATAATACAAACGAGGTGATAGCGAATGGTTTCCGAAAGAGCGAGATGGAATACTGGTAACTGGTTAAGACAGATAGCTGGTGGAATATGATAATGCAAAGGTCAAGTTCGAAACGACGTCACGTTTTGCTTTTCTTTCTCCTAGTCTTTATTGTCTGTATTTTAATTACTAGTTTATTTATAGTTGTTACTGGTTCTCTTGTGAGCCAAAGACACAAGAATTACAATCCAAGAACTAGGGATCTTTAGCGAGTAACTCAACATATAAGTTGCGCCAAGCTCAATCTACCGGCAGTTAGGAGAGGGAAACTACGGACTATCTTTATTTTCAATTAAGGATCATGTTTGACTTTCTGAGCCTTATTATCTCTACTGTATCTGGTGTTGTAAGCCATGTTGGCTTTCATTCTTTTAGGAGCATATCGTGGACATTAATGTAATAGCTTTTGTTTCGTACGTAAGTCTTGTGTTTCATTTGAATTTGTGAAATGTCTCAAATTTGGTTGAATAGAACAAGGACAGTACCGACCATAATAAAATATCTATTACGAACTATAAATGTATAACTACTTGGCGATAATTTTATTTTTAAACCTCTATAATGTTATAAAAATGTTATTTGTATAATATTATCAAATTTTAGGACCCAAGAGGTAAAACAAAGGGTAATAAAATGTTTGAGTTGAACACGAAAGTTTTGAAGCCAACTTTAAGTGGCAGAATGGTAAGGTAACCTGTATGATACCATTGAGCCAACTCAAAATTAGGAGTAGAGATTCATGTGCTAATAAGTAACCGCATACCTCAGGCTCCACCTGGGATCTTTACAGGTTTTTACAGCTCCACATAGTGTTTTGAGCTCGTTTTGATAGTTTTAAGACAAATAAAAAACTGCATCCACCATTATAATTCCTGTATGAATTAATAACTGCCGTAATTTGTGACAGAAGCGAAAACAATATGCCTAACTTAGCATTTTTTGACATTGTTGTACAGCGAAAACATGTGTTGTCTGAAGATTTAAATCCAATTGGTCCCACTGTATAGATCTGCCATTTTGCATTCCAATTTTACTGTCAACTGATGCATGCGATAGGTTGCTCCTTCAGAGGCGTGTTTAAAGGTGTGTGCAAATGTACGTTAATGAATAAGAGTATGAAAACAAGTCTAAAATCACTGCTGCAGCTTTATGTGTCTAGGTATGATGTTTTTGGAATGAACATTCACAGTGATTGCGTTCTGTCCCTTACAACACTTATGTTCTGAGCTGTCTACCCCTTGTCCATAAACTGTTTTGTAGATCAAACATTAGAACACATTCAAGAAAGGTACAGAGGCCGACAGAAGTATTCGAATAATGTAACATGTAACATTGCACGTACTACAAATACTGTAATATTTATTTGGCAGCGTTGAATTGTTAAACATGTAAACATTAACCGTTTGTGTCTCGGAAAAAATATTTAAAATATCACTTTGCATTTATTAATTACACAATCTGAACTGTATTTATTCTATTTTCCCTCTTATTGGAGGACATAAGTATTCGAACGTACCCAATCGAACAGAGAGAAAGGTGGTTGGACGTACCCTACACGCTCCTACCACAAAGCAGTTGTGTTTATGCTATGCCTCGAGACAGTGTGCTCAAAGTTATTCAGCCGATTGTGTACTCACAGGTAATATGGGACGTAAAGGTAAGGAGACATCGGTGTCACAGAGGAATATCGTGACAAATAAGCACGAACAAAACAAATCTCTCTCTAAAATTGCCAAAACCATTAACAGAAGCAAAACTACAGTGTTCTGCATAATTTAACGCTTCAAACAGACAAACACTGTTGTACATAAACCTAGAAATGGCGCTCCTTCTAAACTCATCATCAGAGAAAGGAGGCAAATAATAGAAATGATGAAGCAGAATCCAAGAGTCACTGCATCTGAGGTTAGAGGATGCCTTGAGCAATATTCCGGCATTGTGGTTGACACCAGAACAGTTGAACGGGTTGTAAATAGTACCGGGTACAATGCCCGCGTTCCTAGTAAGAAACCATATGTTAATAAGGCGAATAAGGAAACGCGTATAGAATTTTCTAAAGAGAATGTGGTGAAACCAACAGAATTCTAGGATAAATTTCAGGTCGGACGAGATCAAATTCTGCTTATACATGACTGATAGGCCTCTTAAGGTGCGCAGACTGCCAAATACAGAATGGGAATCTAAGGACATTGTAGTTACAGTGAAACATGCTGGCAGCGGTGTGATGGTATGGGGCTCTATAGCTTCATCTGACTTTGGGAACTGGTGAGTGCCAGAGGATTGTTGAAAACAATCTTAAAAAGAGTGCAGAGAAGCTGGGATTAGGGCATGATTATTACTTCCAGCAGGACAATGATCCGAAGCATACTGCTGAAATTGTAAGGCTTTCGATCGTTTACAACATTCCTCATACTTTGAAGACACCGCCCCAATCTCCAGATTTAAATCCTATAGAGAACATCTCGAGGAGCGTGTGAGGAAGCATCACATCAGAAGCAAGGACCATCTGAAAGAACTTCTTCAAACAGAGTGGAGAAATACGGACGCTGCAGTCACTAAACAACACATACAGACAATGCCCAAACGATTATCAGCAGTAATTCAAATAAAGGGGATGATAACTAAATACTAGCTGTTTTCTGTTCGAATACTTATTCAGTTGTATTTACGTGTGCTTACTTTGCGTGCTTTAAAATAATATAGGTAATAAATATGTTGACGTTCGAATACTTATGTCGACCTCTGTGTAAGTCACATATGTCGCTTAGCATGTTGCATACATTCAAAAATAAGTAGGAGCAGGTGACTCACCTGATATACAGCTACGTCAGATTCACCGAGTATACAGTTTAGCATGGGAATTAGCTACATTTGTGTCATGTGAGTACGGTACATGCACCTACATTGTTACTCAAGACTATAAAAAACGACAATTCACCCGGGAATTGAGCTGCATTTCTTCGCTGCGCGTGTTCAACTTCATATGCATACTAGCTATCTAGTAAATAAGAAAACAGAGGCAAACAAAGAACTATAGAGGAATGTTATGTATATTTATTTATGATAGTTACGTTGACGTTACTAAATAAACTACCATATCCCAAGCATTTCATTACTACCCAGCTTCAATATCTTACTTTGATAAAATTCAACATTCTTAGTCCCATAATATTTACTCTATAATCTGTTAAACTGAAAATGCTCTTCACATCCTAATTCTGTGCTACATGCATTTCTTGTACCTCGGTGATGACGGAACGTTCAGAATTCTAGACAGCGGAACTTTAAGCAAATAGATTTTTTGAGGAAAAGTACAGAGTATTAAAAAGAGAAAAAATGCATTAACACAACGTAGCAATGCATATAGTAAAAGTAAAAATTAAGTAACTGAATGCCTTTTAAGATCATAATCATACACCCTCCACCTCACAGTGCTGGCGTACCACCATGTAATTTGTTTTTCCTTTTCTAAAGCTAAAGATAAAAAAGCGTAGAATCACTTTTTCGTCATCAGATTAAGTAAGTCAACATTATATAATGTCTAATTTCTTAAGTACCTAAGAAGAGTAGCATTCTTACTCTATAATACTGGTTTTTCTCAATGAAAAAATAAATTGATCTTAAAGGGGATTATTCAAACATCCTTAAAACTAATTATTTCAAAACTAATCATTACTAAAAACTCACACTGTCACACTCGTATAAATGACTTTTAGGTGTAAACTGATTTTTTTGTTGTCAGTTTAATTTGTAGATGACACTTGAATCCTGGAATGAGAACATACATGCATAACTTTTATCTCTATTGTTTTACAGATACAAAGTTTTCTAAAAACCATTGCACGACAGAAGTCCACCATAAGCTTCTCCGGTTTTGCTGATGTTAATAGAGGGCTACAAACATCGGTAGGTAGTGGGATTCCTAACATATATTCTAACACAAATAAGATAAACAAGTAATGCTATAATGGCTGGTCTTAGTTGTTTCATGTACAAACTGTCGAGATGAAAAACCATAGAGTACTGAACTGTGTATCTAACTTTCATATTGTATTGTTTTTGTTTTAGAAAATGGACAATAATCTGTTAAACGAAATTTGGTGGAAAAGTCTTATGTTTTTTTGCTGTTGCTGTTTAAATTTGTGCTTCATATAAAAGGATACAGTTTCATTAACCACCGTTGGTGAGAGGGACTATCGAAACTTGAATGAGGGGAATATTTCGTAAAATATTAAGCAAATAGGGCATCAGAACGGCCGAAACTGAAAATAATAGATCTCTTTACCGGGAAACCGCTTAAATTTTTAATGAAGTTATAAATAACACATCTTGTGCCATTCATTACCACCATTTGTGGAAAACATTGCCCAACACGCCTTTTATATAATCTAAAATTATAAGTATTAAAATGAGTGCACGTTTTCTGTAAAGAAATAATATGTACGGGGCTGATCAACAAATATTGAGGCTGATTTCTTTTTCACAGACGTTTATTACTGTAATTCAACGTTTATACGATCTTTTTCAATGCACTTTTTATAATGTCTCTGGCAGTCCTTGAACACGTGCTACAGACCATTCTTTGTCAGGTTCCTGAGAATGGGCTCACTTTTCCTAAGCACTGCTTCAGAGTTCTGAAAGACTCTGCCTTTAGTGATGGGAATAAAGAAAGGTCACAGGATGCAAGATCAGGGCTATAAGCTGGATGTGGTACATAGGTAATGTTGAATCGAGCCAGAAACTGCATGACTTGATTTGCGAAATGAGGCCGTGCACTGTCGTAAGTCGCCGCACAGTCTAAGAAAGCTCTGGTCATTCCTTTGCAATGTGCTTCCTCAATGTAGCTAATACTGACGTGTAGTATGCTGCTGTAACAGTAGTGTGAGGGGCAACTGCATGCTGGTAAATAATTCCATTATAGTCAAATGTGATCACCATCACTTTCCCTGCAGATGGAACAAATTTTGCCTTTTTTGGTGTTGGAGAACCTGGCAATTGCCACACTGTGCTGACTTGTTTACTTCAGGATCATAATGGCTCATCACCGTGATAATCAAAGATTAGGGGTATTCGATTTGAGAACCCTACAGCAGTGCTCCAGAAAAGTGAGGCGATTCTCAAAGACCTGACAAAGAATGGTCTACAGCACGTGTTCATGGATTGGCAGAGACGCTATAAAAGTGCATTAAAGTAGGTGGGGATGACTTTGAAAAAGATCATGTAAACATTGAATTACAGTAATAAACACCCGTAGAAAAAATCAGTCTCAGTCCTTGTTCATCAGCCCTCATATAAATCATATTTCCAGTTTCAGCTCTGCGCTTTCTCTTTATTCTTTTTAATATTAATTTCATCCCATTTAGTTTGCTCCACTCAGCAGCTTTGGTTTTTACATAAGAAAATGCTAAATTCATATATTTCCGAAACGTCTTTCATACTATTCTTATTTACTTTATTCGCCAAGTGTGGAACACAAGTCAGTTGATATTATTTTCACTCAAAATCCAATTCTCAGTTTCTTTAAATAGCGATATATTATAACTAAACTCAGTAAAATTTTACCAAAAGCAAAACTGAAGTTTGCAAAATATACGAGGGGGGAGGGCCAAAAGAAACCGACTCCGAGGGCGCTGCCACTCGTAGGCCTAGTGCAGGGTTCTCACGCAAGATGGGGTTAGTAGAGATCTTCATAAAACAGCTGTGCAGACGGCGTCAGTGTAAATCTGAACGTGCAAGTGTGATATTGTGTTTCTCTGACTGTTGGCGGGTTACCTCTGCGAAGTCGTTATGGCAACTTTAAAAGAACACAGAGTGTGTCTGAAATTTTGTTTCCTGCTTTAAAACATGCAACGAATACACACCAAATGCTTCAGGAAGCTTTCCAGGAGGATGCTATGGGCCGCACACAGGCTTTCGAGTGGTTTGGGTGCTTTAAACGTGGTGAGATGTGTGTTGAAGACCAAGCTCGTTCTGTACGCATTTCAACATCGCTAAATGAGGAGAATATTGAAAAGGTCTGCTAAAAGATCAACGAGGATCGTCGCCAAACGATCAACCAAATTTCAGCAGCGACAGGAATCAGTTTTTCCTCGTGCCAGCGGATTTTGAGGGAGGATGTGCACATGAGACGTATTGCTGCTAAATTTGTTCTGCGCCTTTTCACAAAAGAGCACAAAACCATCCGCATGAATGTGTGTCAGGACTTGAAAACAAGAGATTGCACGAGATCCAAACTTCTGGAACTAAGTCATTGCAGTGGATGAGAGTTGATGTTACGGGTATGACCCAAAAGCCAAGCAAGCGTCAAGCCAGTGGAGGACTCCCAACTCTCCCAGACCAAAAAGGCAAGGCAAGTGAGGTCAAATGTGAAGACGATGATCATTGTCTTTTTTGATGTTCGTGGAATTGTGCATCGGGAATTCGTACCCCCTGGCCAGACTTTTAACCAGCACCTTTACTTGGATGCTTTAAGGAGTCGGCGAGAGGATGTGAGGAGGTAACGCCCGGAACTTTGGCGATCAGGTTACTGGTTTCTGCATCACGACAACGTTCCAGCCCACACGGACTTACGAGTGACACATTATTTGGCATCTCATAGGTGGTCTGTCATTCCCTACGTTCCGTATTCGCCGCACCTAGCACCGTGCGACTCTTTCCTATTTCCATGAATGAAAAAAAAGCGCTAAAAGGGAAGCGTTATGGTGATGTGGAGGCGGTAAAGAGAGCTTCGAAAAGGGCACTGGACAATATCAAACTTGAAGAGTTCCAAACATGCTTCCAAAAGTTGGAAAAGAGACTTGACAAGTGTTTCGCATGTAATGAAGAGTATTTTGAAGGTGACTGAAGTAATTTTGTAAAAAGGTTCATCAATAAAATGTTTATGACAATCCGGGTGTTTTGGATCCCTCCTCGTATATAATGTGTTTCTTTAAGGGTAAATACTTCAGATATGAGGGTTTTTAAACCCAGAAAATTGGTAAAGTAGATATCCATTTTTATTTCTTGATGAAATCTATAGTTTTGGGCTTCGTTTTTAATTCCACATATATTGTATCACTTTATCAAACTGTTTATATTTTAAAAGCAATTTTCATTGTTTCATAGCTAACCTTAGAATTACAGTTTTGGGAATGAAAAGATAAAATTTAAGCCACCACGTTCGGGAAGGTTTGCTCTAAAATTGGCGTTACTTACAGTCGCTGACGGTTATTTATAATCTCTTTTGCTGACAAATGCATGGGAGTCCTTTATCTCCAGGTTTTGCTGGAGTACGAGTCTCTGTGAGTAACATTTTCTCGTATAGATGACTAAACGTATTTATCTTACAATTTATTAAAGGATGACATAACTGACAACGAAGTACTATCTTCCTAAATAAAAAGCTTACTACAGAAAAATAGAAAAAGAAAGCAGTATCCGCATTGTGTGAAAATATCACTTCAGTTTGAGAGTTAGTGGGTCACTAATATTACGGAATTAATACTGTAATACAACCTGCCAACACATAATTAGGACAGAAGGTCTTTGATTCTGTAACTCTGAACGTTTCCAAAGTGTGCTCTAAATGATCTGGTACATGTGGCAGTGAATCGCATTAAGAAGCGATTGTGTATATCGATATAAATTTAATTTCGTGGCTACCTGTAGGTATTTATATTAAGATAATAACACCTAGTAAATTAAGTTATAAGTTATGAATCACTTGTGTTGCAGTTTGTTTCCGCGTTGGTGACGTACATGGTTGTGCTAGTGCAGTTTAATATGGGAGAAGAACCTAGCACCAATTCAACTAATTGTTCAGATCTGAACACACGACTAGACGATGAACTTTGTGACTCTTTGAATATGTAAATAATCTTCTATCCTTGTAATATATACTGAAATATTAAAGATTGTTTATGTTGAAACAAATTTGAAATCTTCCTCTTGCTTCTTAAAAGTGCTGTGCATAACCTTTGTAAATAATTAAGTGGTATTAAATTTTCATTCAAAGCTTGGAGACGTTCTATTGCAGAAGTTTTTTTCCGGGAAACAGGTACATACAAAGATTGTTAAATCCACTGACTCATACTTTTATCGTTACTGTCAATTATTCCTAGGTTAAGAGCTTCCTTCAATACAGCTTATTTAATTGTCTTTAGCTTTAACTTAATATTAAATTGGAACTGGAGGCATTATTTATCTTCAGTAAGTAGACAAAGAAACAAGTGAATTTTACACAAATTCAACAGAGACTTCGCGATTAGAGGTACCCTGTAAAAACAGGAGAAATCACACAAAGCACTAAAATATTTTTATAACTTACAAAACTTTTAATGGGGCTCTACACAAAAAAATCAGTGAAATATTCTTTGAATGGTGTTTGTATGCTTTAGGGACTACAATATTTATAGGTATACGAGGGGGATCCCAAAAGAAACCGGACTCCGAGGACGCTGCCACTCGTAGACGTAGTACAGGGTTCTCACGCTAGATGGTGTTACTAGAGACCTTCATGAAAAAGCCGTGCAGACGGCGTCAGTGAAGAGCTGAACGTTCAAGTGTGGTATTGTGTTTCTCTGACTGTTGGCGGCTTACCTCTGCGAAGTCGTTATGGCAACTTTAGAAGAACAAAGAATGTGTGCAAAATTTTGTTTCCTGCTTAAAAAAAACTGCAACGGAGACACACCAAATGCTTCAGCAAGCTTTCCAGGAGGACGCTATTAGCCGCAAACAGGTTTTCGAGTGGTTTGGGCGCTTTAAACGTGGTGAGATGTGTGTTGAAGACCAAGCTCGTTCTGGACGCCCTTCAACATCGCGAAATATGGAGAACATTGAAAAGGTCCGCCAAAAGATCAACGAGGATCGTCGCCAAACGATCGATCAAATTTCAGCAGCGACAGGAATCAGTTGGACCTCGTGCCAGCGGATTTTGAGGGAGGATTTGCACATGAGACATGCTGCTGCTAAATTTGTTCCGCGCCTTTCACACAGGAGCACAAAACCATCCGCATGAATGTGTGTCAGGACTTGAAAACAGAGATGACCAGTGATCCAAACTTCTTGAACAAAGTCATTACAGGGGATGAGAGATGGTGTTACGGGTATCACCCAGTAACCAAGCAAGCGTCAAGCCAGTGGAGGACCTCCAACTCTGCCAGACCAAAAAAAGCAAGGCAATTGAGGTCAAATGTGAAGACGATGATCATTGTCTTTTTCGATGTTCGTGGAATTGTGCATCGGGAATTCGTACCCCCTGGCCAGACTGTTAACCAGCACTTTTACTTGGATGTTTTAAGGCGTCTGCGAGAGGTTGTGAGGAGGAAACGCCCGGAACCATGGCGATCAGGTGACTGGTTTCTGCATCACGACAACGATCCAGCACACATGGCCTTACAAGTGACCCACTATTTGGCATCCTAGAGGTGGTCTGTCGTTCCCTGCGCTCGTATTCGCCGGACCTAGCCGTGTGCGACTTTTTCCTATTTCCACGAATGAAAAAAACGCTAAAAGGGGAGCGTTATGAGGATGTGGAGGCGGTAAAAACAGCTTCGCAAAGGGCACTGAACAATACCAAACTTGAAGTTTTCCAAACATGCTTCCAACAGTGGGAAAAGAGACTTGACACGTGCATCGTATGTAATGGAGAGTATTTTGAAGGTGACTGCAGTAATTTTGTAAAAAGGTTCGTCAATAACGTTTTTATGACAACAATGCGGTTTCATTTGTGTCCCCCCTCGTATTTTACAATTTGTCAATTTTTGTTCAAATATATTTTACAAACCACTATAATGTGTTCAGGGAGTTCTTGGTTTGATTACTAGATGATACCAAATTCTTGGAGCGAGTTTAGGGCACACAACGACTGTAGTTATTCTTATTATTCTTGTAGTTATTCTTGTCATCTCGTGTTCATCTGAGCCATAGGACCCATTTAGGTGAAAATAAACATGCTACTTATGTTAAAAAGCTTTCTATAAGGATAAATCAAAAACGAAATTAGATCCTCTCAGTACTGTTCATAATGATTCCCGTCATCCATATAATATTGTTGTGACTGCCTAGGTTACGGAGATTCGGAAATCTGGTTTGCAGAAATTTATAACAGCTTTTGCTGCAGTCGTGAAATTGACAATCAGATGTCTTCGAGGCCGACTCGGTATTTTGCTGCTGGAAAACAAATAAAAGAAGTCACTGCGGTACACTTCAATCGTCAACTGTCATAATAATGAACAAAACAACTGCCGCTACTAATAACTTGCATGTATTTATACCTCCCGCAGAGGACATATCGGGATTTTTAGCGTCAGCAACAATGGGCAGAAAGTTCTGGAGCCTCTCTTTGTCACTTTCTATCCTCTCACGCACCCGTCTCCGGCTTGTAGCAGCAGCACAACAATGCCACACGGTGACAATACGATACTCCTACCATGGTAAGTATTAACAAATTATTTTTATACCTATCAGATATGTGGTCAATGAAGGAATGCTCCTGAATATTATATACATTAAAACATTTTAATATCGAGGCGTATATATATTGTTCATCACTCAGATCTTGTAATGTATTCAGATTAACTTTGATAACATCTTTATGCTCGATTATGCCTGGATGTAGTAATTATACTTCCGACAGCTGCACTTTAATGCACCTTACTAAAGTACGGGGTTACTACAAATGATTCATTCGTTTTCAAACCGCTATATTTTCCAAAATATTACGCTTACAACTATGGTTTGTACATCAAAATGGCTGGAACTCATCAGGTTTGTGTACGTTATCCCAGATGACACCATGACACAGTAGATAAAAGTTCTATGCGCGAGGGAACATATGCCTTCACAAAATGGCGAAAAAACAACATTGGAGTTTTAGTG
This sequence comes from Mantis religiosa, assembly GCA_030765055.1. Lineage (NCBI taxonomy): Eukaryota > Metazoa > Arthropoda > Insecta > Mantodea > Mantidae > Mantis > Mantis religiosa. Next base: position 131,804,185 of record CM060954.1, read on the forward strand.
TATTGGAATATGCGAGGTGTACGTCTGTTACACCAGTGCAACTGCACTCAGAAGGAACTATAAACAAGAACCGCCGTGTAAACACATTGTGGTGGTATCGGCAATTTTGGGACAGTGGTTGTCTGTGTAATGGGAAATCTATCTGACGACCAGAAGTGCCAGATGAAACAGTGGAGAGAGCTACGGAAACATTCGTCCGTGGTCCAGAGACATCAACAAATCGTGAAAGCGTGAGCCTGGAATACTGGAACAAACTGTGTGGAAGAGTTTATGACGACAGTTACGTTGGAAACCTTATCATGTACAGCTCCTGCAACTATTGAGGCCCGAAGATTACGGCCGGTGCCTACAATTTTGCGTCACAATGCAAGAAGCAATGATGGATGAAGATTTCGCTGCCAAGCTGATATGTAGTGACGAATGCACGTTCCATTTGTCTGCGATTGTTAATCACATCAGGACTTGGTGGACTCTAAGTCCTCATATATTTTGCAACAGTTGAAATAAATTCGACAGAGCTAAATGTTTTCTGTGTCATGTCACACAAAAAAGTATAGAAAGAAAACCCAGGTGCGACAGCCCACCAAACCAACTGCCAGCCTCAGGCCCACTTACGCTAAGCAGAGGTGGGCGATCATCCAACCGATACGGGGTGCAGATGTGGTCAGTATCTTGACATTTCCCAACTACACCACAGCGCAGGACACAGAAAGATACATGGAGCATTTTTCTTTTATGAAAAACTCTTACGGATACATATCATCTGGATGTGTTGCTGTTTTAGTTGTTTCCACAACTCAGTTTTGATCCTGACAATTTCGTATTCCAATAAGATGGTCTACCTCCGCATTGGAAGTTTGATGTTCATGAGTACCTGAACCATGAACTTTCGCATCGTTGGATTGGGCTTGTTGGTGCAGATGACCAGGCTTTGATTCCCTGGCTCACGAGGTCACCTGACCTATCACCATGTGACTTCTGTCTTTGGGGGCACTTTACCTCTAGTACCTTCAGTACCACTGGTATAATTGAAGGAACACATCACCACCGTACTAATGACCATTGAGGAGTGAGTGTGTGTGTGTGTGTAGTGTTTTAGCGCCCGTCGACAACAAGGTCATTTGGGCCCGAAGTCAATTCTAAAAACTAAAAGCTACACAAAGTTAAAAAGTAAGATAAAATAAAAGCACTCAGCTATTAAAAGCAAATAAAAAACTCATCCCGGTACTAAAAATTTAAAATCTCTTAAATTAATAAATATACTATACAAGTCAGACTTGTTTATTAAAACCGATTTTAAAAACAAACCGCAGAGCCTGATCCACGGACACCGGGTCGTCCCCTAAAATACCTTGCAAGTTAGTCCTTAGGCCCAAAGACTGGCGAACGCGGGTGTACTGCTGGCAATCCAGCAATACGTGCCGCACAGTGAGGCGTACTGAACACGGAGCACACACAGGGGCCGGTTCCCCTCTTAACAGATGTCCATGAGTCGCACGTGTGTGCCCAATTCTCAGCCTGGTGAGTATCACCTCGGCTCGCCGGTTATCCCTGCAGGAAGTTAGCCAGGGTTGTACGCTCTCCTTTATCGCCCGGAGTTGTGTGCCTTCCAAAGCTATCCAGGATTGCTGCCAAGCAGATAGGAGTTGGCGACGGAAAAAACGTTGCACATCCTGGTATGGCACCGTAGTTGTTAAACAACTGGGCAAACGGCAAGCGGACTTAGCAGCCGCGTCCGCCTCCTCGTTACCGGATATCCCCACATGGCCTGGGGTCCAAGTAAAAACAAAATTGTATCCGCGACTGAGCATTTGCGAGATCTGGGCCTGTATTTTTAAAACAAGGGTGTGAGCGGCATTGTGCTGTTGCAAGGCCTGAAGAGCACTTAGAGAGTCAGTGCAGACAATAAAAGAGCCAGGAGCTAACTTGCAAATAAAAAGGAGCAAATAGAAGATGGCATACAGCTCTGCGGAGAAAACTGAAGTGGAGTGCAGAAGGCGAAATTTATGAGCCTCACCGTTACTGAAGAACGCGCAACCCGTAGTGCTACCTAACTGAGAACCGTCCGTAAATACCGGAACATAATTAGGGTAACGGCTCAGTAGTTCGGCAAAAAGTTGTTGAAACACCGAATGTGGAGTAGCGAGTCTAGAGTTGCTTGAAAGAGCGAGATCGAACCGCGCAGGATTGAGCTGCCATGCAGGGTAAGGGCAGATGGACGACCTCTCCACGTGAGGCATTCGGAGGCCATGCGAATGTAGGAGATCCCGAAATTTTATTCCCATGGGGCGTGTCCGAGAACCAGGGCGCATATAACGGTGGACTAAATCTGGACAGAGAACTGGATTAAAACAAGGATGTTTGGGATAGCTTGCCAACTTCGAGACGTACGAGCAAAGTAACAGCGAGCGACGAATATAGAGTGGAGGTTCGCCTAATTCTGCATACAGGCAGTCGACTCGACTGGTGCGGAAAGCTCCTGTGGCAAGGCGGATGCCAGTATGATGCACGGTGTCTAAAAGGCGAAGTTTAGAGGCGGTCGCTGCGCCGTAAATAAAACTGCCGTAGTCCAGCTTGGACCGAACCAGAGAGCGGTACAGCCTCAACATTACCGTGCGATCGCCCCCCCCCCCCCAAAATGCTCCAGATAATACCTTCAGCACCCGAAGAGAACGATCGCAAGAGGCTCGAAGGTGACGAATGTGGTGCTCCCAGTTGAGTTGTCTGTCCAAGTAGAGGCACAAGAACTTCAGGTGCGAGACAAATGGCAGGAGTGTGCCGTTCAAATGAAGATCAGGTGGAAGGTGAATACCCCGTAGGACACACTGTGTTTTCGCAGGCGAAAAACGGAAGCCGTTTCGAAGCACCCAGGCTGCCAGCTGGTTGATGGTCAACTGCAGTTGACGCTCTATATGATCTAAGTTACAAGAACGATAATATGTAGCGAAGTCGTCAACATATAGGGACGATGGAATTCCGCCGCGAACGACACTAGTAATGCCATTAATAGCCACGGCAAAAAGGGCGACGCTTAGAATCGACCCTTGAGGTACACCATTCTCCTGGATCCGCTCCTTTGAAATACTGTTCCCTATACGGACACGAAAACGACGTAGTGCTAAAAAGTTAGCTAAAAATTCCGGTAGGTGCTCCAGAATGTTTGAACTAACCGCCTGGACTTACGTTGTGTCACACAAGGGGCAAATATAGAACATTTGTAGCGTGTGGGGGTAAACTTAGTGAGTTTCCGGTTTTTTGATGTATAAATCATTGTTGTGAGTGCAATACTTTGGAAAATAGGCTGAATGAAAACGAATAAATCATTTGTAGTAACCCTGTACATCTTTTCAGTAGAGCGTTAAGTTTCCACCAATTACAAAGATCCACACGTAACAATTAATAATATATGTATCGTTCTAGACGTTCTCGGGCTTCGAGCCAGGTAAGCAGATGTTGAGACATCGACGTTTCGGGAGCGTACATCTCTCCCATCTTCAGGATGTTGAATGACTTAGCCATGTCATGTGGTGCTGACTGGCTGTATATAGCCAGAAGGTTTTTGCTGCGTGCCCACCCGTTAAGGGTTTTACCGCAGGTAAGGTAGATATCGGGATATTGTAGGGTGAAATGTTGATTTTTAGAATGGTGAATTTTTATGAGGTTACTATTATGTACCTCGGGGTGGAAGGACAGGATGCAACACCTTGCTCCCTGGTGTTTTATTTATTTAATTTTGGGTATATATTTTGATGCCAAGCAGCTTGGAAGGATTATGTGGAGCTCAGCTTTAGCTGCTGTTCGGATTAGCTCCTAGGTTATCTCGGATGCCCGCAAGCCATGCGGGGTAACCGGTGCTGACTAGAGCAACCTCTAGTGGGGTCATAATCTCCCAGGGATCTGACAAGGGCGCTTCTATGAGATGGTAAACTTCCGTACAATTTTGATGCCCGGCGCCTGATTTCATCCTCCACGTATGGGAGACTCGAGGCCTCGTGAAGCAACCTGGTAGGAAAATAAGGACCCACAGAATATATAGACCTGAGTCCTCTATTCTGTGCACGTTGGAGCCATGCTAGCACGCTGTCAGCTGCCATGCCCCAGATCTCGCAGGCATACAGCATAACCGGGATTACCAGCGCTCGGAAAAGGTATAACTTCATGCCAACTGGCATCGAGGTTGACCCCAGCATTGGATACAATGAAGCAATTGCTCCCTGTACCTTAGCCGCTCGGTCCCTGATGTGTTGGCGAAAGGTTAGACCCTTGTCCAAGTTAACACCTAGGTACTGGATAGAGTTAGTCCACTCTATCCTTCGACCTCGGGAATGACTTAGGTTGTTGTTGTCTTTTTTAACAAGAAAGAGAAAAGGACAGGAGGAGAGAAAGAAAAACCAACAAGAGAAGTTCAGGTGATAGAGGGGAGAAGGTCAGGAAAAATAGTGGAGTTCCGCGAAAGCACCTCCGTTAGTGTAGGTTAATGCTAAGATCTGTGCAGGAAAGGGTGCACAGGTTAGGTTGGCTTCCCTGGCTCATGGCCAAGACACAAGGCCCTGACCGTAGCCAGCGTAGTAGCGGGGAATAGGTAGGTTGAAAGAAAAGAAGGGATAAAGAGAGGAAGTTTAGTTACTTTATTATGGTTGTTGCTGTGCACCGGAGTGCTTAGGAGGGCATTGACGCCTAGTGGCGTCGGGGTCGGTGAGATGTAGTTGTTGCTAACTCCACCTGGGAGTCATTGAAGGTCTGTCTGAGTTCTTCTGTGTCGAAAGTTGAGTTGGCTATGGTGAGTTCAATGTCGTATTGTTTCTTGTGGATTCTCTCCACAGTCTGGAGAATGTTTTCCTGAATTGTGTGGTTGGTAGTGCAGCTGGCTTCTAATCTCTTCAGAAGTTTCTGTTGAGCAGAAGTGGCCTTGATGACTTGGGCGACTTGGTCCAGTAGTGTTGTGTTCTGTTGGGTGACTGCAGTAATGTTGTCCTGTGTTGGCTTGAAGTTGGAGACGATCTGTTCAGTAATGTTGTCCTGTGTTGGGTTGAAGTTGGAGACGATCTGTTCAAGTGTAGATTGATGGTGAGTATTAAGTGCGGTGAATAGTGAGCAGAAACTCGTGGATGTGGCCTCTTCCATACTCCCAAGGCGAGGGCCCAGGTTCAGCATTTCAGAGTGGAGATCCTGGAGATCTTCTCGCAATGGGCTGGAGCTGTTGGCGACTGCTGCAGCGGTGAGCTTCTCCTCAATGGTGTCTAGTCGTTCATTGAGGCGTTATACCTCGGCTCGTAACGTCTGCATCATTTCCTGTGGTGCAGTGTTGGCGGCCGGGGCGATTTCAGCCGAGGTGCGGTTCTCCCTGCCAGTGTTGTAGGAGTTGCGTGGAAAGTACGGGCACTGAGCCTGGCCCGTGAAGTGGCCGAAGCCACTGCAGGTTGTGCAGTACCGATGGCGGCGTCGAAGATCGTGCTGCTGGCATTCCACGGTGAGAGTCACGGCACCACAGTAATGGCACCTTGGGGTAGCAGTGCAGGTGGCGGCTGCATGCCCGTACCTGCAGCATCGACGATAAGGTGCTGGACGCTCAGAGCGGCTTGCCTCAATTTTGAGGCACTGCCCTAACAAGGGCAGGCCCGTCCTCAAGGCCGCGCTCGTGTCGGCTCCGTCCTCTAGCTGCAGGCGGACCAAGGATGTGGGGCGACCACGTAAGGCGATGCGACTGGCCCGTAGGGCTGAGGGCCACTGCTGTTGGGCGGCGGTGAGAATGTACCTGCAAGGCAAGTCGCGAGGCACATCCGTGACGACGACGGTTGAGGTCCACGACCGCCGAGCGGGCTCAGCAGGTGGCGATGTTGTGGACCTCTGCGTTGCGGCAACAGCGGCGGCGTAGGTTGCAGCTGGGGTGAGTTCCGGTAGGGACGTTTGGATGGCGCGCGTGCTGCTGAGTGGTTGCGGCGGTGTCGGCTGGCGTTGAGCGACTGCGTCAGGCGATGTGGGCGGCGTCCGTGGGGAGCGACTGGCCTAGAATCGGTCGGTGCCCCTGTCGGGCGACTCGCTCTCGTCCGCCGATACTATCAGCGAGACTGGCGTAGGCGCCCGAGAGCCGGCCGCAGAGGGCTGCGGCGGGAGCGGCTCTACGGTCTGACGCTTTGCTGCAGCAGGGTTTTTCTTCGTCTTCTTCTTCCCCATGTTGCTGCGTCGGCGGAGACCTCCCGAGTGGCTCTGGAATGACTTAGCCATGCCATGCCATGTGGTGCTGGCTGGCTGTATAAAGCCAGAAGGTTTTTGCTGCGTGCCCACCCGTTAAGGGTTTTACCGCAGGTAAGGTAAATATCGGGATGTTGTAGGGTGAAATGTTGATTTTTAGGATGATGAATTTTTCTGAGGTTACTAGTTACTAGTTTGTACCCGGGGGTTGAAGGACAGGATGCAACACCTTGCACCCTGGTGTTTTATTTATTTAAATTTTGGGTTTATAATTTTGATGCCAAGCAGCTTGGAAGGATTTGTGGAGCTCAGCTTTAGCTGCTGTTCGGATTAGCTCCTTGGTTATTGGTTATCTCGGATGCCCGCAAGCCATGCGGGGTAACCGGTGCTGACTAGAGCGACGTCTAGTGGGGTCATAATCTCCCAGGGATCTGACAAGGGCGCTTCTTTGAGATGGTAAACTTGCGTACAATTTTGATGCCCGGCGCCTGATTTCATCCTCCACGTATGGGAGACTCGAGGCCTCGTGTAGCAATCTGGTAGGAAAATAAGGACCCACAGAATATATAGACCTGAGCCCTCTATTCTGTGCACGTTGGAGCCATGCTAGCACGCTGTCTGCGGCCATGCCCCAGATCTCACAGGCATACAGCATAACCGGGATTACGAGAATGACTTAGCAGCAGCAGCAGCACAAATCTGGCAGGCTGTTTGGAACAGCCTGAAGGGTGGTCAAATCGTGTACCTGCTCTGGGAAGAGCTTAACCACGTAGTGGCGGGATGTGGATGTTGCAGAATGACGGGTGTAATTTAAGTGGGGTTAGTGTAGGGAGGTAGCTTTTTGCTCCTCAGGGAATGATGAACCGGGTGCTACGGACAGCGAGCACCACTGGTGGGTTAGTTATTAAACTAGGAAGAAGGTACACTCCAATTAACTTGAGGTGGCATCTGGGTAAAGATGCACACTAAATGAATTTGTCTCTTACCAATCCTGAAAGGAGACTGAGGAGGATTTATATACATTTGGGGCTATTGATGGTACATGTTTCAGCTACTCCACATGTAAACTTCATCTTCAGGCATCTTTCAGGTTTAGTATCAGAATAATCCATTTAGTTCGCAACCTTACTCAGCTGCCAGCTCAAGTTAATTGGACTATATGTACAATTTTGAATATTCCATAATAACAATTTTGGAGTAGCTGAAATTTTATTTAGGCTGGAATGGAGATCATGTGGTTACCGGTAGTGACCGCAAGACATGCGGGGTAACCGGTATCGCTTATAGCGACGCTCACGAGGAACATAATCCCCAAGGGATCTGACTAGGGCGCGCTGATGTTGGGGCAAACCCTCGAAGAATTTTGTCGCCCGGCGTCTAATTTCATCCTCCACATATCGGAGGGATGAAGCCTCATGAAGTAATCTCACGGGGAACCTTGTACAAACAGAATAAATAATCCGAAGACATTTATTCTGTGCACGTTGGAGCAGAACTAGATGTGAGCCTGCGGCCATGCCCCAGACTTCGCACGCATAGAGCATGATAGGGAGGACCAGAGCCATAAAGAGGCGCAACTTTAGGGGAACAGACATCGCAGACCGAAGCACAGGGTATAATGATGCCACGGCACCACACGACCGATGAGCTTGCTCCTGGATGTGCTCCCGAAAAGTTAGGCCCTTGTCCAGCTTGACTCTCAAGTACTTGATTGAATTCTCCCACCTGATCCCTTGCCCGAAGTAGCTAAATTGGGGGAAATTGGCGGGAAAGCGCGCTTGGTGAACAATATCGCTTGGCTTTTCTCCGTGTTAATGGACAATCGCCAAAGCGTGCACCATTCCTGGAGGAGGATTAGGTATCTTTGGATGGGGTTGAAGGTTCTGCGTGGGTGTCTGTTTGTAGAGAATAGCAGCACTTTGTCAGCATACTGTGCTATGTTGACGTGCTGTACAGTGGTAAGGTCAGCCACATAGACGCTGTACAGCGTCGGGCATAACACAGAACCTTCGGGGACTCCGCCGCGGATAGACCTTCGTGTAGATGTTTTTCCCGCCACTGTGACAGTGAAGAATCTATGCTTTAGGAAAGAGTGAAGAAGGTGTATGACTTGAGTGGGTAGCTCCAGTTGGATGAATTTGTACAGAAGACCCGCGTGCCAGGTCGTAGAGAAGGCCTTTTCCACGTCCAGAGATACCGCCGAGGTGAATGCCTTGTCCTGGAAACCCAGGGCTGCAGCCTCCACCACGCGCAGCAACTGCTGTGACGTAGAATGCCCAGGACGAAAGCCAAACTGGTGAGGAGGGATAGCTTGTATGTCACCCAGAAGGGGGGACATGCGGGCTAAGAAAAGTCTCTCGAAAACCTTCGAGAGAACAGAAAGGAGACTGATGGAACGGTAGTTGGCAGGATTAACCGGGTCTTTCCCTGGCTTCAAGATGCATATCACCCGAGCCTCTCTCCAACTACGTGGAAAGTGACTCAGGGAGAGACACATATTGAAGACTTTGGTTAGAAATAACACGGCCCTGAAAGGAAGGTGGCGGAGCATGAGTGGCGTTATGCCATCAGGTCCCGCTGCCTTTTTTGGTTTGAGGCGCCGGAGTACGCCCTGAAGCTCACTGGGCCTTATAACTGGGAGTCTGTCCGCCTCAGCCGGGGGTCGCCGAAAGTATCGACGTACCTCCTGCCTAACGCGGTCAGAGAAGGCAGGGTCCTGGGGGTCTTCTCTAGGCCTCATGGTCCTCTCAAGGTAGTCGGCGAACACCGTAGCCTTGGCCTGTGGTTCGTAGGACAGGCCTTGGATGCCCTGGAGTGGGGAGTTTGGTGTCCCTTGGCGGTTCCGAAGTCTTTTAATGACCCTCCACACGTCTCCATCCTCGAGGTTCATACGAGACATCGTGTCCTCCCACGCGCGCACTCTGTGCTCACGGAGGCGGGCACGAACCTCTCGGCACAGTCGCCGATGAAGCCCTCGATTATGAGGCGTGCGGTGTCTTTGGTAGAGCCGCCTTGCTGCCCAAGAACGGCGAATGAGAAGTAGGATGTCTAGGGGAAGAACATCCGGATGAAGGGGGGCTGGGGTGATAACTGTAAGGTTGCGGACCGTTCGCTTCACGACTGAGGTGAAGGACGAAACCGCAGCCTCAAGGGAGGGAATGTCGGTTATGTTGGGGTTGGGAGGAATGGAGTCATTCAGGCAGATTTTGACGCAATCCCAGTCCACATCCCGGTTTTGAACCGAGATGTCATGATTGGCAATCCGTGTATTAACCTCAGCAAGTACTGGGTTGTGATCTGAATGTAATGCGTTAAGCGAAGTGAGTGAGAGATGAAATGGAAAGCGTTTGATGATAGCGAAGTCGATATGAGATGGGCGACCCCGACCACGCGGGTAATGAGTGGGTTGCCATGGGCCCTCAACTCGAAGGTGAGGGTCCGCATCTACCATGCGGATAATGTCACTGCCTCTCCTATCCGCTCGAGGACCATGATGCCAACGCTGATGTTTGGCATTGATGTCCCCGGCCATAATGACATTGGGATGTAAAGAAAGAATGGATTGGTAGTCATTGGCTATGAACTGTGAGCGGGGAGGATGGTAGGCTGATACTACCAGGACTTCAGAACCGCCAGGGTTCACGCAGGCTGCCGTGGCTTCTAGTGTCTGGAGTTGTGGAAGCTGGACAGCTCGATGGACCACACTTCTCCTCACCAGGATCGCTGTGCCACCTCCTCGGCGACCAGCGCGATCCGTTCGGAGACAGTGATACCCCGAGAGATGGAAGGGGATCTGGGGGCGGAGATGGGTTTCCGACACCAAGATGAGGTCCAAGACATTGGATCTTGCAAAATGTAGGAGCTCGTCCCGTTGAACCGCCACTCCAGCCGCGTTCCAGAACGCGAACCTGAACGAGGTGCTTGACCTAGTTCGTGCTGCCATTCTGGGCCGGGGCGGTAAAGGATGTCAGAAGGGCAAGCCCCTCCATGGCTGTCACCATGCGGGTTGCGGGGTCTGTAGTGGAGGTGTACCGCACCAGCAGTTCACAGAGTCGCTCACCGTGGGACTGTAACAGCTGATACAGCCACGTCAGCAACTCCGACCGTGGTGAGGTGGAGGGAGTTGTGTGTGAAGTTTGGGACTTCGAAGGTGAGGAGTGTCTTGGGGCTGGCCTACCTTTGGCTTTCTCGTCCCTAATCTGTCGAGCAGGCTTGGGTTCACCAGACCCGCTCCCAGCCTCGGAATCCGAGTCCGCCCTTTTGGCCGCCTCACGACCCTCCTCCCTTCTGGGAGTGGCTCTAGGTGGTGCTGGAGCTTTGTGTTGTTTTTTGTGTTTGACTGTGCGTGTGTGTGTATCCTTGGGGGGTTGTGTCTTGCCCCGCAAAGTCGTCGAGTCACCGGCTGGTTTGCGCACCACCTCAGCAAAGGATGGGGCACTGTTGGAGTTAGGCAATTGTTGCCGTGGTGCTATGGAAGAGGTTGCCCTCTCCGCTTCTGGCTCAGAACGGGTGCTCTGGGCTATTGGCCCTGGAGCTGGTCTCCTAGAGGCAATAACCGCCTTCCTGGTAGGGCAACCTCCATAGCACGCTATGTGCCCTCCTTTGCAGTTGGCGCAGGTTGGATCTTCCGTGATGGCACAGGGGCATTCCTCTCTGAGGTGGGTGCCACCGCACCTCAAGCAGCGAGGATTACGGTGGCAGAAGAGGCTGGAATGATTAAATCCCAGACATCTGTAGCACTGTGGGGGCCCGCCAGAGCCTTTGGCTGGTTCCAGACTGACCCGGAGGTAGCAGATGGTGCGAACATCATCCAACTTGACCTCGGGGTCGTTTACCCGCTCCACCACTACTAGGAACAGGGGAAGGGGAGCTTTAGTTCCCTGGCGATCTGGAGCAGGTCGAGTGAGCTGCTTCACTATTCTAGGGGTGATGCCCTGGCGGGTGAGGTCTGCCCTTATGTCATCCACGGAAGTGTCCGCGGGTAACCCTCGGATGACTCGGCGTACATCACGGGCCTTATTCAGGCCAAAGGTAAAATGAGGAATTTTCCTCTGCTTGAGCTGTAGCAGTATCTTGGTATAGCCCCCTCGTTCTTTGCGTGGAAGACAAATCGGCTTTTATTCCTCCTTACCGAGCACTCATTCTCGAGGGTCGGCATGACCTCCTTAAGGAAGCCTACCGCCCCCAAGAAATTGTCCACGATAATAGGCGGTATGTGCCGCCTTTGCCTTCCAGCCTGGTTCTGACCGGAGGTGGGTCGAGAAGACTGGCCAGAGGGCACGCCCTCTGCAGCCAGTCTTGCTGCTCGCTTGGTTCTCCGTGATCTTACCTCACGGAACTCGTCACCCTCGCCATCCGACGAGAGGTCCGATGAGCTGGGCTCCCGGCCTCCCTCGGATGCCGAGGAGTAAGCAGAGTTGCAGGAGAGCACGGATGTTCTCCCACTCCTTGATTGAAAACTGCGCACACTATTGCGCTCGTCGTCGGAGTCAGACTCCGAAATTTTGCCTGCACGAGAAACAGCTTCCCGTGAGACGCCCTGGTCAGTAGGTTGTTCAAGAAGGACTACGTTGCCCTTTCCGCCGTAGCGTTGTTGGCGAGGTTTCCTCTTCCTTAATCCTCCAGTGGAGGTGCTTGGTTTGGCCATAGCAGCCGGTTCATCAGACCCTGTACGGGTCGAGGTGGAAGGAATGACAGTAACTTCTGCCATAGCGGAAAATTGGAAGTGACAAGAAGAAGAGACAAAAAGAAAGAAAAACTTGTGGAGGAGGTACTGAGCAGGTACACTAACAGCCCTGCACCCGAAGGTGCAGTGCGATCAACCGCCCTACGGGTGTTCTTACCTCTAGGCAGCGGGTGCTGAACAGCGTGCAACTCAGAGGACCGAACACCTGTTTTAACAGAATGCGCCTTACCCAGTCACAAGGACTGGATGGCTCAGGTCGTGAGTCGCCCCGCTACCTTTGTAGATTTCCCTTCTTGAAGATGGAGAAGAAGGCAGCTGAGTGTTGTCCCTCAGAAGAAGGTGAAGAAGGCATCTGAGTGTTGTCCCTCAGAAGAAGGCAGCGCTTTCTGCGAGGTCGGTAGAGTAGCGCGATTTCCGGGAGCTTCCCTAAGGTCCCTCCCGACGTTGGCAATCCGCTTGCTCTGCCGCTGCGTAGTCCCAAGCTGGTCTCTCTGAAGAGGCGATGTTGACTCCTCGGCGTCTCGAGGAGAAGTCCAAAATGAGTAGAATGACTTAGCAGCAGCAGACCAGCAGAAGAGTCGAGTCGTCCAGGTTTTCCTGGACGGAGTGTATGCTGCCCAGCACCTAGCCGCTTCTAGCGTCTTTATCTGGGCAGTGTAGAAGAATTTTTAATGTCACAGGCGATTGTTTTGGGCAGTGGATATGTCTAGCCTTGGTGAGTGCCGTCGCCCCGTGGAGGGGTGATGCGCCAATGCTGGCTGCGCACTTCCGCCTCCTGGGAGGCTTCTGAGCACAGTCCGCTAAACAGGCTAGAGGGAAAGGATCTGTGTTATTGTATAAGGTATTTCCTTGCCCATTACTGGGCTTAGGAAGTTGGAGTCAGGGGAGTGTGGCCCTGTTTAGTGCTAGGTACCCAAGGCATCTTTGGGTAGCCGATAGCTTGGTCTCCGGCGAGGAACCCTATGGTCGTAACGGCCTAGGGTATTTACCAGTATGTTGGGGTGGGAGTCCAGCTTATCGTAGATGGTGCGGGATCTCTCCCGCACCACGTCGACGATATACGGGACTCCAGAGTGAGTATGTAGGATGTGGGACGGAAATCTCCGCCCGGTATCGTAGATCATGCGCAATGCCCTGTTCTGGACGTACTGGAGTCTGCGAATATTGGTTGGAGCCGCTGATCCCCAGACTTCGCAGCCGTACAGAATCAGGGGCGGTATGATCGCCCGATACAGGCGTAGTTTGAGGTGAGTAGGCATGGTGGACTTGAAAATGGAGTATAGCTGAGTTAACGCTGCATGCCCTTGTCCGGCTTTGACCCGGATATGAGGTGCGTAGGTGAGTCCGCGATCCAGGTGGACGCCAAGGTATTTGGCAGTGGGAACCCAAGGGATTTGCCTCTGCCTCAACCTCAGCGACCAGTCTGGTCGCCTAGCTCGGACCTTAGCCAGGAGAAGTGCAGAGCTCTTCTCGGGGCTAATGGCCATTCTCCACATCTCACTCCAACGGCCAATGGCTCGGAGTTGGCGCTGCAGCGGAGGATGACAATATCGTAAGTTTTTGTTACGTGCCATTATGAGGACTGAGAGAATGACTTAGGGCTGGGGTGTCCCATATATATACTGGTCGCCAAGAAAATGATGCGGACCAATCAGCGAGCGGGCTCGCGTTGGTGAATATGACAACCTCTCAGAAAACACTGCTGCTCTGGTCGCTGCTCAGTAAACCAGATCTGTGTTTCCTGAGTCTCTCTTTCGAGTTTTAATGCAGGATTCCATGCTGCACTAAATTGTAGCCCAGCATCTCGGTTAAGAGTGACTCTCTCTGCCGAGATAGCCAACGCCTCCTTAACTCTGCGCTCCCAGCAGCCACTGCATTTTGCCAAACTAGTGGTGAGATCGAAGTTAGCCCTACGGTCTTGCTGGAAGCAATGTTCTGACAGCCCAGACTTTTCAGGTTGCAACAGTCTGATGCTTCTATCGTGTTCTTTGATCCTGTTAGCCATGGTCCTGCCGGTTTCTCCGATGTACGGCACTCCACATTCACATGGAATGCGGTACATCCCCGGAACGTTTAGTTGTAATTGGTCTTTGACCGGCCTCTTAAAGTGATGATTTTTGCAGGCGGTTTGTGAATAGTTCTTATGTTGTGTCTTGCCAGTATTCTGCCGATTTTTCTAGACAGATTGCCGGTATATGGGATGCAGGCTATAGCAGTTGGCTTTTCAGTGGAGCTACAAATGTGTGTTCCGGCTCTTTTGGCTTTTGCGGGAGCTCTCTTGACATCGGGTTCAGAGTAGCCTTTCTGACGAAAAGTTTGTCGCAGATGTTGAAGTTCCTGAGATAAGTGCTGAGGGTCCGAGATGGCCAATGCTCTGTGGACCAATGTGTCGAGCACCTCCATACGTTGGGATTTGTGGTGGTAGCTGCGTGCGTTTAGATATAGATCGGTGTGAGTGGGTTTCCGATAAACTGCGTGCCCTAGTGTACCGTCCTTGTTTCTTTAAACCAGAATGTCCAGAAAGGGCAACACCCCATTCTCTTCCACCTCCATAGTGAATTGAATCTGGGGTCTGCATCCGTTCAGATGTGTGAGGAAGTCAGGTAGTGTATCTCAACTTCTGCTTACCTGGCTCGAAGCCCGAGAACGTCTAGAATATTTACGCCGCCAGGAAAGATGCAGCTCATATTTCAATATATTTATCGTCTGCCCATATCTTATAATATGCCAAGCATCAACCAACGAAACGCACAACCATCAATAATAATAATTATTCTCATGTTATCAATTAACGGACAACCAGTACGTTTTAGAAAATGTAAAAATGTTGACCACAAGCTACTTTGAACTGTAACCTACATCACTGAAAGTATATGTAACGGCGTACGATATGACAAGTAACTGGTTTCCACAAAAAATTAAGGGTCGTATACGAAAAATTCTATGCACAATAGAAAAAGCAAAATTTCAGAAAATGTATTGGTGTATTTAAAAAAAGTGTCGCAAGGTGGACTCCCTATTCAGTACTATATTTTTAAGGTTATATAATATTTAAACTAGTATGCATCATCAAGTATTTCGATGTCAAAATCATAATAAAATGAATATTTTCGCGTTTTCTTATGTCACAACATTACCAAATGTTCTGCTGATTAAGGTAGAGTCAATTGAACTTAATTACTGGACAAAGCGCAGAATAGCAACAATAATTTATACATATTTTAGATATTGATACGTGGTCAAATATAGATAAAACTTCACTCTAATGGCAATAAAGATGCTCCTAAGAAAATTATGAAACAACCGAAGCGATGTTTACGGCGTTTGAGTTGAAGTCAGTATTGAAGTAGGGGTTGAGGAGTTAGTGGACTCATCAGGAAGTGGAACGTAAGTGTATTCCTCTCTTCACTCTTGTTGTCAAAATGTCAAATGTTTCCTTAAGAGACACACAACAGAGAGTTAAACAAAGTTTCAGTCATGTGGTTTGAATAAAAAATATTAAAGCTATGATCTAGACACATTGGTTTATATTCCGTAGCTCTCCAGCTTATGACGCTGATCTCATGCTTTAATGTCCAGATGTGCTCTGCAGTGTGTTGAAGTATGTAATAAAAACAATAATACCTATAACAAATATAATAATCATGATAATAATGAAGTCCCGAGTTTGAATCTTGGTCTGGATGAGTTAACTAGGTAATGCTTGTTAACCGGGGTTTTCCCTCATCCTGAAAGACGAATGTCGGTTATCTAAGCTTTATGGAACCTGGACTCACTTGAGATTCATTTCATCCATTCCATTCATTATCCGAAACGACTTAATTTAGAAGGAAGTAAATTAAAAGCAATTGAATGCTATCACACTAAACAAAATCTAAGCTTATTATAATTAGAATACAATCCTTATCTTTATATATAAAGTGAATGGGATTCTGCTCTTTATGAAGATGTAATGAAGTTTACAGGATACTGTGAAAAGTTATACAACGAGTGAAAGCTGTTATTATTATAAATTATGCCTGAGAAGTACGTCAGTAATTTATAACTATCCAGGTCTACAGATAATATATCCACTATAATCGTAGTGCGAAATAATCTGATACCATATTTGGATATTTTAACTTGGTTGCACATTAGCCGGGTTCATAAAATAAATTACGAAAACAACTTTTTGCAGCAGCCTTGTCATTCTAATGAGTACCACATCACGTTACGCTTAATTACACTTTGTTGAATATGTAACCCACCCACTACATGTCCAGATGGAGCACTGATAATAGCTCGCCTGTTACCTATCTTCAGCTCTGAGCTCAAACATCCGGCCACCTTGGCCATACTTCTTCCTTCAACTTTCAAATAAAACAGTCCGTATTATAAACGTATAGAGTTAAGCAGATTAACTAACGAACATTTAATTATTTGTTGGTGTTTAAAATTGTATTGTGTTAG
This sequence comes from Mantis religiosa, assembly GCA_030765055.1. Lineage (NCBI taxonomy): Eukaryota > Metazoa > Arthropoda > Insecta > Mantodea > Mantidae > Mantis > Mantis religiosa. Next base: position 131,820,512 of record CM060954.1, read on the forward strand.
TTAATGAATACATTAATGGAAAGGAGTGACTTAGCCTTTCATGCAGACGAAAAGTCAAAATGTACAACAACCACAAAGACTAGTGAAGCATATAGACATCTCAAGACTCTGTTGTACCTCTTAAAAATTATGGGAGCTTTTCCATATCACTTCACACCAGAAGGTAAAATAGGCATACAACTTTGCGTTTATGTTAGCTTCTACACGAAAATTGCTATATTGCTAACAATTATGTATTGTAATCTTGAAACAGTTGTCTCTTTAGTCTTAATATAGCGCATCCGTGAACTTTAGCTCAAAATCAAACAAAATTTCTGTTTTCTTTCTAGACTTTAAAATCTTTTCATCCTTCTATTTTATGCAATGAAGGTTATTTTGCCCCACGGTTGTCACGTGACAATTTGATTGTAGTTGCGCACTAGCATTGCCTGTCATAGCTTGCAAATGTATACTTATGCAGGTGCTGATATTAAAAATGTGATTATATAACTATGAAATTTAATCTTGCGGCTAAGAGTAAGCCAGAGATAAGGTTTGGTGTGTTGGATAACCTGAGAATGTCAAAGAGTATTGAGCATATATTTATCCCGCTGACTTCATGGAAGATTCATGTGTAAGTTACATCTTGTTCTTACACAAATTCGCTTTTGTTTGATGTTAGCCGTTAACTGTATCTGAGTGTATTATAAAAGATTATTTATTAGTTATATATCAATGAATTAGCTGCTGTTAGGGCATATACGTGCAAAGCAGTGTACTTTCTGAAAGTAGGTTGGTTAGCAACGAACGAATAGGTTAGCTGATAACAGAAATAAAGTCAAAGGACCTTGTAATAGAAGTATGTTAGCACGTACTTAGATGAAAAACCCACACATTCAGTGGCACAAAGTACTTAGGAGGTTCAAGGTGTTCATAAAGCGGTCAAAATTACAATCCTTTGGTGCAGGCACCTGCATTAGCTGCTGATATCTCATCTTCAAATCAAGCTACCACATCTGACAGAAAGTTATGTCTGTTTTCAATAGAGAACAAATAAAATATTCAGAGGAAAGGAGAAAATGAAGTCACTTCGGATTACCTTTTATTTAATTCCAGTTTCTGGGTGTATGCATATAAAGAAACAGTTTGTGGTAACTGTAGTGGAAATGACTTGAAAGCAGGCCAAGGCTGGTATGAAATCCATGTGCAAACTGGAAACTATGAAAACAACTTAGGTTCCTCTAGTGCAATGGAGATAACTAAGGCAGACGTGTTGTGGAAAAATCATTGAAAAAATTAGGATAAATAAATATTACGTCATAAAGTGATGCTCAAACACACAAGCACCTAATCCTTGTTTCACGTAAGCTTGCCCCGTATCTCTTAAAGGTCACGTGACCTTATCACCTCTCATTGGCTGCTGTTGTGGTGCAGACTGATGTGCGGTTAAAATTAGTACTTTATTTAACATGGTGATATGTGTTTATATGTTGAAAGAGAATTGTCAAATTTATATTTTCGTAACTGTTTTAATGAAATATATTACGCAACAGAGTTGATTTATCTAAAAAGCATTTTAATTCTTAAACGAAGTTAGGAGGATGTTCCTTTGCTCTCAAGCACATGGCACGATAACACGTGATTTAGTGGTAGTGATGACATATTTGTTTATATGACTTTTATGACTGAAATTGTTTTTGAACTGGATTAGTCATATATCGCCATTTGACGGTGTGCTATGCTAAATTATTTTACTGATAGTTTATTGCACGTGTCCTGATAATATGTATAATGGCAGAGTCTGGCGCCAGTTTTTCGCTGAAGCATCGCAAGGGAAAACCTCTACAAACTGGCGAAAAAAGAATTGTGGTGCGTGTGTTTAATGCACTCACAGAGAACAATCCGTCTTTGTCAGTGAGAGAAGTCGAACAGCTGTGCTCAGAACTTACAGGTGTGTTAGATCCGTAGGAACATCGCGACATGAAACTGGGACAACAGGAAAACTTACCACTCCAGGGACGATATTGATGTGTGGCGAAGACGTTATTTAAGACAGACTGTACCGGATACAAATCGCAAAATATACTACCTTGACGAGACTTGGGCGAATGAGGGATACACGACAAGTATGGCGTGACACGACTTTTAAGACTGAAAGACAAGCTTTTTTTGCAAGGTATGTGTGCTGGTTTACAAAATCGCAGTGAAAAAGGCCCAAGGCCTTTCATTATAAACTTGTTTCAGTTTCAATGCTCATTCATTCAGTTTCAACTTGCTCAGTTTCATTACAAACTTCATTATTTTTGCATGCCTTCATATTCTTATTTGTATGATTTTATCTATCTTCCTGGTAATTATCGTCACCCGGGCGTTGGAACACCCTATGGAAGCAGCTGAGAGCGGAAGACAGGGGAGGTCCGTGTTAGCCGCGCCTCCCCCTCGTCCGTCTTATAGTGGTGACAGGGATGGCTGGGGGAAAAAACATGATTGTGCGGTCTGTTTCTCTTCTACCTGTGTTCTGGAAATTACGGGATCTTTCATCTGGAACCTTCCTGTGGAAACCAGAGACTTCTAGAAGAACAGTGACATTCCTATAAAGAGGGTTTCAGAGAGTCAGTTAGTCAGTCAGTGAGTGAGGTGACAGACACAATTCTTAGTCAGTAGCGCCGTGCAACGGAAGAACTTGTGTAATTGTGTACGTGCATCGGAACGGTTACGGACGAACTGGTGAATCGTAATTGTGTGCATTACGTAATTTTATGTAATTGGCAAGTGTTTAACTGTGAGTCGGTGGAAATAAAGAACAGTTTTGAGTGGTGAAATTGGACTTTTCATTTCACGAACCCACAAAGTCACACTGGTGTCAGGAAGCGGGAAAACAACATCACCGAACATTACAACCATGGACGCGGCATTGGAAAAGATTTTGGAGAAGATTATGGAAATGAAGGCCGAACTGACCTCGGAAATGAAGACGGCCAACGACGACATCACCGCAGAGTTGAACCAAATGAAGACGGCCAGCGACAACATCACCGGGAAGATGGAAGAAATGAAGGCCGAATTAACAACAAAAATACAAGCGGCAAATAACAACCTGGCCGCAAAGCTGGAAGAAATGATGACGGCTAACGGTAACCTCACGGAGAAGATGGAAGAAATGAAGGTTGCGAACGAGGCCCTCGCCGCCAAGTTTGAGGAACGGTTGGCCGGCGTGAGGGATGACGTCACGAATCTGGGCAAGCGGATGGGTCAAGTAGACGACCGCCTTAATGATTTAGAGGAAAAGGCCGACGACATCGCAAAACCCCTTACCCGCCTGATGGAGGAACACCGGCCTTATGTGTGGACAGAGGACGCCGAAAACGCGTTCCAGCACCTAAAGGAGACCCTGTGCAGTGCTCCAATTTTGGGTTTCCCACAACCGGGTGGCGCCTTCATTGTGGACACCGACACTAGCGACCATTGCATTGGAGGTGTCCTATCGCAGATCCAGGACGGCCATGAGCGGGTGATAGCCTACTACAGCAAGACGCTATCCAAGGCAGAGAAGAACTACTGCGTCACCCGACGGGAGTTACTGGCGGTAGTAAAGACATTGGAGCACTTCCACAAGTACCTGTACGGTCAGCCATTCCACCTGAGGACTGACCATTCCGCCCTAACCTGGCTATTGAGCTTCAAGAACCTGGAAGGCCAGACAGCACGTTGGGTCCAGAGGCTGCAGGAGTACGACTTCACCTCGGAACATCGTAGAGGGAAGAGCCACGATAACGCAGACGCCATGTCCCGAAGACCCTGTCCAGTAGAGTGCGGCCAGTGCACAAGAGTGGAAGAGAAGGAGCGTGCCGCAGCAGTCCGAGTAGTTGTGGCACTGCCTGCTGAAGGCTGGGATAGCGCAGGCCTGAGGAGGGAGCAGCTGGCGGAGGCAGACTTTGGGCCACTCTTGAGGGAAGTGGAGGCAGGGATGAGACCAACCTGGGAGGACATCGCACCGAGGAGCGCCACCTACAAGTCGTACTGGGCCCAATGGGACTCGTTGAAGACCAGAGAGGGCGTGCTGTTCCGGGTATGGGAATCACCCGATGGGAAGACGCAGAGAGAACAGTTGGTACTTCCCCGGAGTAAGGTCCCGGAAGTCTTGGAGGAAGTGCACGCCGGTACTTCAGGAGTACACCTGGGAGCGAACCGTATGATTCACAAACTACGGCAGCGCTACTTCTGGCTCAGACTCCGGGCAGATGCTGGTGGTACACCTGGACCGCCTGGCACGCTACGATGGTGCTATTCGGGGCGAACAGCTTTGAGGAGGGAGCAGTGTCACCCAGGCGTTGGAACACCCTATGGAAGCAGCTGAGAGCGGAAGACAGGGGAGGTCCGTGTTAGCCACGCCTCCCCCTCGTCCGTCTTATAGTGGTGACAGGGATGGCTGGGGGAAAAAACATGATTGTGCGGTCTGTTTCTCTTCTACCTGTGTTCTGGAAATTACGGGATCTTTCATCTGGAACCTTCCTGTGGAAACCAGAGACTTCTAGAACAGTGACATTCCTATAAAAAGGGTTTCAGAGAGTCAGTTAGTCAGTCAGTGAGTGCGGAGACAGACACAGTTCTTAGTCAGTAGCGCCGTGCAACGGAAGAACTTGTGTAATTGTGTACGTGCATCGGAACGGTAACGGACGAACTGGTGAATCGTAATTGTGTGCATTACGTAATTTTATGTAATTGGCAAGTGTTTAACTGTAAGTCGGTGGAAATAAAGAACAGTTTTGAGTGGTGAAATTGCACTTTTCATTTCACGAACCTACAAAGTCACATTATTATGACGTTTACTACAGGTTTCAGAGTGACGGGAAGGGCACCGCCTATGTCCTATGGCGCGAAAGCATTAGCCAATTAGGGCGAGGGTGAAGTTAGTTGCACGCGGAGTTATACATGTCAGCGGGGCAAGGTTATATGAAACAGAGTTTACAAAGAATGCCTATATGTGGTGACGAGGACAGAAAAACAGATGAATGCCAAAATCACCTTGCCAAAGGACTGCGTACAGGAATTAACTTGTTGAAAATAAAATGTATCATAACAGAACGAGTAGCATTATCCTGAGGTAAAAATTTGACAGTGGTAATAAAGAGGTTTGTAAAATTGAAAAAATAATTATCGAAAGCCATCAAAGGAACATACCTGAAATAAAGCGAATGAAGACATATGCAACATTATACCTTTGCACGTCAACAGACCAGCACCCACATACTGTACAACAACCGAATCACACTCATTACACCATAAGTGTCCTGCTGGTGAGATGCCTTTACAACAGAACAATTGCATATACCAGCCAGTTCCACCGCATGACAGCTCGATAAGGGGCACTCCTTTGAATAAAGAAATTGTTCATAAATTAATTCTTTTGCAGGCCAGTTTAGCTAAAGTGGAACTTCCACAAATGCAGATCTCAGGCAAAATTCAAAATGCCAATTAAGTTCTGCATTATATTAATTAGTCAAAATGCCCTAAAGACACCTCTATTTCAAAAATTAAATCAACTGGCACAACTAGGCAGAAATTATGAATACTAACAGATGATCTGGACTCCACCAGGCCAAGCGCTCCAAAATCA